>CM057846.1:135114683-135133010 GCA_030068395.1 Apalone spinifera
GGTCCGTCACAACCAGTACTATAGTTTCCATTCCCTGACCCTGTGGTACTACCAAGAAGTGCATCAGGGGCTTCTTCCCCAGGGATTTGTGCCTATTTTGGGGGTTAGATGCCAAAGGTCTCTCAGATATCCTTGAGACTGACCTAGGAACCTGGGACTGCTATGTAAATCCACAAAGGTTCCACAGGAACCAGGGCACTGGCCAATATCCTTGAGGCCATACCAGCAGTGTGATGCCAAGGACTGGAGCAGCACAAAGGGAATCTGCACTTGCCTGGACAGAAGGGAGCCTTGCTCTGTGCTGACCTATGAGGGCACAAGTGCACTGCTTGGCAACCAGGAACAGAAGGGCTTATCAATCAGGGCTTATCTCAGAGCAGCAAATGCTGCCAGCCCACCACTGCCTCTCTGACTGCAAAGAGCTTCTAGTGAAGGACCCCGACATTTTTTGCAGAAGAGCAGACGCGCTTTTGGAAGCCCTGTCTTCCTCATTTCAGAAGAAAGAAGGGCTCTTCCGAAAAAGGAATTTCTTTCAAAATTTGACCCAGTGTAGATGGGCCAAATTTCAGAAAAGCCTCTTCCGAAAAAACAATTGGAAAAAGGTACGCAAATTGCAGAGCGCAATTTGGTATCTTTTCCAATAAAAAGCGGCATTCTAGATGTAGCCATTGAAACTCTCTCTTGAATTCATCTCTCTGAGATGATGAGCTCCCAGAAAGCAGGAAATGAGAGATGCAGTCTTTATAAAGGAGATGCAGCAAAGGATCCAGGAAAGGGGATGATTTGCAGCACTCAACGAATAAGTCAAAACAGCTGCTTAGAGGAAATCACTTACTAAGATATCACTGTAGAGAATAGCCCGTTTAAGGAATCTGAACATCTTTCTTGAGGTTTGGCAGTGGACTAGGGATATTATGCAGCGGTTAATTAACTAATGGAGTGTCTATGGAATTTCCATTGACTACTCTATTAGTCAATATAAGGGGACACTTGCTACTCCTGCTGCAGCTCTGCAGTTTAAATGTAGTAGGAGCTGGGTGCGCAGGCAGCCCAGCTCTTATTAAATGTAAACTGCAGGGCTACAGCAGGGTTAGTTCCCAGGGGCGGCACGAGCCGGAACTGAGCAATCCCAGTTCACGCCAACTCTGGGACCATTGTGACTCTGCCTCCCCTTCTTCCCCACTTGGAGATGGTGCTGCTTGCTCCCCCACACTCTTGCTGCCTCTGAGACAGAGCGGGGGCAGGGGGTGAGTGAGTAGTTGAATAGTGACTTACCTACCCAATAAGCCTAGCCCTAAGCCTATCAGGTAGTCAATGACTCAAGTAGTAGCTTACATCCCTGCAGTGGACTGGGAGAAGCAACTGAGCTATCGCAGTACTTAATCTTTGTCCCAGGTGTATATTCCTGGGGATCACAAAGTTTCCTTAGAATCTCTGAGCAAGTGGAGGGGCTATGTAGCGTAGGCCCTTAAAATGGAAGATCCTCCAGAGTATTCAGTGTTTCTTTGGAGAGGACAGAGGATTTCAACCATGATACTTGACGTCACAATGAAAGGATACTTGACATGAAAATGAAAAATGTACCTGCTTTATTTCTATGATTGTATTTTTTTAAAAAGAAAGAAAATGAAGGCTGAAGTGAGGGTTCAAAAGTAAGAAGAGGCAAGAGGTGGGTGGTTTAGGGCAGAGGATTAGGAAATGTGGGAGGGCTCAGGAGAAAGGGGTGGGGGAGGAGAAGTCAAGAGAGGTAGGAGGTGCAAGACTCAGGACAGAGGGCTGGGAGGGCTTACCAGGGCCTCCTGTGGCCGCAATGCTGCCACTGCTTTGGTGGGGACTCCTCCCAGGGGCTGTGGAGTGGCCAAAGGCTGCTCCTGAGGGGCTGGAACAGCACACTGTGGAGGGCAGCTACTCCTGGGATAAGAGGATCCAGGTCTGCACGCTTGTTGGGTGTAGGTTAGGGCTCTGCAGGCTGGCTCCTGCCTCTAGCTGCACCCCCAGCCAATGGTCTGTTGGGGGGGCAGCCCCTGGCCTGCTGCTGCCTCCCCTCTATCTGCAGCTGCTCCGGAGGGGCTTGCTTGCTTGTTGGGAGGCAGCGCTCTGCAGACTAGTCCTGATCTCCAACTGCCCCTCAACCCTGCAGCTGGTCTGAGGGACGCTCATGCTTCAGGGGCTAACCCCAGCCTCCAGTGGCCCCCTCCACCCTGCAGCCTGTGGGGGGGGCGGGTACTCTGGGGACTAGCCAGGGTTTGTGGGCTGCCCCCAGCCTTCAGACTGACTGGGGAAGGCCAGGTGCTGAGAACTGAGCCTCTCCTCCAGTTGCTTGCCCGCAGTCTGCAGGCTGTGTGTATGTGGGGGGGAGAGGGCGGCAAAGTTCTAGGGGCTTTCCCCCTGCAGCGTCCCCTTTCTGAAATTAAATGCCACAGTGTTGGGCTGCTGAGGTGTTTATCCCACGATAGGGATGTTAAATTTTATTACATTATGGTCACTATTTCCAAGCGATCCAGTTCTATTGACTTCTTGGACCAGAACCTGCGTTCCACTTAGGACTAAATCAAGGTTGCCTCTCCCCTTGTGGGTTCCAGAATCAACTGCTGCACGAAGCAGTCATTTAAGATGTCAAGAAACTTTATCTCTGCATCCCGTCCTGAGGTGACGTGTACCAGTATAGGGATAGTTGAAATCCTCCACTATTACTGAGTTTTTTATTTTTATAGCCTCTCTAATCTTCCTTAGCATTTCATAGTCAATATCACTATCCTGGTCAGGTGGTCAGTAATATATCGCTACTGCTATATTCTTATTATTAGAACATGAAATTGCTATCCATAATCCTATGGAATATTTTGGTTCATTTAAGATTTCTATATTTCTTCATTTGATTCTATATTTTCTTTAACGTATGGTGCCTCTCCCCAACCAACATGACCTGTTCTGGCCTTCCGATCTATTTTGTACCCTGATATGACTATGATCCACTGATGGTTCTCATTCCACCAAGTTTCTGTGATTCCTTTTATATCAATATTCTCCTTTAATATGAGGCACTCTAATTCACTATTTAACAGTCTGCCATTTCCTGATGTGTTTGAATGACAGTCTTTTACATTTGACTGTTTCTCATCAGCTCTTACCCATATTTACCCTCTTCCATCCTCCCCTCCTTACTAGAACATAGAGAATCTCTATTAATAGACTCTCTATTAAGAGATGTTTCTGTCCGATCCCATTGTGCTCCTCCACACCTGTTGGCTTTCCCCCAGCCCTTAGTTTAAAAACTGCTCTATGACCTTTTAAATTTTACCTAACAACAATCTGCTTCTATTTTGGTTTAGGTGGAGCCCATCCTTCCTGTATAGGCTCCTCCATCCCAAAAGTTTCCCCAGTTCCTAGTAAATTAATCTAACCCCCTCCTCCCTACACCATCATCTCATCCACACATTGAAACCTTGCAGTTCTGCCTACCTACCTGCCCTCCATGTGGAACAGGAAGCATCTCAGAGAACACTACCATTGAGGTCCTTGATTTCAATCTCTTTCCTAGCAGCTTAAATTTGGCCTCCAGGACATCTCTCCTATCCTTCCTTATGTCATTAGTACCTTCATGTACCATGATCACCGGCTCCTGCCCAGCACTACCCAGAAGTCTGTGTAAATGTTTCAAGAGATCTGCAACTTTTGCACAAGGCAGGCAAGTCACCATACAGTTCTCCTGGTTATCACAAACCCAGCTGTCTATGTTTCTAATGATCGAAGGCTCCATTACTAACATCTGCTTTTTCCTAATGACTGGAGTTCCTTCCCCCAAAGACGTATCCTCAGTGTGGGAGGATACTACACAATCACCTAGAAGGAGGGTCCCAACTATGGGATTATTTCCCTCTGCTCCAGTTGAATCTTCTTCTTCCCTGAGCCTTTCACCCTCCTCAATAGCAGAGGGGCTGTCTGACCGGAGGTGGAACAGTTCTTCGGTGTCCCAGAAAACCTTATCTATGTACCTCTCTGTCTTAGCTCCTCCAATTCAGACCCCCTGACCTCCAAAGTTTGTACTGGTCTCTGAGGGCCAGGAGCTCCTTGCATTGAATATGTTCATACACCACCTATCCATGGAGATGATGTTCATACATGCTACATTGGGTGCAATAACCAGGATAGCCCCCATTCTGCTGCTGGGCTTCTGCCTGCATTATCTCCTACAGATAATTAGAATATTGATAGGGTTTTTATTTAAATCAGGTAGTTTGGATTTAGTTCAGTTTAAAGAAGACATAAAGAATGCTATCTAGCCCCCTTCAAATTCCACCCCAAACTCCCTCACGACACTTCCTGTTAGCTAAGCTCCCCAACTGCTTACTAGCATGCTTTATATAGCCTTGGTCTTCCTGATAGCCCCGCCCCCTGGTTAAGGCTTGACCAAAGAACAGAGGATTATAGGTTTCAAATCATCATCAAGAATCCTACAGCTTCTTATGTTCTTATGGATCAAGCCTTAAGAGAATAACACAACTGCTTCTGTCACCCTATAGTGCTATAAAATGTTAAATACATATTCATTTTAATATTTGTTTCAAATGACAATTTTTAAAAACCAAACGTGACTAAAAGTTGTTTTGAAATGAGGGTGAAGAAAGGAGAGAGTAGGAAAGAAAATATTTTGTAATGAGTCTTTTCTATGCTGCTAACTGGATAAAACTGCTACCTGCCTAAAAGCTGACTCCCTGTGCATATTGGCTCCAGTCTGCCCCTCACTCTCCATGCTGCTGCCTATCAGAGGCAGCAGCGTGGGGAGAGAGGGCAGGCGGATCCAGTGCTCATGCCCACAGACGCCACACCTCTACCCTAGCTGCCTCTGTTACAGAAACAGCAAGGGGGGGAGGATGTGTGTAATTAACAGGATTAACCAATAAGTCTAGGCTTATCGGTTAATCGTATAGTCGGATTCATGTTGACATCCCTAATATTTATATAAAGCCACCACATGGGTTAGCCTCACAACCTTCTTTACTTAAAAAAGTTATTTTGAGAAAGAAAAAAAGTCTATTTTGATATTCTGTTATATATGTTAATTAATACTGTACTACAAATGAAATCCTAGCCCTGCTGACTTAATGGAACCAGGATAACACCAACAGTTTTTAAACTCTCAGGAAATTCCACAGTCACAGTTCTCACAATAATATTAGCTGAGCCATAGTGCATTCACTGAACCAAATAATGAAGCACATACTTAATATCATAACTAAGAATCTAAAATGTGTCATGGAAAAAAATTCAAACCACTCTTCCACATATGGAAGTGAAGGGATCAAGTAGAATGCAATTGTTATACCTCCTTTTAGGGTCAATAAACCTCAGGTCTTAGACTCTTTAGGTCCTTTGCAGCTAAAGGCCACCAAACTATCGTCTCGACAGCAGGACTGGAACCAGAAGTGTCTACGCTGATATAGTAACATAACCACACTGAGTGACACAGACTCACATTTGATAAAATTAGGTTGACACAGTGATGGTGCAGATATTGTGTTCTTATGTGAGCTGTTATTCCAAGTGTTGACCCACAATGCCCTTTACCGACCACTTTGGTCACCACTGTGAATTCTGCTGCCCAGAGGCCAGATAGACAGGAAGCTCTCCATCCCCTTTAAAGGCCCACACATTTTTGAAATTCCTTTTCCTGGTTGGGTGAGCACACCCACCAGCTCTCCACTATTGTTTGTAACTGCTCAGCTATCCATACTGGTTACTTGGAGTACCCAGTAGGTATTGGATCTCCTGAACCTGTAGGAAGAAGAGGTTCCTACAGGTTCCTCTGGGGGATGTAACATTTTGATTAATTGGCTAATCGAATAGTCGACTCAATTTGCATCAACTATTCAATTAGTCCATAAGGGCGCTTCCGCCTCTGAAGCGTAGCAAGAGCCCCAGGGCTGTTGTTACATATCGAAGGCAAAAATGCTGTGGGGAAGCACACGGCCAGTGGAAGATTCAAGCAAATCCCCAGTGGAAGACTCAAGCAACCCCCCGCTGGCCCTGTGCTCCCCACAGAGTATGAAAACAGCAGGATTGCACGGAGCCCGGGGTCAACAGGAGAGTCCCCAGCTGACCCCGGGCTGCACACGGCATTTCAAAGCAGCAGCGCTGCATGGAGCCTGGGTGTCTGGCCCCAGGCTCCACCAGGCGCTGCTGCTTCGAAGCACCCACTCCTCTTCCCCCTCTCCCTCTTGCTGCCTCTTTCTGACAGAGGCAGCAAGAGAGGAGGGGAGCAACTAGTCAACTAGCCTGTCGACTATCCGATATGCATTTGCTTATCGGATAGTGAACTAGTTGTTCACATCCATAGGCACAGCTCCTATCAAGACTTTGAGAAACATGGACATCTGCAAGCAAACTGCTCAGGAGACACAGGTCTAGAAACCAGCAGCAGTGCCACATGAAAGCCAAGGCGCTGTGGTAGGCATACCAGAAGACCAGGAAGGTCAACAATCAATCAGGTGCTGAGCCACAGACCTGCTGCTTTTACAAAGAGCTGAAAGCTATCCTCAGCAGAGATTCCACAACCATTTCAAAGCACCCCATCCACACTTCTGATGAGTCAGACTCACAGGCCCCTGTTGTAAACAGCAAGAAGGAGGAGTATATGATTCAGCTGTGCAGTGAGCCAGTACATATTTTTTAACTCCTTCGTAGTCCAGCCAATCCTATCAGTCAAGTATGGGCAAGCTTGATGCAGTTGAAAGAACCTCTGGTAAGTATGCTGTTAGTTTTGAAATTATACAGATGCAACCCCCAAAATAAATCTCTTGATTTACACTTTTTTAAGTAATTGTGGAAGAGGCTGTGGAACAACCAAGAGAGGTAGAGTTACTATATGCTTTTGATTTCCCTCTAGAGTTAGGTAGAGAGGGTCTCACAGAGCAGTCTGTTTACATGCACCGGGTTGTCTGGTCAATCTTCCACAGAAGTCTCAAATGAAACTTTCGTGGAGGTATTCTATAATCTTCTCTCAAAGGCTTTTGGGGAATGACCATCTTATTTCTTCTGCCAGGGTAAGACATTTTTCCATGCCCTCAGAAATTACCTCAGCAGGCACCACTGTGCATACAGGCCCCACGCAGTATCGAGACACCAGCTTCTGTTACCTTCAGAAGTGAGGTATCACTTAAAATCACTGCTGCCTGTGAAAAACAGGACCAATATTCAGGCCCCTTGCCCTATTTAACTAATCATGCCAGCGAATTATTTTCCCCTCATTTTCCAAGTCTTTCTTGAGAACCATGCTACTATTGGCTGGTGCCAGGCTCTATGAATCCCAACCAGAAGTGTCAATGTACTACTTTCAAATGTTAGGGAGAAAGAGACTGAGTTCAGTATCTTAAGTTTCAATTTCTGTTGTGAATACACTGATAATAATACCTCTGTGTGTTGTATCTGCAGCTGCTGCTATTGTAGCTTCAAGATCTCCTGCATACCTGTGAAATGACTGACTCATGTAAGGAGGAGAAAGAAGAGGGCTCATGATGACATATCACAGGAGATCCTGCAAGTCAGTGCTGTATCAGAGAATGAGCACAGAGCCTGGAGTATGACCCTTGCAGACAGCATGGAAAAGGCCAGAGTGGACAGGAGAAAGGTGTAGCAAAAGAGCAGGTATGTAGAGCAGGAACTGCTCATACTTCTCAGAGAACAGGGATGGTACAGACTCTGATAAACCTGAAGGTTCAACAAGTCTGTGCTCACCTCCATCTACAACCCATAAAGAATTCAACATTGGGCTCTCCCTACACCATCAGACAACATTTCATCTGGCATCAGGGATCACTCCTCTTACCACTCTATCTGAGAGGGGGGCATTAAAAACAGTCACTGCTTCACATACACCAACTGTAGCTTTCACAGGTAAGTGTATTTGTACCCAAAATGAAAAAGATCATTCTTACTCCTTATAAATTCTGATCCCGATTTATTCATTTTAAATCATGTTTAATCACCTGGTTTAGGTTACAAAATTCATCTTTATTCACAATATGTTCTGACTGGTGCTGAGCAGAACTGACATGCACCTATTTCCTGTTACTTCACTTAGTCACAATACACATCATTCACAGACGAAATTAACGGGCACATTGACAATGTTTATTCCCACATATATAACAACCGCTACAAGATTCATACTGGTCTACAAAATAGTAAGGCCCACAAAGAGCACACCTTAATACCACACACTACTTTAGCTCACTGTTAAAATATTTGTTCAAAGCCTCCCTCCTGAACCATATATCTCTGCAATAAGCTCTTTTTAATAGGCTTCATATCTGGATGTTCAAATTGAGCAGCCAGCCACTTCACCTCCACCCTCCACACCAACATAAACTTTTTGCCCTTTGCTTCACAGATATTATGCAGGACACAGCAGGCAGCTGTAACCATTGGGATATTTTTCTTACTGAAGTCCAATGTTTTAAGTACACAACACCAGCGACCCTTCCAATGACCAAAGATACATTCAACTGTCATTCTGCATCTTCTGAGTCTACAATTAAAATGCTCCTTTGTGCTGTTGATGTACAGCTTCATGAGCTGTTAGAGCAAGGGGTAGGTTGGATTCCCCCCCCCAAGATCACTACTGTCATTTCAACATTCCCGATGGTTCTCTGTCATCAGAAAACAAAGACCCTATTTGTAGCCTTCTGAACAGTCCTGTGTTTTTAAAGATGCATGTGACATCCATCTTACTTGACACCAGCCCACACTGATGTTGGTAAAGCATCTCAGGTGATCCACCAGTGCTTGCATTACCATAGAAAAGGAGTCCATTCTGCAGATACTCTGTGGCAAACTGGGCTGGTGCTAAAATAGGGATATGCGTGCCATCTAGAGCCACACTGCAGTTCAGGAGTGCCACTTCTGCAAAATCATCCACTATGTTCTGCATAGCATGACAACGGCTACTGTGGTGGATTTCCTGAAGCCACAAGGATGCCTGACAAACCAGTAATGATCTGGTATTGCAAGTTTCCACAGTACACTTGCCATTGATTTTTCAAATATCAGTGGAACTCTCATTTTGGTGTCTCTGTTCTGGAGAGCTGAGGCAAGTTTAGCACACAGATCCAAAAATGTGGCCTTGTGCATCCGAAGTTCTGCAGCCACTGCTACTCATCCCCAAACTTCACAATAATGCGATCCCCCCAGTCAGTGGTTTTTTCTTGGGCCTAGAACCAGCACTCTACTGTATGTAACTGGTCTGTGAACACCAACAACCACCTTAACTTTTTTTTATATATCCCACTGCAATCTAGCTTCAAAGAAATCATCATGTTTCTTGCAGGTCCTCTCGCGGTTCTACAAATACTGGAAAATCATGCAGCTTGTGCTTGCAGCAGTCAAGACAATAGTGCAGGACTGTGCAGGATCCAAGTCAGGGATGTTATATATCGTTTAACTGAATAGTCAATTAACCTCATGAATTTTTATTGGTTACTCAATAATTCTCTAGTTCCCCAGAGTGGGGCCGGCAGTCAGTGCGATTTGGCCCCACTCCTGAGGAACCCCCGACACTCTGCGCTACTGCCTCAGTATCAGAGGCAGCAACGCAGGGTGCCAGGCAGAAGCTGGTCTGCGAGGGGAGCCAGTTAAAAAAACCAGCTTCCCTTGTGGACCAGCTGCCTGTTGCCCTGCGCTGCTTTCTCTGATACAGAGGTAGCAGCATTGGGCAGCAGCCGCCTCTGTCTGGGGCGGGAAGGTCCTGAGATCTTGGACCCAGCGTGAACTGAAAATGAGCCAGGCTGCCTGCCTGCCTGGCTCCTAATACAGTTTAAATGGAGAACCACAGTGGGGGTAGGTCCCAGACCTGGCATGAGCCAGGCTGCTGGCCAGCCTGCTAAAAAATTCACTAGCAGGGGGAGAGGAATGCATGTAGTCTATAGGATTAACCTATAAGCTTTTGCTTCTCAGTTAACTGACTACACTACTACATCCCTAGTCCAAGTAGTTAGCAAACAGGGATGTGCAGGTGGATTCTGAAAAGAAGGAATAAAATATTATAGGATCAAGAGGGGATCATATGAAGTTGATCTATGCTCCTAGTCATCCCTGTGTGACTCATTTCAGCCCCATCAAGCACTGCAAAATACTTCCTAAAACATCCACCATCCAGTGCAGGGGAGTTGCACATTGGGTACCTAGCCCTGGTCATGGAATAGCTAGTGGACCAACACTGCCCATGCCTAGGGGCCTGGCCAATTAGGGGTCTTCTGCCAGGAGGCGGGATCAGGGCACAGGGGCTTGCACTGCTCTGCCTGCCCGGTGCTCCTGCTGGGGAGCAAGGGAACCCCCCACCCTGTCCTGACTTCGCGCCCTGGCAGGAACACCAAGTGGGAGGGTAGGGGGAGGCTCCAGGCAGAAGAGGTGGGGAGCAGTCCCCATGTGTTCTGGCCCACAGCCCCACAACCCTTAATTTACCTTCTCTACCCATGCACTACAATCTATATCAATACAAGACATCCTGGAGAGGGAGCCAAGTGTGTGCACACATAAGTGAGGTAATAAACTGTGGCAGCTGTTGGAACTTAACTTAGGTACATTTAAATTGGAAGTGCAGATATGGCCTGAGACATCCTGGCTAGAATTTCCCTCTCAATACATGAATCACTATGGTAGGAGAGAAAAAAAAACCGAGAAAAGTAAAAGGACTTGTAAAATCAGGCTTGGAACTGAAGTTTGTCATCCAGAAACTGAAAATCTCTAGGCAGGACAGGAGGCCATCTGTGAATGCTAGATCTCCTGTCAGCATGAGGTATGTCAGTAAACTGTTCAAAGGAAATAGGTAGCCAGTATTAAAAAAAAGGCATTTATCTAATATGAAAATGTAAAACCTGAAGTTGTACGTTTATTTTCTGTATAATGTGTAAATGTTTGCTTTTCCTCAACATTTCATCTTTCAATCTATGGCTTTTCTATTAAAAAAAAAAAACCTTTTTGCTTGCTTTTATCCCAAGTAAGTCTCTGATGAGCAACCTGTGAAGCATGTAAAGTGAACTGATATCTAGGGGATTTTGGGGGCAATGAACCAGAGGGAAATGGTCTAAGTATCTGATAGTAAAGAGCTGAGGGAGGAAGGATTTCAGGACACTTGGGACTGGAAGCGCTGTTGGTGTCATCCTGCAGAGTAAAAACTCTGGTAGAAGCCTTGGTGAGATTTTATGCTTGTGAGTAGGCTACTGGTATTAGGAACCTGAACCATTGCTGCATAGCATAAAGGAACTCAAGGAGTCTGTGGTGACAGAACTCCTCACACATGTAGGTGATTCCCAAGACATGAGTGGTGTAATCATTGTAGGCGGTGAGTCCCAACAGCAGCAAACTGAGGTTCACACTCCACACACTTGCTTAACAGACCCTAATGCAGCAAAGAGTAACCTAGGCTAGAAAGCGGGCTGCAGCATGAGTGCCCCTTCATCTCAGTGGGCCACAAGACTGTGGTAATCAAGACAGCCTTCTAGGACAAGGTAGTTTTGCTCACAACACTTACATACCTAGAATTTGTGGTGTGTGCAAACTGAATCGTAGCATGCTTTGAGTGGACGCAGAGGGAACGCACGGCTCTCACAGTTCACGTGTATGCAATCAGCATGCACCTCACTTCACATGCCTTGTTTTACACGCATGTTATTTTAGTAATACCAGTAGGAAAAAAATTAAGTGAACAGAATTTGGCAACTGTGCACATGGGCAACAGTAAACAAAATGTCTCGTGGGCCACACAGAGAACCCCAATGGGCTGCACGCAGTCCTTGTGCTGCAAGTTGCCTACTACTAATGGATTCAAAAGTCCAAGCTTACAGTTTGTTATTTTTTCTGGTTTTTTGTTTTTTTCTGTGTAAGGAAACAGAACACTATAAAAAGAACAAAGCAGCAGCAAAGGCAGACTCAACAAAGAAACATGTGATGCTCACCAAGGAGCAGTTAAGAAGAGCTGTGTGCACAGCGAGCTAGTGGCTATGCAGCATACATATGCTATAGAATCATACAGCATTAGAACTGGAAGGAACTTCGAGAGATCATCAAGTCCAGTCCCCTGCCCTCGTGGCAGGACCAAGAACAGTCTATATAATCCCTGATAGATGTCTGTCTAATATGCTCTTAAATATCTCCAGTGTTGGAGATTTCACAACCTCCCTAGGCAATTTATTCCAATTTATTCCCTGACAGGAAGTTTTCCCTAATGTCCAACCTAAACCTCCATTGCTGCAGTTTAAGCCCATTACTTCTTGTCCTATCATCAGATGTCAAGGAGAACAATTTCCCCCACTCTTGCCTCTGACACCCTTTTAGATATCTGAAAACCGCTATCATGTCCCCTCTCAGTCTTCTCTTTTCCAAACTAAACAAGCCCAATTCCTTCAGCCTTGCCTCATAGATCATGTTTTCTAGACCTTTAATCATGTGTGTTGCTCTTCTCTGGACCTTTTCCAATTTCTTCACGTTTCTTGAAATGTGGTATCCAGAACTGGAAACAATACTCCAACTGAGGCCTAATCAAAGTAAAGCGGAAGAACGACTTCTCGTGTCTTGCTCACAAAACACCTGTTAATGCATCCCAAAATCATGTTGCTTTTTTTGCAATAGTGTCACACTGTTGACTCATATTTAGCTTGTGGTCCACTATGACCCCTAGAGCTCTTTCTGCAGTACTCCTTCCTAGACAGTCGCTTCCCATTCTATATGTGTGAAACAGAATGTTCCTTCCTAAGTGGAGTACTTTGCATTTGTCCTTATTAAACTTCATCCTTTTAACCTCAGATCATTTCTCCAGTTTGTCCAGATCATTTTGAATTTTGACCCTATTTGACCAGTTGCAAGCCCTCCCAGCTTGGTATCATCTGCAAACTTAATAAGCATACTTTCTATGCCAATATTTAAATTGTTGATGAAGATACAGAACAGAACCGGTTCCAAAACAGACCCCTGCAGAACCCCACTTTTTATGCTCTACAAGGTAGTATATGCCTCCTGCTCCAAACCAAGAGGAAGGGTGCAGAAGTGGGCCCTTTTTCTCCAACAGGGCAGGCAGAAGACCAAACATATAGATCCCCCTGATGATCCCGAAGAGGTAACAGTGATGATGAGAAGTCCAGAGCTGTGGAGGCTGGAGTAGAAGAGTCTGCTCATGGAGGAGACACAATGGAGTTGGAAGTCAGGAGTCAGAGTGAGAAGGCAGAGCTAGAGCAAGAGAAGCTTGATGACTAGGAAAAAGCAGGCTGCTTGAACAAGAAAAGAAGGTAAAATCATGCCCATGGGACTGACGAAAGCAGGCAAAAGGGTATGCCTGATAAGAGGCTAGCAGACAATCAAATGTATATGTGATGGACCCTGTCATTCTGCCTGGAATCTAAAGATGTTCAGAGTTTCTGACTATGGGAATGTGGGAAGTTATTTTTCATGATGTGTTATTTTCTGTAATAAGCTAACAGAGCTCAGGTATAAACCTGTCATGACCAGACTTAGTGGTCTAGTTAGAGAGCTGTCTACTCTCATCTGGGAAATAAACTGTGTCTGTAGCACAGCCATAATGTATTGTAACCTAGAATGTGCTGAGATCAGTGAGTCACTGGTACATCTAGGATATGATGTAGACTAGACATAGGTGCTAACTTCCTCTGTACCCGGGGGGGGGGGGGGGGGAGAGGGCGGATACTCGACATTCCCCTCTGTCCAAGGTCTGCCTCCGCTCCACCCCTTCCTCCAAGCCTCTGCCCCGCTGCTTCCAGCCCTCTCCCCGTGTCTCCCCTTCCTGCCCAGCACCTCCTGTATGCCACGGCACAGCAGTTCTGTAGCGTGCAGGAGATGGTGGGAGGAGACAGGGTTGATTGGTGGGGCCACCAGTGGAAGGAAGGCACTGTGGGGAATAGAGGAGCTTTGCTGTGAGTGTGCTAAGCACCTGCTATTTTCTTCCATGGGTGCTCCAGTGCTGGAGTCAGCATCTATGGAACCAGAACTCCACTGGGGGCAGAGAAGGCTGGTTAAGAGAGTAAGACACTAGTATAGCTAGGAAATGCTGTTTGCTGATTTATTCAGCTGCTGATTTGTTAAATGCAAAAACAAAAGTTTTAGTTCCCATGGAAGCTTCCATTTTGTTAGCTTGGATGTTGAGTTTACAACTGGGTCTTTCTTTACAGAAGTACTTAAATATCTAGATAGAGTGCTGTTCAAGACACACAAGAATTGGTACCATATGCCAAGGATTTTACAATTTAACACTTGGCAATATGAATCATACAGTACAAAAGAGCTATAATCTTTTTTTCAGATACCTTATTTAGTAATAGTAGAATGTATATATCCCTCAATAAGATAGGAAAGGAAGGGATTAAACATCCACTGGGATCTGAGGCATATCTTGATTCCTTGAACCAGAGTTCTTCACATGCACTCCTTAGAGCAGGGGACAAACAAAGATGTAGGGAGCGAAAAGGGATCCCTAATAGAAATAAACTGTCTTTTACCCAGCCTGTCATACTGCTCTTATGAGAAGTTGGTGCAAAATTGGAACATTGTCAAAAGATCTCAGAAAGTCTTAAAACATTAAAGCAAGTACTGTCTTGCCTCACTAATGCTGCCAAGTGCATGGGCGTGGTCACATAAGCATACTACAGATTTCCCAATTTCCTTCAGACATCTAACAATGGTTTCAGTAGTTCCTGATGAAAAGCCAAGAAATATTGTTGTGATGCCAAGTCAGGCATTCCAGTTTTGCCAGGCAATGGTGGCAGGTTCTTTTTTCTTTCCCAGCAAATGCAAAGTCTATGTCATATCCTATTAAAGCACAAAAAAGTAGAAGAGCTTTTATCTTCTCTTTGCCAAATATTGGGGCAACTTTGGAAGCTCAAAAGAACCTGTAGTTTTCCCTCCCAGGAATCCAGAGCAACATTATCTGGGTCACACAATAGTCCTGGAAAGAACTACTATTCTTTGTCTTCAGCCCTGATCAATATTTTGTGCTGTTTCTGACAAGCTACATCCGCTATATACAGCAAATATTTGTATCATGTTTCTTCAAATGAACACAGTACAAGATGATTTTGGTATTGCTCTATGGTACTGAAAAGAGCATAGTTTCACCAATACTGGTACATAACTCCTTGCTGCCAACTTTTAATGACAACTATCCAGTCATCTGACAAGTTCAGTCTTGTTTTGGCTAATCCTCAGAAACCTTTTCCAGGTTACTTGCAGAGAACTTGATAAAAGCAGGTACTTCTGAACAGTAGCTTATCTAGTATTTAGAATGATTCCAAATGGGAACAAATATATGGCAGATAAGCTTCTGCAGTGTACTTTGAACTCCTGTTTTCCCAAGTCACAAAATCCAAAAATCTACACAGCCTCATGAATTACCTTCACTTCAAACAGTGGACAGCAATGGTTCCCTTAAACTTAGTCTATGCTTGAAAGTTAAACCATTTATAAAAGTAGTTTTGAGTTATTTGAATGTAGCCTGAAAATAGAATCCACACCGTGCTAGTTTAATTCACCCATTATTTTCCTTTCTTTTTGCTCTAATCATTAACATTGTAGTTAGCTAAGAGGGCATGGTTTGCTTATTTAGCTCTGGAGAGATAATAAATTAGGCGACAACGTAAATCCGAAAGAACACAACTTCCTAACATGATTTATTACTGACTCCAGCAAGACTTAATCATGCTTTCTGAAACTGTATGAAGACATCTTTACCTGACCTAGATCTTGGGACAACTTAGAATAGGGGTTTAGGGGGAACCATTTCGGAAAACCACTTGCTTAAAAAGGTTCAATTTCCCACTGTAGACAGAGTTTCATTGTTTAGATAATTTAAGATCTGTGTACATTAACATACTGGCCTTGGTTAAGATGGTGAAACTGCCCAATTCTCATGCTTTTTATGGACATGATAAACTTCAAACATAAGCACTGTCTGAAGATAGCAAAATGAGTTTTGAGAATTGGTACAATTTGAAAAATGAGCATGAAGAGATGTATATAGCCATTAAATTTTATATTTTCAATAAAAATTGAGTTATTTCTTTACAGCCTCCAACTAAACAAGTGTTACTACTACAATTAAAGGTGCATTGCACATTTGATAGCTAACATGATAAATTCCTTGTATTTCAAAGGTCTGTATACACACTAAGGCCTGAGAGCTTTATTCTTACTGGTGCTGAGCAAACGCAACTCCCACAGTCTCAGCAGGACTTGAAATGACTCTGCACCTTTGAGAATTGAGCTCTTAGCCCACAACAACAATTACTTTTCCAAATTTAAATGAATTAGTTTGCTAAATGATTTAAAAAGTGACAAGCTGCAGACTCTAGGTCCTTGGTCAGAGAAGGAATAGGAAATCTTGGACCTATTCAATTCAATGAAACCAGAATCTTGACTTCATTTGTGTTTGGAAATCATCTAAAACACTGTAAAAAATCTAAGTAACAAACAGAGATTTTGTCTATTTTTCTGAAATTATGTAAAGTAATGCAACATTGCTTCTCTGCATATTCATTTGACTCAAGCAGTCACTTTCGGTGAGTATAACCACATGAAATTTCACCTGAAAGGGGTATTTGGTCAAAATTCCTCAAAACAGGTGTTTTAAATCAATGTACCTTCCTGGTCACATCACAGTTATATAAACATTAAACAGAAAATATAATTACATCTGAGACAATAAAAAGCAAAAATATGCAGTTCTAGTGTTATTAATAGCATACTTCCACTTATGATCAGAACAAGGATAGTAATACTAGAAGTTAAATATGGTGAAAAGCTGCCAAGTTGAGACATGTATCTATAAAAAGAACACTTACCTGCTATTAGCTTTTGGAGGGCACCCTTATCTCCATTAATAGCAGCAGCATGAACATGAGAGGCTAATGAGGAACCATTGAACAGCCAGTTCTCTGAAACATTCATAGTCTTCCCAGGTATGGTCACAGGCTGGAACTGCAACATTTTTAGTAAAGATTATATATTTTTGTACACATCAAAGTGTATTGCAGTTTTAATCGAGTAAGTTGAAGACAACTAATATAACACTGAAGTTGTTAGACTGTGCTGTAAAAAGTGTTCTGCTTACTTTATACGTTAACAAAAACATCTAACTTAAGCTTTATTATACACGCCATAAATTAGAAAGAGATCTGTAATAGTCTCATTGCCTGAAAAACAAACACCAATTGAGATTCTTATCTGAACTCTGCAAATAGCATGGACTACACTGTATATTCATCTATAGTTGAACAGAAAGTAGATAAGAACTTTATTCTATCTGCTTGATTCACTAAGACTTTGTCTATACTGCGAGTTTTTGCAGCAGAAAATATGCTAATGGGGACTCATTAGCATGAGTCACAATATCATTAGCATATTTTCTGCCATTTCTTTTTGCGCAAGGGGTTTTTGCAGAAAAAAGAAGCAGTGTAGCCGCTTCCATTTTGCGCAAAAACTCTATTTTGCACAAGATCCTTATGTTCTTGCTTCTTTTTATGCAAAAAGAAACGGCAGAAAATATGCTAATGATCTCATGACTCATGCTAATGAGTGCCTCATTAGCATATTTTCTGCTACAAAACTCGCAGTGTAGACAAAGCCTAAGAGAAGCCTGGCACCAACTATGCTTTTCCAACACTTAACACTTGGCATGGATAGTAAACAAAACCATATTAGTCCAAGTTAAAATTGTCTCTTGAGATTTAATACACAGTTTCAACTACCAAAGGATCTCAGTGTTCTACAAAGATAATATTATCCCCATTTTACAGGTCAGGAATTTCAAGTAGAGAAAAAAGTTGTTACTTGCTACATGTCATACAGAGTCAATAACAAAACTGGAAATTTAACCTAGATTCTCAGAACCATGCAATAATAATTATAGTACACTGAATCCATAGTACATAAGGGTAGAAGGATTCAGGATATTTTTCAATTAAAATAGAAAGGAAGGGATATTTATTAATTAAAATAGAAAATAATCCCAACCATTTGCATATTAGTCAAATGTTCTTATATGAGTGATAATTCTCAAGTGCTCCCAAAAATTCATTCCTAAGATTGTGTTCTCAATTCACATGACAATGTTAAGGAATCTAGTGAGTATACTCTAAATTGTAACTATATTTCATAATTTAATGACAATGTCTATTAGACCAAACATTCATGGAGACAGTTCATCAGGTTCCTTATTACTAGGGGAAAATAGCAACTCTTGTCCAGGGATGTGTCAAGTACGTATACAATTAAACAGTTAACTGATGCACCTGGGCTCATTGGTTAGCCTTTACACAAAAGCCCCCCCCC
>CM057846.1:135145393-135184595 GCA_030068395.1 Apalone spinifera
CTTGGCTGACTTCTGCGCCACTCAGGAGCAAGCGGCACAAGAGGCCATTTGGGCTCGCGGCCCCCATGCTGCAACAGCCGCTTGCGCTACTTGCCCCCTGCACGGGGAGCACGGAGCCCAAACAGCTGTTTGGGCTCCGGGGTCCCCCGAGTGAGAGGCAGGAGGGGAAGAAAAGAAAGAGAGACAGAGAAAGAGAGAGAGGCAGGAGGTGAAGGAGAGCTGAGAGAGAGACAGACATGGAGGAGAGACCTGAAAATCCCGTTTTATGACGGGCTATTGGCTCGTTTGAATATAACAATGTGAAGTGACTTTCTGAATGGTCTAGAACAAAGATACAACTTTTGAGAGAAATTACAGATTTGAAAGCAATTTTACATTAGTGAATCCTCTTTAAAAGATAAATTTTTGAAACAAGGTTATTGGAGAAAGGTTGTGGGATTTTAATTTTAGGTTTCATTTAGGCTATTGAAGGATGATTACATTGACTTTAAATGTGGTTGTCATCTTTTGACTAACCTTTACATTTGATAGAAATGAGAATTAGAGTTGTTAAAAGGCCAAGTTGGGACACATCTGCACTATTTCCCCTGCAGAGATACAGGTATGTTGCTGAATTCTTCTTTCAACTATATATGTAATCCCAGGGAAATTAGGTTGGCCTAAATGGTTGGAAATTATGGTTCTCAGAGCACAAAACTTTTCACTGGCTTGAGGTAGGTCAACCGAATTTTTAATTGTAAACAAGGCCTTGGTCTTTCAAAAATAAGTTTTAAAAGTCTAAAGTCACCAGAATGAACCTTTTTCTTCCTGATTGCCAGTAAAAGCACTGCTTACCTAGGTAGCTGCATGGACACCTTGTGGGTCAGTAACTCATTAAAGGAAAGAAAACACATGGTGGTAATACATTATCAGGTTTTAGAATGGAGGTGTTCATCAGGGATTTATACTGGGACCAGTGCAGTTGAACAGATTCATAAACAATCTGGAAACAGGGATAAACAGTGAGGTGGCAAAATTTGCAATTAATACAAAACTACTAAAGATAGTTAAGTCCAAAGCTGACTGCAGAGAGTTACAAAGGGATCTCACAAAACTAGGTGGCTGACTAACACAGTGTCATATGAAATTCAGTGTTGGTAAACGCAAAGTTATATATATATATATTGGAAAATATAACCCCACCTATACATAAAAAATAATGAGATCTAAATTAGGTCTCCCTAATCTGCAGCACCTAGGAATAGTAGGCAGCAGGATTGTCCTCCTGGAGGACCAAGAATTCTATGTGGTTCAAGGAGCCCCTGATTTTCTTGGGTGGGGGAAAAAGTCTGACATGTCAGGAAGATCTTTTCTCTAAAATGGGGAATAAAAAATAGGAGAAAAATATTAGAATGCTCTCTGCCTTTCTTCTTCTACAGGGGTAGGGCAGATGTGTTGTGGCAGAAATTTAATTTAAGCTGAAATATCCTCTGAAGGATTTTCCTGTTAGGTTATAGATATATTTATTTTTAACTTGAAGTCTAATGTAAAAAAAAAATCAGCTGGGCATGTGGGGGTGGGGGATGTCTTCACTGTATTTTAAGCAAAGCAGCAGAAGTCTAGTCAAATCAAATACTACTTTGGGTGTCAGGATGCCACCTACAAATTATCAGGGGCTAGATGGTGTAACATACTGTTTCATGTCTTTTTTTTTTTCTTTCCCTCTGAGTGATGCTACTAGTGAGGAATGGACTGACCAGGAGAGTTAAGAGACATTCATATAATTCCAATTTAAAATACTCATGTGCAAAACTCTCCACAGAAGTATGATTTTCTCTGATAGTATTCACCAGATGAACCTGCTGAAATTGCAGACTTCATTTGATAGTGAATGTGACCTCATTGGCGCCTGCCTGGTGGTTCAGCCAGTGATAATCATTGGACTCTACACCTTGCTTCAACAGCTGGGAAAGCTATATTTAGTATTACATCAGGTTGGGCCTCTGTCAAGACAGCTAAGACATACACAGAGAGTTCATGGTAGTCCCTAATGAGGGTGAAATCTTAGTACTATTGAAGAGTGGAAAAACTCCTGTTGACTTCATTGAGACCAGAATTTCATCCATAATATCCATCAAAAGTTTTCTATATGTGCAAGTTCAGTAGTTGACCACCTCTCAGATCGTTAGAGCTGAATAATGAGATATCTGGAGGGCTTAAGAAGTCTCCTCTTCTCCCTCCCACAGAGGCATCTGTGCTTGAACATTCATGTATTTTTGGTAGTTGTTTTTCCTTTTTTTTTTTTTGGTCCTCCTCTCGTCCCATTAATTTGGCTATGGTGGGGAGATGATGTAAAAGAGGAATGTCTTTGGTTTTATAACATCCTCTGAAAGTAGTCAGAATCTGCGTTAGTCAGAAGACTTCTGGAAGCTTGTTCCATAATTGAATGCTTTGCATTTGTTTCCTGATCTCACGTGAGTTGTCCTGGATTTTATGGGTTGTGTTGTCCTAGAGGAGCAAAGATGTCTTGGGGGATTGTAGATGGAGGAGTTGATGAACCTTACCTGTTCTTAAAAGTTTAATCAGCAGTGGAAGTGAATTAGAATACAGAGGTAATGGGTTTATGGTAAATAGTTACTAAGGAGGCAGGCTGCCATATTTCACATGATCTGAAATCTCCACAATGATGCTACCTTAATCCCCAAATACAAGGAATTCCACTAGCCCAGTCTAGAGGAGATAAATGCATAGATCACTGTAGTCAGTTCTTGAAGGATGAGATAAGACTTGAAAGCTAGAAATAGAAGAAAGCATTGTGTTTTCAAAATCACTGACGCTACCAGATTTTCTAAGCTAAGTACTGAGTCAGATATTAAATTGAGTCATTACACAACTTCAGCATGTCAGGAGGAGAGGACTGGATCAGATGCACTAGTTAAAGAGGAAGATAGTAATCCAGCCAGTTCTTCAGAGTCTTTTCTTTTTTGCTTAGTATCACTTTAATCATGCCTGACTTGAGGGATTGATGTGGTGTTACTTTTATTTTTGTGTCTGTGGAAAAGGAGATATGCCACTGTGTTGTCAAATTGTTGGCAGTTGAGTGCCTGGCATGTTGCTACTTCTCCAAGTGGTCTTATGTAGCTATCCAACAGAAAGAGGAATGGATTTCATTCGTTGGGGATTCTACAGGCAAAGATTTTACGGCAGAGAAAATCATTCTCTGGGTACTATTGTAAAGGATTGACTAGCCATTGTAGTGCTGTGCTATCTACTTCAACTATGTCATGTAATCAGATCAGCAGTACACCATGACCAACTGTGTCAAAAGCTGCAGAGAGGCTGCATGTCTGATTGATATATGCAAATTTGTGATCGTAAGGGTTGTGGATTTTTTGCTTTCTATTTTCATTGTGCTTTTACTGCTCTCAGCTTTGCATTTAGCTATTTTTAACTATTAAAACACCGTTTAAGCTTGTTGAAAACTGTCTCTTTTTTGCTGAAGTCTAAAATGCAATTCTCTTACAACACTTTTATACATAAAGCTTTTTGAATCAATCCACTTGGGATTTTAGACCAAATGAGTGAAAGACAAATTGGTTGCTTTACAAAGGTAATTAAGACAGTATGTGGTGCACAGGGTAGCAGTAAGGGGTTCTTTCTTACTAATGATCCATTAATTAGTGAAGGCAGCTCAGCAAGTGTGTGGGCCTCTTAGGGATTGCCTCTGATTGACATTTAGAGCTGGGATAGTTTAAAAAACAGTATAATTAAGATGGAATAGGAATTTTTTCATTTTAAAGGTTTTAGGTTGACAACAGTAATGTAGGTTAAAACCGTACAAATATTTACATATAAAACCTTGTTTAATTGTAAGTATTGAATATTCTATATTAAAGATTTTTACTTAAAACGGTATACTGGCCAATTTATCTTTTAATAACTCTCGCTGGCTGCAGTGCTTAGCAGAAGTTAATCTGAATTATCAATTTAAGAATGATAAAGAACAAGTTCCCAAATACTAAGAAATATGTATTTAAACATTAAAATCTCTTCTGGTATGACAGAATTAGATTTTCTGCTCCATTTGTATGTGTGGGTATATGTATTAGTTTTCATATGGAACAAACATCAGGGCTTAGTTTGGAAGAGATTATTGTAATAAACCTGTTCACTTTTCATTTATTTGTAACTTAATGGAAAATGGTATCATGAGCTTTCATGAGCACAGCCCACTTCTTTCATGAGTCACTCCTGTC
This sequence comes from Apalone spinifera, assembly GCA_030068395.1. Taxonomy (NCBI): domain Eukaryota; kingdom Metazoa; phylum Chordata; order Testudines; family Trionychidae; genus Apalone; species Apalone spinifera. The sequence goes on from CM057846.1 coordinate 135,149,629, forward strand.
ATCTGAAGAAGTGGGCTATGCCCCCGAAAGCTCATGATATCATCTACATATTCTGTTAGTCTTTGAGGTGCTACTAGTCTGTTGTTGTTTTTTAAGTTTTTCCTGTTACAGACTAACTCTCGGCTACCCGAGATTACACAACTTCAGCATGAAAAAATCCTGAACTGTATCTTGATATATATTGCTACAGCTCTTAATTCTATGGTTGTGTTTAGGGATTTTAAGAAGCTGGTAATTTACTAATTGTGTAGTTGATTTTTATTGACTACACAATTAATCAATAAGGGAAAGCAGCTTGGCTCAGTTTCAGCTCGCTCTGGGTCTGGGACCTACCCCTTCTGCAGCTATGCACTTTAAATGTACTAAAATAGTACATTTAATACATCTAAAGTGCAGAGCTGCTGCAAAGGTAGGTTCTGGACCTGGTGTGAGCCGGGCTGCTCACCCAGCTTCTACTACATTTTAAATGCAGAGACCCACAGCGGCTCTGCCTTTAAATGTATGTAGTCAATAGCATTAACTGATAAGCTTTTGCTTATTTGTTAATCAACTAATTGACTACTCAGTTACATCCCTAGTTGCGTTGTGTACTGTATCACTTGCACTTGTCCTTTTGGTCTTTTATCAGTTATAAGGGGATCAAACTAATTTTGCAATGGCATTGTTGCCCCTTTTTGACTTGAGCAGCTAGCCACAGTTTGGGACTTGAACATGTTCCATTTGGAAATAGTAACTGATGCACTCAGTTTTCTTTGATGCACTCCTGTTTATTTACAGGGAATGTGCAAAGTCCTGCCTCTCCAAAAGCAGGAGAAACTGAACAAAAGGAGCAATAACTGATGGGGGCTGGAGCAGGTAGAGGGCTGCTCCATAGGTAGAGGGCTGCTCCAGTTCTGTGGGGCCCACTGTGGACAGGGGCTGAAAGTTTATTGGTAGCCTAAACTGTACCCATTTCCCCCATCCTTGAGCTGCAGCCACATCTAGACTAAAACAATAGTTGTGTGATAGTACACAGCACTCCTACCCAGTATTGTTCTTTAAAACAAGATTAATATGTGGGAATGTGTTTTCAAGGTGAAATCCACACTATTAAATATGTTGAAGAGCAATACTCTCATGAACAGTGTAAACTAAGACAACATTTGTCTGTACAGTACTGAATCATATATATATATATATATATATATATATATATATTTGTGCTTTCACTTCCCAAATGTGTATTTTTATACTTCTGGGTGTATAAGTGATTTTTGCAATAAATACAGAAATAAAATGAAAAACAGGCAAAAAGCCAAAACATATCAGCCTTAACAAAACTTCCTACCCCTCTGTAGATCTTGGATTACATTAAACTTCTCCATCAACGAGAAGAGTAAATAAGTACACCTGTAGTATGCCCTGATGATCAACTGTCAAGTTATTTTGAACTAATGAAAGAGAGTTTGTTCCAAAGCTAAGATACTCATGTTGTATGCTTTGCCATGAGCTCTTTCTCTTTTTAAATCAAAGAAAAATCCAGCTCAAGTTCCTCTGATCACAGGTGTGACGGTCGGGCATGTGAAGAATTGGTCTTGGGTCAGAGTGAATACCTTAAAATTAATCCTGAAATAGAAGTGCAAATAATGGAGCACAGGAGCAATGCACACTTGGAGCTAAGCTGAATATTAGGTGTAGCTCCACTGTGGAGCATACTGGTGTAATCCAGCATGGAGGTGACAAAGGCATGGCTTGCAATGGAAATGTCTGTGTCTGAAAATAACTGCCATTGCCTCCTAGCCAGATGAAGATTAGAGGGGAGGGATGGTGAGGGAATATTTCTGGTTGTAACTGTTATATGATCATCCAGCAGTGGCTATGGTTCCAACAATACCTTCAGATTATGAACACAAGTCATAGATATGGGGGACATCCACCCTCAGTTATGGAGAAGAAGAAAATTTCTTATTTATCTTTTAGTATAAAGATTGTTAACCTGTGAGAAATTCTTGTGCTGAGATTAGTTTATCACCTCTTCTTCCAGTGGTTAAAATCAGTACATCTGTTTTTATATCCTGGGCTAAATTAATGTAACTTTAAATAGACACTTTAAATGCACATATACTAGTCAGGCAGCAGACCAATCCTTCAAGCATCTTGCTTTTCACTATCTTTCATTATCCATTTCAGCAGCTTCATCTGTATCTCTTTCATCCTCCTCTTCATCACATAACCAGTATTCCCTTTTTCCCCTTCAACTGGTAAATACTGAATCAACTCTTAATCTATTTTTCCCTCTCATTTTAAATTTTGTTATTCAGCTGTGGAGGTTCTGCAGTATATTTCTGGTTTCTGCATGCATGATTCCCCAGACTGACCAATTTCATTCTACAGTGTACAGAAATGTTAAAGAAATTTTGCCACTGTAGCTAGAGTGCAGGGAGGACATCTCTTTTCACCATGATGGAGCAAGCTGTTTTGATAGACTCCACATCGCTTTATGGCTGAAAGGAGTGCTGCTTGCTTTATGATTTGCTACCTTCATCCTAATTTTTTGCACATCATTGAAAATTTGCTACAGCCGGTATGTGGTCACAGGCTGAATCGAATTCATCATGAGAGAGGTCCTGACCTGGAAATATGGATCGAGAAGATAGACATCGTCCTGGAGTGACCACTTGATATTTCTGTGGGTTTTTTTTTGTACATTCTTTTTTATTTAGTGGACTATTTTCAGTGTTCTCACATGTTTCTTAATGTTCTAGAATTCATTCTTGATATTAGACAATGAAGAACTATCACTTTGAATGAATTCGGTTCTAGAGTCAAAAGGTGAAAGGAATTTTGAGTTTTGCATCCAAAAGTCATTGTTAAAAAGGTCTGCAGCAGTGAAGGTAAGACTCAGCCCAACTTTCTTCAACAGCATATGATTGAAGAGTCGCCTTGCATGTTTAAAGATCTTTGATACATTTAATAGAAGAGGCCCACTGAGCATGACAGAGTTTTGTTGTTGTTGTTTTTTTTAGAGTGAATGAAACTGAGTGATGTACTAAATTATTCTGAAAAATGGCTGCTGGTACTTGATAGTTTATTTAAAAACTTGACAATGCTTTTCACTTTGGTCACCTATAATAAAGCTGTCAGATCTTCAACTTCAACATCAACATTGAAAAGCTGCATCATATGGTAGCACATACATAATGTAGAAGGCATGGATACTCCTTTGTCAACTTTAGCCCAAGCAATTTTCACATTAACCATGATGTTGCTCACAACCTAAATAACATTTGGGACCCCAATTCACTGGTTATATTGTTCAGTTCATTGGAATTAGTAAAATATTGTTTGTGGAATTGTTACAATGACATTGACAACATTTTTGATACATGGATCAGTATTCATAAACACAAAGAAACCAAGGGTATTTTGTACAGCGAGAACACCAATTCTTTTCATCATTTGCTTTGACATTCTGAAGACTTCCTGCAAGCTGTTTCCTACTTGATACTTTGTATCCTACCTACAATTTATGAAAACCTTCTAACATATAAGGATCTTAGACTATGTAAAATGTATTGTTGGCATGATACTTAGCAAACATATGCTCAAGTTCATTTTTCTGGTCATGGGAAGCAAGGGTAAGCGAGGCCCTTCAGAATCACTGTTGGCATTGCAACATGACCAATGTGAATGCACAGGTCGCAGAATGACTCTATAGCTTATTTGAAGAGTCCTGTGTTCGTAAGGTGAAGAGTGTGATGTACCTTTCCTGAGCAGAATATATTGATTTCAGTGAAATGTCCCTGGTGATCCCCTAGAGCTTGCAACCCATGAAAGTATCCCTTTCTGTTTGCGTACTCAGTGGCAAGGTGGAATTGTGCCTGTAGAGGAATGTGTGCAGTTCCCCCACCACAGTTTGCACCTCATTGCTGCAAATCTATCCACTGTTTCCTGTACATTACAAAGAGTTGCAGTCCTGTGCAGCAGGATATACCTAGGAGTTTTACACATTTTTATGACAGCAGCTCACATTGTGGACTTTCCATCTCAAAACTGATTGACCAGTGACCGATAACAGTCATAAGAACGGCCATACTGGGTCAGACCAACAGTCCATCCAGCCCAGTATCCTGTCTGCTGACAGTGGCCAATACCAGATGCCCCAGAGAGGGAACACAACAGGTAATTCTCACATGATCCCTCCCCTGCCACTTCTCCAGAGAAACAGAAGCTAGGGATACCATTCCTATCCATTCTGGCTAGTAGCCATTGATGAACCTAACCTCCATGGATGTATCTAGCTCTCTTTTGAACCCTTTTAAAGTCCTAGCGTTTACCACATCCTCTGGCAAGGACAAGCATTACATGTTTCTGGAGTGTGACTTCCCCCTTGCTTCTCTGTCATCACAGTTTTTGCTTGGGAGTCCCAGTGCTGAAGGTCTGGGCAAGTTTGCATATCGTTTCAGGAATGTGGCCTTTGGTATTTCAGAAGTTTTGCATTGTCTGCTTATCTTAAACCTGCATTATGATGCAGTCTCACCAATCAGTGTTAGTTTCTCAGACTTGTGAGCGACCACTGGGTGGAGCAAAATCTGAATGCCAGTATTTTTATTCATTTTGTCTGACATGTAGTTATTGTGTTTGAACACCTCTACAGCTGTCACTTCACAAACCCAGTTGTAGTACTTGTTCAGATTCTGCAAATACAAAGTTTCATATGTCTTGTATTCACAGTGGCCATTAAAATTGCACTGAGCGCTTCATGTTTTTTGCTTCTGCCATAATGAACATGGAGACAAACAAATGGCCCATGGGACTATGGACATTTTTTAAAAGGTGAAACGCATTTTTGCATTGACAAAACCATTTCTGAATTTGTGCCACGCTCAGACAAGTGTGCACATGTGTAAATGATCTGTTAAAGTTCGTAGCAATATGTCAGTGAAATCTGTGAAACTTGTGTTGACCAAACTTTGGAGCATAGATATGACCTTAGTCTGGAAAGGGAATAAGACAAAGGTGAGAGTCAGGTTCTGCTTTTAGCAGACTTTTAGCCCTATTGATTAGAGTAAAAGAAAGATATTAATTCTTAACTTTCCCATAAAGTATTTAGTAATTCTTGTTATCCTTATCAGCTAATGTACTTACTGTAGTAATTGGTGAACCAAGTATATTGAACCACATATCTACTGTTTTGAATTGAAACTGTAACCTTAATTTCACCATTGCATTGTTTTATATGTGATTAGTATATGGAAATTAAAGTAAATAAGTTAGTGACTTATTTACTTAGCTTCATGTCTGCCTGCTTCTTCTTTGAATAAATCCATTAGTGCACACTAGACTGATTCTTCTCTGAAAATCTCATTGCAAGAAAACAGCCTATTTAAGGGTAAAGAGAGTTCCTGGATTCCTGTTTAATTTGATTGAAATCCTATTACCATTACAGCAGTTTAGATGTACAAAATGAAAAGTAGTAGAGTGATTCTTTCAGGAATTTGGAAGCTACAGAAAGTAGACATCCATAGATACTTACCAATAAGATAGTACTTGAACCCCAGATGGATGGCATGTAGCCCAGTCTGTGCCTCTTTGAAATTGAAATAGTGATGACTAGGAATTGTTGATTTTAAAACTCCAGTTAAGGAATTTCTTTTCCTCAAAGAGATGGTCATGGTTATCTAATCAAATACTGAAGAAACAAAAGAGACCGTGGCTTCATTCAATGTACATATATACTAGGGACAGTAGTTTTTTAATCTCCTTTAGATGTTTAATAACAAACCATCTACTTAGGCTTTTGGTTTGTTTTTTGTTTGTTTGTTTTGGAGAGTCAAAGTAGGATTTGTTGTGGATTCAGATTAATAAACACAAACCTCAAGTACAAGTTAGGTTTTTTATTGTGTTTTAGGAGGCATTTCTGTAGAACTTACCCCACCTTGTTTTTCTAAAAAGAGATCTTATTTTAAAAATAACAGGTAAAAATGCATAACTTTAGCTACATAAAGTACAGGGGAAAAAACTTACAACAGTGTAGTTAAAATGACCAAAACAAAATTGAGAAGATTCAATTACTTTATTAAGAAATATTTCTATAAAAATGGAACCTGATAAGCTCATTGTTTAATGAATAGGTTGCTGTAGTGAGAGGCGCCATTTAGATACCTAAATGGATTTTTCCTCATTTTCTTCCTGTCGCATGTATTGGTCATAACAATCCAACTCCTTCCCACCTGTATAGGATTACTTACCATTAGTAATTCCAGACACTTGTAAATAAAATTTGCTATGGTTTAGGGTGCAGAATCAGTTCAATCTGGAAATTCCTTAATATTTTAAATCTTATCTTGATTTTGCAGACCTTCAGTGTGGGGGTTCAGCAAAATTTTATTTCATAAATGATTTTAAGTTTGGCTAGTTCTTCTGAAGTTTTGTTTCTTTAAGCTAAAAATGCATGTGATCTATTTGTTCCTTGTTAAAGTTAGTGGGGGAAAAATTTAGCTAAAGATGTCAACTTCCAACTTTCTTTCCTGATGGTGAGACAATTTTTTGTGGGGATAAAACAAGTCCGTTTCAAGGAGTTTTTAGGTTCTCTTTTGTGTAGGTAGCATTTTGGAAGGACTAAATGGAACTGTTATTCCTTCACCTGGAAAAAATCTGAGCCCCATCTAATTCCTTGTTTTGTTTTGATTTTGCTTTGTGTGGTGGTTTTTTTTTTTTTTTTTAAATTCCCCACTGCTGTGGTTACTTCTGTATGGTGGAGCCAATATGTTCTTTTCCTGCCTGTTTAGGGAGCAGAAGGTTTGTATTGCACTGCATTAGGCAAGAATTTACAGGTGTTCCAGTTGCATTTGGTTTTTCATTTAAAAATTATTTAAAAATAAAAAACTATCCATGTTTAACATACTGCTCTATTTGTTTAGTGACTCCAGTACAACTGTTACAGAACAATTTAGCCCAAATAGATATGTCAGTTCTCACAATAAACAGTAAATAAAAGGCTAGAAATATCAGGTTCAAATAAGAAAACAAAATACAAATAATCTAAATTGGTCTGTTAGTAGATGTCCCAATTTAGTGATTGTAGTAACAGTATATGTTTTTTAGTAGCTGTATGTATAATGTTTATATTTTCTGATCAAGTTGTACAACAGCTGTAGCTTCAAAAATATGAATACCAGAAAAAACTTTCATATTGTCGTTAGTTTGCTTCTACCACATTTTCGATAAAAATCTTTAAGAAGTGACTGTAATTGCATGCCTTAGGAATTAATCAGTTCAGAGAGACATTTTTGTAGTGCAAAAAAGAGCAAACCTTAGTTGTTTGATCACCAAGTAAGGACTGGTCATATTCAATACATCTTATTTATGGTAAGGTTTGGGATCACTCGTGGGTGTTTCTGCACCACTAAGGGTTAAATTGTGCTCACTGAATGGTGAGTTTGCATCCCTTTCACTCTATTCTGTGTTTGTTTTCTGTTTTGTCTTTGAACTTTGTGGCTCATTATAAGGCTTCTGGGAATATTAGGAGTAAGATTGATGGTTCTGAAGCCAAACTTCAGGGGCTCTTACAGTGCCTGTCAGTTTCAATTGTATTTGCTCATGGGATTGCACACAATTTGTATCCCCTTGCAACAGGCGGCAAACCCTTGTGCTTCCTGTTGCCTGCTAGGTTAATGCAAATCTCAAAGCAGCAGCAGATTAACACTGTGCAGAAAGGGAAATCTACCTGGGGACTGAAAGTCAGCCACCGAATCCTGTGGGGTTAAGGCTTCAGATAGTAGCTGTAATATGTCAATCTGGATTAGTAATGGGATAGAGCTGTTTGCCAGGCACAAAGATAATTTCCTGGTAAAGTCAGTTGGCCATGAGCAGAAAGAAAGGTAAATGAAAAGTTTAGTAAAAATAAACTAAGCTATTACTGTTATTCACCTTGCAGATGCAATGCTAATTAGAAACCATGCTATAGGGAATAATAGATTACCTGTATCCTCCAGACACCTTGCACTAGAAGTGAAGACCTCTATTTCATTATCTGAATTTTAAAAAATAAAGAAAACCTGAAACACCATTTCTTACTCACACACCCACTTAAATCACTTCAGTATTTTTCAAAGGAAGTAATTAAAATAAGAAATTTAGAAACAAATGGTCATTTTCTCTATCCAGGTCTGTCTCCTCTGTTCAGTTAACAATTAATGTGTGCAAATTCCTATTAAATTAATAGAGTAAAATGTGGGGGAAAGATTCGCATAATAATAGAGTCTAAAGTAGTAATAACATGGAGCTTGTTAATTTCAACACGCAATGTGGGTATTGTATAACATCACTGTCACATTTAGGATAAAAAATTGGTGCAGGGGGATGGAACAGATATGAAACCCTTATGTCCTGAAGCATAAGTCAAACCCTACATGACAGAGAGAGGGGCTTTTTTTCCCCCTTCTATGGACATGCTGTAACTGCATATTGCAAAGTTTTGTACAACTTCCTCTCAAGCATTTTGCAAGAGATGGGATCAAGGACTACATAGTGTAATCAGCATGGCAAGTCATTTAGTAAGATCAGTCAATTTTATCTTAACTATTTTTCCACTGTATTTTCCCTAAGATCTCACCTATACCAGATATAGCCAAGTCAGCAGATCTGTTTCAATTTGTAGTGTGCATTGGACATGATCATGGCTTTAGCCTATATGGCATCACTGATGTTACACTTTGGTACAGTGTTGTATCCAGTTCTCTTGACTTGAATATAATTGTAGTGTAGATGTTCCCTTAACTTCTTGTTTATTTTGACCATACTTGGCTTGCTCTTCCACTGAAACATTTTGAGGCAGAAATTGCCATCGAAAGATGCATCTGACAAGGTGAGTCTTTGCCCACAAAAGCTTATGCTCCAGTAAATCTGTTAGTCTATAAGGGTTCCACAGAACTTTGCATTGTTTAAAAAGATACATAGGAACTCTTAATAAGAAACCAGATTACTCCATCTTCTACTTAAGATGGAGTAATCTTATTTATTTCAAGATCAGTCCATTTTTAAATATACAAAAAAATTCCTTTTCACAATGAGAAGTATCCCTTCCCCCCATTCTTCTATAGTTCAGGAATAGGGGAACAGCTCTCACCACCAAAAATGTTTGGGTTGAAACAAAGTATTAAATTCAACTACAAAGGAAAATAAAATAGACTCAATAAAACTCCTAAGGTAGCCCTTGCTTAATAGCAAATAACCATTCATTGAATAATGTTCTTCCAGACAATTAAGTTTCCATGAAACTGTATTTGTGAAAAGGTTTTGTAGTGGATTCCCTGGCTGAGTTAATTTGTTCCTGTTGGGTGTTGATTTTAAATGCTGCAGTGTATGTTAATTATTGTAAGATTAAATCAATGTCAGGATGTCTAGAGGTCTTATAGATTTATTTTTTATTATTTTAAATAAACTAATTGTATGTTTAAAAATATGTATTATTACTAAAATATTTTTGTTCTGACACATTTAGTAGTATGCATTTGAAAGCATATATTCATTTTCTGGTTTTGATCAAGAATGCAGTTGACATTCAGAGATTTTCTCAAAAGAATCTTGTTTGCTGCCCAAGGGTGACATGCATAGACTTTATCAGAAGCTAAGATAAAATTTGTCAGAACAGTGTTTCTTCTTAGCAATTTAAATAAGGAGACCGTATTTTCCTTCGTGTTGAATGTTAATAGTAATTAAAAAAACCTTTAATCTCATGGTACGGTAGGATTATTCGGTGAAAAGGCACTGTTATCTTGCCTTAGGCAGTTTATGTATTAAAAACCTCAGAAGAAATGTAAACCTTGCATATGGATTGGCATAATGTTTCATATAGGAAGATAGGCACTTCACTTTTTTGTTAACATTTAGCCTTATTGATCATATTCACAATTGTGAAGATTTTGGCATCCTTAGCTCTTATTTTGTCTGATATATTACAACTTTTTATAAAGATAGTTATTTACTTAATTCTTTTTCACTTCTATAGCTTTAGGTTTCTGGTGATTTTTGGGAAAGGTATAGTTCTGTGTGGGGGGGGGGGGGTTGTGCTTCATTTCAATAGACAGGTAGTTGTACCAAATATTGATGCAATAACAGATTTAGAGAAAATTACCAAACAATTTAATTTTACTTTAAGGTTCCTCTCTTTTGAAGGGTTTGCCTCAGGTGTATTTTCTTCAGTGAATCCTGTATTTAGTTTTCAGTTACACCATATCACCAAGCACATATGCTTATTTTACAGATATAAACATGAAAACGTAGGTAATTCTTGCCCCCATTTAAAGTAAGCATATCTTACTAAACACCATGATAACATTAAACTAATATTTTTACTGTGAAGATAGGTTGTCCCAATTAATATGCAGGTGATACAATTTGTTTTCAAAAGTTGTAGTCATTGCTACAGTAACTCTGTGTCTTTAAGAAATTAGAATCTTTCAAGTTTGATGTATCAGAGAATCTGACTGCAATTTAGGTGGAGAGTCACACAAAACCCTGTCACAAAAGTCCATCTGAAGATCTGTGTTGGAACATTGCTGGAGGTTTATAATTAGGTTTTTTTAGGATTTTTTTCCAGCAGTGATGCTCTCCTCTCATTATCATCTAACTCTAACATCACCTTTTCGGCTTCCAGAATTATTACAACTGGAGTAAGTTCAGTTATCCTTCATTAATCTTTAGTCTATCCAACGAAAGCAACATGCTAATGTCTGACAATATTACTGTGGTTGCATATGTCTAACACATGTGGAATAAAGGAGAAGAAGGTATCTGGTCATTATGTTCTTCCTTTAATGGGAAGAATATCACAGGAGAGTTGTCCCAGATCCCATCAGTCTTCAAGGAAATAATATCAGACACAAAGATCTTTGGGACCTCACAATTTTACAGTAAGGGTAAATCTAATCTGCGGAGGAGACAAATTTTTCTGGAGCCCATTGAATGAACTCCTTCAGGAATTAAGGACCATCGCAAATCTCCAACTGCAAGTGCAAGATGCCTTTTGTTGAGCTTGTTTTCTCTAACATAAATACAAAGCAATGTATATATTTCGAGAATAAAATTCCAAGACTTCAATGGACCTGTGGTGGCAAGTCGGGGTTCCACCTAGTCCTGCAGCCCCATAGCAGCAAGAACAGACTCCGCCAGCCAGTAGAAGAGAGAGGGTTTATTGCTTCTTCAGGGTACAGCATAGCACAGACATGATGTGCTTACAGGAGTCAGGGCCAGGATGCCTCAGACCCCTTGGGATAGGGGTCCATTGCCTCCGCTAGACCCTCAGTCCTCAGCTTAGGCTGTTTCATTCATGTTTCCCAGCCAGCAACTGCCTCGCTCACAGACCCTGCCCCCAAACCACGTGTCCATCTCTGCCCTTTGTTTCTCCCTGTGGAAAGAGCCTTGTTATCTGGTCAGGCTGGTCTTAGGTGTCTGGGCTAATACATATGTGGGTGAGTCAGTGGGAATCACACATTACACTGCAGGGGGGGACACCAGGTTACAGAGCAGACAACACCACCACTACGTCACAAGTCCATATATAAGAGGAGTGAAAAACAGCTACTGTAGATGCACTGGCTCAGTAATAGACAACATGTTTTCTATTGCTTTCACCTAGATAGCACTATCTTTTACAAAATCAAAAAGGATAGGCCTTACTGTTACATGGTTTTCCTAGCTAACTTACATCCATGCGCACATTGCAATTTGCCTAACATCTAGGGGAGTCAGTTGAATTATGTTGGTATTGGAATCTAAAACATCTAAAATAGATTATTAATGAGAATTGCTAATAAAAGCTGGATAATCCCAATAGGGGAAAATAGACACATTACATCCCTTCACCTATCACTTGAAAAGTATATCTAAATTTGGGACTGTCTCATCTGTGCCACGAGTATAATAATTACAAGTACTATTGCTGTGAGCCAAAATAAACTCAATCTCCACTTTAAAATGGGACAATTTTGCTTCTATTTTTTTTTCCTTATACATGTTTTCTGGGATTCTTGGTCCATCTCTTCCTTTAAGGCGTTGTCTTCATTGACACAAAGGGGGGTGTGTGTCTTTTTTTTTTTTTTTTTTAAACATCAAGATAACCATCACACAATAGTTTATCTCGGGCCGGGTCTACACTACTGGAGAAAGTCAACTTAAGATACTTAATTACAACTACAAAAATAGCGTAGCTGGAATTGATGTACCTGAAATTTACTTTCTGCGGTGTCCCCAGTACGGGAGGTTGATGGGATAAATGCGCCCATCGACTTTCCTTATGACTGTGTCTAGTACCAGGGTTTATGGAGTGCCATCTGGAGTCAATTTAGTAGGTCCTTATTACAAGTTGAACCTCCCACATCTGGGACACTCTGATATAGCAACATACATGGTCCAGAAGGAACCAGAGAGCCCCAGAGGTGAGGAGCATGAGCCAGCTAGGAGTACTGTGGGTACAAGGGACCCCTGGCTGGGCCGGCAGGGGCTGGTCCTGCGGTGGGTGGGGAGTCCAGCCCTGGAGAGTCCCAGTGGCAGCTGGGAGGACTCCCTAGCTCTGGCCAGGAACCTCAGTGTCAGAGGGAACCCCAAAGGAAGCGGGGCCAGTGGTGGCTATTGGGGAATCCCATTGGCAGCTGGGGGGAATTCCCAGGCCCTGCTAGGAACCTGGCAAGCGCAGGAGCAGGGCCCGTGGTGGCTGGGGTGAATATCTGGGGGGAGCAGGACCAGTAGTGTCTGGAGAGTCTAACCCCGAGGAGGCTGACTCCAGGAGTCCCAGCACAGGGCCAGCAGCAGAGAGGAGAGCCCAGGCTCTGGGGATCCCCACAGTCCAGAGAGAAGCCTTGACTTTCCCTGATCCAAAAACTGCCTAGTTCGGGACTGCTCAGGTCCTGAGGTTGCCAGACCAGAGAGGTCCAAACTAGGTTCACTAAATCAAACCCTGGAAGATAGCGCTCTAGAGCTTTGAGCTTGGCTAAGTGTAGATCTGTCCTCACTGTAAAGTCTTAAATGGAGATGAGGCACTTGTGCAGTTGTATGTGAGATAACTAGGTGAGGTCAGCAATCTTAAACCCCTCCTGTTTCCCCAGGGTTGCCCTTACCTCATTTACCTTTTGATAAAATACAGTCTGTGTCTCCACTGTGTTTTTTACAGTGAGGTAGCTAATGAGTATTAGTCATCCTATGGTCAAATTTCTCCTTTTTTTGTCAGTGAAGATTTATCTGTGGTGTGTCTTGTCTTCTATTCCAGCTTCTCTTCTTTGATTACTGATTCTTGCTGTAGGAATGGCCTACGCAGGAGACGATTCAGCCCCTGGGTCTGTACACAAAAAATAAATTTGATAAGCTAGTGTGTTTCCTTCATACAGCTGCAAGGGAAGCTGTCTAGCTCTCATATGTTTTCCTTTGGTTCTCTTGCATCCTTTCTACCTTCCAGATTCTCCTGCACCACAGAGGAGGATGAAAGGCACTGTGTTAGCCAAAACTTCATCTGTAATTGATAATGTTTTTTCCTACATTTAACTGCTAATCACACCATTAGATTCTCTTGGTGAAAAAAATAGTAAATGTGGATAGAACTTGGTATTGCCATAGTAATAGCATTGAGTCTAGCCTATGTAACTTAATTCTGTAATTGAAGCATCTAGGTGTCATGGTGTGAGGTTCTATGAACTTTTAATACAATTGAATGCAATTACATTCAAGGACTGAAGAGATGTGAGGAACCATAGAAAATGAGGATATGAAAACATAGCTAGTTTAGCTGGGCAACTTAAGAGAAACAAACACAACCTTTTAGAAAACTCTTAGATTTAGGAATACAGTGTTAGTCCCACCTTTCTCTGTTCAGTAAGATAATGCTGTTGCTAATATGTGGCTTTCACTTCCATGCTAGGAGTAAATGAATTGGCCTTCTGTTTTGAAAACTAAATTTTATAGATTTCCTTTCTTCAAGGAGTAGAAATTTCCTGTAATATTTACAGAACATAATTAGAATGGAAAGAATAAGGGAAAAAAAGAATAGATTATAATCAGATAATACTTTAATTGCATTTATACATCTGCGAATAATGCATACTTACAGATTTGTAGTGACTTTTTATAAAACTACTTGAATTTTTGCTATGTTATGTACAGTATTGTCATCTTTTAACCTTTGATGTTTAAAATCTTTGAGATGCATTTTTCAATGTTGAAACATCAACCTGAAATAGAGATTTATATAACCTGTTTCTTTTTACAGGTGTCTTGGCTTTTGAATCCTGCAAGAAGTGAAATAACAAGTCTAGATAGTGGAAATATAGATGACATTTTAAGTAAGTACTTTGAAACTTCTTGTCTTTGCATGTGTCTGCAACTGTTCTTTACTTGTGTGTAAAATGGGTTATTGTCAGAGTAATGTTTGTACAGAGCTTTAATAACTGCTATAAAAGTAGACATTGAATATTACACTTTTATCAGTGTTTTGCCTAAATTGATTCTCTGAACTAAAGGATTACTTTGAAAATTATTTTTATGTTGTTTAAATTAAGGGGTTAAGTGGCTAAGAAGAAACTTGGTGTCTGAAATGAATGCATTATTAGAGAAGGTGGGAAGATTTTATATAACAAAAATCTGTCAATAAAATGTTTGGGAGAGCTCACCATGCAGTTGAAACCTGCTGATAGATCCTAATACTTTTTATTTCTGTAAGTGGTATCCAGACACCACAATAATTCATCCACTTCATAAACACAGACAAATTGACAAATCACTTATTGCTGCCTTACTGTATTTGGTTTATGAGATCACATATATGTTCCTTGCCTGAACAGTCTTCATCTAGAACCTAATAAATACTCTGTTTGCCTAAGGCCAAACTTTGACTGTGCCTTGTGTGACTACATTTTTCTGCATACTTGAAACGGCTAAAGGAAAATAGTTTTTAGTACTAAAAATTAGAGCTGTAAAACAAACATATTATATGGGCCTGCAGGATTGTTTCATACAGTGATTGTGAATGTGCCAGTCTTATTTTAAATATCTTAAGTGATATTTAAGATCTGATGGTGTAAGCTGTTTTCCAAGGACATTCATCATTTTTTCCGGATAAACATTTTAAAAACTCATTTTCTTAATTTCATCCTATTACCCTTCACAGTGGCTTCTTTGGGCCACCTTCAATTTCTATGTCTTCTGTGAATGTTCTTTAGCTTCTTTAACACCACATTGAGGAGTGTGTCTAAGATTAGAGAAAATCTTAAACAGTGCTGAATCTCAAATCTATTTCTAAAGTACCCCATAGACTTTTTGGCCCCCCACCCTCTTCAATTCATACCCCCGGGGAGAATTGTTGACCAAAAAACCTAAAAAATGTGCATACACTATTTTATAATTCTGCATATTATATTTGTCAAAAAACAAAGTATCACATCATCCACAACTATTTCTGATTTGGGGATAATTTATATCAGAGATGGGGAACATTTTTTGTGTTGGGGTTGCTGACCCACAGAAAAATCAGTCAGGCGCTGCACAAAAGTGAGAAGCAAAAAACCCAAACAAAGAAAACACAAAAAATGTCACTAAATGGCCCCTCACTGAGAAGCCCCTCACACACTAGAGGCAAGGGGTGCCTAGACTTATAGAAGGTTCAGTATGTGGAAGTGGGCTTGGGGTGTGAGATCTGAGTAGGATGGAGGGTGCAAGGTCTGGGCGATGGGAGGGCACTTACCTGGAGCAACTCTCCAGGGAGGCACATGGCTCTTTGTTCCTCAATGCTCCTATTGGTCACAATCACAGCCAACAGGGGGAATAGCCTCCAGGCAGCACTTTGCTATGTAGTTGGGGGAGGGGGAGCAGCAGTGCATGGAGCTGCTTTTTTCCCCTCACCAGCCAGGGCCCATGGGACAAATCCAGCGTTGGCTTGTCTGACTCTGGTCCATGAGGCTCAGGGCTCCTCCCTACCCATCACAATGGGGAGCCCGGGGTGTGTATGGAGTTGTGGTTCCAGTGCAGGCTCCTCAATGCTGGGGGAGATCCTCGAGCCATAGGGGCCTGAATCCCGCCCCTGGGCCTTATACCTTCAAGTCAATAGCACTGCTGTAGGCACCTGTATGGCCTCAAAATATGCCAATATTTTTGTGGCTGATCTAGAACAATGTTTTCTCAGCTCCCATCCCCTAGCCACTTCTCTACTTAGGCTACATTGAAGATGGTCACATAAACATCACGCTATCCTGGAAACCTACTGACTGCTGTCCTTACCTACATGAGTCTAGCTTCCATCCAGGATACATCACACGATCCATTCATGGTCTACAGCCAAGCCCAAAGACAGTGGTTCCCAACCTTTTTTATACCTTGCAGCAAACTCATTCAAAGACTTTTGGCAGACCAATATAGAAACATTTGCATATCGTAACAATGAATTTGCTTGCATAATCATTATGGTAATTAATTTTAAGCTGTCGTGTTATTTTACATTGCATCATTATATACACAGTAAGGGAACCAGGGGAAGATGGAGAAGAAAGGAAGGAAAAGGAAAGAAGGGGGAGAGGAGTATGAGCAAAAGGGGGGGGGAGGGACCAAGCCAGGGAGAGGCTGGGCTGAAAGTGGCGGGCCACTAACTCTAGCTCAGAGGGCTTCTCCCAACTTGTCCCCTCACCCCAGCATCCTGGGTAGTGGCAGCCCTGCCAGAGGATTCCTGAACCAGCCCCCAGGACTTGGCCCAGCTGGGCAGTGTCAGATCCCTGTGTGTTTGCTCCTGTGTGTGCGCTCTGGCTGGACTGGGAGCAGCTGGTGGCCAGGTGGAGGCTCCCGCCAGGGAGGAGGGAGCCACCAAGCAAGACCAGCATGGGAGGGAGGAGAACAGTATAAGGGGCAGCTAGTTCCTTGGTCTCTCCTCCCGCATGAGAAGTGGGGCAGGAGACTGGCTTGGGGGTTGCACAGAAGCTTCTCCTCTAGCTGTAGCTGCCCTCTGTGGCACTGGCCCCGGCCGCTGGAACAGCTGCCCTCCACGTGGCCCCACCAGCGGGGCTGCTTTTGCAGCTGCTTTAGCTGGAACCGGGGCCACGATGAGGCTGCCCCTCTAGGGAAGCAGGGAAGTATCCTGGCCCCTTCCAGTGCAGCCTGGGGCCACTTCAAAAATTTCTGAAATGGCCCCCAGTAAAAAATTATTGCCCACTCCTGGTATAACTGATCACTGCAGAAAAGACAAACCACAGACATATGTTGATTTCTGTAGGTGTACACACATAGAACAAAAAAAATAGGAAACATCCTCCCCTCCCGCCCCTGCAAGGTTGACATGCCAATGCTCGCTTCCTGTTGGGGGGAGGGAGAGAAAACCCTGAGGCTCCCCGTCCAATCCAGCTTGTGGGGAAGAAGTGGCTGTTCATGCTGCCACTTCCCTACCGCACCTCCCCCGGCTGGGGGGACCAGCAGCACAGGGACATGCTTTCTGGAGACTTTTCCCACTGCCCAGCAGTGCAGTGAGTGAGGGGGCTAGGGGTGCAGGGTCTTGCTGGGGTGGGGGGTGTGAGGCTGGAGTGCAAGAGCGGGCTTCCAGTGCAGCCCCAGCTCCCTCACTGACCACCCTGCCTACCCCGTACTCCCAGCCCCCTCATCAACTGCCCTGCCGAGACCCTGCAACAGACTAGACCTTCCTTTTCTCCAAAAAATAAACAAATCAAAACTATCACTGAGACCTAAAGAGCCTCTCACATTCATTCACATGAAGTACTAATATTGGTGGACAGTATTGCAAGTATGATCCTCTCAGACTAAAACCCCCATGGGCCTAAGTGCTTCTGTCTGAAAAAGATAACAGGATACAAATCTGTTTCATGGGTCTTTAGTCCTTCAGATCTAATGCTGATGTAGATTAGTTACCAACTGTATTAGTGATACAGTGGGGAAACTTGATGCAAAACTGAAACGGTTCAGAGTTATTAGAAATGTCAATTTATAATTTCAGCTCTTGATAGACACTATATAAAGCAGGGCAAGATACCTCTTGCGGGCCAGATCCAGCCTGCCAAGCCACTGGATCCAGCCCACGGACACCCTGCTGGCTCTTAGACACACAGCCGCCACTGATATAAGCAGAGGACTGTTCTATGTGCCTCTCTGCTCTGGAGGGAGGAGAAAGCTTCGTGTGATCTCCCTGCCGCCAGCTTAATCCCCAGCTCTTATTGGCCAGTTATTTCTGGCCAATTGGAACTGACCCCAGCCAATCTCTCAGCTCTTTATTGGCTGGAAACAACCAGCCGATAAGAGAATGGCCTGGGGAATGGTTGCAGTGCAAGCCTCTCCCCTTCTTGGAGCTGAAAGTCACATGGAGGGAGCAGCCTGCATTTTTAAGTGGTCTGGGACTGCAGCAGGCAGGGAGCCCAGCCTGCATTGAGGGTGCTGCAGGGCTGCTGGCCGGGAGACTCTTAGGTAAGCACCTCTCAGCCACAGCCTGCCTCTGGCACCCCAACTTCCTCTCCCAGGACACCATCCAAACCCTCTGCATTCCCTTGCCCCAAGTCACAATTACCTCCCAGACCTCCCACCGGGCATGTAAAGGAATTCAGAACATATGGCATGTTGAAGCAGTCCCTGAAGTACAACACGAGAAAATACTTGAATAAGTGCAGTTTGCTGAGATGAGGGCTGTAGTTGCCCGCAGTTCCATCAGTGATCTGCATGACTCCCAACTAGCCCTATCTGGAGTTAGATATCCACATTCTGCCCTCCTCCCTATCCCACTTTGATAGCAGATCTTTTTCAGAGTGTGTTTGAGCTACTCACCTCCAGGTCATCTCCTCTTGTTCAGGTGCAATATTGCAGGGATTCTAGCTATTTTGATTCCTCAGTAATCTGTCACTGTAAGGTCACTGCTCAGTCCATTCCCCTTCTGGGGTTAATAGAAAAGGCCAAAATATAAAAAACTCAAAATCCAATGGCCTTCAAGACTGTCTTCCAGCCTCTGTCTGGAGCTAGACATTTTTGGCTTTTTTTTTTATTCCAGTGATTCTCAAACTTTTTGGCCCGTGGGGTACCCCACTCAACACAAACCTTTCCGCAGTCCACCAGCCAACCACTCACAATGACAAAATAGGTGCAGGTGGGTGGGAAGGTGCATGAGTAGGCTGGAGGTGGAGGATCTTGGTGGGAGGGGTGTGTGTGAGGGGGATAGGTGTAAGGGTCTGGGCAGAAGGAGGATGGGGAGCACTTACCTGGCTCCATGCCCCCCACTGCTCCCTAGCACTGCCTCCTGCTTTTCCCCTTGGCTGGAATTCCAGGAAAGCCTCCAGGAGAGTGGTTTTCTGCGCTACCATTTCTCCAATTGGGGAAAGAGCCACTTTCTGCCCCTTCTAACTGAATCCAGCCTGTGACTCTCCTCTCTCTCCCTTCCGGAGGCTGGGGCTTGTGGAAAAAGTATATGTTCATGTAAGTAAAAACTGTATCAGAAAGCAGACACAGAATGGTTTCACAGACAAATTAGAGTTTCATAGACAGCCTTAGTTCTGACATTTCCTAAATCTTTTTGAGCGCTCAACTTTGCAACCTAAATATTAAATGTTCTTGTCATTTTGCATGTGTATGTGTGTGCCTTTGTGTGTAATTTAACATCGCTCATCACAGTTCATCCTCTGGTTTGGAGAAACCTGAGATGTCCTGAAACTTGTCATTTTTGTCTGTCATAGATGCTAAATGTCATTGGTGGTGTGTGTGTGGTGGTTTTTGTTGTTGTTGTTCACAAAGAACTTCACTTTATTAGTCTAAATGTAGCTTGTTGACGTTGTAAATACACTTGACATAATGGCACCTCCTTCCCTTTTTCTTCCCATATAAACTGTAACCGTTTATAACAGTGTTTCAGTTGTCTCATCCCATTCACTTAAATGTGTAACAGCCACTAGATTGTAATCTCCATAATTTGGAAATACGTGTTCTTGTTACTTGTACATACTCTGCCCCAGTAGTCGCTGATTTAAGTGCTGCAACAAATGTTTGCATCACAACATGACATTGTTTTGTGTTTTTTTTCCAGACAATGCTGATGTTGCTTTAGTTAATTTTTATGCTGATTGGTAAGTGTCAAAAGCTTTTCTCTTTCATGTTAAAATCTCTTCATGTTCGATATTGTCCCGGTCTATCCTAGCAAGTCTTACCATTCTAATCAAAGATACACTACTTCTCATTTTTCAAAACCGTTCTTATGGTTTTTAATATAAAAACACTTAACATGTATGCAGTGCCTTCATCAAGACATCTGCCAGGGGAAAATGTAGTCTGATGATAGAGAATTAGCAGTAAGTACATAATCAGTATTGCCATAACTTCTACATAAAGTTGTTCTATAAGGGGAAAAATCCATTCAGTTTTCAAGCTCTTTTCTAATGAATGAGTCTGAAAGATGTTATTTCTCTTTCTCCTTCCCAACTCCGAACATAAAAAAGATTTGAGAACGTTACAATAGAAAATCAAGTCTTGTCTACTCTGGAAGATTATGAAAGGAAAAAATTAGTGATATTATGACATTGTGAGAGTCAAGAGGCTGAAACTTGAGCAGTTGAGAAGGATAGGCATTTTTTGATAGACTGGTTAAAACTTTGTAAAACACTCAAATGAATGTTGAGTATTTTTCTGATTTAACTAATACTAGGAAACCTAATTTGATAGACCTCCCTTAAATATTACACACTAATTTAAAAAAAACAAACCTCTTTATACGATAAATTAAAGAGGTTTTTCTGCTCTATTCCTGATCTTTATAGACTTTTTCAGCATGTTAGAAATGTACTGACTCCCGTGAAATTAACAAACAGAAAAGTAATATAAAAATATAGACAATTACAATAGAAAAATAAATCAATTTTTCTGTTACTACTTTCAGTTTTAACTGTTATTTGTAACTATGGTAGGTACATTATTTTCTGAAGTTTTGTAAGACAAGATGTCTCTTTAACTTCAGTGACTAATATTCATTTAAGGGAGAAGATATGTATTTTTAAAATTAAAACCTCCTTATTCCTTCACTTAAAGTTTGAGCACTAACAATATGTATCCTGAGGAATCAGAGGTTTTTCAGGAAGATTAAACTTGACATTCCTAAGATAAAAATCAAGCAGAAGACAGAACATCCGAGTTTCAGAGTTCCTTCATTTGGTACAGGGCATCCCTGCTATACATCCAAAAACGTGGATGTATGGCAAAACAACTTAAAGCGGGGATTTTTTTTTCCTGCGTCTGACTTCCATTTGCACAAATTTTTTTGCGACTTAAGAGCAGGGAATGAGAGGACTTAGAAAGGTCAACGATGTTCCTGCGGAACTGATGTATATTGGGGCAACTTATAGTGGGGATGCCCTCTATTTGAGAAGGAAACTAAAGCAGGGGGTTTTTTTTAAATCCTTTTCAGATTTTACTTCATTCAATGCTCTCAAGTGATAAAAATTATATTTGAAATTGATCTGAAAAATTAAGTTCTCATCTTTTCTGTATATGTTGCCATAAGATTTTAATTTAAATCAGTTTTAAAAACAATTTATTTAAATCAACAGAAACATCTTTATGCACCCACTTAAAGTATGTCGGTGCTATAGAACCTGTATGGCGGCACAGCTTGTTCAACATAGTCCAGTAGGGTATGTCTACATTACGAGATAAGGTTGAATCTAATACGGATTTCCTACCACCCAACTTTGCGAGGTCAAAGGTCTGTCCTCACTGCGGGGAAGAAGAAAATGTAGTCTGAAGTAGTGTGTCCACATTACGGAGCCTACTGTTGACTCAGAGAGTGAGGTACCATGGAGCAGCTTTGCATTCTGGGCTATGCTCACTTGTGTCCACTAGGTCCAAAACTCTGCAGCGGGTGGCTTGAGGAGCTCATGTTGCTAGGTCCCATAAGGCACTCATCTAGTCCCTCCCCACTTGCATGAGATAAAGGGGAGGCAGTGTGCTCACGCCTTTTGGTGCCCTGATAGCCCTCACGGACGCCATAGGAGAGCGAGCATGGAGCCCAGTTTGCAGGAAAGCACTGTCACGCTCAGGGCTTGCTGAGCGGCGGCGAGCCCTGCTCGCCAGCCATGCGGTTCTGCATTCTGCACATGCGCAGATCGTTCTGCACATGCGCAGATCGCTCTGCGCCGTCTCTTCCGGGGTGTAATCTACTTGCCACAGGCGAGTAGATTACATTGTTTTTCGAGCCCTGGTCATACTCATGGGTGTTGTGGTGTGCCTAATGGTACTATACTTCAAGAATGTTTGCATGTTGCTCCACCAGGAAGAGGATGAGGACACAACTCAGCATGGCATGGAGGTGCTGCTCAGGCAAGGCCTGGAGCTCATGCTGGGGCACCTGCCAGTCAATGCTCTGGACACAGTGCAACGCCAGTTCTGGCGACAATCTCAGACTTGTGGGGACCGCATTGTGATGCAAACATTTGACAATCAGCAGTGGATGCAGAGTTTTCGCATGTGGAAAGTCACATTCTTAGAACTGTGTGAATGGCTTTTCCCTGCCTTGAAGTGCCAGAATACCCGAATGAGACCCACTCCCAGGGAGAGTGCTGATAGGTTCCCCTCCTTCTTCATGCAGGTTGCCATGCTTGATATCACACCAAATGAGCGGGAGTATATGCTGACTGAATTTGGCCAGAAACTTGCTGCACTGCTTTGTGGTTTTATGACGCCAGACCACTTACCGGTGGTTTGGTGTGGGAAGGTGTCCTACCGTGGAGGACATAAGACTGATCTCCTCAAAAAACTTGAGAAAGGATTAAAGAGTTCCTATGTGAGAGCTTCAAGGAGCAGTGCAGACAAAAGTCCCGCTTCATCTGCAGGCACATGAACAAGCTGTTCTGGCTCCCCTGTGCTGTGTGTAGGAATACCTCACACCCCATTGCCTTAACCCGCTTGTAGTTAAAGTTTGTGAACTCAGCAGAAATGTCTTCCCCGGGGTTGGTACTGGATTGGGAGACATCCTGAGAGGAGGGCATTGGCTCCATCATCAAGAACAGGTCCTGGCTCTTATTGATCGCTGGCTGGCTAGTCTCCACCTCCTCCTCCTTCCTTCTGCTCCACCACCACCACTGTATCCTCCAGGATGATGCCAGGCTTGTCTTGGTCATACTCCACAACCACAGCAGGGATGCTAGCCACCCCTCTCCCCCCAAAATGGCATCCAGCTGGTCGTAGAAGCAACATGTGTGGGTGCTGCACCAGACCATCCGCTCTCCTCCTTCGCCTTATGGTAAGACTGGCACAGTTCCTTAATTTTAACTTGGCACTGCTGGGAATACTCTTTAGCTCCCATTCAGCTTGCAGTACTGCTGCAAATCTTGGCATTCCACTTGCTGGTTCAGAGCTCATTGAGGATGGCTTCATCTCCCACACATCAACGAAGTCCAGTATCTCCTGGACACTCAATGCGGGCACTCTGCTGCACCCATGGGAACTGGAGCCCATGGGAGCAGAAGTCCTCAAAGTCATCAAGCTGTTGGTTGGATTGTTGGAAGTCATCTCCACATGTGTCGCAGTGTGCTGCTTGCTCATGAATGGGCTCTCAATGCTGGTCACACAGGGAAGGCCCTTACACTGTTCCTGAATCTTTTTGTAGCTCAGCAGGAGAGCAGTGGAGGTGCAAGGAAGCTGTGTGAGTTTTTCAGGAGACCAATAGCATTGAGTTCCTGACAATGCTGCATCTACACTACCATAAATTCAACCATGCAAGGTCGGGAATAGCATTATTCCTTGTGAAAAGCAAGTGTACAGAAATTGACTCCCTTGAGGTTGATGCCACAGGCATAGTAGTGTGGACACATCACTTAGAAAATCAACTGTATGGGGCTAAAGACAATGTAAAGTCCTAGTATAGGCCAAGGCTTAGTCTAGGCATAGTCCCCAGTATAGGAAGGAACTCTCTCTGACTATGTAGGAGCACCACCTCTCTGCGGAACATTAGCTGTATTGACAGAAGTTATTTTCCATTGACATAGCTTCATCTACAACAGGGAATTTCTGGCATAGCTCTGTTGGCCAGGGATATGATTTTTTCACACCTCTGACTAGTGGAGTATGCCAATCTAACTTAAGTATAGACGAAGCCTCTTATCAGTTTAACACAGATTATATTGGTTTAGTGTGTGCTTGTAAATTTGCCACCATAAACTAAACTGGGTTTATACAGGTGTCGGTATGCACATAGAGAATTAAACTGATTTAACTAAACTGATTTAAAATTACACCTTTCGCTAAGTAGATGCAAGGAGTTAGTATATATTCAATTGAGAACTGTTACATGTGTTTGGTTGGGTTAAATTGTAAATTAAAGCAGACTATCTGTCGCTGAATAATTCTGTGTGAATGTTCAGGGATAATTTCATTTGTAGACAAGCCCTAAGGGATGGCATAACACAACTTGCATTAAAAAGCTGAGGCTTTATCTATGCTTAAATTTTGTGGGCTTAACTGTCTGTGAAGAATGTAGAAAAATCATACCCCTACCCAGGATAGCTGTGCTGGCAAAAAGCCCTCTAGCATAGACATAGTTATACCAGGACAAAAGTCTTTCTGTTAGTATAGTTTACTCTGTTCAGAGAACTTGTTTAAGATACTATACCAGTAAAATGATCTTGCTGGTATAGACTGCATCTCTGCTAGGGGTGAAGTTGCCAACCTTCTTAAGTGTAGACAGGGCCTCAATCTGTTTTATTTTTGGTGTAAGTTTTCAAGTAGGGAAGCCCTTAAGATTTCATTTTAAAACAAATATTTATATCCCTAGAAAATAGTCTTACCAATGTGAACAATGCAAACCAATGAACTGTTGCTGTAAACAGTTGTTCTAAGAGGGTGAACTGTCCTATTCATTTGAATGAGATGTTAACTCTGAAAAATATGAAATCCACTTAATGTCAACACTTCAGTACTTCACAATTAGTTTTAGAAGAAAAATACACTAGCATACTAAACTGAAACAAGTTGTCCAGTTTCCCCTACCCAGTTGCCACTGGGATCTTCTACAATGCACATATACTTCAATACAAAATTCTACAGCATGACAAAACCTGCAAATGTGCAGATAGTAGAGGATAAACCACATTTAAGGCCAAAATAATAATGGGTTCAATGTACTTACTGTGTTGGCCATTTTAAGCTTTAAAGTAATGAAAACATCTTCCAAAGAGCCAAGACTTCTTTTCATCACATCCATCCCTTTTTCCCAAAGCAGGAAAGAGGTGCCATACCCCCAACATTTCTCTTGAAAATTTGATACCACTGCAAGAAATGAACCATGGAATTACCTGTGTGCATGCTACCACACTCTTATTTTAGGTTTAAAACTTCTAGTTTCAGATTTTAAATTCAGTCATGTAAGGCAGTAGGTATGGTGATAAGTACCATTTGAGAACCTGGTAGCACTGTTAATGAGTTTGACTATGTTACCTGCAGATTCCTTTTAATTATGAAATTATGAGCAACCCAAACAATCTTTTGTTAATTCCACCTTGGTAATATAATAGAGAAGTAATCTTTGACTTTCTGAATAGAATTTACTTTCTGTGGGCTTAAATAGATTTGACAATGTCCTTTAAATTAGAAGACTTTGGTACCCCTCAAACTGTCTTCAATTTAGTATGTTATTTTTCCTCTGAATCTTACAAATATGTGAATGGTGCCATTCAATCATTTGTTGGGATAATCACAAGAATTACTGATATTTACTGATATTTTCCATTGTCTTTGAGTTTATTTTCACCATGGGTAACTGGAAACGTTACCGTGTCTTCCATATGTCTAGCAATGGAGTCCTGCACTAGGGAATGTAAAATGTCGATTAATTAGCTAATCGAATAGTCCAAGCAATTTGCATCGCCTATTCGATTAGTCAACAAGGAGACTCTGCCTTTTAAGTGTAGCAACAGCTGCGGGGGCTGTTGCTACACTTCAGAGGCGAAAGTGCTGCAGGGAGCACAGGGCTGGTGGGGGACTCAAGCAGTCCCCCACTGGTCCCGTGCTCCCCACAGCATTTCAAAGCATCAGCGCCATTTGGAGCTCGGGTTCAGCGGGTGAGTTGCCAGCTGACCCAGAGCTCCCTGCAGCGCTGCCGCTTTGAACTGCCGTGTGCAGTCCGGGGCTAGCTGGGGACTCACCTGCTGACCTTGAGCTGCATGCAGCATTTCAAAGTGGCACACACTAGGCTCCACATGGTGCTGCTGCTTTGAAGCATCCCTTCCTCTCTCTCCCCCCACCCCCTTGCTGCCTCTTTCTGATAGAGGCAGCAAGGGATGGGGTGGGAGGCGACTAGTTGTTCACATGGCTATCTTACACAAACTGCACATACAGTAGATTTCCAATAATCCGGCACCTTTTGGACCTAGGTGGTGCCGGATTATCAGATTTGCCGGAGAATCGGGAGCTCTGGTACAGCTGCATGGCTTAAGAGCTGGCCAGGACACAATCTCCCTCCCTGTCCCCTCCCCTTTCCTCTTCCTGTCTCCTCCGTGCTGTAACTTGATCCTCCTTCCCCTCCCCTCCCCTTTCCCCTTCGCTGAAGCAAAACGCTCTTCTCCATACTGTAACAAGATCCCACTCCCACCTCTCCCCCCCAACCTTATGGTCCATCTGGTTACAGCCAGCACGTGTGCTGAGCGGCAGGCTTTTTAATCAGCTGGTCAGGAGCGCTTGGCATTTTGATGCCGGAGTATCGGGAGTGCCAAACATTTGGATGCCGGACTATCAGAGTGTTACTGTACTTTCATTTTGCACAAATCCACCATAACTTAGGAATATGCTAAAATACAGTAGAAGTACATATACTGCATAAATTACAGGACATTGCAAACCCCTTCAATGGCTTCAAACCGCTGCAAAGCCTTTTCCAATGCATTGAAATGTGAAAGGATGTCAGTTTGTTCTTTTGCATCACTTTAGTTATGTGATATTTTGGTTTGTATAACTGTCTAGTCCAAAGATTGGTGTTCATAAAATCAAGGGTCTACTAAATCACAATTTCTCACTGAGTCGCTAATAAAAATAAAATATTTGAAATGTATTAATGTGTTTGCTGTCTCTGATTGCCAACAGGTGTCGCTTCAGCCAAATG
This sequence comes from Apalone spinifera, assembly GCA_030068395.1. Classification (NCBI taxonomy): domain Eukaryota; kingdom Metazoa; phylum Chordata; order Testudines; family Trionychidae; genus Apalone; species Apalone spinifera. The sequence continues at coordinate 135,176,705 of CM057846.1, forward strand.
CTGCATCCTATCTTTGAGGAAGCTTCCAATGTCATTAAGGAAGAATATCCAGATAAGAATCAAGTCGTGTTTGCCAGAGTAGACTGTGATCAGCACTGTAAGTAATTCAAAGTAAATATTGATTTATTTATTTTGTTTTATTTTAAAATGTCTATTAAGGAAAGGAGATTTTTATGTAACTTCTTGAAGATAAAGTCTATTATGACGCATTGACAAAATTATTAAAAAGCAGCTAGGGAGCAGTGAGGCTCCTACTGCAACTTAGCACCAGGGAACCTGTCTGAACCAGCGCAACCTATTCTTGTCCTCTTGTGGGTGGAAGGTCAGCCAAGAATTCCTGCCATGCTGTATTCCCACTACGCACCTATGCAGTAATGGGGCTGTGTATGCTCTTTTGTACTAAACCTATGAGCCTTAGCAGAGAACAGTTCCTCCCTTTTTAATAGAAAAATGGCTCCCTTGTTGGTGTTGCTGTCAACAAGTGGTTGCCTTGCTTTTGAAAATATGGGAAGATGAGATATTTACTACTGGAATAAACTAGCAATAAAACTAGCAAACCAGAAAGCTGAATTAAAAGCAGTAACTGGTGAAGTGTACGGTATGTCTGTTACCTCAGTGGAAGACAAAGGAGGAAATAATGGAATCCTGGGTTTTTTTTGGTTTTGGTGATGGTGTTTTTTTAATGAAAAATTACTGCCATTATTTCTGTGAAAAGTTCTACTTCCTCTTAGAGCATCAGGCATTTAGGGTATGATCCTGTAAAATTTTGAGCACATATGGTTCTGAGTGCTCCCTGCTGCATAAGGAAGTGCTCAACATCTTTTGATAATGACACTAATTTCTTACCTATGAGCAAGAGTAGGTCCTGTTTTTCTGGAGCTAAAAATCCATGGTAATAGTAATGTTTTAATGCTGTGGGCATTTAAGTCTCTAACATTATGTAACGTTAGATAGAAAAATATTTACCGTGTATTTAAAACGAATAGGAGAGCATATATCTCTGAGGTATAATTGATACTGGTACTTGAAATTACTATGGCCTTTTTTGCTGTTTTGATGATGAATGTGCTGCTTCATGGTCTGTTAGAACTGGAGCTTTTCCCTGTAAAGTGTGACTTTTTTGTCTTCAAAAGTTTCTTTACTGTTCTTGTAGATTTAGTAATCACTAAGTAGCAAGTTTCAGTATTTTCCACTGAGAAGCCATTATATGTGGTCTTTTTGTTTTGGATATTCTACTTCTGGATATTCTAGTTCTTCCTGTATATAGTATCCCTGTCTTGTGTTTTTGAAAGCTGTCTCAAGCATGAACACTATGTGTTTGTTGCAGACTGTGTCAGCTCAGTGTATGAGATATAAAATGTTTCTTCAAACTGTCAGGAGTAGGCAAATAAGATTCAGTATTTGGTTTCCCTAAAAGTATCCACAGGGCCAATTCACAAAACATTTCAAGGACTTTTGGATTGAATTTTTGCAACACTGGTGTCAGAATCTTTCTAAAATGTCCTCAGTTTTAAAAGATCTTTGACAATCTGTTTCCTTGATAGGCAAATTTGAAGTATCCTTTGGCTTTGGTGTATCAGGGTGGAAGGGGATCTGTTGAGGCACTGTTATGAAAGTCAGCGCATAAACCATTCTTGAAGGACAAGTTAAATTAGGTATGCAGTAGGTGAAATCTCGCTGAGCAGCCACCATCCTGTGTGTATTGTTGTAAAATTCTCATGCAGAAATTTGCTAGAGTTGCTTGTAGCATTTCCAGAGCAGCAGCAGAACATAATTCTCCAGTGTACTTCATGGAGTGTGTCTTTATCTTAGCAAATGTGTTACTTCACATAATCACACCACTGCTGATGCAAGAAGAACGTTTTCCTGCTAAACTTCCACTATCTGAAACAGCTTTTCAGAATCCTAGAACTTAGAAAATGAAAAACATATTTTAGGTTTTATCCCCATGCCTTGTTGATAGATGAACCTCTCCTGCCATCTTCCTTTCTCCACATGCTAACACTCTTCCTTGCTGTCTTCTGGCACTTTCCCTAAAATATTAAATATTCTATATTGTGTTAAATGCATTTCTGGCAGGCATAAGCAAGAGCAGAATACATAGTACTGAGATTTATCATAAGTACTAGTGTCTGGAAAACAAAATTTAGAGGTAAATAATTCACTCAGTAATACCCCTGAAGGTATATTATTTAAAAAATTGTCAAACGCACAGTCTTTGCTTGAATTTTCATGTGTTTACTATCTGGTAGCTTACTTACAAATCTGTTCTGCTAAATGTTTAAATGTGAGTTCAGTCATATGATTAACCAGTTTATTAGAAAGTTGTTTACATTGTATTTGTTTTGTATCAGAGTAACAGTGACTCTCTGTCACTTTGAGACTGTTAATGTAAATTCACAGAAACAGTTCTTGAACTAGTCAAACCAACTTATTTATAAAAGGAAATCTGTTTTCAATTAATTTTCTAATTACTATTCAAAGAATATCCTAAATTCACTAAGGCTTTGTCTACGCTTATAAAATTAAAGTGTAGCCGAGGTAGCCTGGTCGTGGCGATAGCACTGAGAGAGAGCTATCCCAACATCTTAGGTAAACCACTTCCATGAGGGGGAGTAGCTAGTAGCGCTATCCATAGTGGCACTTCACAGCACTGTAACTTGCGGTGCTCCGGGAGGTGGGTGTTTTTTCACACCCCGAGTTGGAAAGTTACAGCGCAGTACTTTTTCAATGAAGACAAGCCTTCAACTTTTGAAAGTTTTTAAGAAATCTGGTTGACAGAGTTTTTTGGGGGTTTTTTTTTCATGTTCTATTTGGAGGCTTTTTGATTGCTTAGAGGGCTTGTTTTGTTTTTGTTACTGACTTCATAGGATTTTGGGTGTTGTATTTTTCAAGATATGAACAGCTCTGAAAGGTGCAGCTCATACTGCCTGTAGCAAAAGTTATTTGAACACTTTAGCTAAGCTTCTACTTAGCTGCATTTTAAATGTTAGGACTGAAACTTTTCTGTATTTACTCTGCCTAAGATTTGAAACTTTTTGAACCATTTTCAAGATTGACATGGGGGGAAGTAGTTCTGCTAATAACTTTTTTCAACTTTTTTCCAACTGCCTTTTGAACTTTTTGCACCATCATATTTAGAAGTACAGGCTTTAAATTTAACAGGAGGATGTTGCCCCAGGGTTAAAAGTACCTTTTACTATCCCCCCCCAAAATTTACACAGTTGTAACAGATTCAGCATTCTTCTAGCTTCTGCCGAGCAGGGGACATGGTAGACACAGGTCTACGCAACTGAATTGAGGTCTAGTGAAGATGCCGCAGCAGTGCTGCCCTTTATGGTCTAAGAGAAATTGGACTGATTCATATTGAGCCATGGTGTCATGCCCCTCTCTTAGGAGGCAGATAAACCACTTTTCCCCATTTCTAGCAATAGCTAGAAAGAAAACCTAGATCTCTAGCATGACAGACCTAAGCGGTATTTGAATTTTGGGAGAATATGAGAGAGCCACTAAAATATTAATCCTATCTCACGTCTGTCTTCTGGCCCTCTTCTGACTACTGTTTAATTTAAAGCCAGCCACTTGAAGTTCAGGGCCCCGCTAATTTTTTCCCTGAGACCTAAGTCTCATCTTCCTAGCAGCTCACTGCAAAAATACCTGTTTCCTTTTGAAATCAGATCTCTGTAGGGAGCCCACATAGCTGCTCTCAGACCACTCTAGACAGCATTCAGAATGGTCAACCTGGCATAGATACCTTTCATTTGATGCACTCCTATTCATGTGCACTGCAGGTCTCAGCATCTCACACCAGCCTCTGAGGCAAAGCAAATTAAAAGGAATTATTGATGCTCTGAAAAATGTTTGATGCTTAATGACAAAGCCATCACACTGTCTGCCCTCACAGCCAATATAAAGATAGTTCACTGAAGACTGATAATTATAATACTGATGTGATGAAAACAAAATAAAAAATTTTAATATGGTATTACATTTTTATGTATATAACATTTTAAACCAATTCATGGATAGTGTGGAACTTAAGTTAAAATTCAGTCCCCACATCAAATGTTGCTTGTATCTCAGGAAGAATATATCAAAGATCAGTGCTCCATTTGCAAGTTCACAAACAGGACTCAGGTGGTGAATGCCTTCTGCCTGAAACAGCACGTGCTCAATTAGGCAATGGAGTCTGCTTTCTTACTAAGGCCCTCATCTGACTCATAGATCTGGTACCTTTAGATCTGGCAAGTGATGCTGCTTGGATTCCAGCACTTCCCCAAGTGGAAGAATGGTCATTCTCTCTCCCCTGGTACAGTGAGGAATAGGTCCCATAACCATTCCAGGGCTCTGTGAGACTTCTCCTCATCTGCTAAAAGAAGTCCTGACTGGTACAGCCCTTTTTTTTTTTAAATAGTTTTCCTGTCCTGTAAGGTAGTGAGACTACTCCAGCAAGGGCCCCAGATCCCAAAATAAAGATCCTCTCTCTTTGATCCGGGGTTTAACCAGCCAGCTCATTTTGCACATACCCTAGCATCCAGTAAGTGCCCATTCTCTGCCTTATGTGTCCAGAACAGCAATCTACTAGCCTGACTTTAGTGGGGCTCTACATGTTGCCATAGGAAACAGAGAGAAACAGCCACCAATGCCAGAAACTTATGAAAGAACAGACCATCTTGTTTGAGAGAGAGCTGTTGCTCAGCTTGCTTGTGAAGGGCTTTCTGGGACTGTCTCATTAAAATATGTAAGTGTGTGTCTCAAAAGCGTGTTCCAATCCAATCCTGCCGACTGACACGTTTGCCAACCATATGCCATATGGATTTTGATACTTTTTTGATAATTTTATTCTGAAGATCTAAAACTGTGCAAAACCCTTTCCTTTTCCTCTCTACTTTTCTATTTAATATCAAGAGAAACATTTCCTTTGGAGGACTTTGAAACTCCTTCTTGGCTCCTTGTTGCAATATGGAAACAAGTTCTTTGCCTTTAGCCGTTTTTAAGGATAAGGGTCTATATAAAAGAATGGGGAAAGTTGTGGAGAGGGAACTGAATGGAATTTGAGGACATAAACTTTCCTGCAGTCTCTAGCATCTGTATTTGAATAATTTTATCCTGCTAGAAAATAGGATGATCAGTTTGCTAAAGAATGGAAAGGATTGAATTTGAGGATGACTGAGTATTACTGATGATTGATTTAGAAGTGATTTGAAGCTTCCACATAATGTATGGTTCAAATTACTGAACTGTTCAGGAAATCTGTGTTCTTGTGAAGCTTTCAAAAGCAGTTTTAATATTTTTTTAGAAATATGAGGTGATATGCTTTCATTATATCCTGAGTATAACTTGTTCATCTGCAAAGTGTCAAACCCAATGTTTGTCATTTTAAATAAAATAATATATGAATTGATGGGTGGAATGTGGGTGTTTTGTTTGTTTAGTTTTTTTCCTCCCCTGTTATTCTTACCTGCATCAAGTGCCAATATTATAGAATCATCTTGATTAAAAAATGAGCAGTGAGAATGCCTGAGAATATTTTAAAATTTAATTTATGATTTACTATAACAAGTGTGATCTGTGAATGAATTCAAACAATGTAAAATGCAAATACATGATGTATTTCCAATTTTATAGGGAGTATATTTTTGTAGTACCTCTGCTTGTATTGGCTCTACCTGTATCAAATGCTGCAGCTTAATGAAACATTTAGGATGTACTCTATTTGACTTCTGAATGAGTGCAAACAGTTTTTCATGTACTTGCATTTTATATTCTGTAAAAGATTATTTTCAAATGCATATTTGTGTAGGACTATCTTCTACATGTGTTAGCTCTCCCTTCATCTCAGTGCAATTTATAAAGAGTGTGTAAGTTCTGACTTATGACTGAATTCAAACACTACTTCAGGAAAATGTGCTTTAATTATAATTTTTATGCGAATTTAGTGCTCAGCAAACATTTTGGACTGATAGTCTTGGTGATGTGAATCTCCATCTCCCAGGCGGTGGCATGGATATAGTTCTGCATATGCCCCCATGTTGCTTCAGCAGTGTGGCTCAATCCTGACCTGCAAAGCCTATAACTCTAGAGAGAAAAGGGTTTTATCTAAGATAAAAATAAAAGTTCTAACTCAGGCAGTGTGTTTTTGTTATAGCTGTTCATTGAGAGATTGGACTGAGACTGTGGCTACCAAAATACCATGAGAAATTAAGAGCATTTGATCACTGCGCACCTACGTTAGATTGGAACTGGTGACCTAGTTGTGAAAGGTTCTATATCCTCCTATTACCAGTCTCAGGAGCCCTGTAGTCCACACTTCATATATTTGCTGAAAAGCTGTTAAAATGAGTTTTTATTTTAAGAAAAACTAAGTATTTATATATTACACAATAATACAGAAAACATTGAATAAAAATGTTTTACAGACTTCCTTTGGAAATGTGCTAAATAAAATAGCCTACCTCTATTTAGAAATGCTTGCGCTTTTTTTTTTCCTCTTTCATACCGTATCCTGGGAAATTCAGGGAATAGTTTTTCTGTTATGTCTTCTCTGAGCTGGATCCTTTGCTAGGTGAAGTTGTGGGGAAGGAAAGGGTTAAGCCTATTAGTGCCAGGAATATTCCTTTTGCCTTCTGCCATTCAACACTCAGTAGTGAGGCTAATAGGGAAGGTAAAGAACATCATATTGATGAAGTTAAGTTCTTATAGTTTGACTTGAGCAGCAATCTTCAGTTGCTAGTTTCAGTTACATACTTAGTACAGAGATGAGTGATTCTGTTAATTCTTTCAGTAATGTTTAAAACTACTGGTCATCCGGTTTTGCTGAGTTGCCTGTGGAGTCTTCTGGGACTGGAGGAGATGGTCCATCAGATTTGTTACTTCCTCTGAAATTCCAAAAGCTGTTAATAGGTACCTTTTTGTGGTTAGAATGTCGCTAGACTTAGAATTCTCCTTCCTTACACACCGCATCAATGTTGGGCTTGTGAGATATGGTTTGGCCTGTGCAGATAACACCTAGATAGAAATCATCTTCTTAAAAGGACAGACTCTGCTTTCTGGTTTTCTTTGTACTTGACAGAGCTATTGTAGATATGTATGAGAGAGCAAACTGTCTATGGGCTCAATCAGATGAGAATGATGGAAATGAGTGACAGGGCAAAGGTGTAGAGTAGGGATGGGGAACCTAGAGCCCGCAAGCTGGATTTGGCCCATAGGCTCTACCTGGCAGGGAGGAGGGAAGTGGCTCTGTGTTGCCATTCCCTCTTACTGATTCAGAAGTCAAATAGAGTACATCCTAAATGTTTCAATAAGCTGTGGCATTTGTTATAGGTAAAGCCAATATAATAGCAGTGCAGGAAAACTCTGTCCATGAACTTGCATGTAGGCGCCATCCCCATTACTTTTGCTGGCTGGGAATTGTGACCAATAGCAGTGGCAGAGAGGGGGTTGCTTGAAAGTGCAGAGCCATTATCTCCCCCTGGGAGCTGAGCCAGGTAGGTGCCCAATCCCCTGTCCCCCTCATGCACCCTCTCTCCAGTCTAGATAACTTGTTCCCATCCCAATCCTGCACCCTATCTCCCCTCAGACTTCCCAGCCTGCACCTGCACTCAGGGCCAGATTAAAGATTAGGTTAAGAAGGCTACAGCCTTAGGCCCTCCTGTTCAGGCAGGAGGCAGGGCTGGTTGAGAGAGGGGGAGTAAGCGTGCTCATGTAGCCCTGTTGGAGCCTGGCAACTCCTGCCAACAAGACAGACAAGGCAAAGCAGCCCCCTGTGGCTTAGAAGAAGCTCCCTGTTTCTCCCTGACAGCAATGGAAGTAAAAAAGCAAGCAGCAGGCAGCATTGGCAGATGAGTGGAGACTGTTCATTGATTCATCGAAGACGAGTCTTAAAGCTGTT
>CM057846.1:135187681-135199127 GCA_030068395.1 Apalone spinifera
TAAGATCCTGCTTGCTTTTATTGGTACAACAAAATGCCTGGGTGAAACCCTAAAGAGTCTAGTCTTCTCTAGATAAATGGTGAAGGCCCTCTTATGTCAAACATGTGGAAGCTCATTTTTTCCCCTCAAAGATTGTCTTGGGATGAAACATTGTCAATGAATCTCCTGATTAATGTGGAATTCTAGGAAGCAAGGGTCTGGATGTATCTTCACATACACTCGCCATATATGCTGTTCTATGGATATATCATCCATCAAGGCTCCATTCCCTATGGCCATGGGATGGTTATAAGAACAGTGTCTTAAAGGGCAGCTTTACCAGTAGGCTCAAATGGGGATTTCATCGGTATACTGAGAGCTAAGTTGAAGTCCCAAGGTGAAGATGGTTCTTTGACAGAAGGGAATAGGTTGAACAGGCATCTGATAAACCTTATAGTGAGCGGATGACTGAAAACCTCTTAAAGGAGCAGTGAAAAGTTATGGTAACAGCTAAGTGAACCTTAATGGAACTCAGCGATAATCCTGTGATTTTAAATTGAACACGTATTCAAGAACCTCTGTTAGACAAGACTCAAGAGGAGGTATAGATTGGTGACTACATCCAGTCTGGAAGCACTTCCACTTCTGGAAGGAAGTTTTTCCTTGATGTGGGTTTTCTGCTGTGAAGCAAAACTGTCTGTATCTTTGGGCGGCAGTGTTCTATAACAGAGAACCATTGATTAGCCAAATCTTGAGGTGAAGCACCAAGGTGTTTGGATAGGCGATAGCCCTTTGGAGATTTGCTGTTAGGGGAAGGTGGAGAAACTGTTGCAGAGACATGTGCACAAACTCTGGTAACCACCACTGTCTTGGCCATGGCAATGCCAAGATGATGGCTACCAACTTTTCTTGTTTTAGTTGGCAGTACGTGAGGCCAAGGCATGACATGAGCATCTCCCATCAAGTTGAGATTCTGCTCTCCCCTGGAGTTGAACTCTATGCTCTTTGCATTGGATGGTCTTGTCTAGAGAGATCTTTGAAGACATCTCTCTCAGAATACATTGCAGTTCATCTCCCACTCATAGTTAATACTGAAATGCCTGCTGATGGAATCCACTGCTGTGTGCTGAAGTTCTGGTAAATAAACCACTGTGATCTGTACATGTTGTATTATGCACTAGTTCCACAATTGTACAGATTCAGCACACAAGGATTGATATCTTGCGTCGTCTTGACAATTGCTGCTCTGTTCAGCATTATTCTGATCCGGTAACCCTTTATATGGTATGGGAGGTGCAGGCAAACATCAGAATGAACACTCTGAGATGTAATACATTGATATGGAGGATCATTTCCTTGGGGGGTTCATTTGCCCTGCACTTGAGGTTTTTGAAGCACGCAGCTCTGCTGCAGTTATTCAGGAAGGGTCAAGGTTTACCGCCGAGGTGTTCTCACACATCTCTGGCTCCGTTGATGATAACCAGAAGGCTGCTTGCATGTGTGTTCAATTTTGTGTACTGTGTTGACTTGTGCACTTAGTGTCCACAGCAGACCCCAAAAAAGCCCCAAAGACCACAAACCAGATCAGGATCAAAGGTACTTGGCCAGGTTAATTGTTAAGCGAAGTACAGTAATAGTTGTCAGTAGACTCTACTGAACTACTACACATATGTACCCCATAACAATGGAATGACTCACTCAGTGGGAAATTTCCACTGCTCCCTACGTCATACAAACACTGTCCCACACAAGAAATCACTTTCTATACAGGTACTAACAACTTACACATCATGAATGATGAATCAGGATGCCACCCTCTGATGCTACTTAGATATCACCCATCACCCTGTTACCTGGTGGTTTGATTAAATCATCTCTATCCATCATGCTGTCATTTTAGACCCTTTCCTGAACCTGGGTCTCTCTCTGTGAGGAGTGAGTACCGAGGTCTTTTTAATGAGCTAGTGGTACCATATGCTTTCCACTTATGACCAGTACCAATTATTGTTCTACAGTCAGTACCTAGCATCAATTACTGGTTTACACTTGGACTTATTACCAAGTAGTGTTTTGCACACTCAGCCCTGTTCATGTCAAGTTCTGTGAGCAGGGGCCTGCCTCTTGCTCACAGCTTAGCTTTGCTTTGTTAGCTATATTTTGTCTATTGTTAGCTAGGCCTCAGACCAGGCCTGTACTTCATTGGCTTATGTTTTAGGCCTTCATCTTACTACACCTGTCCTTCAGTGATGTGACTGGTGATGATCTTTATGGGAGGAGATGCAAGAACAGAACTCCTGCTCATAGCTTTTGTGGATCCTTCCACCAGTTTAGAGAATCAGGGACCCTGCAGGGTACAGATATCTGCTTGGATAGACTGCGCTTGTTGACAGTATAGACGGCTCTCAGCCAGACTTGAAGACACTGGAAATTTAGCCTTGCTAAGGCTGTCACATATTGTTCCAATTACAGTATGGCACAGAAATTGCAGGCTAGGCTTTGCTGTGGTTTACAGGCTCTGATATTGTTGAGACCAGACTGGACATAGTGGCAAATCTGTTTTGGGGCAGGTATATTCTGGAATCTAGAGTGACCTGACTAAGTCTCTTTGATGGGTCTAAGAGTAGACTTTTCCACGCTAAGACAGAAGCCCAGTGAGTGGAACAGAGATAGGAATGTTCTGGTCACTCTCTGTACCTTGAGAAATGAGCAAGCTCTCATAAGCCAATCATCCAAATAGGAAACATGATTATTCTCAACTGGCAAAGGTGTGCTATGGCAGCAGACCAGACTTGATGAGGCTGATGGTCAAAACTCTTTATTGGTAGTGGTCTCTGCTCACCACAACACACAGAAAGCAATTGTGCAAGGGGTGCATAATGATATGGAAATAAAGATCCTGAACGTCAAGGCAGACAAACCCATCTCTTGGATCCAGAGAGGGAATTATTGTTCTAGGTTACCATTTTGAACCGTTAAGAGTGGACAAAAATGTTTAGTGTCCTAAGGTTGAGAATTGTCTCTTTTGGTCCAAAGAAAAATGGACAGATGAAGTATTGGGAACACGATCCTTTTCCAGAGTCCAATGGAACAAGTTTATTTGCCACCAGTGTTCAGAGACATATGAGGATCTTTTGAGGCAAAAGGTACCATGAGAAAGGTCCCTGAAAAAGGAGTGAAAAGGAGCTGAACTGCATAGAATCCTGTAGAAGTCAAATCTAGGATCTACCTGTCGGAGGTGATCAGCTTCCAGGACAATGGGAAATGGGAGACGTGATACACATAAGTTGCGAGGGGAGGATACATGCAGTCTAAGAGGACAGAGTTCATGACTCTGGACCAGCGGGTTAAAATGGCTGCTTTGAAGATGTCATCAACTGGGAGGTAGCTGTAGAGGATTGATCCTTTTAGTGAACCTAGGCTTCTTCCTCAGAAGCTCAGCCATTCTCATGAACTTGTACTGAACTGGGCAAGACTGCTGAGCTATCTGTAATCTACTTATACTTTCCCTTTCCTGCAGCTGTATAGATGCCCAGAGATCATATGTTGCTGTGAGTTTAAGAGATTGGAGGCACCTGTCCCTAGCATCTCTGAACAGCTTGGGTTCCTTGAAGTGAAAGTTCTTGATTGTGTTTTGCATCTTGTAGGGAAGGACAGAGACCTGCAGCCAAGAAGCTCAGAGCAGATCAAGTGCTGTGCCTGTGGTATGTGCAGCAATATGAGCGGCATTGAGAGGCCTGACAGCTTGGTGATTGTCTGGTCTTCTGTTGGGTAGGGTTGAAATGTTTCCTTGGATCATGTGGCAGGTGTTCAATAACAGATGAAAAACTTATTATAATTGGTAAAAAATGTGTTTTTTCTATCGGGGCTTGATAAGTGACTATTCTGAAGAATGTCTTTCTGTACCTCTCCCTAATGGTAATTCAGGCTCTTCCAGGATTTCATGGTCCTCATGAGATATGAGACTGGCCAGTACTGGGGACTCCACACAGAGAATCTCAGGGGTCAGTAAACCAGGAGTAATGGAGGTAGTATCAAAGTGTGATCAGTATGCCCTTCGTGTCAGTACTGCCTTCAGTAGCCAGACCGCTATTTCACTTTGATTCTGTAGTCCTTGTATTTCAAATGCACAGATTCTAGTGCAGCCCTGAATGGTTTACTAAACAGGTTCTCCGTACACAGCATGATTTGCTGACCTGGTACCATGATCTCAATACTAGTGGGTATGGGAGCTTCAGAAGTACTTGTAATGGGGTCTGAGGTCTATTGAGACCCTGACCAAGGATAATTCTCTCTGTCTCTTCATTCTGGAGAAAGGGAGGGGGGGTCTCATCTTTTGGGAGGATTTAAATGGTTGTAAAGTGCCCCCAGGATCTTTGCTTATTGCTATAGTAGAGACAGTCTCTACTGGCTCTCTGGATCTGAGGTACTTTGATTATTTTTGTAGAAAAGGTGCTTCTGAAGCCAGTTCTAATGTCTTTCCTGAGGAAAAATTGGTCTTGCACTTGTTGCTGCTTTTGTTCTAAACTCTCTTGCTTTTTGGAAAGATGTTTAGATATGTTTGGTGTGGTTAAGAATAGAACTAAAGTTTGAGGAATAGGTGTTGAAGAGGAAGAAGAGATTAAATTCTAAATCATAACAGATTTAAGAGCAAGTCAGTCATGAGTTAGTGAAAAAGGGACTCATAACACCAATTCTTCCTTGACAGACTGTATTTTCCTACAGAAAGACTATCCCCAAAACTGACAGACTAAGCAACAATCTCTACCCATTAACATACCTGCTTTCCAGGACTAACTCTATAAAACTTCCAAAGGGTGCTAAACTTATATACCTAAATCTGGATCAACACTGATTATGTACTGTATGTATTTTATGACTTTCTAAGCAAGAGTTATTTTAGGTAATCCAAGCATGAACCCAAAGGTACAGAGGCTTTCCTCTTAATCTGTCTACCATGTGAATTTTTATTTCAAACATTAGCTTTCATAACATTTTAAAATCTAATGGTCATTGCATTTCCATACTTTTCAGCAGGACAGTAATATCAATGACTTAGCTGTGGTACTCTTCCTATGAAAATTTGAGAAAACTAATAGGATGAATAGGATGAAGAATTGGGTTTTGCTTGACCTTTGATGTGCTATTGGCTCTCTTTAAAACTCTTCTGGGAATTTCAGATGAATTTAATACCAAAGCCTAGTATGATTTTTGTGTGTAGAATGTTGTGCTACAGAAGTTGGTCAGCTTATACATCAGCTCTGTCTTGCCTTTGCCCTTAATTAATCTGAAATATGGTGGTAACTGCAGATGTCCTTCATTCTTCCTAAAGTTGTTACATTACAGTTTGGTTGGCAAGTGGTCTTTCATTTCTGTTGTCCTTGTACTTAAAAGGAGCGGTTGTAGCAGTATAAGTGTGAATGAATATATATGACTAACAATACACTGATATTTGGAAACATGTTTTTTATTATTTGTATTTGCTAGAAAAATCTAGTTGTGTGGGTGATTTCAGAGTTCATTCTTTTTTAAAAAAAATTAGGATTGTGCTGGATAAGCATACATCTTTCCAGGTTATTAAATTGGTCCTGTTTTAGATTTTTTTTTATAAGGGATGTGATGACCTCTTTGTCAATGAAGGCTGGAAAGTTTCTTCAAATCCTAGGCCAGGTAGTCTTCTTCACTATTGTATGTGTGTTTTATCGGGTCACTAGCTAAAATGAGCTAGCTGCTTCATCTCCTCTGTTGTAAATGTTGCATTCAGCCACTTTGCACATGGCAAAGCTCTCTTCCCATCCTCCACATCTGAATATAAGTAGAATGGAAAGGAGTTGTAGCAGGTTATTGTATTGCAGTTAAGGGGAAATTTAAGGTTTTTGTTAAAAGTGCCTAGAAATATAGAGAAGGTGTCTTTTAGCACTTTAATAATAAATCTTAATAATAATGCCTTGATTTTTGAAGCTGTCTTCTAGAGTGATATAAGAATACATTAAAAGATTGACAGCTTCTTACCCAGTACAGTAAAACTCCAATTGTCTGGCATCCAGTGGTCCGGCACTCCCAATAGAATGAAACTGACCAGCGGCTGACTTGGGGAAGCCAGGGGCAGAGCAGCTGGGGTGCTGCTGGGTTGGTCCCGCAACGCCGCCCTCACCCACGCTGCACAATTCCCCGCCGACCCCACGCCCCACCCCAGACCCCTCATAGCCCCCCTTACGGTACTTCGGCATATCTGATAATCCGGCACCTTCAGGACCCAGAGGGTGCCGGATTATCAGAAGTGTACTGTAATTTGTTTTTTCCAAATTCTCCTTCACCAACCAAATGCTGTTCACCTAGCCCCTACTGGTGGAAACTGGTGTATTTTGTTGCTTTTTAGTGTGTCATGACTACATCTTGAGGCCCCAGTCAAGATTGGGGTCCAACAAGCAAAGCTGTGTATAAATACACATGAAGTCATTATCCCTGTACAAAGAGTGTACAGTAAAGAGCTTGTTTTAAAAACAGGAAAGTGCTTTCTGGCTGAACATATCTGTGCATTTTTGTCTGTGCATCTTAATCCCTTTTTTCTCAGAAACGAATCTAATTAATCTCTTGAATTTATTTATGCTACTTGCTTCAGTTATGGTAATCCAATAACTTACTCTTTATATACGTGTTCCTTAGTTATTCAGTTTCTAAATTTTTTAGTTTTAAATCACTGGAAAAATATATTTATGTTGACTTAATCACTTTCATACCTTTTAATACCTCTGCTAGATGCTTTTTATTCCTGTTTTTAATTGCTTTCAAGTATCATTTATTACCAAATAATGTCTTTGAAACTTTCCCAAAATGTCGGGATACTTATAAAAAAGAAGCTCATGGTTCTGCTTTAGAACTGCACGTTCCCTGTTTTCAGTTCTAAACTCTTGCTGTAACTTGTTCTCTTCTAGTTCTTATTACCCTCTAAGAGATGGGTCACTTTCTAGATAATATATCTCATGATGAAGTATATCCAGAGATAAATGTCATTAATTATATTTTAGAATTGACTATTTCTAGTGAATCTGTAGGCTGAAGGCTGTCAATGGAGACCTAGTGGCATGAATCTAATGTATATATTCAGTGAGTACTTTGTTATCTACCACTCTGTTAACTGGAAAACTTTGTTCACCGGCATTGCCCCCATCCACAATGCTGCTATGTCTTCAGGCGTGTGCGCCTGCCTCCTGCTTCTGTAGCTGGCACTGCTGGCTGACAGCAGCAGATGCCTCCTTCCCCCTCAGCCTGCTTCAAGCTGCCAGGAGCCAGATCTGTCGGTAGCGGGCAGGAATGGAGCAGTAAGTTTTGTTATCCAGCATATTCAATTAACTGGCAACCCCCATTCCCCACGAATGCTGGATAACAAAGCTTTCACTGTAGATACCTTTTATTGCTTTCATGTGCTACTTTCCACTTTTCATATTCCCTTTTCTCTCTTACTTGCTTTCTTTTCTCTCATCTTCTCTCTTCTTCACTTACTTCACAATCATTACCCAATTATTAAATCCTCCTTTTCCTCCATTCTACTTCAAAGTGTACTTTAAATTTGTAATTCATAATGAATTTTAATGTCTTTTTAACCAGATATGTAATTAATAACTACCTCAGAGTAGAAGCCACATGTTATCAAGCATTTATAAACTACTCCATTAGACTTTATCTAAAAAGACAAAACAAATGTTCCTAACATAACTTGCTTCCATTGAGATTATGTATTTCATATGGTCTGCAGAAACTTTCCATGTTTGGCTAAGAGTAAACTTGGTTACATATGTACATATTAGTGAAGCTTCAAATACTACAGGTTGGACCTACCTGGTCCAGCACCCTTGGGAACTGACCAATTCTAGATCAGGGATTTTTGCCGGACGAGGGGAGGTCATTTCTAGACCCCTGCTACTGGCCTCCTAGCCCAGCTGCTGGCCTCCCTAGCCCAGCTGCTGGCCTCCCTAGCCCAGCTGCTGGCCTCCCGGCCAGCTCCCCACCTCCTGGTGACACTGCTGGGCAGCCATCGCTGTTGTAGCTCCGGGACCCACCAGGCAGCCGCACACTCTGTGCTAGGACTCCAGGACCCACAGGCTCCCTGCTCCTCTGAGGTACAGTGGCTCCCAGCCCCACTGGGCAGCTACGTGCTCCCAACTCTGCTGAGCAGCCTTGCTGTCACATACTGGGTGGTCCCTTCATCAGCTCACTGTGGGCAGCCCGCTGCCCTGCCAGCCCTGAAGGGAACCTTGCCGCTGGCCCTCCACCAGGATTCTGTGGTCCTGCACATCCATGCCAGACCATGGATGTTACTGGACTAGAGAATCCCAGTTAAGAGAATTTCAAATGGCATGATTACAATTTTAAGATATGGCATTTTCAGTGCAATAAATGGTATCAAAATAATAGGGACCAAGAAATAAATAAATCTCAGAAGGGTAGCCATGTTAGTCTGTAACTTTAAAAACAACGAGCAGTCCTGTGGCACCTCAGAGATTAACAAATTTATTATAACATGAGCTTTGATGAAATGGGTTTTGCCCACAAAAGCTCATGATATATTTGTTAGTCTCTAAGGTGCCAAAGAACTGCTCGTTGTTTTTAAAAAAATAAATCAATTGTTTAGCTGTTGGCTGTTGAGTGTTTTCCAACCTCAAAGTCTACAGAAGTTGGTCCTCAGCATTCTAGGGCTCTGTCCTCATGAAAGAAAGACCAAGGCATAATGTGAATCACTAGTTCCACATATCTCTTCAGAGGTGAGATTTAACCCTTCACCCTCAGTTTTGATAAAAGATTTTGGAATTAATTCTCACAAGAACTAAGGGTAGTTGCAAACCTTTCCATCTTCTGCTTCAAGTGTAAGGTTCATTTCTTCAGTCAAGCCCTTCTGCAATTTAAACACTCAAACATGTACCTTTTTAAAAACACTGCCAAAATAAAACACTGTAAAGCACAGTTATCCTCTAGGGGAGAGGAAGGTAGAGAACAAACCATGCATGTTAGATGTTTATCATCACTTAATGCACTACCGGAAGGCATTATGATGCTATGATGATGAGAGTGGTATAAGAGCTATATAAGTGATTCGGGTGGCTATTCTCTAGCATAGCTGGGCTAATATTATTTGGAGTTGTCCTTAATGTAAGTCCAGCTATGTTGGAGATAGCTGTTTGCAAATGATTTTAGAAAATAATCAAGTTTTAAAATCTCACATGTAGAGAAATGTATTTGTAGCTTTAAAATAGAAAAACTGCAATTTTTAAAACAAATCACTTTACATTTGCTGTCTCCTTCCTAGATGCTTTTGTGTCTCAATTCTAATTTTTTCTCCACTGAAAACCTAATACCATTCGCCATACAAACATTTGAGGAAGTGCTATCAAAACCAACAAAGCAAACATTTTTATACAAAAACAACAAAGAAAATAATCATGACTGAATTAGGTTAGCAACTAATGCATTAAATTGTGGTAGCGAAATAGGTATCGGACAGAATATTTGAACTTTTCTATATCTGTTTTATTTCTCTGTCCACGCTTTGTGCTAAAAAAGACCTCCATTGTAGGTTACAGAGGCTTTGTCTACATTTAACAGTTTAAAGCACTGCCACAGCAGTGCTTTAAACTGAAAGCGTGGCGGCACAAGCACAGGGTGAGCGGCCCTCCAGCACTCTATGTAAACCACTTCTACAGGGGAGATGGGGATAGGGATGCAATAGTGTAATCGATTAACCAATATGCAAAAGCTTATAGATTAATGCTAAGCAGTCTGGCCAGCAGCCCAGCTCAGTCTTGGCTCATGCCAGGTACAGGACCTACACCTGCTGTGGCTCTGCATTTAAAGAGTACTAGGAGCCAGGCGGGTGGGCTGGCTCAGTTCCGACTCACGCCAGGCAGCCAGTTCATGAGGGGAGCTGGTTTTTAACTGGCTACTCGGGAGTGGGGTCAGAACTCACTGGCTGCCAGGCCCCTCCTCTCCCCCAGGGACTATAGAATAGTTAAGTAACCAATAAGAATTCATGAGGTTAATCGACTATTCAGTTAACCGATATTTAACATCCCTAGTAGGGGAGTTGCTAACAGTGCTGTAACTTGCTGCATTTGGAGGAGAGGAGGTGGTTTTCACATCTGAGCCAGAAAGTTACAGCATTGTAAAGTGCCAGTGTAAACTTGACCAAAGGCTCCTGCCTATAGTGAATTGAGATTCTGGTTTTTAATATAGCTCAATATAGAAGGTTTTATTTTTTTCTGGTATCCAAACAACTGACATTTTTCAAACCATTCTGGCATTTTAAATTCTCAAAATGGTACCATTTTAACCTCAAAGGATGGAACATTCCCAAGCAGTGCTCCACCACCTGAACTAACACAATTAAAAGATAGGAAGAAATAGTGGAGATTTGCCTTTAAGAAATATGAAAGGCTATACATCAAAGAAGAGTGGTAAAGCACTAGGCTATAATAAGATATATGATCACATGTTAAAATCTGGAAAGGAAGTGAGGGTGAAGTGCATGTGCTGGTTGTACTGATTTGTTTGGGAAAAGGAGTCCTGTCCTAAAGATTGAAGAAGAAAACCCCCTAAAAAGGGATGACTCCCAAATCTGTACCTGTGGTAGTTTGGTTCATTATTTTTTGAATACGATTAAAAAAAATGGGATAGAATGAAAAGCAAATCTGGGGATCACTGCTTACTGCACCCTGGGGTGTCTGAGTCTCCCCTTCAGTCCCTCCCCCTCATGTGGGCCAAGTTGGGAGGCTTGCCTTTTTGGAGTGCCTGAGCACTTCACCCTAAATCCTCTTGTGATCCAGGATCTGGGGAAGCCCTGACCCTCTGGTTGGAGAGCTTAGAAAAGGCACAGTTGGAGCATGCACCAAGAACATGCTTCTGAGACCAGTGTGAGGACTGGAATTGAGAACAGGTATAATTAACCCATCAAAAACTCTCCACCATTGAAGAGAAGGGACATGAATGGCAATAAACACTGACTTAGAGCAATTGTTTCAGGCTGTATTTATCTCCATCAAGTATTCTTTAGAGCACCAAGGAAGAAAAAAAACAAACAGCATTTCATGGGCAGAAATCTGAGAAGAAACTATAAACATTGGGAAACATCTGCCTCTGTCAAATTGTGTGTGTGTGTGTGTGTGTGTGTGTGTGTGTGTGTTTAAGAAACTTAATCTGAGTACAGAAGAATATTCAGAAGGTACAGAAACTTTTAAAAAAGAAAAATAATTATATATGTGAATTCTTATTTGCAGGGGAATGATTAGGGATACTAGAATATGCAGTACTTGGTGATGAGGGGTATCAGTTTAGTACTCCTCCCTCTGTGGTCCCTTGAGGGCACCCAGTCTAGTTCCTAGCTCCTCAGCTATCATCTTTCCTGGGCAGAGACTTGAGTGTCTCTTCCTCCTGATAAGTGTCTGGGTGTGTGTGGTGTGTGGTTTTTTGTTTTTTTTTT
>CM057846.1:135213043-135232378 GCA_030068395.1 Apalone spinifera
GGGGGGGGGGGGCGAGGCTTCATTGGCTGCCAGTAAAACATCTCATCTGCTATTAGTCGGAAACTGGCCATTGGGAGCTGAGAGATTTTGATGAGGGGCGGGACAGAGCACAAAAGCTCCCTCCCAGCTGTCAGAATACAACAGCCACATTTAAAGCGGTTGCCGCCGCGCTATGCTTAAGGATCCCAGCGAGGCAGCCGTGGGACAGATCTGGTGGCATGGCTTGGGCTGGATCCATCCTGCTGGCAGCCTCTTGCCCACCCCTGTACCAGGGCTTAGGCATGCCTGACCCTATATTGCTTGGCTTTAAGAACTGCCCCTCTTGCGAGGTGGCAGTGCACGTTAGTGATATCTTTTTGTCATGGAGGGTCAGATCCTTGACACATGCTCTGTATGAAAATCCTTTTCAAAACAGACTTCAAAAGCAAGAAACACACAATAATCTCTTTAATTAGACTGATCCATACACCCTGTTTCTCATCTGGGCATGATAGACTTCCCCTTCTTTCCCTGAAGTAGCTTTTCTCAGTTCAGAAGTGTACCTGTGAGCTCCAGAGCCCCAGGCCTGGGACCAGGAGCAGAGCCACGGGAAGGGGTGTCCAGCCAGACCCAGGCCAGGAGCAGAGTGAGGTGGCACTCACTCTCTGCTCCTGTGGAGGCTGACCAGAGCCCCTGCCGTGCCACCTCCCCCAAAATGTTCTTCCACGCATACTCCAGGGAGTTGTGCGCCACAGTTTTAGGGATCTCTGTCCTATGTGAAAAGTTATTATCGGCATAGTTATATCACTCAGGGATGTCAAAAATACACACCATTGACTTAGCTATGCTGTCAAAAACCGCAGTGTAGGCCCAGAATGTTGATGGAAGAGAGCGCCTGTCAACAGAGCTAACTATATTCAAGAGGGAAAGTATTCCTACACTGACAAACTGCTGTCAGTATAGGCTGCCTGTATGCTATAGTAGTCTCCATAATGTTGATATACCCAAAATCTGTTTGGCCTCTTACTCATCATGCAGCATCACAAACTATACTTGTGTTGCATGTAAAGTTAGTTGAAATAGATGTACTTGTCAACAGACACTACATGCTTCGGCCTTTACAGATCCCTCCCTAGGTTTTCACATTATGTAATTTGTGGAAGACCCCAGAGTCAGTTATTGCAAAAGGGAGTATCTTTCACTCTCTCTCAGCACCTCCTAACCAAGATCCTAGTACAGATATATTCCTTTTGGGGTGGGCAGCACAACTAGACCATCACTGGATACAAAATCTATGGACCCATGAATAGACTTGATGTCACATAAGTATATTTAAGTTCACTGTGGTTCACTGATCCTATGTTGCTTTCCTAGGACTGATCATATTATGACTAAATTATGACATTTATATAAAACAAAACAGAGGAGCCCAATTAGCTCCTTTATAAATGGAAGGGGTTGGATTATGGAACACGTACATTTGCAAGTATCTTCTATAACATTTCATCTCTCTTGTCTGTGCAGTGCTCTCTAGCATACCATGTGTGAATAGATATTGTTTGTCAGAGAGTGGATGATCAAGGATTTTGTTATACCTCACATTTTCCTGGACTGTGTCGTCTGTGAATAGATGGGATTGAAACAGATAAAAACAAGAATTGTCTTGGTTTCTGTTCCACAAGAGGCCTGTACCCAGGATCCCTGCCAGAGACAATCCTCATTCCATCATCCCAAGGGCCTAATGGATGCTTACCCTCCAATCTCACAGATTCTTGAGGTCCTCAGAAATCTCAGGCCCTTGTCACAGTAGTCCTGATCTCATCAGCCTGGCAGTTTTGGTACTGGATCTGATAATCCTATCAGTTTGTCCACCAAAAACCTTACCTCTCCTATCAGAATTAATATAAAAAAACAACTGGAACATATTGCTTCTGATTCCAGCCTCCCTTACCTCGCAGCCTGGCTATTGGTTGATTGTGAGATAGAAAGAGCTGCTTCAGATGTCTAGGATATTATGATCCAAAGTAAAAAGAATTGTACCAGGGTAATCTATGCTGCTAAGTGGAAGAGGTTTTGTGTGAATATCCATTACAACCAGTTTAATCCCAGATGCCTGCCACAGTGGACTATTTTCTCCATATCAAGTTTAGGACTCTGTTAGAGAACTCCTGACAGTATTGTGTGCTTATCAATGGACATTCAGATCCAATGGAAGCTACATTTTTCCCTCTCCCAAGTGTGGTTAAATTTCTAAAAAATCCTTATGCACATTTTGCTACCAGTAAAGGAGTTCCTCCTCCATAGGAGCTTAATGTGGTTCTAGCAGTTTTAATGCCTCCCCTTTCTCTCCCCCCATATAACTCTCCTGGCAGTCTGCTTCCTGATGCATTTATATATTAAAATATCCTTTTTGGTGGACAGTCATATCAGCAAGAAGTGTTGGGGAAATATGAGCTCTCCCTATGCAATATTAATTAAGGGGAAGATATCACTAAGATGACATTCCAAGTTCTTGCTTCAGGTTGTCACCAATTGCTCATTGAGACAAGTGATTTATTTGTTACTATTTTTCCCTAAACTATGTACTGTGAGAGGTTTGTTATCCAGCACTCTGTTAACTGGAAAATTTTAATCGGCATTGTCCCCAGCTATAATACTGCTGCGTCTTCAGGTGCATGTATCTGACTTCTGCCTGTCCAGCTGGCTGTTGAGGGGCTTCTGATAGCTGGCACTGCTGGCTGATGTCATCAGTAATCGCCTCCCTCTCCCTCAGCCTGCCTTGAGCTGACGGGAGCTGGATCTGCTGGTGGGGGCATGGGCAGAGCAATAAATTTTGTTTTCCAGCACTGCAACCCACATTCCCTATGAGTTCCGGATAACAAAGCTTTGTGTATTAACGATGCTCTCAGGATCTTATCCTTTCATTTGCAAAGGCCCAACTCAGAGTTTCTAAAAGGCTATTAAATAGCATTTCCTGTTCTAACTAATATATTACAACTTCCTTTGTCCAAACCCTGTTATTCAAAAAAACAAACAAAAAACCCGAAGACTTCATTCCCCAAAATCAAATTAAATTTATCAATGTACATCTCTTGCACTGCAAAGCTCCCCACATATAATAAAACCTGTTCATCTTATTCCACATCCTCTTCTGCCTGTCTGCAGACAATTCTAGTTGATCTCTAGTTCCAACATATACCTGATTTGGAAGATCTGTTTTTCAGTGCTGAAATATGGTAATGACAGGTATCTAAATATATATGAGATACAGTAGCAGTTTCAGCCAAGTGGCTTGTTGCTTTCATTATCCAAGCATCTAAATATAATTTATGGCTATCATCCATACTAAAGCATGTTTCTTTATTGCTTTTATTTAGGTCTGTATCAAAACCAGAAAGATTTAGCGGGGACAACATAATTTATAAACCACCAGGGGTAAGTTTAACAACTTAGTTTGCTTGTTTTCATTTTGTATATTAAATGTGATCTTATGGAAGTTTAGATTATTTAATATGTTGCTGCTTCTCAGTTTGAAATTAAGATAGCTGAATATTTTTTGTGGAAAAGGAAATATGAATGTGGGCAGGTGTGATTCTGAATTTGGGAGGCAAATCGATCTTAATCTAACAATTGAAAAAAAAATAAGCATACACTCCTAAGTTTATTATTTTGGATGTATAACTTTACTGAAATGAGAGAGGGTTTTTTTTTCCATAGAAAAATGATACATCTGTCAGGTGTCCCACTTCTGTTTCTTTTGTTCTGCGGAATTTTTTGTTGTGTCTGTTGCCAACTTCTGCCTGTATCTTATTTAGTACATTTTGTTTTTCTCAAAGCAGGTGATGTTTACCACACCTTCCCTCACTTTCTCTTGCACCTGATATTAGATGACTTATCTACAGATGTCTTCTGTTTTCTGAGGAAAACATTCTCTTTAAGTTAATTATATAATCAGAGACATTACCAAGCAGTCATTCATGAAATATTATGAAATGTGTAGTTTTTATTAAAAATAAAATAAAAGGAAACATTCTGGTTTTTTCCTTTTTAAATCTCAATGACTCCTTAACAATGGTTCCTTATTTTATGCTAAGACAGCAGACAAGCATAGTGACAAATACAATGAGAAGTAACTTTAAAAAATCAGATGGGTTTCCAAATGCATTTTGATATATAAGAAGAATAGAAGGCCACATTTGAATATCTGTTTCGTTATCACTCTCTCAGCTTTCAATAGTTTGCTTCCCTAACACCAACGTCAAATAACTGCAAGTAGAAGTCATGCAGTCTTCATCAGAGTCAAATACCAAGAATACAGAAAGAAAGCCTGCCACAAATAGAACAGTATTTTTTTGGCAATTAAGTTTAATCAACCGTGAGATTCCAGTTTCTCTCTATACTGTGAATGTTTTTGGTGTGTTTGTAAGCACCATCCTTAAGAAACCTAACATCTACGTGCAGCTATCTTGTTGTCCTTCATAGACTAAGTTATTATTTATCATCAACCCTACAAAATTCTAAAATAAATATTAATTTAGTCTAATCATCCCTTTTTGAAGCAAAATAATATCATAATTTTATTTTAACACTAATTTATAAAGTGGAGTAAGTTATATAAATTACTCTATATACCTGTTAAGTGTTCTTTAAAGCCACAGTTTGGAGATTGCATATGTAATACATTTGTCTGAACACAACTCTTTATTATAGTCCTGTCTCATAACCATACATGCACTCTACCACCACTTTCATGTCATATACCTGGTCTCTCTTTGGGTAAAAAGTATTTACTTATTTTCAAATCAGAATAATCAAATATTTTTTTAAACAGGAAAATGCTCCAGATATGGTATACTTAGGTTCTATGACCAATTTTGATTTGACTTATGCATGGACGCAAGATAAATGTGTGCCTCTTGTTCGTGAAATTACATTTGAGAATGGAGAGGTAAGGATTTCTTTTTTCTTCCACCTTTCTGCTTTTTTCATTTAACAGTCATCTATCTTTAAAAAATAAACTGTCTTCCTCTAGAACTCAGTTATCCCGTTAATCTCCTTCCCTGCATTTATTACCTTTTGCATAAAATAGTTTCACTTTTGTTTCTCAGATCTTAATAAAGGGTGAATTGGAGACAGGTTAGTGGGTAATTAATACACTAATTGAGTACAAGAGATGATAGCTGAGGTGATGTCATTCATTTTTGAAGTATCAGAAGACCTGTGATATGGATATAAAATTGTCATAAGTATAGGTGTAGGTATAGTGGTGTACCACTTAACTTTCTGTGTGTTTGTTTACCCATCTTAAATAGGTACAAGACCGTTTCCATATAGGTTTTGAGACTTCATTTTGAAGACCTTTATACGTATGCATATTATTCATGATTATTATGCTGTGAGCTTGAAAAGTATACCTACTTGCCAGGGTGAAAAAATGCAGTAGGCATATGTCGGCACAAGTAATTTAAAGGAATAAAACTGTTATGCTCTGTAGTTAGTTATAAAATATTGTCAACAACTTCCTATTTGATAAATTATATAGAATATAACTTAATAGATTTGGCAGAAAAAAATTAACCAAATATATTTGTCAACCTCCACAAGCATTAATCTCATCCATATTTGCTAAATAGTCTTTGACAGGCTATAGAATTGGCTAAATGCCACAAAACTATTACATTATTCTATAAATACCTATAAAATTTATTACTATTTGCTGAGCTATATTCAACAGACACTGCTTGCTACATCTGTCTTGCTTTTGTTTGACTTTCCTTTCTATTTTTCACCACGTTTCTTTCTTAATAAATCAAGATGTAACTTTTCCTAGATTGATCTTAGTATACATTTAATCTTCTCTTTGTTCCCTTTACAATATTTTCTTTTTTCCTTGCTTCATCGTATTTTCTGCCTCCAGTTTTCTTTTCTTTCTTTATTCCTACCCCAAAATTATAATTTACATGTAAATATGTAAACATACAAAAGAAAAGAAAATATATTGAACTTGCTCATAAGCTGTGCTCACACAGTACATTTAGACAACAGCACCTGTTAAAAGCTGCGGTGCAGTTCAAACGTGTGTTATCCACATGATGATGTATAAACTGAAAAACCACCCTATATTTTGTGGGCTTTTTAACTTTCTCCACTACCTGTGCAATTTTGATTGTGCTCAAATTATTCTTTTAGCTTATGTATACAGGGAAAAAGACAGCAAAAAATATTTTTGTGTTAGACCATGCTAAGTATAATCTTTTAGTCTGTATTGAGACTTTTCTGCAGAAACTTTGTATAAATACAATTTTTAATTCTTCATTTGCGTTTTCAGCATGTAAAAGATGCCAGGTATTTAGCATTTTTAGAACTGCATGATGGATTTTTAGTGTACTTTTCCCACAGTGAAATCAGATTCTGAACCATAGAAACCAAGGCTCATCATTGTAAGTTTGTATCAAGTTTCTGTCCCAATTTTCCTAGTTGCTTTTGTAATTCTCTTTTCCAGTTTACTTAGGCAGATACTTATAATCCCAAGTCATTCCAAATTGACATTTTGCTTAGCAACATTTGTTTAAAAACTCAGTGCTGTCAGTAGCCAAACAATTTCAAACATACCAGAATTCTGATACTTGTGCCTGCTTGCAATTTAATAGTAGTTTAGACATTTAGTATACCATGACTAATATTTTAGAGCAAAAGTATGGAGCGTTGTCATCAATGTTTTAAGCTATATTTCTTTAACTTGCTAGCATGTGCTATAAAATATGATGTATCTAAGAAAATATTTCATTGTTAAAACATTAGACATTAATTTTAAATTGAACTCAGTCTTGGTGAATTAATTTCTCTGGTTTGCTTTGTTTAAAATGTTTCTAATGTAAGATGAGTACTGTTTGCCTACTAGCTACACGGTTGGGAATTCAGAGCAGGGTTATTCAGTGTGACATTAGACAACATACAGTGGTTGAACTCCAAAAAGTTTCTTCCATTTTGAAGCTCTCTGCCAATCTGAAAGATTCTCTATTCTTAAAATGGAGAAATACCACTGGATCCATTAATATTTCTCAAATGAGAAGAAACTGTGTAATCACAGGTTAAACAGTCTATTGAGAAAACAGTAAAATATGTAAAGTACTAACACTTAAAAGTCACAGGAAACTATGTGATGTAATATGCTGAACTGTGAGTTCAGATAACTAATTATTCTAGAAAGGATTAATGATTCCACTAAGACCTACAGAAAAGCTGTGGGAGGTTATGCTACAGGGGAAAACATCTTTCAGTGCACTCCATGAACAATAGAGAGCTGTTGTAGGAGAGAAATCCAGAAAGTAAGGCAAGCAGCTGTTCCATTTGCTGATCATCCAAACCCAAAAGAGAATTAAACTGGGAAGGCAAATCAAATAATACCTGTGTTGGACCTTTAATAAATCCCACAGACGGCACTCCAATTCTGGATAGGTTTGTTAGCCTTGAAATAGAAATGGTATGGGGGAGCAGAAAAGTGCTTTCAACTAGAACAAATTACTAGTATGTAGGAGGCCTAATTCAGTACATATGTACACATTAGCAGTACTGGACATTTAGTTCAGAGTCTGAAGAATACTGGCAGGAATTTGTCATTTGTTGGGCAACGCACATTGCCCTTCGGCAGAGAAGACAGGATCCTTGGGGATAGGTCAGCAAGACCAAAGGAATCTCTTTGATGAAGATGTCCTTAGATTGAATTCTTTTCTAGACAAGCAAGGATGTCAACATAGCTAATGATTAGAGCTGGTCAAAATCATTAGGGTGGAGGGTTGGGATTGGCAACTCCCACCTACTATTGTTCATCAGGTTTTCAAATGCTTTCAAACTTTCTCACCAGCTCTGTTGACAGTCTATCTTTGAGGGATTTGGAGGGATATGGCCCTAACCCTAGTATATGACCTTGGTTGTAAATTGTATATTGGTTATATATTATTAAAGAAATAGAAGGTGCAGTCAGTGCAGCAGATGTGCTTCCCCAGTGGGGCTGTTGGCCTTGCTGGATCCCTGGACATGGTGGGAGGGAGCAGAGCCTCAGGCAGATGGGGTGGGGTGGAAGTGGGGATTTAAAGGGCCCGGGGCTGATCACTGGCCCCCATGGGCAATTGCCCCTTTCCTCCTCATGCCATGCCCCCTCACCCTGCTCTTCAGCGGGCCTTCTCTTCCCTTGCTAGGAGGAGGAAGGTAACATTTCAGTCAAAATATCCAAGTGTTTCACTTCATACTTCAATTCTAGAAAAATGTGTAAAAGCTAGAAGTGAAATGGGACCACAGCACAAGAAGATACTTTTTTCTGTTGTTTAATATGAAGGGTAGCTGAGGGCCCAGCTCACCTCATGTGAGTGTTCTTACTTGGTTCTAAACATGGTTAAATATAGCAATTACTTTGAGGTAGACATGTAGTAAAGATGATTAGAACAGGCATTACATGAAGTACCAAGATATTTTCAGAAAATTTTTTAAAATTCCTATAGGAAACCAACCTTGGTAGTACTCTACCAGAGCTTCTTGAATGTTCAAATGACAACCATCTAGCTCACCCTGAGGGGAACAATTTTCAGATAAATCCTTCCAGTGACTTGTAGGGTAAAGGACTTACCACAGCATCTTTCTGCATATAAAAACATGTCCCTAGAGACAGTTATATTTGGTGGTAGAATGGACAAAACTTTCTCATAATCTGAGAAAAGGTGAGAATATAAACAAGGAGTAATGTTAGGAAAAGGATTTAGCTCAAGTTAATTGAGTGCAGGTACACTATTTAAAAAAAAACAACCCTACACATCTTCAAATACAAGTCCTTTTTTTAGGAGCTAAGCCTGCCTGTTATTGGACAGTACTATTTTAATGGGAAGAACAGAGTATGAGTCTAGTTAGGAGTATTAGAATGATGAGGCTGCAAGAAACTTCTGTGATTGTAGGAGTGGTGATTGGTTGTAGGCAATGTAGCACTATTACATGTAATACATTATGGCGTTCTGTGTTTAATAGGAGAGAGATCTTTGGAAACCAGAGATGTGGCACTGAGAAAATAGCAATGAATTTGCAACATGAAACACTAAAAATCAAGTCAGATTTTTGGGTTGCATACTATACACAGAATCAATGCATTGCAAGAAGGTAACAGCCCTTCTCTATAAAGCTGACTAGTGAGATTGTGCTTTGCAGTGATGACTAACGGGAGATATAACAGTTCACAGATAACTATAAAGATTGTTCCATAGGGTATTTCTAGATGGAAAGGGATGAATATCAGGAAATGTTACTTAAAAAGGGGGTCTTTAAATCTGTTGAACAGTCTTTTATCTATAAATCTGCAAAATACCCAAAGGAGACAGTGGAAGCGTCATTGCTTAAGTCATTTACCAATGGGCAAAGCACTGGACAACATACCATAGAGAAGTCTTACAAAATTTACATAAAAATGGAATGACGTAGGCACAAAATGAGCTCTGTCACCCACAGAAAACCACAGTCACGAAAAGAAAAAAATATGCAGGGTTGGGGGGAATCAAAGGAAAGATAAACTGGGTGATTTTTTCATTATTCCCAGAGCCGTCCTTACCCATATGCATAATACATAGTTGCATAGGGCACCTGGAAATTTGGGGCACCACCTGCCTCTTCCTATCCCTGTTCTGTGGCTCTGCTTCCTCCCAAGAGAATCTAGTTAACTTAAAAGTGAAAAAGTTTGCTAGATCTATTAGCAGAATGTTGAACTTGTGAAAGAGCCTTTCAAGTGGTAATGAAGCCATTCAACAGGCGTTTGCCAATTCCAGGTATATACCGTCAATTTCTGAATTTACTGTGGTAGTTTAAAATTTGTTTTAAAATACTTTATTAGTGTGTTGCTGAAGATTAAAAAAAAAATCTCATCTCTTAAAAAATCATTGTGTCCCCTGCTTCCAGCTTCCATCGGGCAAAGGGGCACCAGTTTAATATTACTGTGTATATCCTAAGGATGACCCTGATTATTCCCTCAAGTTAGATTAACTCATGCTCTCGTAAACTAAAGGAGTAAATATTTTAAGTTTATATTCTCTAAGGCTATGTCTACACAGCAGCGTTATTTTGGAATAGCTGATGTTATTCCGAAATAACATAGTCCATGTCTACACAGCAAGCAGTTATTTCAACATCATGTTGAAATAATGTCGAGCTAGAGGACTTCTTACTCTGACTCTTGTAATCCTCATTTTATGAGGAATAAGGGAAGTTGGAGGAAGAAATGCCCTAACTCACTGTATAGACAGCGCCAAAAGCCAAAATAAAGTATTTTGACTTCAGCTATACGGTTGGGAATTCAGAGCAGGGTTATTCAGTGTGACATTAGACAACATACAGCTCAAGTTGTGTAGCTTATTTCAGCTTTAGCCCTGCTGTGTAGATATACCCTACCTACCGTTCTCATCTATAATAACTAATAATCAACTTTCAGATTTATTGCAATAGATTGGTAACATTTAAAGCTGTAAACAGCCTGAGATTTGCTTACTTGAAAAATTACCTATACCCCATCACAACAGTTCTAACCTTTGTGGAGTCACTTGCTTCTTGCTTCCAGGTTGAATATATCTACAGTTGGTGGTCGGGTACTTGTGTTGTCCAGTAAGGTTGCAAAATCAATGAGGCTAAGTCTATACTAAACAGAAGATCAACACCATGAAGGTCAATCTCCCGGCATTTGATATAGTAGATCTAATAAGGACCCACTAAATCAAATGCTGAGAGCACCCCCATCCACTCCTGAACTCCACCCAGTAGAGTTTCTCCAGTCGACCCCCCCCTGTGGGGACTCTGGAGAAATGCGGCTAAGATAAGTCTACTCCAGCTATATTATTTACATAGCTGGTGTTACATATCTTAAGCCAACATTCTGGTTTAGTATAGACCTGGCCTGAGATACAGGGCAGTGTGGATTTGGTTTTTTTTGTGTGTGTGCTTGTGGTTGTAGTTTCTTTCTTTATTTTTAAACAAGTCCAATGGCCACAACTTCATGCAAGCCATTATAAGCCTTTTGTACCTGGTTGTAAATTGTACTCCAGTTTAGTTGAGACTCTCCTCTATTTTTTTGTATTGTGTCTCCTGCCTCATTACTGACTGTCCTATTCTGTCATTTGGCTGTAAAGTAGAAGTCCTACCTGACTAGAAATATCAGTAGAGTTGCATAAAATATGTTGTATTTAAAAGAAGTCACGTGTGTTTCTCATTTGATATCTTTCTTTTTACAGGAATTGACTGAAGAAGGCCTTCCTTTTCTTATACTTTTCCATATGAAAGACGATTTGGAGAGTTTAGAAAAATTCCAGCAGGAAGTGGCACGACAATTAATAAGTGAAAAAGGTCACTAATTATTGTTGCCTTCCCTTGTCTCTTTGTAGGCATCAAATTCTAGTACTGCATAAATAATCAGAGAAGCAGTCTAATTTTAAAGCTCTTCAAGGCAAGGAACAGTGTTTACCCCTATCGTGCTTAACACCAAGAGGCCCTGAACTTATTGACTCCTCTGGGCACTACTAAAATAGATACATAAATTAATTATAATAAACCATTCCTTCGGACATACTTTTATTTTATATATGGGATTCTTGAATTTGAAATTATATGACCCATAAACTTAGAAATTTTAATCTCTATGTTATTACAGCCAAAATAATTTCTCAGCAAATGTTTTGCTTTTAATGTGTTTGCTTGATTAAATTAATTCCTTCATCAGTGTTTGTTACTGTAATGTACCTAATTCCACAGCTTTTATTCATAAATTTACTGGAACCGTAACATTTTCACATTCAAATTTCTAATGTAATGTTTGGTCTGTATTCTCATTTTTAAGGTACAATAAACTTTCTGCATGCTGATTGTGATAAGTTCAGACACCCACTCCTCCATATTCAGAAGACTCCAGCAGACTGTCCTGTTATTGCCATTGACAGTTTTAGGCACATGTATGTCTTTCCAGACTTCAGTGACTTAGCGTAAGTAAACTCTTCCTTTCTTTTGCCAGTCACATCTTTTTGAGGGAGTACGGGGGCTGTGGCAAAGAAATACATTTGTTTGAACACTGTAAACAATATTACATGACATGAAGTAGATAAATATTTTATTAGCTGAGGGTGGGGTTGTATGATCCAAGATCAGATCTTCAGCAGATGTAAATCATTGCACTATCTAACTTCAGTGGAGCTATGATGATACATATTATCTGAGACTCTATCCCTGAGTCTTTAAATGCTGCTGTTCTTGATTTTGTTTCAATTTCTAGTTTTCAATTATTTTCACATTTCTTAACACCATGATAGCTTTAGTGCCAGGACAGAAACATTAATTTACTTTGGAATGTTTTTGAGCAGTGAATAAAATATTTAATGGATATATTATAAAATTAATATGTATAAAATATTCAGTGGTAAGAATCTTGAATTTGTAATAATCTGTTTTTCTTTTCTGCAACTTTGACATTCCTGAGCTTGTCATGGACCATTGGTGGGGAAGCCCTTATTACATGGATTCCCACCAGATATTCTGTGGAATATGACTGATTGTTGGGATAATATTTGCCTAAAATGTATAAAATAGATGGAGTATCAACTTAATCTCTACTCTGCAGTTTTTCCTAAATACAGTGGTATTTCTAAATAGATGGTTTGGGACCTACTTCAGGAACCATGTTTTTTTCTCACTCACTCTCTCACTCTTAAAGCCACAACAGTGGTCAGCAAAAATGCGTGTGCTAGATCCTCCTCAGTGGAATACACAGAGGCAGGCACTAGATTAGAGCATCCCCCAGGAAGGGCCTCACTATAAAGCCTTTCTTGTAGCCCACTGGCCGAAGGGACAAGGCTGATTATTTATGGGAAGTGGTTGTTTGATAATAAAAATCCTTATTTTGCTGGAGATTTTCTGGGGACTTATTGCTTTCTATTCTTGCATTGTTGCTTTCAGTAACATCCAGAGTTCCAGTTTGGGTGCATCTTTATACATGATAAATTGCTATAAATGAGTAGGTCAGCATAACATTTATGAAAAACAGAATGGTTTTTACTGAGTTATACTACACCCATCTACCTTGCCCTCTGCATCACTGAGCTTTTCCATATTATGTTGTCAAAAGCTGATGAAGGGCATTTGTCCCTCTACAACCCGGCATAGTGAGGAAACTGTTTAACTTACATCGTTGAATTGCTGTCACAAAACCATACTTTTTCTTTATTCACTGTTCTTTATTCACACTTAATTTTTCATCCAGTATATCTGTTTAGCTTTCGATTTGTTGTCTGAGGAGCTGACTTGTACTGTTTTGGGCAGCATAGACACACAGTCAGTGCTTAATTAATAGAAAATAATTTATGCCCAAAACTTATTCAGTACCCACTCCATAAATAGGAAAATCTACGTAAGGGTTTACTGCAGCAGCCTTTTTCTTGCATAGGTGAGGTTTCTGCCATATGAGATCCCATATGAAATCTTGTGTGAGGGCTCTCCTTTTACCAGATGTGCAGTTTTGAATAAGAACGGCCGTGCTGGGTCAGACCAAAGGTCCACCTAGCCCACTGTCCTGCCAGGTGCCCCAGAGGGAGTGAACAGAACAGGGAATGAGACACCTGTACAAACTCTTCTAAAGGGAGCTGAGGTTTTGATGCTAAAATGACTGTCAAGTCTGAGCTTGTTTTCTAGAATTTTGGCACCATAGAGCAGACCTCCACTTATGAAAACTGTCATAGTTCCATTGAAAGTTGTATTCAATATAACATTTCAAAAGTAAATGGAAATATTGAAGTCTTGTCTCTGGATGATGATAGATGCCATCACATGTCACAGTGATCATATAGCCAAGTGTGTTGAATGGATAGTCAGGTTTTGATTTTACTTAAGTGTATGCACACAGCTGCACAACTACTTTGGACTCAGTAAGCAGTAATACTATACACTTGCTAGATTCCCATTGTATCTATTCAAGCTTTAACAT
This sequence comes from Apalone spinifera, assembly GCA_030068395.1. Lineage (NCBI taxonomy): Eukaryota > Metazoa > Chordata > Testudines > Trionychidae > Apalone > Apalone spinifera. The sequence continues at coordinate 135,227,013 of CM057846.1, forward strand.
CCACTGCAAGCCTTCTTGGAAAGATTGTGTTGAGCATCATTGATGTTAGACAAATGTAACCCAAATTTAAAAAGCAAAAGTGCAAAAATTGCAAACATTGCAGTTGCTCCCCGTCTGAAGGTATTAGGACTAAATTTAATGGAATCTGTTAGCAATGATGACCACAGGCACCATGATTGCTTTTACTGTAGACTCCGTGGAATGATGTAAACGTTGCAATAAGGCTTCCTCACCTCTCAGCCACCAGTGTGTCTCATTTTGGAGCTCCACTCTGGTGTTGCAGCTGAGTTTGGCAGGAATCTGGTGATCTTTGCCGCCGCCTCCCTCAAATACCAGCAGGTGTATTCTTAAAATAAGGGAGATAATCACTTTGTGCAGTAACGACTGTTCTTCGAGATGTGTGTCCCCATGGGTGCTCCACTGTAGGTGGCGGGTCACCCCTCCCTTTCAGTTCCTCTCTTACCGCCCTCGTCAGCAGACGGAGCTTCAACATCTCCCCTCAGCCTGTTACCTCATACAGTGCTTTGTAGTTTACAGTTAGTTACCTTTAGTTTTCCAATAGTTAGCTTAGTAGTTTATAAGTAATTTCCTTCATTTATTTTACCCCCCCCCCCCCCAAAAAGTAATTTTCCCCTCGGGATTTTAACTTCCTCTGCCGCTCCGGAGCAGGATGAACCACACTTCTATTGGCTCTTCCCAGTTCTCAAAAACGAAGAAATAGGATAAAGTAAAATACAAAAGGGACATAAAGAAATATCACAGACAACTCAATATGTCAAGCACCTCGAGTTTCAAAAAATATGAAGAGTGCCGAGAGCCTATGGCCAGTACCAGATGGCCACTCACTATGTATCCGATGCTTGGGGGAAACCCACACACTGCAGAAATGCAAACATTGTTCTTCCTTCACAGCCCTGGGTGACCCATCACCTACAGTGGAGAACCGATGGGGACATCACTCAAAGAAGTAGTAATATTATGGTCAGATATTACAACCATTAATGCATTTTGATTATGTCAAGGCTGATTCCCCACTCTTGCGGGCCCCCACTTCTGCATTTATCATGCCAAAGTACCACAAAACCTTCTCTTTCCAGGCTTTGGTACAAAGCTTCCCCCCAAAATCTTAAAAACCTAGATTTTGGGCATAAAAATCCGCTGCCACCACCCAAGTAATGGTAAGAAAACCAGGAAAGAGATCACTTGGGAAATCTCAGCCCTAAAGTAAAACCAGGACATAAAAATTCACCAATACCAGGTTAATAAAAAAGAAAGAACTTTTATTATCACCACAATACTCCTGTTACCAGCATAATGACTAGATGGAAATGTCACCAATTAATATACTCAGGGGGGACTCCCATGGGCCAAAAACTTAGTTACAAAGGAGAGGAAACCCTATTTTTAAGTGCACAGACATCAGATTCCCATTCCCAAACCATGAAACAATAAAACCTAACAGATTTATCCAAACTTTACCCTACTTACAGATAGTGAAGAGCGTTTTCTTGGAGAGAGACATGTTGTCTGTCCCCCTCAGTATCTGGAGAAAAACTGCTCAGGGACAAAGGAGGGAAAAACCACAAATTCCTTTGTCCCAGTTTGAAATTTCTACCTGCATTTCTATTGGCTGACTGCTACTTGGCTAGGTACAGTTAAACCCTTAGTCCCCAGGCTGCTGCCATCCCTCATGGTCATGACAGATTAACTAAAAGCATTTCTAGTGAGATCCTAAAACTGTTTGTGCTACACTTACTGTTTAGTCTTATTAATATTTTGTGCAGAGTAGCATGTTCATAGCACGCACACTTGGTTTTTAACAAACACTTTGAAAACAATTTGCATTAGAGTAATGGTTTAAATGTAATCATAGCTATAATAGCATATGTACGTAATTATCAGTTCATAAACAGCCCCATAGGATCAAGTTGACGTTCAGAGATATTTAGGTATGTCAGAAGTGACTTGACAAATAGTGAAATGTCTCCTAATTTGTTTTTATAAAATACAAGGTAAAATCTTAAAGCGTCTCAGTAATTTGCAAAGCCCAGTTATTTTGTTGGCTGGGACCTAATTTTTAGAGAAGAGCGTCTCCAAGAACAGAGTGGAAAACTACCCTTGCCTTCATAGTTATGTCCTTTGGCCCTCCAGCTACATCAATTTCTGCCATCAGATTTGGAGTGATAGTAAGATTGCTTAACATGCAGCCTCACTTTTCAAACAGGAGTTGAGTTGTAAGAAGTGTTTGAACTGCAGACTTGATTCTAAGGCTATGTCTACACTGCAGAGCTATTTCGGGATACTTGTGGTATCCCAAATTAGCTATTATGTGTCTTTTGAGCAAGCCCAATTATTTTGAAATATAATGGGCTCGCTATTCTGATGTTCCTGTAAACGTCATTGCATATGAGGAGTAAGGGACATTTTGGAATAGCACTCTATTTTGAAATTAACTCTAAGCTATGCAATTTGTGTAGCTCAAATTGTGTAGCTGATTTTGAGCTCTGGGTGCAGTGTAGGTGCACCCTGAAAGGGCACCCTGGCTTTCAAACATTTGAGTGAAAGGAGAATTCAGCCAGCTCTGCTAATTGGAAACATGAAAAGTTTCAATAACAATTTGAGAACTGCGTGTACAAAATTCTTCATCAAAGCTTTTTTTGTTTTGTTTTGTTTTGTTTTAAACCAGCTCCAAAAATTAGTGGAGGAAATCTTTTCCCTCTATAATGTGTCTCCCACAGTTAGGCTACATCTGCATGGCAGTGTTATTTCAGAATAACTGATGTTATTCCAAAATAACATAGTCCGCGTCTACACTATAAGCAGTTATTTCAACATAATGTCAAAATATTGTTGAGATGGAGGACGACTTAGTCTGACTCCTGTAACCCTCATTTTACAAGGAGTAAGGGAAGTGGGAGGAAGAGTGATCCATCTTGGACTTCTTGCTGCGTAGACAGCGCCAAAAGCCGAGTTAAGCTATTTCAACTTAAGCTACTCAATTGATGTAGTTCAAGTTGCATAGCTTATTTTGGCTTTAGCCCTGCTGTGTAAACGTGCCCATAGTCATTACATAACATAGTGGGATAGATTACCAAAAAACCCAAACAAAACACCTTTAACCCCAAATATTTGCAATATTTTAGAAAACACAAAATGTGAGATGAAGGATCCATGCTTTACTAGCCACATTATGTCAGGGTGCATGCTTCTTGACCACTTCCCCCACTGCGGGGGGGAGTGAAGTCACCCTGTGCCTTGCAGCGGATGCACTCTTCTCACAGAAAAGCATTTGCTTTAAAGAAAACTGTTTCAGTGGAAACAAAATCTTTCTCTCCTGTTCTGGGTGAGAGGAGAAACAGTAAAACTCCCAACAACAAGGAAAGCCTTCACAAGCAAAGGACTTGCCCTGGCAGATGGCCAGTGCACAATGCGGTCCAATGGTGAGAGGCCCAGTTGGGATTCTACCAGCTTCCAGAATTGGACTAGAATGAACATGCCTTCCCCTCTTCAGGGACACACAAGCACACGTCTCCCCCATTCACATGTCATAAGGAAAGAGAATCATGGCAGAACCGCCTCCAGTAGCCATGTTCATAACTAGATACACTTGTCTTCAGACTCTTCAGTTTGAACTCTGGATCACGTTTCCTCTGCTTGACTGTTCCAGCCTCCTCTCTCTGCCTCTCTCGCAGCATCTCTGCCACCAGCCTCACTTTCCTCACCTTCTGTGCTCTCCTTCATCCTTCCTGCCTTCTCCTCTAGATCATTCTTCCTGTCCTTGCCTCACTGTCCTGTTTCTTCTTGGTGTTTTGTCACTTTTTACCTCATGCATTCTGCATTCCCTCTCCCCAATTTTAACCCTCCGAATATATTAACTATAAGCCATTGCTCTAATAGCATTTAACACAATGGCCCCCAATCCTGGCTGGGGTCTCTAAATACTACTGCAGTATTAATGTATGGTTCAGATAGTGTTGTAACAATACCTAGATCTTATGCAGTGCTTTTCACCCATAGATCTCAATGAATTTTGAAAGGGATATATGGAATGCTGTGAACTACAAAGTCTGACCATTCATAAATTATCTATGGCATAGTTTACACGGTGCTCACGTCGTAATGTGTGAACTAATCTTTAGCACTTACGAGATCAACTGTTCATTTTAAGCATTGTAGTACATCTGACCTTTCAATTGTCTACTATACTTAACACTTTGTTGTGGTGACAGTAGATGATCTCAGATTAAATTTAAATTGATATCCCCTCAGTGTTTATCTCTGGTGTATGTGCAATTATTCTCACATTGCAGAACCTTTCAAAGACATTTTGTCAATACTGCTCCCTGACATCTGTTTGTATTTGTAAACTGTGAACTTGCTATTTTCTTCTTTGGTGTGGTTAGTGGGGAGCTGAAGTGAGTATACAATGAAGTTATAAGCTAGGACATCTCAGCGGGAATTATTGAAGGAAAGAAATACTTGCTGTGCCTTCAGGAGATAGTGGAGAAGAAAAACTAGTAGAATTGTTTAACACAAGCATACCATCTAGTTAACTTTCTATCACAAATTAATCACTTAAAGTGACCATACTGTATCTGGTAGACAGGAGAAATGGGGACTACCCTATAAACAATATACTTTATTTTCTATTTAAGATTGTTTGTTTATTTATCATGTTTATTGGGGGGGGGGCTTATTTCAGAATTCCAGGCAAACTCAAACAATTTGTACTAGATTTGCACTCCGGAAAATTGCACAGAGAATTTCATCATGGCCCAGATCCAACTGATGTAGCACCTGGTCAGGTAAGACTTACGGAAATGTATGGATTTGTATCCGGCTGTTTGGGCAAACCATTTATTCTTTCTCAGCATGAAAAAACATGCTTCCACATTAGCTTGGTTTGTAAGTAAGAAGAGAAATCTGTTTACGGAAAATAAGTGCGTAGCCTTATCAACCTAGCAATATTTTTAAATGCTACAAGCCAGTGTTGATAAATCTCAGAACATAATTAATTTAAGAAAAATCCCATGTTTTTGTGTTCTTTCTGAACAAGAAAAAAATGAAATGTTCATTTCTTTTTATGGAAACCCTTCAGTTTTTAAAATGAATATAATACCATTAGTTTTGTCACCTGGGTTTAACTGTTTTGTTACTTGAAACATTTTAAATTGAACTGGCATTGTTCTGCTGGTGTGGATGTAATCCATTTTAACAATTCAGTGATTGAAAACAGTATGGCCTAAAAAAACCAAATTGTTTATGAGCTCTCTTACCCATATTACAGTAAACTTCTGATAATCCGGCACCTTTAGGACCCAGGGGGTGCCGCATTATCAGATATGCCGGACTATCGGAAGGGGGGG
>CM057846.1:135232478-135270803 GCA_030068395.1 Apalone spinifera
AGACCATCAGGAGTGCCAGACCATCAGATGCCAGACGAATGGAGTTTTACTGTACATGAAGTTATATGGAATCCATTTTTACTTTGACTGAATTCCATGTATATTTTCTTGTAGAGTAGTAGTAATATAATGTAAGGTTGTCAAATGATTTTTAAAAATCCCAATTAATTTTAAGCTAAAAATATAATAATGATTAATTGCCATTTTAATAGTCTTGGTAAACAATAATGAATGCCAATTTAAATTTATTTTGGGTGTTTTCTACTTTTCAAATATATTAATTACAGTTATAACACAGAATGCTAAGTGTACAATGCTCACTTTATATTGTTTTTTATTTGCACTGTAAAAAGAAAGATTTTCAATTCACCTCATATAAGTACTATAGTACAGTCTCTTTATCATGAAAGTGCAACTTGCAAATGTAGAAATTTTTTTCTTACATAACTGCACTCAAAACAACATAAAACTTTAGAACCTACAAGTCTAAGCATGAAGGGACATGTGAATGTTTAGTGTATTTGGAATGTAAATAGCTTTCAATGTCAGCTACAACAATGCTAAGTGAATGCCATTTCTCACTTTAAAGTGACATGGTAAACAAGAAGCAGAAAGCATTATCGTCTATAAATGTAAACAAACATATTTGTCTAAGCACTTGGATGAACAAGAAGTAGGACTGAGTGGACTTGTATAATGTGAATTGAATACAGCAAAGCACTCAGTTCTTCAGTCCATTCTCAAGGTGCACGTGGGACAGATCTAGCTTCTACTCCAAGCTTTTTTACCAAATTATCTTTTCCCCAAGGAAAGTTTCAAGAATATGCTTCTCATAAACTAGCCTGGTAGCTGATGTGAGCATAATATTCTTTTGCCACATATCTATTAATATTTTGCATCAGAGGAGCTCAACATACTTTACAAGCATTAATTAATTAACCCTGACAACACTATTGCAGGGTATGGAAATTGTAAGACACAGAGTGACACAGTGACTTTCCCAAATTTGAAAAGAAGTGCTGTATGTGGCAGAGTTGAAAAGAGGACTCAAATCTGACACACAAGCTTGTGCGTTAGCCATGAGACTGTAATTCCCCTTCTATCTAAATAGCTGTTCAACATATTTTTTTCAATGTTAGGACTTCTTTTTTTTTCCTCCTGCTCTCTCTACTTCTCCTGTTGTTCTGAGCAAATTGATCTATTTAAGCTTGAGTTATTTTTATGCATCTGTGCCAATTTGTGTGGCCCAGATGTACAATGGTATAGGTTCAGTTCTCAGGTTCAGCACACCTCAGTGATGGTTACATGGTTTTTCATCCCCTGCAATACTGGGGCATGCTGACAACTGGTGCAAGAAAGCTGAGCTACACCAGGGAATCCTCCACTGTCATTTTGAGCAGTTTTACAGTCATTTTTTATAACACTTTGCTGGCACAAAGTGACCTATGCAAGACTGAGGATCAGGTCCCAGATGCTCAACTCAAACATGCGTCACTGAGACATGGGAAGTCACTTGGCCCTGCACCCCCATCCTCGTTCAGATGTGACTTTCAGCCAGCAGGTAGAAGAGAGGGTTTATTAGTCAACAGGGACACAGCGTAGAACAGACTCGTCAGCACCATACAATCAATACAATAGGAGTAGCAGTCAATACAATCCAGCTTGGAGTGAGGGGGCCTCAAAGCCAAGACCCCCTTCCCAAGCCAGATGAGACTAACCCACCATTCCTCCAACCAGGCCCCTCCTCTAGTTTTTGTCCTGATTTCTGGGCAAAAGGTGTCACCTGACGGTGCTCCCTCCCTGCTCAGGTTATGAAGGGCATTGGCCATTATGTACATGTAGGAGGCTGATGTAGCCTCTCTAAGTGAGAGTCATGCCCGAAATTCCCATAATCATGTAGATATTGGTGCAGTACCCCCAGGAAACTGAGGCACAGACACAAGTTTACTGTAGGACAATAGAACTCACATGCAGCATAACAAGGTGAATAAAACCCTGAGATTGTCACACCTCTCCCTCCTTTGAGACTGAACTGAGGGGGGGTCTCTGAGCCAGTGACCTGGGGAAGTTCAGGCCCCTCTCTCTCCACAGCAGGGCATTGTCTATACCATTAGCACTTCCCTTAACAGGAACCACCTCCATGTCATAATCCTGCAGGAGCAGACTCCACCTCAGCAGCTTGGCACTGCACCAAATGAAAGGAGTCAGGGGAGGGTGGTGACTGTACACCAGGAAGTGTCTCCCAAATAGGTATGACTGCAGCTTCTTAAGGGCCTACACCATAGCCTGGCATTCCTTTCCTATGGCTGCATAGGTTTGTTCCCAAGGTTACAGCTTCTTGCTCAAGTACGCAATTGTGTGTCTTTCCCCTTTTGTCCACCTGCATTAGTACCACATTGTCAAAGTCTGGGTTTACCAGCACTGGGGCCCTGGCCAAGACCTCCTTCAACACACACACAGTGCGCACTGGCACTGCTCGGTCCAGACTAGGGATGTTAACTAGTGATTCATTTACTAGTTGAGTAGTCGATAGGCACTTCTGCATTCCTCCTTTGAAATGTACAAGAAGCTCAGCTGGGGCTCTTGTGTATTTCAGAGTTGGAATGCCACGGGGAGCCCAGGACCAGTGGGAAGTCCCACTGACCCTGGGCTCCATGCAGGTGCTTCTGCTTTGAAATGTACAAGAGCCCAGCACGAGATCTTGTGCATTTCAAAGCAGAAGCGCCCGCATGGAACCTAGGGTCAGCGAGGGATTCAAAGTCTGGAGCGGGACCCAGGCTCCATGCTGTGCTTCCTCTTTGAAATGCACAAGAGCCCCCACTGGGGACTCTTGTTTATTTCAAAGCTGGCACACCACACTTTAAGCAGCTATTCCCCACCTTATGGCCCAAGTAAGATACCTCTGCCATTCCCACCTTGCACTTCCCAGCTTTTATAGTTAGCCCAGTCCCCTGAAGCTGGTTCAGCAGTTGGTTTGCCTGGGACACATGGGCCCAGGTCTGGCTAAAGACACAAATAACAATGTATGTCAGAACAAAACTCCATCCCCCTCAGCAGCTGATCCACCAAATGCTGGAAGGTGGCAGGTGCCCCCTTCAGGCCAAAAGGCAGGACTAGGAACTCACAGAACTCCAAAGGGATAATAAAAGCACATTTCAGCCTGGCATCTGGATCCAACAACACGTGGTGAGGTCCACAGTAGTGAGGTAGCGAGCAAGTCCACGCAGTTTGTTTAGGAGTTCTTTGGGCCTAGGCATGTGGGGTAGGCCTTGGCCATAGCAAGCTTCCAATAATCCACATAAAAACCAGATTGACCTGTTCTTTTGGGGGACCAACAGCATGGGGAGGACCAAGGGCTGGAGGATGATTGGATCATTCCTAGAAGCCAGCATGTCCTGGACCTCTCTTTCTAGGTTCTGGGCCATTTTCCCTGTGGCTCTGAATGGGGAGCATCTCCCAGGGGTGTGAGTACCCATCTCTATCTGGTGACGGTGGGGAGTTGTTAGGGGTGGGGGTGGGGCTTTTGGAGAGTCAGTGTTCCGGAGTATGACTGGGAAAGCATGTGAGGGGACATTGGTTTGAATGTTAATTGACTTGATTATTTCCTGGATTTTTAGTGAGTACCTTGACACTTGAGCAAATTTTAGTCAATGCAGATTTTAGCATGGACATTTCACAGATGTTTTAAATACACATCGGTATTGATAGCTGGGAGCCTACAAGGGAACAGGTGTCTGCAGTGTTGGGACTGAGGCACAGGCAGTGGAGCAGAGTTGGGGAATGAGGATGAAATGGGAGCATGAGAGGAAGAAGCAAGGCTTTATGGGGATGGCTGTTATGGGCAAGCTTGGCTGAGCTCCTTGCTAGTTCCCTAGATCCTGCTGTATATGTGCATACTGCCAGCCCCGCTGCCAACTTTCATGGCCTCCCTCTAATCTTCCTTCCCCATCCCATGAAAACATATGTATAGCATTCACATACGTGCAACCGGTGTACTTACATAGATGGTACAAATGCTGGATTAACCGTGAGGTGTATATTTATATTTCTCCATATACAGGTGGCCTTTGAATTTTCTGTATAATTTGTGGGTTATTTCTGCATATATTTTTTAATAAAAATGTTTGCACTTGTTTGAAATTAGCCAGACTGCCATTGGCATATCAGCAGAGGGAGGAGTCTCCACTTGATTTGGCACAGCCAGTAGTTAAATGTCTTTTTGAGAAGGGTCACTTTTGCCATTATTTGTCATAACTGAAAACTTACACAGCAGCAGGTAGCCAACATATAGACTCTTCTCCATAAGCAGCTTTTCTTTTCTTTTCCCTAAACAGATGGTATTAGGAATAGATCCTGATGGAAAAGGTTTTATTGATGAGTGAGGTTAGAGCTGCAGATAAAATTTTGATCACCATTGGTCCATTTCTGTGACATGGCACTGAGGACCATCCCCTTCACTCAACTTTTTCTCCCAATTAAACATTAAAAAAATTCCTAGAAAATGAATACACATACAGCTTTGTTCAGAACTTAGCTGTTCCCTACGCACACAGTATAGGAAACAAAACCAAGGAAATGAAAAGTTAAGTCACCTACCAGTACGTATCTTCTGCTCCTACACAAAGCTACACACATCACTATTACTACAACAATTGTACACATATATATCTTAACTCTGCCCCCTTCTAGATGTCATCCTTCTGTCACCTCCTTTACTGAATTCCCCCTTCCCAACCCACCAACGTCCAGATCTGAGTGTAAATCTCATCTTAATCGTATGCTTCATAGACCTTTCTATGGAACAAGCCTTCAGGTATCTTCCTCTCTATTGTATAGACTCCGTGTAAAATGGGACTGTTGCAATGTAACCATCTCAACAAAGTACTGAGAAACAAACTATATGATCACATTTGCTTTACAGGATGGTCTTGTGGTTTCCTTCTCCAAAGGAAATTATCCATAATATTCAGTATTGCATATGTATTATGTTTGAGGTCAGGGTGAAGATTTCACGTTTATCGTGCTGGTGAGGAATGTGATGTAAATATTGTTACTGTACACACTGGTCATAGGAGGGGATTAGAATGTGTCTAGGTTAATGTGTAGTCGTGAATATATGTTAAAGGAGGAAATGTTAATGAGGTATTTTGATGTGAAGGGTCCGTGTGGATGGGCTTTTTCTTTTAAGCAACCTTAAGTGTTTTTTTAAACCAGATTATTTCTCTGAGGCTATTAACAAGAAAGGAAGTTCATTCCATCCAGTTTAAGAAACTTACTACTGTTAGGATTTTTTAAAAATTGCTTATAAGAAATGAGACTAAAGAATATCTTTACATAATGAAAACATACTTTTGTGTTCTTTTTCAGCCAATTCATGATTTAGCAAGCAGCCCACCAGAAAGTTCATTCCAGAAACTAGCACCCAGTGAACATAGGTACACCTTATTGAGAGAAAAAGATGAACTTTAAAAACTTGAAATAATTTTGCAAGCCTTTCAGACAGCAGCATTGACTTGTGTGGTGGAAATAGTAACCCTATATTTTCATAATTCTGTGTATTTTTATTTGGGATAAACTGAAAAAAAAATTTCCTCCCTGGGCTTGTAAATACATTTGTTTGGTGGGTCATTCTGTACAGCGTCTTTCAAAAGTTATGTTCTTAATGCTATAGTAAAATATCAGAGACCCGTCTAGACTTTTGATCTAACTCTATTCTGTAAAACTTTTATAATCCAAATGAAGGTGTCATTGCCAGAGACATGCTGTTAACTTGCACTATCCATTAAATAGGACTTTTGGGTTGTTTTCTGTGTAATCTGGTAGTATGTGCTTTTATTTTCTTCCTCCATGTGAATAGTTATGCTGGTACTCATTTTTTTGTCACAGTCTTCTCATCAAAAGGGCATATTCTGGATACTTGGGGGGGAATAAATTAAAGTTTTACAGAATTTCGTGTGGTATCTTACTGTACATATGAAGTATGCATGAGTTGACTCTTAAAAGTATCATGTGGGAAAATCAAGCTGATCTATATGTCTGTATTGCACTTCTCTAATGATCCAGAGTCTATAATGCTGCTACATGTAAAAAGCTAAGTTAAAAGAACATATCAAATTTTCCAAAAGTTCAAGGCCAGAATTAAGGTTGCCCATGCAGAAGGATAGTTTTGAATTACATGATCACATACCAATTTTTTCTGCTGAACCTGAGTTATTAATTGCACAGGACGGATATTTTCAGTTTGTGATCTTCTAGTCAGTATTCTGTTTAATCCCCCATGTGGCCTAGGCCATACGTAGGGCCTACTATATAATCCCTGGTTTGAAGATAGAATTATTATTTTTCTCAAGGGCTTTTCTCTGGCGTTCATCACTATAGTGTATAAGTGCTTCACAAAGCTTATTTCCACAATACCCAGGTGACCTGAAGAGAGATTATCCCATTTTATAAATAGAGGACTGAGGCACAGGGATTATGGTCAAGGGTCTTATAATTTTGGGTGCGAAATTTGACATACAGCATCTGCTTTTGTGAGCTTGGCATTATGCGCTAGCACGTAGCACTTTGTATGATCCAAGCACAGCACCCATGGGCTGCAACTGTTGACTGCACAGCGCTTCTGCAAATCAAACCCCAGCATCTCAAATCAGACATTCCAAACACCCAGTTAGTGACCACCTGTAAAAAGTTCAATGAGTGCTTTGCCTAGCATCACATAGGAACTCTCTGGCATGCTGCAGGGGAGAAGAGCCAATAGTCTGGGTACTCACCTAAGAGGTGGAAGACAAGGATTCAAATCCCTGCTTTGGAACAAGACATGACTCCCAGGAGGGATACCCTAAACACAGGACCATTAGCTACAATCAGTGTGTGTCTCTTTTTTTACAAGGGCTGTTCTTGCATAGGTGCCTAACTCCAGGAGCAGGTTTGTAACTGTGAATCTGTGAGACAGGTGCATAAGTCCCTGTGTGGATTTGGGCTGTAAGTCTTGCTACATTCCTATAGATTTCTTATTGGCTGGTTTAGGTAGTTCCTCCCTAGCAGGACTTCTGTGACCTTAAGTGCCTAACTTGCCCCCGACAGTACAGAGGGAGCTGGGAGCCCTAACTTAGGGCTGTGCATTTCCCTGGCCAGCAGGACCCACCTGAATTAGATGGTGTAATTCCTAACTTGTCTCTGCTTTTACCCTCTATGCCAGACAGTTACAGGTTGACTTATGCCTAGAAGCTTGAGGATTTACTTTTATCCTACCTAATGTAACACTGAATGTTCTCTTTAGAAATATTTTGACTCCTACTAAGCTCTTGAGCTCAATAGCCGTCAGTTTCACAGGTGAATTATGCACTCTGTAAGAGGACAAAAAGTGTTCCCTTATTAGTTACGTTGATTTGCCTGTCATGTTATTTGAATGTTCCTTTAGTCTTGTCTTAGTACGGGTAAACAGAAGCTGCTGATTTACCTGTTCTGTGCTTTTATTTTATGTTTCTCCTCTAAACATTCCAACTCTTTTCAATACCTTCTCAAAGAGAAGTTTTTCTTCTTCAGCTCATGATTTTTGTTGTCAGTTTCTTATCCCCTTTTATGTCTTCCATTTTAGTGACAGACAGTATTCCAGCTAAAAGGCAATCCTATGGAGTTATAGACTGGCATTTTAATATTTTTGTTTCTCTGATTTGTGCCAGTTGCCTAAGCCTCTTTGGGAAGAATCAGCACTTATTCCAATCTCACTTACCAAGGATGCCCTGACTAATACATGTAAACTTCTCTTTCTACCATCTTCTTCAATAACTCTGAAACTACTCTGTTGAGCAGACCCTGTATTTCTCCTGTGCATTTCAGGAGAAACACTTTCTAGGCCCTCTTCTACCTTCCTGTATGATTGATTATTACTGATACATAGCATGAGTGTGAGTCCTTGTGACAATCTTGAGCGATCCTTCCTTCCTCCCAGAAGTCACTGAATACTTCTCCTGGTAACTAAATCCTGTCCCAAGAACCTGCCAAGAGTAGATCCTACCAAAGGGGAGTCTACTCTCGATTTCCCCTTGGTCTCATCCCACCATAAGGACCAACTGCCTTATACTTGAAAGTTGGTTAGTAAGGTCTACAGTTGCTCTGGTCCATAATATTCCAGTATGTTTTCTCTATATAATGGTTCTAATATTGTGCTGTAAGCTGCTGTACAGTAAACTTCCGATAATCCGGCACCTTTGGGACCCAGGACGTGCTGGATTATTGGATATTCTGGAGTACTGGAAGGGGGGCTATGAGGGGGCGGAGGGAGTCAGCAGGGAACTGCACAGCATGGACAGCACTCCAGCTGCTCTGCCCCTGGCTTCCCCAAGTCTGCTGCTGGCCAGTTTCAGCAGTGGTGGACTTGGGGAAGCCAGGGGCAGAGGTGCTGCTGGGTTGGTCCCACAGTGCTGCTCAGGTGAGGGACCAACCTGGCAGCACCCCAGCTGTTCTGCCCCTAGCTTCCCCAAGTCCGTCACTGCTGAAACTGACAAGCATCTGGCTTGGGGAAGGCAGGGGCAAAGCAGCTCCAATTGTCCGGCTCACCAGAGCACTTCCGGGTTCCAGTTGTTGCCAGACTATCAGGAGTGCCGGACCACTGGATGCCAAACAACTGGAGTATTAGGCTATGCAGTGCATGAGCTACCTGTAGTAAGTATATGCATTTGTCTCTTCAGTATGTAGCACTGCATCGTTGCTACAGTCTCCATGCAGTAAACAAAGTAGCCCAGCCCCTCAATCGTTTGAGTATTTTTTTTAAACTCTGCTGCTATGCTTTATTATTTGACTAGAATGTACCAAGCACCTCACTGGTGCTACAATAAACAGGCAGCAGGGAGTTTGCCTTCAGGAACTCCTAACCCAAGGATGGACAGAAACACAATTATTATACACATTGGTTACATTGTCTGTATGTGCCATTGCTGTTGAATGGATATTAACGTGAAGGAGGAGGCTGAGCTCAGGTAACATACACAGAACATTGTTTTGAAATATTAAAATAATTACTTGAAAAAAGCAGCAATGCATTGGCTCTTATAAAGAAAATTCAGGATACTACCCTAAAACTAATACAGGATCTTCAGAAAATGAAGGGAAAAAATTATTCAGTCTGGCAAAAAAGTGCCTTAGCTTGTTTGTATTGTAGATATTTCTTAGTGTCCATGGAAAATTAAATGTTAGTTTGGCTACTGGAGGCAGTCCACATTTTCCCTATAAATTTTTTTTTCAAGTAGATGGTTTATAAATCCAATAGTTTTGCAAGTCCTGCCTACGTACAAAATGTAATAAAAGCACAGCTTTTTACTGCTTCCAAAATATGAGCATCCGAGGTAAATGATGCAAGAGGTCCTTTCCACTCCACCTGATTCTATAATGTAGACACCTCACCTTAATGGATGAAGTTTTGTCAGTTTGCATTTTAGCAACTTTTTGTTAAAACCATTCTTGTACACAAACTCAGAGAAGAAAGTCTTAGACAGCATGATTTGAACATCTGCAATTTGGATTCAAATTTTTATTTTACAAGTAATTAATAAATTATGTAATTAAGAAAGAAATACCCTCTACAGGAAATTTGTGCTCAATCTAACAGTTGCTTACAATATTTAGGCACCAAAACCCATAATCCACCAACAGAAGACAATTAGTCCATAGATTATGCCAAATCATTGCTGTACAGCTCCATTTTTGTTGATTAAATGTGATGCATTGGCAATTCCCTGCTTGGCTATGGAGCCTCCAACTAATATATATGTAATAAAACTCCACTTAACTTTTTTTAGAGGTTTATTTTGTACAGTCAATAGGTCTCAGGAAGATAAGACCACTTGAGTTCTTTCTTTAAAGAGGACCAGCATAGTTTGTATATTTCTTCCACAAGGCACTAACAGCAGTGCTAGAACTTCATGGGGAAAGCAGGCACAGATTGTCTCTGGAGACTATCCAGAACTGTGTGAAATTAAAAACTTAAAGACAAGAGATGCAGAAAGGTGAAGGATGCCAAGTGAAAATCAAGCAAATGAATAGCAGAATAGGGATAACTGAATAGTTGTGTAAGTGCATGATTTATCAGTTACACAACTATTCAATGGTCCCTGGAAGTGGGGCCAGCAGCCACTGTGCTCCCATCCCCACTCCCAGGGAGCCTCCTGCCACTCCACACTGCTGCCTCTGATACAGCGTGGCATGTCAGGTGGGTGCTGGCCCATAAAGAGAGCCCATTTAAAAACCAGCTCCCCAAGCAGACTAGCTGCCTGCTACACCACAGTACTACCTCTGATAAAGTGGCAGCAGTGCCTGTCCACAGGGATTGAATTGAGTTCCCCTGGACAGAGGCTGCCTCTGGGTGTGGTGGCCAGGGCTGGCTATGAACAGATGCTGGTCCAGCAGCAGCTCCTGTCTGCTTTTTGGGGGGGAGTGCAAGCTCCTTGCAGACAAGGCTGCTCTGCCTCCCTTCGAGCAGTCTCTGTCTGCAGGAACTCAGACATCCCCCCCTCCCCCGACAGTGGCTGCTTCACTCCACCCCACTGCTGCCTCTAATAGAGGCAGGGGGGAGGAGGCACCAAGGAGCCCCTGATACAGACGTGGGTTGCCTGTAGTTGACAAGATTAACCAATAAGCCCAGGTTTATTGGTTAATAATATAGTCAACTACACATTTACATCCCTCCAGCAGCCATCTAGAGGAAGACAGTAGCACAGGCTAGGAAAAGAGCTATCTACCTATACTTGCAGCTGTGAGCAACAATGCTACAGAAAACGTTGAGTCCTGGAAGAATGCTATGGTGAGTTAGAAATCTACTAAGAAAGAATGCAGCCTATCAGTAGTGATCCAGTGGAGCAGCAGAAGTTGGTCAAGTGGAAAGCACTAAGCAGCTGTTTGACTAGGGAGAACAAGAAGCATACCTCCCCACTAAGTACATAACCATTAGGTAAACCCATCACATCTGAACAACATTACTGAAACTGATGAAATCACCTAACCGTGGCACCATTTGCCAAGTTAACCAGGACTGCCAAAATCTCAGTCCTTTGCCTCCCTGGTGAGATGGTCATAAGTCATAAAAGGACACTCAATACCCCTTATTCCCATTCCATTTAGTCAGCAAGGATGTAGAGGACTGAGGAGCTAACATTGCCCTAAACAGCAGCCAACATTTTTGCTGAATGATTGGTCTACTCCCGCCACCATTTTGATGGAGGAAGGCTGTGAACAAGACGTGGAGGAGAAAGGGAGAACAGCAATGAAAGCTGAGCAAGGTGCTTCTTAAACAGCCTGAGGTGTTAACCACATAAAGCAGCTTTCAAAGATAGGCTGGGAGGAGAACAAGTGAAGAAAGCGCTCTCCTAGTATACGCAAGCCCAAGGCTTTTGGCTGTTTGAAGAAGGAGAGGTAGACTCTTTGGGGGGAAAAAAAGCGCTAGATTTTGAGGAGGAGAGTGAATTTAGTGCTTTGGTTAAGTTTGATAATTCGAGCTGGTGCTGGATTTATTTAAGCTTTCCCCACAACTGAAACACTGTGATTTAACCTTACCCCTTAAGCCTGGCAGACAGTCACATCAGGTTGTACAGGGGCTTGGGCATAGAAATGAAGATGAAAACCAGGTCATTTGAGAAGAATCAAAATGTGAAGTTTAAAAAACAGATAGCGGCTAGTGTACTAATCTCTGAAATCACTTAAGAGAAGTGCTCCAAGCCATGGAGGCCCCTCAGGTTTTCTGATAAGAACGCTCCAAAGCCTCTCATTTCTTCTAGATTCTCAGCTAAACCCACTCCAGCATCATCATATAAATAAGGGGTGAATTTGGCACACAATCTGTTATTAGAGCTGCCTATTTCTTTATGATGAAAAGATATTCCTTACAGCTTTCAAAATTACAGGACTGATCGTACTTATCTCACCTCCCAAACAGCAACAGGGCGGTCAAAAGTCCCAACACAGACTTGTTTTCAAAGTGAAACCTGCATATCTGTCCATCACTGGCACTATTCCTTTCAGTCCTAGTCGTACTGAAATTTTCTTCAGCTGGATTTTTTGTCACTTTGGCTAGGGAGGTCTGGAGAGGTGGAAGAGTGTTCCTCAATCATTTTCTGTTTTCTTCTCTGTATCAATTTTCCACCTGTGAAGCCCAATATCCCACCACCAAGTGCAGCTGCAATTCCTGCCACTTTCAAGCCTGCAAGGAGACCAATAGGACCTCCCACTACTCCACCGATGAGTGCACCTGCCACAGGCAGAGCTGCCAGCTTATATTTTGCAGCCTGTAAAAAAAAAAAATGTTTAGAATACACACCTGTGGTGATGTGCATTTTCCCCTCATTACGCTTAGCAATATGCCTCTAATTCTCAGTGCATAAATAAGCCTTACCGATTAGTATTTAAAAAAAAACCACACTATTCCACAGTAAGAATGTGCCATATGGCTTCAAACTTGAGCTACCCATATATGTAATGGGAAAACTGATCATTTTAATTGCTATTGGTTGGTTTGCCATATAAAATCCACTGTCTGGCCTACATAATTAAAACAAATGTAATAATCGTAATAGGCCCAGAAACTTTTCAGTAATATGCTGCAGCTATATTTGTGGGTTATGTAGTATCATAACAGCTTGTGCCCCAGGTACCCTTACATTTCAAACTCATTTGGCTCTTTATGAGCCAATCGTTTAACAGTGCTGCCTGTTTTGGCAGGTATTCCATTGAAAGCAGCAGCAGAACAGCCTTATAATGAGGCTTTAGGCCAGAGCAATTCTCTTCTGGCAGACTGGATGTAATAGAACATTACAAGAGATTGATTTTTTTTTCACTACCTATGTCATTTCTTCCTTATTTCCTTAATTGCTGGTTCCCTCAGCATTAAAGAGTGCAGATCAATTGGGTTAATACAGAAGATTGCTGGAAGGCTGGGTACCATTGATTCATCAGCAGGAGTAGATCCCTACCTTCCCCAAGTTTTTGGTTCCCTCTTCAACATTCACAGCAGCACTGTTGACATGGTCTTCAATCCTGTCAATCTTCTCCTGCTGAGACTAGATGCAAAGGAATTATGAGTGAGGTGACCTGCTGGGAAGCAGCAGCAAGCCAATGCACACCATTTTAATGCCTATAATCAGGGCCCACAGCAGCTTTCATCTGCTACACACTGTAGCCATGCTGCCTTAATGGCAGTTCATTAATAGCATCTGATAAACCAAGCTGAAAGTACAAAACCACTTACAAAAAGGAATTTAACTATTAGGTAATAAAATGGAGTGCTATTATACGGAGTATTGATACAGTTAACAAAAGAGCATGCTAAAATATATGCTTATTTAATCTACTGTTATATCACTGGATGAATTTGCATCTCAGGGAAAAAATATCCAAATAAGCATTTATGCTTCATGATGAGTTTCACATTCAAAATAATTCCTTTTCTAATAAAGGGTACAAGGGCAGATACACATTGTATTACATACAACATATCATTGATTAAAGAATCCAGAAAGCCATGTTTTACCTATGAAACTATGTTCTGTTAACTTAACCCTCCGGATCTAATCTCACAATGCTGAAAATACACCAAAACTGTACATCAACCTACGCTTTACATTTGTTTGACTTTTGCAAAAATGCTCCACTCTCCCTACAGTCAGTCACACTCTTAGGCTATGTCTATACTCACGGCTTCTTGCATCAGAAGTATGCAAATGAGGCTAAACGTGGAATATCGCCACGCCTCATTTGCATACCTAATGAGCGCCATTTTTGCAGAAGAGATTCTTGTGCCAGAAGGAACTGTCTGTACTGCCTCTTCTTCCGCAAAAATCCCCTCTTGCGCAATGCCGTTACGCCAATTATTTTCAGGATTAATGGCATTGCGCAAGAGGGGTTTTCTTGTGCAAGAAGGAGCAGTGTAGACAGCTTCCCCTGGTGCAAGAGCCTCTTCTGCAAAAATGGTAGTTCATTAGGTATGCAAATGAGGCTCAGCGATATTCCATGATTAGCCTCATTTGCATACTTCTGACGCAAGAAGCCGTGAGTTTAGATATAGCCTTACTACAAAACCTTTCAGTGAGCAACTTCCCTCAGCTTCTAGTTGGAAATGAGATACTTCTCCCCATCTCTTTCAAACCCCAGCACGATTCTGGACTCATTGCATCACAAAGCACAACAGAATGTCCCACAAAGAGTTTAAAACAAAGTTTATTCTGGGCAGATCTCTTATATCCAGAACATTTTAACCTTTCTAGTGCAATGGCTGAGCCCAGTTCTGTCAGTCAGGGTGTCATGAATGTCTGTGGCAAACATCCATGCCTTTCCATTACTCCTCTGAAGTACCAGGCATCACCGAAAATATTTTTTCTTAATTTAACTAAACAGCAGGTACAAGAATGGGTAGATTCTTTTAGCATGTGGCAATTCCCATAATATGCCACGTGTATAATGGGAATTGATAGTATTGTAATTAAGACGTGGGAATCAGGCACTGAGTTTAGACTTCAAGCTCTGCCACAAACCTCTTGATACCCAGGGAAACGTCTGTGACTTAGTTTCCCTGTTTCAAGGAACTGAGGTAATACCCTTGAGAGAAGTGAAAGTATTGAGAGTCTTCGGTCATGAAGTGCTTTGAGATCCTTGGATGGAACATGTAATTCAACAGCAAGACACTGTCAATATGCATTTCATTCTACAGCAATAAGTCAGCCACACAAACTCAGTTTTCATATTCTCTGTCACTTAACAGAATCTCAAACAGCAGTGCTGACAAGATGGTATTCTGTCTCCACCTCTTCCTGCTCTCTCTCCATCTCGTACCTTGTTTCTTTTATTTTGACTGCTTCCCCAGAAAATACCACAGCATCGTAGTATGCACAGGTGTGGCTCAAGTCCTGGTTTAGAAATAATGAAATTACCAGCTAGGACTACATCTACATGGCAACGCTATTTCGGGATACTGGAGTATTCCGAAATAGCTCTCTCACATCTGAACAGCAAGCCCATTATTTCGGGCTCGCTATTCCGACATCCCTGTAACCCTCATTCCATGAGGAGTAAGGGACATTTTGGAATAGCAAATTATTTCAAAATTTGGCGCGGTGTAGACTTTACCAAATTACAAAGTACGCTATTTCGAAAGAAGATACACAATTTGCATAGCTCAAATTGCGTAACTTATTTTGAGCTAGAGGGCAGTGTAGATGCACTCTAAGTGATTGAAAATCCTGTAGGTATCACCCTCCAAAGGTTTGGAGCTTGTTAACTTCCACTAAAGTCAATGTATGGGGGTCAGGCCCATGTTGTGAATGAGCAATGCATAATTTTTCAGTGAAAAAAACAAGCGTATTGAGAGGTGCACCCAAAACCAAAAGTTTTAACAATGCCAACTGACTAGGATACGTGTTTGGAGGACACCCAAATAATGTTTCCATTCACCTGTGTTTACGCATGCAGCCAGAGGAAAGAGCTACTGACCACTAACAATTCATTACTGACTTAACTTAAATTGCAGTAAGACAGTAAAACCAATTTAAACATCCTCATAAGGGGCTTGAATCAGGTTAATCAAAGTAGTTTCTAAACCCATATAAATTAAATCAGTGCAGAGTGAGTGAGAGAATGTGTGTGTACGCACGTGCGTGCGCAATCACAGGCAGGAGTTGGAATAGATGGCACACTTGTGCACGCAAAGTTTATTTCTTTTACAAGATGTGGTGGAATGTGGGTGAAACTTCAGATCTTTCCCTGAAGACCTGACTAAGTAAGCAAAACCACAAATTCTGTTCAGTGGAGCCTCTTTCATCATCCTCACCACAACCAGAAATGCTGAGACTGTGTGGCAACCCAGTAAGAAAACTGTTGCACCTCCTGCTCTAATGTTTGTGCTTTCTAATGGTGAGTATGATGCAAAGGAATTTGGATTCAAAACTATCCCATCAGTGGCTTCTGTGTTGGCAAAAATTAAGGATTATGGAGCAGCTAACAGTCGTTTCTTTGAACTAAGAGAAATCAAGACACAAAGAAAAATTGCCTAGACAGGATCAGAATCAACAGGGCTCAATGGTCAAGATGTGCAGCATGAAAGCTGTTACTACAGAGAGAGAATAGCATTAGTGTTTGTTATTCCTCAGCAAGCTTCACAGACCTCCTCATGGTGAGGCAATTAAGCCTCTTAAGCCAGTGCTATTGAATGCTCCTAATTGCTGCAACCTGATGCTTGAAAACCCAGGGTGAAGATGGACCTACCTTAAAACTCACTCCTAAAAATTTAATGTAAATTTTTATTCTGAAAACCTCATGAGGGCTTTCCAATACACTCAAGAGTGGATAGTAAAGCAAATTCTTTACCCTGTTACTATTAGTTTAGATGATTAAAGATCATTTAACTCCAATAAACATGTTCCTGTTACTCAACAAAATGGAAGTTTTATCTATTGACCTTAGGGACCTGATCCTCACGCTACCGTTTTTTATTCTTCAAAGGCTATTCTTAAAAGTAGAGTTCCAAAAAGGGAGTTTAGATTTAAAAAGAAATGCAGAACCAAGCCTAAGAGTTTGGGTCTAAGCTTTTGTACTGTTCTCTCCCCCACATGCCTACATTATATTGAAATACATAAGGCTGTGTGCACATATGTATATACATATTATTTAAGATGGCTAGAAAGTGCCAGAATGACTTGGCATTCTACAGTATTTCTCCATAGACAAAATACATCACAGACATCAACAGTAAAATCTTCCCTCCCAGCCCTGAAATCCTAATTAGGAGAGACCATTCTATGACTCTATTCGGTCACGTTCCATTTTGCTGAGGCTACTAACAAGGGCGAAATGTGATACAGACTTCTGTGCCCTCATAAGCGTGACAACTCCATGCTAGGCTGTTGAACAGCCAACTGTTACCAACTTGGTCTGACTTCAAATCAGTGACAAAAGTCTCCCCCCTCTCCACCAATTCGTTCAGCCACCCAGTCCCCAGCCTTTGTCTTTATCAAATCTTTATCTAGAGTTTTAGATTAATACTTACATTGACTAGTAAAGAGAAGTCAGTCACCAGTTGGCTGAGTTCAATCAAATCCTACAAATAAAAAATGATTTCTTACATATTTATTTGCTTTAAATAAAGGAACTTAAATGGTAATAAGGGACACCAACCAACCTCTTCTAAATTTTCCCATGATTCAGCAGCATTTTCATCCTGAGGAATTTCAGGGAGAGGGGAGCACATCTGGATAAAACTCTGGGAAGTGTCCACAGCTTCCGTGTTATGACAAGGCTCTGAGTGAAAACATAGTATTTACAAATGCATGTATTCAATTAGAAAGCAGGTTGTAAAAAAATGTCTTCCCATATCTTAATACTGCTTGAGCATAACATGACAACTGACAATTCAAATCAAGCAATAGCCCTGAAAAGTTTATAAAACATCACAAATCTTATTGAAAAACTGTTCTTCCCCCCAAAAATATTACATTTCTTAGATACACTCTCCAGATCTGCTCTGAAAACAATGATCAAATTATACTGCTTAATTCAGATTTAATTAATTTTGTATGAATTGTGTATTTTAAAATGTAGCAAAAGACTAACACCTGGTTAAGCACTTCTTTATTTATATATGAAAGATATAAACAATTTGTGAAATTAGAGCACTGGTTCACATAGTTATGGTTAATTGCACCACTAATTTGATGACTAGTCTTTCCCACTTGGAGCCATCAGGAAGTAGGAAAGGGTGGCTGCTGCAGAGGAAGAGCAATGAAGCCCTGCTAATTCTAGCAAGACAGTAGAAGAGTATTGCTCAATGCAATCAAATAGATAACAGCACCATGATCAGAACAATGGGCTTTTAAAAAACAAAGTGTGGTAGAGGACTCCTTAAATACATGAAGGGACTGTCTGCCTTTCCCACTTTCCTCCCCATAGGCACACACAAAAGAACACAGAGGTGGGACGGGGCAGACAATGGGATGGTATTGAAAGGAAGAGCTAGAAAGGTCACTTTATAAAGTAAGCTACCAGAACCTTGCGCATCCTTTCTTATGTGAAGTGTACTTTGTAAGTGATACAATGGAGAAAGAACAAGATATGCTTACAAAATCTTCATAGCAAATTCAGATTTTACTCAAAACAATAATAGTGAACTAGATAATAGCAATAATTCTTTTATGCCCCTTAGTAATGTTAAGGTTTTTACCTTTCTCTGTAAGCCTTTTATGTAATGTAATTGTAGAAATAAAACTAAATTAATACTTAATTTTAAAAGGAGGCATGGCCTAGTCATCTGAGCACATGGCAGAGAGCTAGGAAACAGGCTGGGATCCAACACTGGCCACAGGAAAGTTGCTTAAGGCCCAGTTTTTCAGAGATACTGAACACTAAGTGGAGTTTTGAATGACCAACTCTTCTGAAAAAAAAATCAAGCTATTTAACCTTTTGGTCTGTTTCTCTGTATGTAAAAACAAGGATGCTACCAGGCTGGATAAAAATCAATGATTTTTTTTAAGTAAAAAAAAACTTTTTTATTTTTTAAATAATCAATAAAATACTACATTTCTCATTTAGAAATGTTACAATTAAATTTTATTACAAGCATGCTACACCTACATTTACAGTCTCATAAATATGACTTAAGGGTTCTAGTGTGTCCAGCCTAACAAACAGCTCTTGCTTTTCCAAGTTCTAGGCTTCTGATTTCTGTTTCACAGCAGACTAACATTCAAAGACAGACACAGGCTGCATAGGATTGTTTTTGTTCTACGTTTATTTGGTGGTGGACCTGAGCCAAACATGGCAGAGTTAGTTAAGGCATTAAAGACAGAGAGAATCAATATACAGGAAAGGACGGAGGGAGACAGGACAGGAAAGGGAACACACACACAGCTTCCTATATTCCCCTCCACTTTTGCCACAGAAAAACTATCATGGCTTCTGGGCGTAAGAGAGACCCGATCTGGGAACATTTTGAAAAAATTCATTCCCTGAGTAAAAAGGGAAAAAGGGAAAGTGCAAGCAAAGCAAGAAAATGCAGGGCCTAGTTGCAAGGATGAAACATCATAAGGAAAACTGCTTATTGGGAGAAAATTATATGGATGAAGACATGGACGGTGGTGACTAGTTTGGTAAGGCTAGGGAAGGCAAGCCCCCCACACCTCTGGCTCACCAGAACCCATACTGCCCAGCCTCCACCCACCCCACAATGTGCTGCTTGGCCCTTGCACCTCCCTGACCCAGGGTATCACCCCTCAACTTCCCCCAGGCCCCAGAGCACCTGTGGATGGCGTGGCCACAGCCTCCATCCTGGAGCTCTGGAGAGCCGGAAAGCAGTGCGGCCCCAATCCCAGAGCTCTGGAGTGCTGGCAAGCAGTGTGGCCCCAGCCCGGGAAAGCCAACAGATGGTGTGGGCCCCAGCCTGCCCTAGCTCCGGAGCTCCAGAGAGCTGGCAGGCAGCTTGGCCCCAGCCTTCCCAGTCCTGGAGCTCGGGAGAGCTGGCCAGAAGGCATAGCACAGGGCTGAGGCCGCGACACCCACACCCCAGACCAGCAAGGCCCTCCCTGCAGCCAAGCCACCAGCCCAGGCATTTGATGGCCAGAGTGGCTCTAGTGTCAGGAAGACAGGCAGCACAGTTCCCAACTTGCCTGCCCGGGCCTCTGGTATCACAGTAGACTGGGGAAGTGGATCTAGGGGAGCCAGTAGAGCATGGGTGGGACTAGGAGAGGCAGTTTGGTACGGCAGTGCCTTTCCTGCCTAGGATACCTGCCACCCATGGATGAAGATGGGATATGTCTGAAGAACAGTGTGGATCAACTTTACAATGCATCATTCTTTAAGACTCTCTCTCTCTCTATGCCTTTTAGCGTAAGTGTGATTTAACACAAACATTCCCAACTTGTTTGGTATGTTGGACGTTGCTAGAAACAGAAGTTTAGCTTAGCTAATCCTTATGGCTTGTTTAATTAGTTAACTAGATTCAGAATTTATCGCCGAAGTATACAGCACAGAAAGCTGCAGTAAGAGAAATCTACAGTTGCCAGTTGCCACTGTCATTTTCTTATTTTATATTATATAATATACACCCCTTATTTTGGAACAGACCATAATGGTGATGCCATGAGTCTATTTCCTATTTTACTTCATCAGCTTTCCCAAAGGAACCCCATTCTATAGTTGTTTTCAAGATGCTTACTCTAAAAATTAAGTGCACTCGAAGCACAATCAGTCTTAGCTTTTTTGGTAACTTGGAATCACATCTGCATCAAAATTGCAGTAAGAGTGGGAGAAGATGAGAGCTAGAAGTTTTAAGGATACTATACATGTAGTAGTCTGAGAACTTCTCTGAGTTAATAAAATTTGAAAATTCAAAAAAAGTTCAAGTACAACTGTCATCCAGCAAGTCAGGAGACCACTGCAACTGCAAATGTGAAATATTTATGTAACTTTAAAGATTTAGTTTAATAAAATATAAGTCCTATTTTGTTTGTGTGTGTGATTTAGTTCTTACCAATCCTAATGTACTGTGCTGCATCTGCAGCTTGATACATTGTAATGAGTATTATGTACTATTTCCTCAATTAATAAAAATTCAACTTATCTAAAAAATTACACAACATATACCCTCTTAGATGTTGTAAAATGCTGTACTGAGCTGTAAATTAACACATTTTAGTGATCAGTTTTGCACCATTGTTTGAAGAAATGTGAAGTAGTATCAGTGGGAAACTTGATTTAAATCAGTTCACCCTGGACACTATTTCTTTTCTTAGTCTACTAAACAGTGAAAGCTATACTAATCATACAACCTTGTGTGGCACATCTGCAGCACTGTACAACTGAAGAATTCCTGTAGTGTAATAAAAAGCTCCAACAAAAATACAAGACAAAGAACAAATACGTGCTATAAAGATCTTGAAGACGATTAGCTGTGCCATATTATTTGCTTCAGACAACTCTGCAAAAATATCAAGGCATGTTGGGGAGGGTAAAGTGTCAATTTTAAACCCTAAATTGTCTTGCTTTTGTAGTTTTAAAGAGAAATATCATTGATTAAATGAAGTTGGAGGCAATTTATTTACATTCTTGATTAACATGCTTATTGCTCTGGAAGCCTTAATGCACTCTCTTTTGTTTGCACATGTTAAAGAACAATTAATACAGCAGCCTTATTGATTACATGCCTCTACCATTTAGAGTATAAGCTCTTGGAGCGTGAACCCATTGACTATATTTTGTAAAGCATCTAGTATAACCAAGTTCTGACTTGGCTGAAACCACTACATACAGCAGTAATACAAGTCTTAAATAATACAATATAAAGCCACATAAGGGTGGCTAAAAACAGAGGTGGGCAATTTAAAAAATCCCTAGAAATTGGATCTTTTATTTCAATTAGATTTTTGCTGATTGCCTTTTTTTACATAACTTTTAAACAATAAATCTACCTCAAATTTGATTTTAAATTATGACAACTTACATGTAGTATAATCCATTCAAATAAATTAAAAAATGGTATGTTTTAAGACTTATTTGGATTTTAATGATCTAAAGGGTATTGCTTTTTTTCATTATTTACAGAATCAGGGGAAACCATCAAACTTTTCAGGTCAACTCAAAACTTATAATACATCACAAGAGCATGTGCTGCATTAAGAATCCATATTATTTTTACTCTTCACAATGGAGCACACTATTTACATTTTTCCAAATGTGTAAGTACTTTCAGTTTCTGTTACACAGAAAAGCTTTTGCCTCAATCACTTCTGGTGTGAATTAAGGTAGCAGGTGTACAAAGAACATTATCTTCCATTGGACTGGTTCATTCAAAACTGAGAAAAACGAAAAGGGACCTGAAAAAGCAGGAAGGCTTGTTTCCCTTTTCCAATGTATGAATAAAACCAGGAAGAAGACAAAGGATGTGACACCAGATTTTCAAGGTATGTAGGTAGCAAAAGATTCAGCTAGGTCTAATCTCATTTTCAAAGGCCCATCAGCAGGTTAGGCACCTGACTCCCATTGTTTACAAAGGCCAATTGATTTAAATGGTAGTTAGGGGCCTAGTGGGATTCTTTTGAAAGAAAGAGAGAATCTGTTCACAATCTGTTATTTAAAGCACCCAAATACATTCAAAAATCTGGTCTATGATGATCAGAAACAATGTGGCAATTCACCAAAATTCCTGTAATAAATTAGACAGTTTCAAATGCAAAAAACAATTACTTTTTTATGTATCCAACACCTTTAAGGTTGTTTTATTTAACTCAAAAACAATTTTAAAATGTATATTTTAATTGAATTCCAATTTCCAAGCACATACAGCTTGACATGAATCCCAAATAAAAATTGATTACCCGGTAGATAAAAAACATGTCAACATTTTTAACATAAAAAAAGTAAAGAATCTGAATAGCTATATGGAAAACTGTACATTCTTCAAATGTGTGCAGATATGGTATGTCATGCTGGTTTGCAAAAAAAATGTACCAAATTTTGTGTAAAGGCTGTATTTGGCTGCAAATACACATATTTAAATGTTTATCAACCAAGAAGAATGAACCTTTCATTAGGAAAATAACTAAAAAGTATAAATCCAAAACAAGATTACAATCAAGTTAAAAGTTTTCTGCCTGCTGATTTAAATTAATCCATCCTGAAGGCATCTACCACTGAATAAAAAGAATATTTGGCAAACAGTTTTTAAGAACTACACACACACAAACAAGACCATTGTATATACTGTAAGGGAGGGGAGGGAGAAGATTCACGATAGTGCAAATCTAGGGCTTTAGAACCTTGACAGTTTAAATGCATGCCTACTAGTGAATGGTGTCATTAAGATTATATTCCCTGTCATTCTGACCTTAATGTTGTTTAAATGTACTTTGGTTGCTTACACTAGCTTGATCTTGGGAAGAGCTCTGTAAAGCTCAAAAACTTGTCCACCAACAAAAGTTTGTGCCATAAGAGAAAAAAATCTTACACACATTATCTCTTTATCTAGCGAGAGAGAGAGAGAGAGAGAGAGAATTTCAACAACTATAAATGTTATTGGTAAGCCTTCCTTTATAAATTTTCAGTTACAGGAAATTATGGTGGATGGGGCCAGACAATTATTTAATGAGATTCAAAAAGTTAAAGTTTTGCAAGTGTTACATAAGAACATAGAGATGTTGCTTTTGAAAAATAAATATAGTCAGGCTTGGAAGGATTCGATTTTTATCTGTAAATATAGATAAATGTTGATTTAGCCTTACTTGCAAACAATGAAAAAATATTTCAATGGATAATCAGAATTTACAGACATGTAAAGAAAGAAAAATGTTGTTTAAGAAATTGTTTAAGGACATTTACATTGTATAGTTTGACACGTGATGTTGATCATTTGGATTTTAACAGAGATGACTAAGGGGAGGATATGACAGAAGTTTATAAAATCATGACTAGTGTGAAGAAACTGAATAAGGAAATGTTATTTATTTTTCATAACAAAAGAATTAGGAGCCAACAAATGAAATGAATAGGCAGCAAATTCAAACTAAAGGAAGTATTTGTTCACACAACACAGTCAATCTGTGGAACTCTTTGCCAGAAGATGTTGTGCAGGCTAAAACTATATACAGTAGACTTCCAATAATCCGGAACCTATGGGATTTAGGTGGTGCCGGATTATCAGATATGCCAGACTATCAGGAGGTACTAAAAGCAAGTTTTATATATATACTGTATACATTATATACTGTATATAAAGTGTTCTTAACCCTTTTTATTGTACATACTGTATGCATTATACTGTAATGTTTTAGTTTTTTTAAGCCTTTTTTACCCTTTTTGCTCAGTTCAGCTGCTGCCACTGTTACCTTGTGATTCATTTTTTGACAAAGCTCACTCACCAGGCTCTTGCCATTTTGATGCCGGACTATCAGGGATGTCAGACTATTGGAGTTTTACTGTACAGAGTTGAAAAAAAACACTAGATACATTCATGAGGGATAGGGCCATCAATGGTGTCCCTAGCCTCTATTTGTCAGAAGCTGGGAATGGGAGGCAGGGGATGGCTCACTTGATGATTACCTGTTTTGTTCATTCCCTCTGGGGCATCTGGCATTGGCCACTGTCAGAAAACAGGATACTGGACTAGGTGGACCTTTGGTCTGATCCAGTACAGCCGTTCTTATGTAAGCACCACTTATTTCATGGGTTTGTTAAGACAATGTGATATTCATAAATATATTGATACCAAGGAGTACAACAGTTTCTAACAACCCCCAAAGTCGCAGAGCCTGCCAGAGCACTATCTAGCATAACACTTTACTGTGACTGACTGCTAAGGTGCTCTTTCAAGGCATCCCTGAGCCAAAGAGCTCCATGTTGAGCTCTTCTAATGATCCTTGCATCTGGGCTATTCAAACTCTGTAGACGGTTGCTCTACCTCCACTCTTCACAAGAGCTGCAGCTGTTCCCCTCTTTGTCTTACAGATAATATGCAGATCACAACAGGCAGTATAAATATTGGGATATTTTTCTCACTAAAATCTAATCTAGAGAGTCAACACCACCAATGTCTCTGCAAGCATTCTACAGCTCTGTAGCCAGTGCTCTTCACCCCACATCTATATGACAATGCGATCCCTCCACTCAGTGCTGGTTTCTCTAGCCCAAAAGTGAAGCTCTCCTCTGCACAGCTGCTCTGTGACAGCCCAATGCAATGACACTTTGCTGCTGTCCCCGTCGCTCGCATTGTCATCCGCAACTGAGTCTTCTTCATCTGATACTAAGTGCATAAGTAGCTCTGCTGCAATGTGTAATGTCCTAAGCACGTTGAATACATGGGAGAAAAGTCTGGGATCCATGATTTCTCACAGCAGATGCTTGAGTGAGCAGCAAGAGTTGTCAGTTTAAAATGGAGCAAAAGTAAAGCAAAAGCTCTGGGAGGGCTGAGAAGCAAAGAAGTGGTTAATGGGATGTTCTTCACATTCCTAAAATGCCTGGCGCTACGTTGCACATTCCCATAGTGCCTAGTGACTGAAGGTGATGCTGTTCACTGTGGGATGCATACCCACATTGCTTTGCTCTTTGTGTGGATATGGGGAGCTAACAATGTAGTCATGATATATCGACAGAGGATGGCAGTGTAAATATGATTTGGCAACTTATGACTCTCAACAGTACTTTCATTGCCAAATCTTTCCAGTGCAGACATAGCCTCAGTTGTTCACTTCTCAGACCTACAAACAGTGCTTTATGACGTGTAGCTGATCTACAAATGCCATCAACAACTTTGAATTGTTTCTCATTATATTCTTTAGCAATTTGTCCTCAGAAAAATCTTCATATATCCCATTGTTGTAATAAATACAATAAATACTTCCTGCGGGTCTGCAAGTACTAAATTGTTCTTCCTATGTTTGCAGCATCAACACTGCAGAGCTGTCGGAGAGCCATTCTTCTGAAAGAAGTACTGTGGGTGGGTTTGTAGGATTTTAAAAAGGCACCACAATTCTGATTTAGGAATGGTTGATGAGATAGGGAAAGCTGCACGATAAGGGAAATTGCATGATGGGATCTTGACTCTTGCTCACAGTTCCCAGCAGGAGTCATCGGTGAAAACTGCACTGGGATACATGCCACTAGTGCACTGCACTTAGCGCCAATGCAAGCGGCTAAGTATGCACATGCATGTGTGATTTCTAGCTACCGCAGCTTACATTCATATTATTTGCACTGATCAAAAAGTCTGAGGTGTATACATGGCCTTAGCCAACATGCATAACAAATAAAACAATCAGAAATTCAAGAGTAAAGAAGCTTCCTAAGCAGAACTGTGGATAGAGAAAAAAACCCTTGACTACAATGGCCTCAAAAAGGTGTATATGCAATTGCCTCCTCTCTGCTGACCTATTCTGCACCAGATTAGGATGACTCCTCAGAGCTGTCCCATCACTGGTTTAAGTGACATAATGAGCCTTTCATGACTTCTCCACCTTAAGAGCATTTCACACCTTGTAAGAAGGTTCCAGCCAGGGTTTTTTTCTCCCCCAAAAAAATTTCCCTCCCCATTTCAAAAACAAAAGAAAAGAGCATGGGAGGAGAATGAAACACCTATGGACTGAAACCACAAATGAGAAATTTGCATGCAAAAAGTTTGTGATAGGACTTGGAATGGATGTGCTTCCTCAACATCAGCTATATCTCCTCAGAACTGCAGTAACAAAACACACCTCTGCATACTTTACAAAGTGCCTTCACACTTCATTACACTCAAGATAAAAATCTAGTTCTTGGGAAAATTCAATATACTGGTTAAAAAGAATGTTAGTAATTTTAAAAGTGGAGTCTCACCTTTTGTTAATATTTGTTTAAAATTGAATTAAATTCCATTCCTATTGGACTTGAGATGGGGGACAGTGGAAAGGGCTGAAACATTTCTTTGACACCTCTCCTAAATGGACTATTTGAATTTGTAAACTCTTCACTTCTCTGCCAGATTGGAAGCAACATGTTAAAAAGAAAAGTGGAGTGTAAGGAAGTTTCTTTGATTAAAATTCATAGTGAAGATCTGCTTTCCAATCTGCAGCCTCCAAATACAAAAGAACAGGCAATGTTATATTACAGCTGCCCCATGAATTCAAAGAGCTGCTTTCATATTCAGACAAACTTTTTAAAAAATCGTATATAATTATACTCAAACTGTCTGCTTCACTTTCCTTGAGGTGAACTACATCTGCATTCCTGAGCTAACTTGTAAGTCTGTATCATTCCAATATTTTCTTATAGCAATGCCTGTCATTCCAAAAATTCTGATCAGTTTCTTGTTTTTTAACCACTGATCCAAAATGACCCATGTTTTTAACATTATAATGGTCATTTAAATCAAGATGCTAACCTTTTTTTTAAAAAGACATTTCACATTTATGACATATTTCATCATCTTTTTTTGGCTGTGAAAAGACTTTCCCTCTTGCTGGTGACATTGCACACAATTCTCCCTGCAGTTCCCTATAGAAAGAACTTCTATGTCAACAAGGAGACAGAACTAGATACTATGAAGATTATCACTTTATAAATGCAACAGCTAGATTTGATAAAATGTCCTGATAGGAAATTGTACTGTATGACGTAATGAGGCTACTGAATGAAAGTATGTTTTTTAAATTAAAAAATGTGAGATTTGTAAAGTATCTTAACCAATACTAATCTTCACACTTTTTGGTATGAGGATGCGTAGGCTTAATTCTAATGGTCAGTCCTTCTCAAGAGCAATTCAGAAGTTAGCAGCTTACTGCAGATTTGGCTTGAAATGTAAGGAAGGGAAGTGGGGGGAAGAGTAAGAGAAGAAAATAAGTAAAACACATAGTTTGCCTGAAAGTAGAGGAATCAGAAAAGCCAGTGGCAAGTTAACCAGACCCATCCTTGGATGATCTATAACATAATATAATATGCTTTCAAAATCTCACATAATAGTCTTGAAAGTTTATTGCTTCACTGCCAATTACATAGACGATAAACTTTTATGTCACCAGCACTTTATACTCAACTTTATATATACATCTCCCGATTGAGGCATTCAGTGATGATATCAGAATTGTTTTCATCTTGATGTTTTAGATAATGAAATAAATGAAAATGTAGTAAGTGGTTACCATTACAGAGCAGTGGAAAAAGAAAACTACAATATCGCCAAGATTTCTTGTACTGTACAATGTAGCGCTCTTATTACTTAATTGCATTTACTAGGCTATCATTTTTTTCTTCTCCTTGAATAGCTGATTAAACCAATTATTAACTACACATGCTGCAGTAGGAATCTGTATTCCACAAATAGTGAAAAAAACTGTGGTATATAAAAGTTATATTCACCTCTTGTCATACAGGAATAATTTATTTTTTACTAAACTGAAGTCTCATCTATTTAGTCCCACAATATCTGGTCAGAAAACCCAGCAAATATACAATCATAAGTAAATCCAAAAATACCACAATTCAGTTAATTGAAAAATGAAATTCTATTACCTCCTCCTACTGTTGCAGATCTGATTAGAGGAGATTTTAAAGAGGTTCCCTCCTGTTCATTAAACTGTCTTTTAAGTTCTTCTGTAGATTCTGAATGGAGTTGTAGAAATTCTTTTATGGCAAATGAAGCTTCCTCTTTAACTGGATTTATCATTCTTTGTAGAGTTTGTTTATCTTCCAGTCGGACCCGTAAACAAAGTTTCTCCATCTCTCGGATATTAGCTCGCAGTTGCTGCAATAGTTTTAAAAGTTTATTTGTAACTTTCTGGAATACTGCTACTTCTACACACTTCTTTCAAACGTGGGCGGGGACACAAATTAACTAGTTATTTTAATTTTTAAATAATAAAAAATTACAGTTAAAAGTTGTAAGTTGTAAAAAATAAAAATTCAAAAGGGTCTTCTTCTCAAACAACCAAATACCTTAATTTTATTCTAATTAAATGAAATGTTTCTACACAAAACTCTGTTCACCCAGGAAACAACAGGCATATTTTGCACAAGACATAAGAACGTAATATTCTTTCCCCACTTTTTTTGTGTGTTCTTTCCAGGTTTATTTGTGCACAGATCTCTCTCTTCCCACAGCACATCATTTCCTATGCTTGTGACAACTGGTACCTAGGAGTTCTTTCTGGAACCAGATCAACCCACATACTCCACCAGATATCTAGCAACTCAGTGCAGATTTCACTAGTTTTGCAACCTCTCACCCATTCTAATAAACTGGCTGTACACAGGAGAGTAGCCATTGACATTTGATACCTAAGTAGCCAACTACAGCCCTGATTACAGATGTCAAATTTAAGGCTTTGTCTTCCTTATGAATGTGCCCCAATATAGCTGCACAAATGTAACCCTTAACACAGACGGGCAAAGCACCAATCACTTTCACCCCTCTTGGAAACTGGATCCTCCCATGGATATTTAATCACCTGTCCCATTGTGCCCTTAGAGCAAGGGTGGGCAATAATTTTTGATGGGGGGGAGGGTGGACACTTGAAGAATTTGGAAAGTGGTCGAGGGCCGCACTCTTCCATGGTATTAACAGAGAAAGTGAGGGGTCTGGGATAGAGGTTAGGCACAGAAGGGAGCTTGGGGGAGGGAGTTGGTTGTGACCTGGAGCACTGGACTGGGGTGCAGAGGGAGGCGCAGGGGTATGGGTTGTGAGCTAGGGTAGGAGGGGACTAGGATCCGGGGCAGAGGACTGGGGTAGGTGGAGTAGGGGGTAGAGAGTTGGAGGAGGGAGGAGCTGGGTGCCAGAAGCAGGCTGTGACCAGGAGTCTTGCCAGCCAGCAGCCAGACACTTTCCTGAAGCAGCCTGCCTGCCCCATCCCTGCACAGGCTATCGCCATGTGCTTTGTGAATAACTACCAGCCCCAGAGGGAAGGAGGTGTGGTGCTTCTTGGCTGCCTGTTATTGAAATACGTAGCTCCGTTGGCCGGTTTCTGGCCAAAAACTGGCTAATGGGATTGAGCTGAGGGCGGGAGCAGGTCCTAAAGCCTCCCCCCTCCGCTCCAGGCTCACAGATTTTAAAGCAAATTTCTGAGTGGTGTGCAGGTGGGGCGAGGCAAGCAGGGAGCCTGCCTGGGGTTCCCCCCAGTGTCCGTGGGCCTGATCTGGTGGCTTGGGGGGCCAGATCTGGCTCGCAGGCCATATTTTGCCCAGGCTGCAGTGTTCCAGTTCTTGCTGCCATGTCAGTAATAGCAGAAAAATGCACTGAACATCAAAGGAGAAAATTACCTCAAAGTTTCCCATTTCATCAAACAGATTAATCTAAATATCACAAAAGCTAACCTGACCTGCAAGAGCAAACTTCACCTTAACCACAGGTAAACAACCTCTCTCACCACAAGGGAGTGGTCCACTAGACAAACTCTCTATGAAGATGGGTTCAACACTATAAATGTTTCTGAACCCAACCCTAGTGGATGTAACAAACTTATTTGCTATGACATCTGGTATCTTCAACATATTTTGCAAAGCAGACACTGTATTCTATATGTATTTATAGAGTTCTTGCATCTTTGCCCTGCACAAGATTTGGACAGAGACTGAATCATCACACCCTATATACACTGACCATAGCTGTCAGCATGCCTCTGTGGACAATTCCTGGAGAACTGGGCTTTAATGTGTGTCAGACTATTTGGAATTTCAAGAATTCCATACACTATGGATCAGAGCCTGATGTGAATTTAACATGTTGAAGACTTACTTGAACTCTGAATAATTATATCAATGCACATAGTTATTTCTTGTTAAGGACATAAACGTCTTACAATTAAAGGCTGAGGTTTTACCACAGGATCACAGATAGCATAGAACTTGCAATTTTATTGATTTTGCCCCTAAAGCATCATGGACCACTGCTTGGGGTTCCCTTGGAGAAAGGGGGAAAGAATGTTCATCAAAGCATATCTGAATTCCCAGTAGTTGTACTGTGCCCTCTTGTTTTTTTTATACAAACTTTCTTCCATTAGGAGTACTATCCTCCCTCACTTCCTTTCACAGAAAATATTCAACCTGATGTGTGGAAGGGGGCTGGAAATCTGGGTTAATTTTGTTTTTGTTATTTAACTGATTTGGGTAGGTTAAGAAGGAATTACACATTGTCAAACAAAATGGTGTGTTAAAGATAACAATACTTTTCATTTATATAGAATATTTTCATCCAAGGAATTCTAAGCGTAAAGAGAGGCTATATCCATTTCACATTTTGGGAAAGAAAAGTACAAACAAGATAAAATGTCTTGCCCATAGTCAAATGCTGACATGATGAGTCATTGGCAGATTAGGAATAAAATATCAGGCACCCTGCTCTAGTTGCTCAAAGACACTACATCCATAATTGCAGCTGCATTGCTATTTCCAGGAAATATCTGAGTCAGCCAGCATCAGCACTCATATCCAACAAACACTTTAGATCCCAAAAATTAAAAAACTGTGTTGGTGGTGGAACAGAGACAATTAGGGCTAAATTAGGCTACCGTATGTGGGGGGGAGGGAGGGAGCCTAATGGGGGGAAGAAAGAGAGGAGAGGAAAATAGGGGACAGTTAGTATTGCCACAGATCAAGTGGTCTAGCTAGGGTATAACTGTGCTAAGAAAAGTGCAGGCTACATCTGTTGAGCAGATTAAACCAAGGGACATAATTTTTCATACACCTCCAAAGATATTAGGCCTTTCAAAGGTGTAACTACAACTATCACTGCTGTCTGAGTGAAGATCTACCTCTCTCCAGAGCCGGTCCTAACCAAATGGCAGCCCACTCCTAAGACCGGCTCTGTAGGAGCTATGGAAGTCACAAAGTATCATCTGCACGCAAACACTGGTCACATTGCACCTCACGGAAATACTGGTAGACACCTGGAAAACTATGTGTTTTTGAGTGTGCAAGGAGAATACGGTGCCTGCTCATGGAAACGTTTTACCTAGCATGACAGCAGGGTTAAAGAAAGCTCCACAGCATCTGTGTAAAGGAGGTAAAGGAATAATTCAGCAAAGGATCTGTAGATACAGGATTACCTGCTTGTATATGTCCTTTATCAAAACAAAGTCTTTCAGAATTACTCATTTAAATGAAGCAGTGTGGATGGCACGCATCAGGCTCAGATCCACAAAGATACTGAGGTGCCAAACCTCAGATTTGGGCACCTACATCTCAGTGATAGCTTCACCGTGATTCAAGAATTCCCATCAAACTGTTTAGGTACCTAAACTCACTCGGTGCCTTAATTTTCAGGACAAAAGTTTTCACTGCTGAGCATGCACATCACTGCTTCCTGCTAGGCATCTTGAGGCCTCTCTCACACCTATGCCGCAAGGCAGTTCACACACTGGTGGAACACAGGTGTTTTTGTCCACCTAAATCACAGTGTCCAATCCAGTAGGTGGGAGCAGTCTACCAGATTGGGTCCCATTCAAAATGTGGCTACTAGAGGAGGCGGTGCTGGAGGAGGTGGTGGCAGTGCCACCCAACTTGTAACTTTTAGGCAATTGTTTAGAATATTCATCTGGTATGTGGGGAAGCCCAGATTGTTCCCCCTCCCCCATCAGCAAGGGAGATGGGAGACCCCTGCTGAATTCCTACCTCTCAAGGGAATGCTCTAAGCAGTGGGATATGCCATACTCTGATATCCAGCTCCTTCAGTCTTTACTGTCAAAGCTCTTCCACTATATACAAATAATGAATGAATACATTAAAAAAAAAAAAAAGCACAAGTGCAGCGGGGGGACCGGGTTTGAGCCAGGACAGCTGATTCCTGGTTCGTGCCCAGGCTCACACTATGCCTCTGCCTCCCCTGCCTTTCTCCCCCTGGAGATGGTGCCAGGGGGCGAGGGAACGACACACACACCTACTTTTAAGCTGGCTCCCGCAGCACCGGCTCCTGCTCCCCGTCCCACAATAGAAGCAGCAAGGCAGGGGGAAGCAACTAATCGAGTCACTAGTTGACTATCTGATAAGCATATGCATATTGGATAGTTCACTAGTCGCTTACATCCCTAGGGTGGAAGTTGTTTGTTTTAATTACACATCCTGGATAAAAAAAAAAATTTAAATAAAAATAATAAATAAGCGAAAAACCTCCCCCATATGACAGAAATATTACTATAGATGAAGGAAATTAATCCAGCCTCCAAAAACACTCAACACATTGAGGGGAATGACACTGTAAAAGGCGCATTAAGCAAGCAAAGAGAGCAGAGAACTATTGATTCATAAAAATCAATTGTCAAATTAATCAAGCTTATACAATACTGTATGTTTAAACGAATAGTAGTGTTAGCTAATCTTAAACTGCAGTATTTGAAATGAATCCCACATAAAACATTGATTACCAATAATGAACATATGAAAGACACAAAGTGTAGCATTATAAGATATTGAATTAAAATAGGAATCTGATATAATATTCCCCATAAAGTCTTCATTTAAATCAAATTAGACAATTCTTCCTATCATTTCACCTTAATTCTTGTTTTAAAGCAGCCAAAAATTTATCATCATAATCGCAATCCAGAAAAATCAACTTCTCTTTTTAGGAGACATTTGGAATTTGGCAAGAAACAAAATGGCAATATCTAGGCACAGATCTATAATTACTTCTTCTGGTAAGCTTGCAGTAGTCTCTCCAAAGAACAGTATGAACAGAAATGAATGTGAAATTTACATGGATAAATTTTATCACACTGTTTTGCTTCCAGAACAAAAACCATTATCCTATCTTTATTCTCAAATGATGCAGAAAACAACAATACAAACAGAAACCGCCCTTTGCAGTAGTTTAGAAGGAACAAAAAATTGAATAATAGCCAGAGGTGGCTACTACTTTTTCCAAAAAAAATCTGAACTGCTAGTAAACCTCTTGAATGGGAAATCCCCTCAGATCTTTGACAAATTAGGCAATTTTTTTTTGCTCAGGTTTGTATCAGAGCAGTACACATGTACACAGCATATACCTACCTCCCCCAAATTTGTCTTCCAAAATCTAAACCAGTGATTCTCAACCCACGGCCCAATCAGCACACAGTTGTGGCCCATGTGACATCCTCAGGTAGTGTATATATATATTGTATGCCACATAGCTCTGTACGGTAAATAAGTTGAGAACCACTGATATAAACTCTCATTTTAAGAAAGTCTTCAGCTCTTGCTGCTGTGAAAAAATATTAAACAAGAACCAAATCCTTGTCTGCCCTGAGGGATTTTAGCCATAAGGATATGTTTACACATCAAAGTTATTTCGAAATAACAGCCATTATTTCAAAATAACTTTCCTAGCATCTAAACAGCCAAACTGCTATTTCGAAATTAATTCGAAATAGTGGAGCACTTATTTCAAATTTGGTAAACCTCATTCTACGAGGAATAACGCCAAATTCGAAGTAGCTATTTCGAAATAAGTGCTGTGTAGACACTTATATTGAAATAGGGACCCTCCAGCCTTCCCAGAGTGCCCTGGTGGCCACTCTAACCAAGAACACTCCTCTCCCTCCTCACTCCTCGGAGCCCTTAAAGGGGTTGACTTTGGCCACAGTGCCAGTGCCAGTGCCTGCTCCAAGCCTGCCAGCCCAGAGCCAGCAGTCACTGCCCCTGACCCAGTGGCCCCAAAACACGAGCCAGCAAGCCACTGGCAGCCAGCCCTCCACTGCTCCCCAGGAGAAGTCTGCCAGCTCCCAGGAGCCTGCCAGGGCCCAGAGAAGGTGGGCGCCTTCCTGGTCCAGGGTAGAGATCATGGACTTTATTTGGGTTTGGGGGGGGATGCCCCCAACGTCCATGATCTCCGCACTAGATGGGGGAACGTGACCGTCTATAGCAGGATAGCTGCCAGCCTGGCCACCAACGACCACATGCGAACCCAGGAACAGGGTTGCATGAAAATCAAATTGGTCCAGCGAGACCCCCAACCCTGAGCTTCCCCTCTCCCTTGCTTCCTCCTTCCCGCTCCCTCCTCCCAGGTTTCCCCTCTCCCCTCTTCCACCCTCTCTTCTCCCCTCTCCCGACTCCTTTCCCCAGTCTCACCAGAGTTTTCTTGTTTGGCCTACATGTGCATTACCTTCTTTGTCACTTTACTATTTACTCTATTCACATTATTTACAGGTGGCCCTAACTATTTGTGGTATATGTTTTCTAATGTGCATAAAGCAGTGGTGAGCAACCTGTGGCCCACTGAGGTTCATAGACTATGTGTGGCCTGTGAGACATTTTGTTTACCATTGCCCACGCACAGGATTGCCAGATTCTGTTGCTATTCATCCACAAAGGGTTTTTTCCTACTGGTATTACAAAAATAACACACACCTAAAGCAAAGGCATGTGAAGTGAGGTGCGTGCTGATTGCATACAGCATTGTAAGAGTCATGCACTCCCTCTGCATCTAAAGCACTACTACAGTTCAATCAACTTACCCTCCAAATTCTAGATATGCAAGCACAATTAGCAAAACTACCCTATCTTAGGAGACCATCTTGGTTATGACAATTTTGTGACCCATTGAAATGAAGGAGGGCCACTTATGTGATCCACTCCCTAGCCGAGGTTATCCCTCATTGGTGTTAAGACTGTTTCAAGGGTGAAGGGAGAGATCTTCAGAGAAGACAGGTGAACAGGGAGAAGTCATCTAAAGGATTATGAGAGAGATACCAGCCAACTATAAAGATGATATTCTCTTTTTTTGGGTCTGAGTGACAAAGAATAAATGGAAAATGTATAGCCCTAGAGGATCACATGACATGCGTCAGCTGTGAACTATCAAAATTCCTGTGTTCAAATCAAAAGGAAGACACACAAAAGCTTGCCAGCTGAGCAAAGGAAAGTTGCTGATCATGAAAGTTAAAGTACGAAATAATTTCCTGCTTTTGTTCATAATTCCCTATCTTGTAATAAAAGGAAAAGGAAAAGATGTCATGGGTTTCAGAGTAGACATTTAAAATGTTTGTTTTATATATAGCACATGAAAAAAACCCTGAGCTTATTTAATGCTTAAGATAGGTGTTTTGGATTTACCGATTTATTAGAATTTGCTTTGTACTGTTCCATTTCAGAATTAAAGATGGTTCCTTGGGTCAAAAACAGTTCAGCCGCCAAGACCATTCAATGCTTGCTTTCTCTACTGCCAAAGGTTGTAATTAGTGCCAGACTGATATTTACTAAACTCTTGTGCTTTATTAGTAAATAGAAAGAACCTGCCTGAGTATTTTAGAACAAACAGTTAAGCTTGTTAAAACTTCGATAAAAGATAACGTAAACACTAAAACTGGTGTCAATTCCAATGAACTAGAACTAATACTAGCTTCAATGTTCAGCTGAGACAAATCTACTTCTCCTTGGCCACTGACAAATTCTTTGCAACACAATGGATGGGGAATGCAGAGAGTGGATAAGGGTGAAGTATCATATGTGGCAGCACGCAGAAGCAGGAAGGGTGGGGGCATGGGACAGCGGTATGTGGTGGGGTTGAGTTCAAGTCTAACACTGGCTACTTTGGCCTACTGACATAGTCTCTGCAAGGTGGCTTCACGCACATGCCGAGCCCCTGGCCCCATTACTCAGGGCAGGCAATGAGCACTGGATGTGACCCTTCATGAACAAAACAGAGAGCAATAACTATAGTTAAATATTTAAAAATAGTAATTTCTAAATACATACAGCACCTTTCCAGCTCTGCAGCTTCTAAGTGTGTAAGAAGAAGGGCTCTCTCATGTACTTTTCCTATGGTGTCTAGCACAAACATTGTCAAACTGGGGGGGTCGCAAACCCTCAAAGGGTCACCAAGTTATCACATGGGTGTTGCGAGTATATGCATACATGGACAGCAACTGCTGTAAAATATATTATTTAAATCTAGCATTTCAGAAAATTGCATACACCTTTCTGTCACAATATAGTAGGTTTACTTCAGAAAGGATTCATTGTTCCTAGGCAAAACATATATTTGTATCACCACCACTTTAAGGAAATTGGACTCTGGGTATTGGAGTATCATGAGTGCAGGTTTGTTCTCAAGACTAAAAAAAGATTGAGATAACATTAGTAGGCCTTAAAGCAGCAGTTGAAAAGCTGGATTAACAGCAGACCAATCAGAGCAATGAAATTGGCAAAAAAAGGAATTTATAATTTAACAGTCGGACACAAAGGCAGAGGTAGCATAGCGCTAAGGGAGAACTAGGGGGCTATAGCCAACCCAAAATTTTCCTTAGTTACTCCTCATAGCCCTCCCTCCCAGTGCAAAGGTCAAACATTACACAGAAGTTAGAGTGGCATAGTATGGCATTGTTAAATACTTTTGCAGTTCTGCACTGCTCCAGGAGGCAGCAGTATCTCCAGAGCTGGGTATCTAGCCAGCTGCCAGCGCACACTGATCACCCAGCTGTGAAGGCAGCATCAGTAGCAGCACAGAAATAAGGGTGGCAATGGGTTCTAGTAAGTCTGCTGTGAAAAGTGGTATTTATATGTTTGTTCTTATCACTTTTCACAGCATACTTACTAGTGTTCCACTGCCACCTTTACTTCTTTGCTGGCTGCAGACCTGGGAGGCTGTGAAAAGTGTTATCAAAACAAATATCACTCTTCACAACACCATTTATATGCTGGATTCGTCCTGGTAACATGTC
Organism: Apalone spinifera; assembly: GCA_030068395.1. Taxonomy (NCBI): domain Eukaryota; kingdom Metazoa; phylum Chordata; order Testudines; family Trionychidae; genus Apalone; species Apalone spinifera. Next base: position 135,269,594 of record CM057846.1, read on the forward strand.
GCAGCCACTGTTCCTGTGGTAAGCTATTCATTAGTGACTGCTCAAAGGAAAAGACATATTGGTGCAGCAGTCTGCTCTCCCGCTCATCTTCCCCCTACTAGAGCCAAGAGAATCCATTTCAGAAACAGCAGGTTTTACTGGAGGTTTCCACACAGCCCCCACCAACTGTTTCTTCCAGAGGTCCTGGAAGCAGAGCTCCAAAGCTCCCCCAAAGGCTTCTAAAGACAAAAGGCAACACCTCTGCCATCAGCCCCTATGAATACTTAACCTGCCTGGCATCACAGCCTTCACCACGGCACCCAGCAACTTCAGTATCTACTGCCAATAGGCTACACTAGTCTTAATGCCATCAACTGCTTCCCCTTGCCTCATTACACCCCTTGTAATTGTCATTGATCTTTCCACTAGCCTTTCCCCCTTTTCCTTTTCTCTCCAGTTTAGTATATTCTTTAACTTCAGATATAGTATCAAACACAGTGGGTAGACTGGTTGATTACAGGATGACTGGGCTTGTTTAGGTTAACCAAATGACAGCCGAGTGGAGATATGATTGCTCTCTATGAAGACACCAGAGGAATAAATACCAGACAGGGAGAGGAGAGACAGAAGTTAAGTGTCATTGTTAACAAGTTCAGGCTTGAAATTAGGTGAAGATTTCTAGCTACCAGAGTTCTGGAATGGCCTTTTAAAAGGTGACAGTCAAGTGCAGAAGATGGGGGCCTGAAGTTTAAAGAAACTTTAAAAATAACTTGCTTGTATAGGCTTCTGCTTTAAAACTCCCCAAGATCACAGATTTCCTGGCCTTGGGTGGTATGCTGCCACCACACAAGTGAAAGAAAAACTCCTTTCTTCTGGAACACATGAAGAAATCACTTGGGAATTTATTCCAGAGGGGTACCCCAAGCTCTTTTACCACACGAGAGCTTGAAAAAACAAACTGTAATCCCTGATATCTGACACCTCAGTCTTAGGCATGCATCTACCAACCTCCTTCCAGAACACAAGAATCAGATTATAGTCTTAAAAAATGTGATTTTTATTAACAAAACAAAAATATGTACTTGGTAAAGCATACTTGGTTGCTAGGTGTTATAGAACAACTGAGGGAAAAAACACGATTAAAGCACAGAGAATTGCATCCCTGGGTTTCAGCTTTACTTGTACAGTAAACTTCCGATAATCCGGCACCTTTAGGACCCAGGGGGTGCCG
>CM057846.1:135307607-135320717 GCA_030068395.1 Apalone spinifera
AACTGGACACAATACTCCAGATGTGGCCTCACCAGAGCTGAATAAAGGGGAATGTTAGGAAAAACTCTCTGGCTACGTTTACATTGGCAAGATTTTGCACAAATACTTTTAACGCAAGAGTTTTTGCGTTAAAGTATTTGTGCAAGAAAGCGTCTACACTGGCATGTGCTTTTGCGCAAGAGATGTGCTTTTACACAAAAGCATCCGTGCCAGTATAGATGCTCTCTTGCGCAAGAAAGCTCCGATGGCCATTTTAACCATCGGGCTTTCTTGCGCAAGAAATTCATATTGCCTGTCTACACTGGCCTCTTGGGCAAGAACAGTTGTGCAAGAGGGCTTATTCCTGAACGGAAGCATCATAATTCTTGCGCAAGAAGCCCTGATTTCACACATTAGAACGTCAGTGTTCTTGCGCAAGAACTCCCCGCCAGTGTAGACAGGCAGCATGTTTTTGCGCAAAATCAGGCGCTTTTGCGCAAAATCATGTCAATGTAGACACAGCCTCTAAGTTTTAAGGGTAGTTAAGTTCTGGAACAGGCTTCCAAGGGTCGTGGAATCCCCATCATTGGAAGTTTTTAACAACTGGTAGGGCAAATACCTGTCAACACGGATAGTCGAGATTTACTCAGTCCTGCTACAGTACAGGGGTCTGGATTTGATGACTTCTTGAGATCCTTCCAGCCCTGTGTTCCTAGGATTCTATGACTTAAGGATAATTGTAGATAACCAAATGGATGTGAGCTCCCACAGCAATGCTGTGTAGATGAGAGGGTGAGCATGCTCCTTGCATACATAAACAGGGGAATAGCAAGTACAAGCAGAAAGAAAGTATTGCCTCCACAAACAGCATTTATGAGACTGTTAATGGAATATTGTGTGCTGTTCTGTTGTCCACATTTCAAAATGATATTGATAAATTGGAAAGAATTCAGAAAAAAGCTACAAGCATGATTTAAAGTCTAAAAAGTATGCCTTATAGTGAGATGCTTAGAAATTGCAATTATTTAGTTTATCCAACAGAGAATTAAGAGATGACTTGTTCATGATGTATAAGTACCTACATGGGGGAGAGATTTCTGATCATACATAACTCTTTCATCTAGCAGAAAAAGGCATAATAAGATTCTTTGTTTAGAAGCTGAAACTAGACAAAATCAGCTAGAAATAAAGCACAGTGTTTAACAATAAGGATAATTAACCCCGGAAATAACTTTTCTGAGGATGTAGTGGATTCTTCATCATTTGACATCTTTAACATCTTTGGAAATGTTTCTAAAAGGACATTGCATAGCTCATATAGAAATTATGGGTCTGGTGCAGAAGTGACTGGCCAAGCTTCTGTGGCCCATGTTACTCAGGAGGTCAGAATAGAGGATCACAATGGCCTTTTCTGGCTTTAAAATTTATCAGTCTACAAAAAGGCAAAAGATGCAGGAGGCTAGCTAGCTAGCAGGAAAAGAGACAGTCAGTTCCAAAGTTTTCAGCAATGGTAGAGAAGTTGCAACAGTCACTGTACCAAAGTCAACAAGGGGTTTTTGTGAGTGCTAACAAGCAAATCTGAAGATCGCCTGAAATATTTTTGAGCGAGTACATATAATCCCGATTATTAGTGAGTTTTTTATTTGTATAGCCTCTCTAACCTCCCTAAGGATTTCACAGTCACCATCACCATCCTGGTCAGGTGGTTGGAAATATATCCCTACTGCTATATTCATATGATTAGAGCATGGAATTGCTATCCATAAAGATTCTATGGAACAGTTTGATTCATTTAAGATTTTTACTTTATTTGATTCTACGCTTTCTTTTGCATACATTGTCATTCCCACACTAGTCCAACCTGTTCCGTCTTTCCAATATATTTTGTACCTTAGCATGACTGTGTCCCATTAATTATCCTCATTCCACCAAGTTTCTGTAATGCCTATTATATCAATATCCTCATTCAATACAAGGCATTCTAGTCTATCCATCTCATTATTTAGAGTTCTGTCTAGCATTTATATATAAGCAGTTTAAAAACTTGCCACTTTTTAGCTGTCTGCCACTACCTAACGTGATTGAATGAGACTCTTTTTCATTTGACTGTTTCTCATCTGATCTAGTCCATAGCTTATCATCTTCCAGCCTCTCCTTTTTACTAGGACATAGAGAATCTCTACTAATAGACCCTCCCCTAAGGGATGTCTCTGTCCAATCCATGTGCTCCTCCACACCTGTCAGCCTTTCCTCATCCTTTAGTTTAAAAACTGCTGTACGAGGTTGTGTCTAGACTACATGGCTCCGTCAATGGAGCCATGTAGTCTAGACACACCCTGACGGAATACCCCTCTTAGGCAGAGTCACTATTTTAATACTTGAAAAGTTTCAGTTATTCACTTACAGAGTACAAACACCAGGTGAATTAGGTGATTAATTACTATAGTATGAGTAGAGAATAATCGTAATGCAGAGTTAGTAAAAACTGAGAGGCTCTGTCCAGCCAAGAGCAGTCAGTACGAATTGCCAGAGTAGGGTTGACTCCCAAAACCGAGAGTAGCAAAAGAGTCTTTAGTCAAGTTTCAGGTGAGGATTGATACCAAGGATGATATTCCAAGTTGGGTTTCAGAATGTGAGGTACATATCAAGCCAAGGTCAAAGCCAAGAGTTAAAAGAGCAGAAATGACCATGGTAACTACAAAAATCCTACATGTTACCCGGTCACTTCTGGGAAATCCCAACCACTGGATGGGTCAGGACCCAATGAAATTGGCCCAGCTCTGTGGCAGAATACACCCCTGTGTTCACACCATGCACTCTACTGTAAAAATCTTGTGTAAAGTATGTCTTGTGAGCTATCATTTGAATACTCATAACTTGCTGATCAGTAATATCATTGTAAAATGTGGGTAGCAGCTTTATGTGCAAAGTTATACATTTCCCCTATATAATGTTAAAAATACATTTTCAAACTCTCATAGCACCAATCTGGCCACTCAGAGCTTCTTGAACAAAGGAAGTTATACTTGTCTTCCTTTGCATTTAAGCAGTCCATAGAGTCATCAAGTAGAAAGGGGAAAGAGAAGAAAACAAAGAAGTTCACACTGGTGAAAAACCCAGGGGGGAACATCCTTCACACAGAATTTTAGTTGTCTCATTCCCAATTGGAAATGGTTTTCAGGAGGGAGACTTGAAATTATAAAAAGGATCAAACACCCCAATACACTTCTCCTTTTTTCCTGGTTCGTTTCATTCTTCACACCTGAGAAGGCAAAGGAAATAGCCATTGGACTGTGGGTCAGAGGATCTGGACCTGAAAGTTTGGTCAATAATGCTGTTGGAAGCATGTGATAAGAAAATTTGTTTTCAAACTAATATCATTTCTTAAGGTAGGCTCTCAAAAGTATTTTAATCTTTATTTTCTTGTAACCATTTCTGACTTGTATGCCTCATTACTTTAAACTTGTTTTATTGTTTTATCTAATCCAGTATGTTTAAGTTAAATTATCTGCAAAAGCGGCGAGGGGTCCTGTGGCACCTTATAGAGTAGGAAGTACACGACATACATTTCTGATAGAAAAATCCAGGACTGGGAATGTATTGGAGTCATCGTGCAGAAGTAACCAATACCGGTAAAAGCCAAAGTGTGGATTCAGGTTGCAGTTACACACAGACACTCAGGGTGTGGCTTGCGTGCTGGAAAGTTGTTTGTGAGCAGCCCAGGTGGGAGCTACTTCAGCAAGTCATTGCTGGGAACCCAAAGTTCCAAGCAGGGTTTTAACACAGTCCCCCCTCTCTGATCTGGATTGAACCCTGGTACGTCACAAGCTCACATCTGCTGGCCAGTCATTTAGCCTGCTCCACTTTCTGCCTGTCCAGTCAAGGAGACTGCTCTGCCACCACAAGCATGAAGTCCACTTCAGAAACTGAGTCCTCTCAGCCCTGCTGCTTGCCAGTTAAAGAGTTTGCTCCAGAGTCCCTTCCACTGATCTAGCCAGGAAGTAGTTTCCATGCCATTCTGCTGCCACCTGTACGGAGTGCAGAAATTCCTTTTTAAGGCTGCAGCATAGTCAGTGAGACACAGAACCCTTGTTTCTTAGATTCATCCTCCTCATACAGGAGAGGGTTCTTTTTCACATGTTCTTCAGGGCCCAAGCTTCACGACCCCACCAAGACCCAATTCTAGTAGAGATAGGGTGACTTTTCACTCGAGGTACATCTATACAGCAACATTATTTCAAAATAACTAGCATTATTTCGAAATCATTTAGTCTGCGCCTACACAGCCAGCATAATGTCAAAATACTGTCAAGCTAGAGGACTTCTTACTCCGACTCCTGTAACCCTCATTGTACAAAGAGTAAGGGAAGCTGGAGGAAGAGCGCTCTATTCAAAATAAGTGCTGTGTAGATGCTGCCAATATAAAAATAAACTGTTTCAAAATAAGCTAAACAATTGACATATCTCAATTTGCATAGCTTATTTCGAGTTAAGCTCTGCTGTGTAGACACACCCTCAGGGTATATTGACAATTTCTTTGCCATTTTTGGAGTAATGTCAAGATAATTGATATGTACATATACTTAGACAGTCAACCAAAACCACCAAACTTAGATGGAATGGGTGAATAATTATGGAAGTAAAGTTGACAGAGTTACCTTTTCCTCTTCTTAAAGGCAGAAAGCTCCAGATAGGTCCATCCCTTGAGGCCTTTTAGCTTAGTGCTTACAATTGCACTGTTCCCATTTCATGCCAGTAACTTCATTGTTTTCAACAGAGTTACATCATCGTGAAACTGGAATAAAGCAGTGGTGATTCAGACCCTATGTTAAATCACACCTCAGCATCTATTGCAATCAAACAGCCATAATTTCCAATACCTTGCAAATTACAGTGATTGTTTATAAAATGAGCAAATGGAAATGAAACACAATCTTAATAACATGTTGTTATAAATATACTTGCTCAAAGCAAGAGCAGTCCTTGGTTCCACAGGTATTATGCTGTCATGGTCACTAGCATTATTTCTATCTTGTACATTTTTCCTCACTCTTTCAAGTATTTTATCCATAGAGACTATTGTGACCTGGATCCTTTTATTAGTATCTACTGGGGCTTTTCTTGAATAGATCAAATACTGTCTGGCATAAGTCAAATCCCCACCTTTGAATTAAGGATGTCAAGGTTTAATAAATTAAATGCATGTGTTTGAAAGAAATCTTTATTCCATTACATGAAAGCAAGCAAGTAAGCATATCCCAGCAAAGCTACGGTCATTGTAGCATTAAGTGCAGCACATGGACCAATGAGAATAACCCCTGATCAATGCAGCCACTGCACTCCCATGCGTGGCAACAAAAATTACTGACTTTCAGCATCAAATTGCTGCCTGAAGATATCCCATATCCTTATGGCTCCATGTTGTACTTCTCAAATAGCCCTGGCCTTGGGCTGTTCAAACTTGGCTTCCAGGCATTTTGCCACAGTGGTCTAGCCATGAGAGAAGCTTTCACTCTTCCCTTCACAAATAGTATGGCGGGTACAGCATTCAGAGATAACCATAGGGATGTTATCACTGGCTAAGTCCAGCTTCCCATATAAACATCACCAGCGGGCTTTCAAATGGCCAAAAGCACACTCCATAGTCATTATGCACCTGCTCAGCCTGTTATTGAACTGCTCCTAGCTGCTGTCAAAGCTCCTCATTTATAGTTTCATGAGCCACATCATTAAGGGGTATGCAGGGTATCCAAGAATCACAATAGGCATTTCCACCTCCCCTCCGACAATCTTCTGGTCCGGGAAGACAGTCCCTGCTTGCAGCTTTCTGAAAAGGCCAGTGTTCCAAAAGATGTGTGCATCATGCACCATTCCAGACCAGCCTGCGTTAATGTCTATGAAATGCCCATGGTGATCCACAAGCATCTGCAGAACCATGGAGACATACTCCCTGCAGTTAACATTCTTGGAGGCTAGGTGGTCTGGTGCCAGAATTGGAATGTGCATGACATCTATCACTCCACTACAGTTTGGGAAGCCCATCCACGCAAAGTCATCCACAATTTCACACACATTGCCCAGAATCATGGTCTTTTGGAGCAGGATGTGCTTGATGGCCCTGCACGCTTCCATCAGCATGAGTCCAAAAGTTGACTTTCCCACTCTAAAATGATTCTGGAGTAGCCAGTTTCCACAGTGTGATCACCACATACTTCTTCAGCAGCAGGGCAGCTCTCATTCATGTGTCCTTGTGCCTCAAGGTGTGGGTGAGCTCAGCACACAGTCCCATGAAAGTGGCTTTCCTCACCAGAAAGTTTTGCAGCCACTGCTCATCACCATGCAAGTCCTGTTACTGCTAATATTAGTAGTCATTCCCTACATATCAGACTGAATATTTACTTCAAGTGTTTAAATTACCAATTTAAATATCATTTTTTCACTGTTATAATTAACTGCCCAATAGGAATATTTGTAAAATGTTTGAAAAGGGATATTTTGAAGTTAAATATGTTTTAGTGTTGTTCAAAAACATCATTAAGATATTTTGAACCTGAGCCTAAAATTTCAATTATAATATATTCAGGAAAGACTTGAAAAGCCATATACAAAACTTGTTTTAGCTGGCCTAAAACAGCTAAATTGAATAAAAAGTTTGTGGCACCAGTTTTGTGCCATTGGGCACAATGAACATCCTAGCTCTGGATGTCGCTGAATAGGTGTACCAGCTGCACGCTGGTGAGGCGTAAGTTAAGGAGTTGCTCTGGACACTGGAAGACATACCTCCTCTCCCCTGCTTGGCTGGCTGCCAGTGGAGGGAGAGTTCAGATGAGCAGAAGAACAGTTGGGTGACACTACCTCCTGCAGAGAAATGTCATCATAATAATGTATATTGTTATTGTTGTAGTCATGGAGCTCCTACATATTAATATATGAATAATGATATAATGATAGTGGTTAGAATATTGAAAGTGACCTGGTCCGTGAGGTAAAGTTGTGGTATAACTGTGGAGGGATATTAGAATTTCCTGTGTGAATGTATGGCTCTAACTAATAGACCATATAACTGAGCAAGCAGAAAAGTCACACAATAGATGTAGATAGGGACACCCCAGCATATACCTGAAAGTGATTTGGTCAAGCTGTTGGCTTCAGAATCCTGTCTCCAGTCTGTAATAGAGACAGGATTCTAAGAGGTTTGTAATAGAGACAGGATTGTAATAGGTTGCAAGCCTTATTCATTCAAAGTTGGGAAAATAGAAGTAAAAAACCCTATAACCCCCCAAAAGCTACTAATGGGTTAAAAAGCCTGGGTGGTGGGGGGGATGAGTGCCACTTCACAGCAGCTGTCTAGGAAGACAGGCTAGCTGAGAGAGAGAGAGAGACTAAGCAGAACGGCCTTCTCATATCCAGAGAGCCATAAACCTTTGGGGGAAAATCATATTTACACACAAGCTGTTCTTAAGATCTGTTTTTCTCTGCAGTATTTTTGTTCTTAATAATTATTACTTTGTTTTAAGAAGGATGTTAGGCCACTGATTACCACTCCATTGCCCCAGAGGGAACAGAATTGCAAGGTCTGGACATTAATCAGAGCTTCTGAGGTAATCACAGTTAGTACTAGCTGCAGGCTGCAACCCAGGGCCTAGTCTGAGAGAACTTCCACCAAGAGCCAGGCGATGGCCTGAGTCCTGAAATCTGAAGAGGGGTAGAAACCTTGAGAAGTAAGAAGTGTATTTTGCCTGGTCGTAGGGTAACCAGATGTCCCAATTTATAGTGCCAGTCTCCCTATTTGGAGTGTTTGTCTTATAGAGGTGTCTATTATCCCCCCACTCTGAGTCCCAATTTTTCACATTTGCTATCTGGTCAGGGTAGTTTATGGTAACAATTCTTATTAGTGACAGTATGAGGATTGAGACTTGGTTGTGGGGCTAAGCTCAAATAGAAAATCTATAGCTTTTTGAAAAACTAACCAATGTTGTGCCAACCTTTTTCTTACTTATGGTCCAAGCCAAATGGTTGCTTGCATGCAGAAGCTCCAGGTGGGGAGAGAGGGGGGCTTCATCATGCAAATCAGATCCTGCTGTTTACTAGCAAAGTCAAATGATCAGTAAAGTCATCTTTCATTTAGAAAATGTCAGTTTATGGGTTTGATACCGCTCTAGGGTTGTATATGTGTTGGGGGAGGGGGAAGATGTTGCTGGGGAGAGAGCAATAGAGTGCATATTCAACTAATGGACAGAGGCAGAGAAGATAACTGGTCTCCCACATTAGGTACTTGCAAATGAACCAAAATGGAGATTTCTAAAGCTCAGGGATTTTAGAAGTTAGTACCGGTACCCATTCAGGAAATGGCATATATTGGGCCTGATTTTCTACTGCCTTGCACATTGCACAATCATTTTGACTTGTGCAGAGTGGATGTAAGACCATGATTAAAGCCCTGAATGGATACAAAATTTGTATCTGCATCTGTATCTGAAAAAATGAGCCACAGATATCCGTACTGACATCTGCGGGTATGGATACCTGCAGATACCTGCAAATTTTCAGGGCTCTAGATACAAAATTTGTATCAGCATCCATATTCACAGAAATTAACTATGGATCTCTGCATCCACATCTGCAGATATAAAGCAGATATCCATGGATTTGCAGGGCTCTAACCATTATCACTTTTATTTGATACAGTGGTGTAGTTTATTTGAATAATTTGACTGCAGTTATTTACGAGTGAATCTCGAATCTCCCAATCCTATCCCTCACTCCACTAGCACACAGCAGAGGTATAATATGAAAAGCACATGGAAACAAGCCATTCCCGGTTGAAATACAAACCTTTGTACTGACAACACTGAGTACAGGTTGGACCTCCCTGAGCTGGCTCCCTTGGGGCCTGATTGGTCCTGGACAAATGAGTTTTCCAGACTAGGGAAGGTCGGGGGGGGAGGAGAACCAGCTTCTCCACAGGCATCCTCTTACCAGCTACCTGGCACTAAGGATGTAAAATACCAGTTAATTTACTAGTCAAGTAGTCGATGGAATTTCCATTGACAACTCAGCTAGTCGATAGGCACTTCCGCATTCCTCCTTTGAAATGTCCAAGAGCCACTAGGGCTCTTGGACATTTCAAAGGAGGAATGCAGAACTCTGGGCGTGGAGCCCAGAGCCAGTTGGGGCTGAGCTCCACAGAAGCCCCCTGGAGCATGGGACCGGAGCTTCCCTCGGATCTGCAGGGCTAGAGCCCGGCAGCAGGATCTGGAGCCTCTGTTGCCCAGGAAGCCAGCAGCAGCTTGGCAAGCAGCTCAGCCAGGTTGTGGGTGAGGGAGGGCAAAGCAGGATGCCTACTAAGCAGCCTGTCATCAGCAGGTGATGGGCTTGGGAGCTGGTGACAGACCTCCCTTGGTCAGGCAAATTCTCTCAATCAGGACTGGTCAGGTCCCAACGGTGCCCGATCAAGGAGATCCAACCTGTATTTTGAAATAGTTATTTCAGGAGTTATTATTCTGAAATAATTTTCTAGTGTAGCCATGCCCTGAAAGTCCTACATTTTAATATACCAAGGCAATATGAGTAGGTTTTGTAATGTGAAATCACAAATCAAATCATTCCCTGACCCACGTCTCTTATTTTTGCAGCTCCTGTGTTAGCATTATGAAGATGCACAGCTCCAATGGAAGCTCCTGGAGGTATGGGGCTGCATCTTCTAAAGGCCATCAGGACCACAGGACAGAATATCTATGGATATATGCTTTAACGGGCTACGGCATATGACACCTCCTACAGGACGTGAGGTCATGACCACTCCTCCTGCCCTCTTTGGGATGCAGCTACCAAAGGCAATAAAATAAGGTCCCCAAGACAGGCTACAGAGACTGTTTTCAGCAGCAGTGGTCACACCCTATGCCGAACCCTATTTGCAACAGTTTTTATTACAAATTATTCAATAACATAATAGTGGCTAGCAACTACAGAGCAATATGAAAGGCTGATTATAACACAGTACTGGGCAAACATGTAATTACTGTTGTAGAATTTACAATGATATATATATATATAGCCCCACAGTGTGCGTGGTGTGCTACTGATGTAACATGCACCAGTTTGAAAACAGAGTAAACTGAATTGGTTCAAATTGCAGTTTACAAAAGTGCAGCGCCTCTACACTGGGAGATTGCACTTGTGCTGGTAGCTGCATACACGTAGCTAGGGGCACTCTGCAATTACCTGTCAGTGTCTGGAGACCCAGGATACATACATTACAGTTTTGGATACACCACAGGCTAGGTAATTGTCTCGGAGAACATCAGAGAGGAAAGACTGAATATATATGCGAGTCCTCCAAAAGAATAGAAATGTTCTATTGCAATTCTGTGACAGTAATGCAGATGTTATTAAGCATGTTTATTTTCCAGAAACATGCATTGTTGTAAGCAGCCACAGGAATGTGAAAGTTGATTTTGGAAGGATTTCATTGATAGTCTGTCTAGCTAATAGGTTGGTTTAAAAAGTTATTTAAGTATTACCATTTCTGTGTAAACTGCCTTATTTGCTTGTTTGCATTAAATACGAATATTTATATTCTAAGAACTTGTGTGTGCTTTCTCTCTGTGGCCATGGCTGGTAGCTATCTAAAAGGATTGGGATTGAAATGCAGTGGATTTAACTCTGGAAAGGCAAAGTTTAAGCTTGTACGATATCAGAGAGAAGCTGAGATGCAGGAAGGGGAAATATGATAGTAATTGTACATATCCCAGTCACACTCCACATGAAATGGGCTTTGTTGATGGTTAGTGCTGGAGAAAGTTGGGTGAAGTGGAAGAGGGTCCCCTGCTCTAATCCTCAATTTCCATGCCAAAGTAAGGACAGAAGCAAATACAGCTGTGGGATGTATTATCTCTTATTGGTTCCTCTGCTCAGCTAGCACTTAGCATCCACAGGGGGACCCAGTCAGTGGCAGTCTGACTTCAATAGGAGTTACATTAGCAAGGAGAGGGGACCAGCAGAGCAATCCCTGTGCCTGTAGGACAGCTTTTAACAGATTGAGTGAGAGGGCCCTTTTCTGTGGATATTTGAGATCTGGTGCTGGGAGTGATTGCGGTCTCTAATCTTTGCCCTGCACCTGAGCCCTTTCTCACAGAGGGGACAGTGCCAGGAGAGCTCCATAATGGACGTTTATTGAGCTTTCCTCCTCCCCTAATTACTTCATGCAGGTTTTATTATTTTTATGAGAGGGGGCAGCCTGGCCCACTGTTGGTAATAATTGGGCACAATCCATAGAAGTACAGAGAAAAAAAATTAAATTAATTATGGGTCAGACTTTGCAGCCTTTGTGCGAGCCGAGAGAGATTGACACTAGTAGCCATTCTGCATTCAGGAGGGCTTCTCAACCTGCTGGAATGGCCCATTTTTGTAAAGGACATTTCATTACAGATATAAATCCTGTGGGGAGAAATCAACCCTCTTGGGACATCCTGCCCATGACAAGTGGCACATACTTTTTAAAGTTAATTTACTTTAGTTAGTTTTGATAGAAACTGTAAAATAAGATGCAGGCAAATCACATTGGAAAGAATCCCTTGCTAGATGTGCTCAGGGCTACATTGCCTGATCATGTAAATAAGCCACATTATTTGCCACATGCTTTAAAGCAGTAGAATTTAGCCTACTTTATAAATTCCCTCTGCACCCTTTCTAGAAAGCAAAGTCATGTGATTCAGTGCTAATTGGACTGCTTCATATTATTACAAAACCTATATAGTGTATGTATCAGTATTCTTGTGTTTTGTGTCTTAGGGTGCGTCTACACAGTGGCATTATTTTGAAATAACTGTCGTTATTTAGAAATAACTTAGTCCGTGTCTATATAGCAGGCAGTTATTTTGAAATAATGTTGAAATACTGTCAAGCTGGAGGACTTTTTTTTTCCGACTCCTGTAATCTTCATTGTACGAGGAGTAAGGAAAGTGAGAGGAAAGAGTGCTCTATTTCGAAATAAGTGTCGTGTAGATGCTCCCAGTTTCAAAATTAGCAATTTCAAAATAAGCTACACAATTGATGTAGCTCAATTTGCATAGCTTATTTTGAGTTAAACCTTGCAGTGTAGATATACCCTAAGATGCACTGAACTTTCAAAATGTGAACAAAAAGAAAAGAGACTATGAAAATCAATGCACAATGATAATATTTGAAATAGCCTTTAGAGAGAACAACAAATTGTTCTATGGAATTTTTTATTTTGCAATTTAATGCTTCATTCTGATATTTGGTAAACATGAAGCATATAGCTTTGTGCATCTTGGATTTCTTTGTCATTGGTGCCAGAGCCAAGTAAAAAAAGCCATCTCATTTAAATTTGAATTGCTTTGCATTTTCCTGTATGTACATGGACTTGCACCTTGAACTATGCACTCAATATTGTGTGTTTCTGGAAAAAATGATTCCTGGAAAAGTTTCAGGACAGAGAAAAAAATAGATACACTATTACTTGGGTCTTAAACACAAAATATATCATGAACGGTCAAAGAAGAGTGCCATATATTAAGTTCAAGCTGGGCCGCTGATATCCATGCATATTCCTGCTCATCAAGAGTAGACCTATCCCCAAACGCACATACATAAACACTGAATAATGGAACTGGAGCTAACCAGATATTTGATAACTCCAGGGAACATTCATAGGGTAGAAGCGCCTTTCTGCTTTAAGTTGCCAGTTTAAATTCAAGTGGATCTGCAGTGATTATAGGCAAAATTTGATTACAGGCCAAATTCAAAAGTGATGTGAAAGAGGTTGATCCCAAATAGGTAAGTGGGTGCGAACCTATAAGGGTATGTCTTCACTGAACTGGGAGCAAGTCTAGTAGCCAGACCTGTGCTAGGAGGACTTGAGCTAGTGTGCTAAAAATAAGCATGTGGGTATTCTGGCTCAGGCTAGAGCTCAGGCTCTGAAGCCTTGGAGTAGTGAGGGCATGACAGTCTGAGCCATAATGCCAGGCTGAGCCAAGCTCCAGTCTGAGCCATAATGTCCACATTGCTATCTTTAATGCATTAGCTGGTGCCTCGCTACTAGGTTTGCTTTTAGCTACAGTAGGGACATAGACTGGCATGCGTCTAGGCTGGCATGATTTTGCGCAA
>CM057846.1:135320817-135339241 GCA_030068395.1 Apalone spinifera
TCCGCCGCTTTGCAGGGAGGCAGGGGAAGCCCCGTGCAGCCGCCAGCAATGGCCGGCTGGGGAAATCGTGTTATTCCGGGGACAGTCGTGTAATTAAAAAAAGTTCCCTAAGAAAAGAATCGTGCTATCGGGAAAACGTGTTAAGCGGGCACGTGTTAAATGAGGAATTACTTTATATATATATGTGTGTGTGTGGATGTGGATACAAATTCTGGATTTAGAACCAAATTTGTAGATATCCATGGATCATTTTTGCAGACTTAGATACAAATGTGGATACCAATTTTGTATCTGTGTAGGGCTCACTATGTATATTTCCTATAAGTACATGAAATATTATTGACCTTTTTCATGAAAATACAAGAATACAGGACTAGCTTAAATAATATACATCTTTAATATTAAAGAGAAGTTAATTTGTTTCTTTAGGAGCAAGATTCTCTTATCTTCAAACTTCTCTTTGCAGTCTAAAAATGATATACATAAGAAATATTAGTTTATTAAGTCGATTTCCATAGCACATATATATAATATATGAACATTGTTTTGGATATCTAATTATTTTAGCAATAATTATAGGGAAGAGTATACATATCTGTAATATTTCACTTATTTTTTAATATAATTTCTTTCCTAATAGGCAACATTTTGTATCCCAAGCAAAAGATAGCCAAGAGAAATTTCTCTTTGTGGCACATATTTGTCCAATATAAGTGGATTTTGTGACACTCCCACATTAAATTTTTAGAGTTTGATTTCCCTGCACTATGTTTCTTATATATGTTGGGCACAATTCAGTAATCAAATAATCTCTGAGGTTAATATGATCCATGGTCTCTGAAGTTTCTCCGATCCATGAATGTACTGGCAGGCATTTTTATGTTTAGTGTGTTTAATTCTCTTTCTCTATGGGTACATCTAGACAGTGTGGCTATTTCAGGATCCCAGAGGTATATGTGATACCAGAGGTATCCTGAAATAGCTACTCCACGTCTTTTAAACACACCCATTATTTCAAAATATTTTTTGAAATAATGGGCACATTATTCCAGCATCCCTGTAACCCTTGTTCCACGATGGTTAAGGGATGTATTGAAATAGTGTGTTATTTTGAAATTTGGGGCTGTGTACATGTGCCAAATTTCAAAATAAGCTATTTTGAAATACAATCAAAATAAGATATGCAATATGCATAGTGCAAATTGCGTATCTTATTTTGAGTTTAGTGTGCTGTGTAGATGCACCCTATCACTTTACAACTTTTGTGTTCTTGTTGTTAATCCATTTCAGCCCTTCACTGCACAGTGATACACCAGTGTGTCTAAGATGTCTCAGAATTGGCAGTTCTCCCGTAACTGCTGTGAGGGTGCAGGCCTTCTATATGTGATGGTAAAAGTAGAGAGGGGAACACAGGTTCAGGTTGGGACTACTCTGGCAGACATCAGCAAAGAGAGAAGAGGGCTATAGCAGATGCAGGACTCCCATTTAGTAAAGCAGTAGTTTGGCCCTTTCCTCTTCCCTAGGTTGATGGAGCAGCTGGCAGGGTGGGATGTGCAGGGACTCCAGGTGCAACTCTCATGCTCGCCTTTGGTCAGGTGGTGGTTGCAGGAGAGGTGTTCCTTGGAGAGCAGCTGCCTTGGTCACAGCAACAGTGGTTGCAGCCTGCAGATTGGTTAAACTGTGAAGTGGGGGTGCGAGATGTGATAGGGTGTGTTTTGTGTCTTGCCCTCTTAAATAAATTTAAAATCTGATTTGGGAATCTTTTCAGGGTATTCCCAAAATAAAAAAAAACTCCATTTAACTCTGTTAGAGGATTTTTTTGCAGTCAAGCAAAAGGAATAACCTCAGTTTTGCATGATGCCATTAAGGCCTCATTTTAGTTTATTTGGAATCATATCTGCTTGCCTGGTTGGATCCTGGGGCCTTAGGAAACTTATTTCAGAAAGTCTTTTTTCAAAGTCTCCTAGGATATGTCTACACTACATTGTTTTTCCGGAAAAACAGCCTTTTTTTTCGAAAAAACTTGAATTACGTCCACATTGCAATTGCATTCTTTCGAAAGAAAATCGAAAGAACAGAGGGATTTTTCCGACATTGACAAACCTCTTTCTATGAGGAAAACAACTTTTTCTAAAAGAGCTCTTTTGGAAAAAGGTGTGTGTGGAAGAGGAAGAGGGTTTTCTTTTGAAAGAAGAGGCCTCTAGGAATTAACACAGGTGCCCTGGTGGACACTCCGTCCAAAATAATCACAACTCTATGGTTCCTGTCTCCTGGCCCCTCTTAAAGCTGCAGGCACCCTGGACAAGCCATGTGGCAGGAAACTGGCCTGGGAGCAGCAACCTGACGATGCAATATCCCTGCCACAGACCTGCTCACCCATGGCGGAGCCACAAGCCCCTGACACCCTGCTGGCTCTCGCAGGGAGCAGCACAAGGGCTCCCAGGACCCACCCAGGGGGACCAAGAGACAGGCACCTTCCTGGTCCAGAGTGGAGATCCTCGAGCTGTGGGATGAGGAGGAGACACTCCAGGATCTCCGCGCCAAGCACTGCAATGCAGACATCTGTGGCTGGATGGCCAAGTCCCTGGCGGAGCGTGGACGCCCACCCCAGACCTTGGAACATGTCTGGAGTAATGTCAAAGAGTTCTGCCAGGGATACATGAGGGCCAGAGAGTGCAGCTCACACTTTGGGGCAGGACCCCACACTTGCCTTTACTACCAGGAGCTGCACCAAATCCTAGGGGGTGGGGTAGCCATTTCCCCACACGTCATAGACTCTGGCCTCGACACACCCGTCGTTGCATGGCCAGAGGTCAAGGCGGAGGAGGAGGAGGAGGCGGAAAACATGGAAAAAGCTTCTTTCGAAATAAGCTTGCAGTCTAGACGTACCCTGAAAGTCAGTCATCAGGGTAAGGAAGAATAAGTAAAGGGGGAAAACTTATGTGGGCCAGACTGGGTAAATTCATAGGTTCAGGTAAGTATCTGAACTGACCTTCTAAGCCTTTTGAGGTTTGTCCTCTCTGAGTTACAATCCAGTGTTTGTAACATCACTGACTGTTGCCATGGAAAGTAAGATGATACCACAAATGCCGTATTCTAACTTCTCTGCAGAATCAAGTAGGAAGAGTAGGAAAGAGGCAGAGTCTTGTTTAAACTCATATATATCTTCAGTTAATTAGGAAACATAGCAAGATAAATAATGAAAACCACGTGAAAGGTAAATGAGTTTTAATTTATATCTAATATATTTGAAAGTTTCTCTGATATCAAAGTCTCTTTTTAAATCACTTTTGAGTCTACGGGAGTACTTATTCATGGGCAACAAGGACCTCAGACCACAGCAGAAATTAGTGTGCAGGGAAGAAGGTATTTTTAAATCAAACTAAACAGATTGCTTGACAGGATAGGGGCCCAGGTATATTTCAGATATCTTGGGTATTTACACATATTTCATTGCATGTTTATCATTTAGTTTGTTTATTGGTTAAAATTTCCCACCAAAATATGTCCAACCAGAGCTCTGAATGACTTTTTCATAAACTTAAAAGCATAGTACAAAAAAAAAAAATTAACCCCAACAGATTAATAAGTGAAAGCATGGTGCTCCCACTGCCTCTTCTCTTTTCCCCTCGCTCCCATCTTAGACTTGACATTAAAATAGTTGCATGGTAAATAAAGTGCTTGCAAACAAATATGTTACTGTAGACATGACAACATCAGTTGCACCCTTAACGTTAATAAATGTGATTGCTTTGGTAAGTTCAAGTCAGAGTCGTAAGCCAGCACGGAATTCACAGCAGTAAAACCATGGAAGCTAATGGAGCTATTTCTATGAGCAAGGGCTGCTTGTTCAGCCCCCAAATACTAATGTAAAAACAAGATATCCAGTGTTAAAAAAAAAATACACACATTTTTATATATATACTGCACCACGTGCTTTTTCTTGTAATTTAATAAATCACCACAAATATAAGAGTTCAATTCATAACTATCACGTTAACAATAAGCATTTGATTAACCTTTATACAATTACTATATCAATAGCTTGTCATTTATAAAAATGTTAATCTCCTTATCCATTAGTAATTATTGTTTAATCCATATCTTGCAATATTCCAATGAGTCATTAATTCAATACATTAAGGATGAATTTCTTTCTTCTAAATATTCCCTATCTACTCTAGCCTAGTTCCAAATGCTCAGTCAAATCCTGTTTGCCTTGCTCACCTACATAGCATCATTGGCATTACTGTCACTGTCCCATGAATAGTGAATGCAAAATTAGGGTATGGTGTGTATTACTTTTGTTGTTTTGAATCTACTGGTTTTAGTATCATGAGAATGCCTCTTGTACATTTAAAGAAAAATTTATCAAAAAGGTAGTGTAGTAATAGTGGACTGGGAGTCAGGAGCACTGGGCACTATTCCCTGATCTACTGTTGCTCTGCTGTGTGTCCTTGGACATGTCACTTATGCCAGGCCTGCACAACTTGGAAAGCGACAAGGGCTATATTACTCCAAAGAAAACAGCTGCGGGCCGCAAGTAAGGATGCTCTTCCAAAAAATACCAAAAACACGCGGCTAAAAATTTGTGTTAAGCAAAAAAACAAAAAACAAAAAACACGTGTCTCCACTTGGCCCCTTGGCATTTGTCTCATTTGTGTCTCCTTCACACTGCCCCTTGGTGTCTTCCCCTTTCTCCTCACCTGCCCCCCTCCCCTCAGCACAAGCCTCTTCCCCTCCCCTACCTGGCTTCTGTCTTTTTGAGTCATGACGTCATGCCTGGCATCTGCCGGTGTCCCACCCTCTGGCTCGCGCCCCGCCTCCTCACGCTGGAGCTGCACGCAGGCAGCCCAGAGGCAAGAATCAGCGCATTTCCCCCTCCCCGGTGGCGCTCCGCTCCTCCGCCCAGCCGACGGATAGGATGGGGCCACGCCTCCCGTAGTTGTCACAGGCTGCACAGTGAGCCCCCGTGGGCCGCATGCGGCCCTCAGGCCGTATGTTGTGCGGGCCTGTCTTATGCACTGCTTCCTTTCCTACCCTTTGCCTGTCTTGCCAATTTAGATTGTAAGTTATACCGTACAGATATGCCTCTTACCCAATATATTAGGCATAGTGATCAACATCTCCATTGCAGCCCCTACATGCTGCTGTAATACACATAACCAACCATAATGTTTGTCACATTTCCTCACCAAGAAAGTTGCCGTTTTTGTGAAAAACATGCTCCAACTTTACCTCAAGTTACGCATACCCAAAGCTTTATTAGGCTTGTGTGTTGGATCAGACCAAACATTTTAATTTTGTGAATGAGCTTAAATGTTAAAAGGGAAATGGCTCTGTAGTGATAAAGGTATTTACCTCACCTCTAGATATGTTCACTCTCCTAGAGGTACAGAGGCTGTTGTTCATACCTCCTTCACAGAGATGGACTTACTATATGGACCTGACCTTGCAGTCCTTACTCAGGGCAAGCTCCCATTGAATAACTAAGTGGTCAGATCACACAAGGACGCGCCGCAGATTTTTGGGCAAAAACGTTGCACAAAAACCTTGCAGTGTAGACGTAGCCTCTGAGTTTAAATACATGTGAAGTCACTGGGCATAACTCTTATTTTGAAGGTGGGAACTCAGGCTTAGAGAATGTAACTCACTATTTCAACGGCTGACCAAATAGGAGACTTCAAAGATGAAAGCTACCCTGGGTCTCTTTCACTAACAATTTCATTGTTGATGTTTAATTTAAAAATTAAAATAGGCAAAAAAGGAGTCCCCTTTGAAATGTTTTTTGCAATCCCCTGCTTTGTTGTGCATTCAGTTAGTGAGCCCCCCATATCCTACTGCACCTCATGTGACCTGGCCTTCTGCTGGGAAGTTCCACTAAAAGGCTTGCTCTCACTGAGCCCATCTGTCATTATGGTGATACTGAAACAAAGGCAGACATTTGTTACATCCATTTTAAAAATGCAGTGATAATTACATAGTCTTAGTTAGTAAAGAGAACCACATTGAGAAGGGGAATTCACCACACCTAAAACATGCTGTTAGCACCACCTGGTGTGTTCTCCTGCCAATATAATTGGATTCATTGAGGTGGAGGGGATGTGTGTCTCATGACCTGGTCTTCCTTTCTCCAGGCACACCTCTCTGAGGCTGTAAGAACTGTTGACATCCCTTGCCCCTCTACACTTGATCACCTGCAGGTAAATTGCAGCTGCTTGGTAGGGTGGGGTGGTCCTCGATATCTGGCTTAGATTTTGTAACCAATCGTAGTGTTCCCCACTCTCGCGATTTTGTCATGGGTCTCATGGTAATTATTGCTTTCCTTAAAACCCCAGCTCCTGGAGTCAAGTGGAGATGTGATGCTTTTAGCCTGTATTCTTAAAGGAAAAGTAAGTTTCTAGTCCTTGAGGCTATGGAGAAGACTTCAAAATTTGACCCCAGTGCATCCTAAAGAGGTAAAAAGCAGAAGGCAAATAGAAATCTATTATTTTTATATAATCTGATTATTTTAAAATCAATCTCATGGTTTTTGGTGAGCCTGAGACATGATTTTTGAATATTTGGAGTTGGCAATAATGAACTGCAGGTTTTGCTTTAAGATTGTTATTTTTTTAAGATATTTGAATGCAATATATACCCATTTAATTTTCAGTGTTCTTAAGCTTGCTTCCACTTTTAAGAATCAGGGTAAGTTTTTAATATTTTATAAATGATAAAAAAATTCACATCAGATTTTAACATAATTAAGCATACTTATTAAACACACCGGGGGCCTCTGAAAAAATGTTATTCAATTTAATAGTTTTTAATTTACATTGTATATGTACAATAACATTTCTTTCAACCCACAGGTTACCAAAAAAAAAAAAAAACCCAAACCCCAAAACAAAATAAAACAAAAAACACCCCACACTGCTGTTAGAAGAGCAGAGAAACTTGAAATACTCTGTTGTCTGAAATAAAAGCAAGGCACTCTCCTTTAACAGCTGATATATTCCTGAATTCAGCCTGCAAAAAGGCATGTTCACACTGAGAGAGTTTGAAGAAAAGTAGTAGGTTAATCCTTAATTCTTTTTTTTGCTATCAGGATCCATCATTGATCATACTGCGCAAATAAATTTTGTGAATTTAAGTAACTGTGAGGGATATTACGTGACAATGGAGAGTATCACAGTAAAGAACATCTATGGAAAACTGAAGCACATTGGCTACATGAAGTCTAACATAGGGCTCTGGACCTGCTACCATCAAGAACATGCTTCCTAATAAATGTATCTTGCTCCAAAGAAAACTATGCTGGTATGTGTGAAAATACTTTTTGAGGGCCTGGTCCTATTAAGTGCTGAAAGTCCTCAGCTTGGAACTGAAGGTGCTTAGCGGCTTACAGAATTTGTCCTGAAATAAAGATGATTTCTCCAGGGACTTTGGCCCAGATTCTCAAAGGTGTTTAGGAATCTTCTTTTATACAAGGAGATAGAAGTAGGCACACTTTTGGATGGCTAGTGTGTGTGCGTGTGCGCGTTTATGGATACAAATTATATACAAAATGTCAAAATCTGTCAAAATAGATTTGTCTTGCAGGTCAGGCATGTGACACCAACCTACAACAAATGTTAGTTTCTCTAATATTTAATTAAGCTATTATGTTTGCACATAAGCTTAAGTGTCAATACTAAAAGCAAAACGTTTCCAAATATTATCTTCAGGTAAACTGGAAATATTGACTATAGTGATTAGAAGTCTGTTTTCCTATTGACCCTACTAGAAATCTTGATAGAAGAATATTTTTCATGAAAGCACATCCAAACATACTAAGTGATAAAATACCAGGTGACTACTTGAAAATAGTACAATTACTTGATATCTGGGTTATCTGTTGCAGCAATTAGGCAATTCATTTGGCATCTGTTTGATAGTATAATTTAATTTCCATATAAACAGCATAGTTTTAAAAAAGACAAAAAGCTAGAATGTTTAAAGCTAACAAAAAATACAGTGATATCAGGTTGACATTCAAAAAATTTTTCTTAGCAAAATGATCAACGAAATTTTGACTTAGTACAGTGCATATAAAGTTTTTTAGAACTAAAATCTGTAAATATTATTTGAATTTAGCAAAACATGAGCAAGATTTTAATATCAAAGTGCTAAACAGTACTGCCTTAAAAGTCACAGCAAATAAACTGTAAAATAACGTTGCTCGTGAAGTGACAGATATTTTATATACAAATGGTTAATAAAAAAAACCACACACCCATGTATATACACATATATATGTACACACACGCACACACATATCATATCTATATATCTATATATCTATATATCTATAGACATAGATACATAGATATATAGATATATAGTTCTCTAACTGGTGTATCTGAGTCAGTGTGAACACCCCATTTAGTTACTTTGTGTAACACGGCTCCCATGAGCTGGCAGTCATTGCAATAAATACAGGCAAAGCCATTACAATATACCATGCATACAAACGTTTATACAAATAAAGACACTATGCAACAAATTATTTCATATTAATATGGCATTAACAGTATAAACATACAAAAAAGGAGTACGAACACGGAATGTTTAAACGCAGCCCACTATAGCCTTCCTAGCTCTTACATTCATACTATTTTACAAGACTTGCTTGTTCTTCAAAACCATCTGGTGCCTGTTTACTAACTTGTTACCTAGATGAACTCTAAAACTTAACTATCCCTGATGCTGACCCTGTGTATTCCAATCACTACTTACTTCTACTTCCTTACTTAAGGAACAAGTGCTCAACTGAATCACAAATTGTCCCTGTGTCTTCCACATAAGTTTGTCAGTAAGTCACACTACATCAATTCAAGTTTGGGAAACTTTGTCGTGTAAGTTAGTGCATGTAACTTCTCACTTGATTTCTTCCATTTTATTATCATATTAAAATAAATTAGTTAATAAACAAGACTTAGTAAGACAGCACTTTAAAAAAATTGCACTTGAACATGGGAGCTAACAGCCATTGTCATTTTGCTATATCTGATTTATATGAAATATTCAGTTGGATGTTCTTTGTTAAAAAAGTGAACTTTTGTTTAGTTTGTGCCAATATGTGTGCCCTTAATACAGGAAGTATGCTAATGGTATCATCACAAAACACATACTACCCTGGCAAACAACTACTTGTTGTTCTTGTTTTCAAACACAGCTTCTACGTTTGCATTCCCCATATATGACGAGGTGTTACACAATAGATTTTAAACAGTCATGTTAACCTTTTACTGCTGGGATAGCATTGTCCAAAAGTGCCTTATTAGCAATTTATAAAAAACCCCAAATCACACAAAAATAAACAAAAACAAGAACACAACCCCAAACAGTAAACCATTAAACTTTAGGCCTTTATTTTTCAAGGAAAAAAGCGCCCACAAAGTCCTCATTTTAGGGCGGGAGTTGCTTTTCTATTAAGTGAGAGCAGAAATGTAAGCAGTAAGTCACAATCCATTTGGTGGGCATTAGCTTTTCATGAGGGTAATTTGAGACTCAGAAAGGTAGGGTATCCAAAAACAACTTGTCAATAATGGAAGGGGGTGGCACCAAATCTTCCAGTTTCAGGTAAAAGATGCGCTGCAGCCCCAGCGTGCAGAGAGAACGCAAGTCAGCAAGAACACCCAGTACCTTAGGCTCTGCAGACTCAAGTGGTTGTCCTTTGTTTTGGCAGCTGAAAGCTAAGTGATCTTTTAAGCTGCTAGTGATCTTGTTGCATAGCTCTTCCACTTTCTTTGGTTCTTTTAATCCATGTCGTTCTGCAAAAGGATGGCAAGAGAACAGTCAAATCAGTGTCATTATGAGAATACATGTGCTCTTTATTCTAAATATCAATCTATATCTAGGTAATACTGTAACCATCAAAATGAATATATTTTAAAAGTATATAATAATATATTAGAATGCTGATGCCATGTAATATTGATTGAGCTTGTTTCATGCAATAAAATGTAATAATTGCCCTTTCTTGTTAGTAGTCAAAATATTTAGTAGTGGCTTTCAACTAATGTAAATTATAATATAAGAAACCCAAGATAGCTACATATTTACCTACATTTTAAATTATATAAGGCATAAATTAATTGGACAATTTTATAGCAAAATGATCACAGGAGGGGTTTTGGAGATTTCCTCGCTTCCCTACCAGTTGTGAACGCTCAATAACTATGGCAACCATTATTTATTCAGTGAATTCAAGTGGAGATCAATATCCACTGCCAGCTCCCTCAGCACTAAGCCTGGAATTCCACTAGGAATTTACAGACACTCTTGCAAGAAACCAAAGGCACCTAACCCATTTTTTTTACTTTGATAATCTACAGCTTTTCTTTATCGCTAAAAGGTTGGGGATAAAATATCTCTGGAATTCGATGATTTCCACCTTCGAACAACCAGTGCACAAAGTAGAAGAGCTACTGTGTTACCCATCATGAAAAACTTCTGAAGTTCTTAAAACCCAAGCAATGACTTCTAGAGAAAGTGGGTTTTTCCCTCTTCTTTATGTTCTGTTAAAATGGTGCAGTGAAGTTATACAGTCTCAGTTCATTAAGCTTGAGGAGGAAGCTCCATATTTGTGATTCATTAAATACAGTCTGTAATATGTTTCTGAACAATAATCTCAAACAACTGTTCTGCATTTTAATTTGTCTTTGAATTTCAAATGCGCAGAAATGTAAGAATTTGCCTCGCAAGCAACATTATCATCCTTCATGTTTTAAATACAATTATAATTGCCAGGAAGGTGCAAGAAAAAAAAAAGATTAAATTAATTAGCAAACATAATATACTGCAGATAGTTAGGCCTGCAACCAATCAAACAAATATGATGGAGAATGGTGAGGGAGGGTGTAAAATGGGGAGCTGTGAAAGATTGATGCTCAATGCACTCGCAGTTATCTGTAGCCCCCTTCTACTCCCATCCTTATGCCAAGATTGTGCTCCATTCTTACAATCTCTCTTCCCCTCTTTTCCATTCTCCACGAGAAGGAATGATCTGTCAGGAGGCACTTTCTTCTGTTCCTCTCCCTAAAAAGGGGAAACCAATGCAGGGAGCACATTCTTCTTCGTCCCCCCAAAACTAAGAATACTGAAAGTATAGAGGCCCTATTGGGCTTCCTCACTCTTCTCAGAGATGCACGTATGTACATATGTGTTGTGAGGGCCCATGCACCTGACTTGCTTTATGTAGTAACTGCTCTGGATATATGTTTTTGATAAACTAATTAAAAAATGGAGGAGACAGCAATAAAAGTAGACAGAAATGTATGGGCCTGATCAGCCTCTCATTTTTGCAATTTGACACTTGTGTATGTCCATTGACTTCAAACGAGGTAACTCCTGAATTATACTGGTATGAGATCAGAACAAGGCCCCACAGGTGTTACCTTTTGGCCAGAAGCTAATATACTCTGCCCTGTACCATCCATCTGGCTTTCCATGTTACAAATACATGAAAAATACTCATCTAGGCAGTACAGCTGCTTCAAACTTCTTCACCTTCAAGGAATTTTAAAACCTGATATTTGAAGTGACTTGTTTACACTCAAACAGAAGAGTCAATGAATATTTAATACATTTCCAGTAAATTGTGTATAGTGTAATTATGTAAGTATGATTGTATAGGTTACCTAGAGTAAATACTTAGATGGATGCTACCATTTAAAGTACACAGTGACTACATATTTTATAAAAATTTAAAAATCTGTGAGGTATGTTTGGCCCAAGTCTTCTGGGAAATTTGGTGGAACATTAAATTCATCTCTAAATCTTTGAAGTGCTCCCACCTTTTAATCTGCACTGAGGTTGTATTTTAGCAGTGTTAGTGAAGACATATTTATAGGTCCAGAGAGCTGGTATACTTAAACAGATCCACAGGCTGACTTTAAAAATAAATAACTATGTAGTACAGTGGAGATGTTGTAAACCTATCCCATTACTCTGTGTATTGCTGCAGAGTTTGAAAAAATCAACTACTGGCCTGATCACATATGGCCAGAAAGGTATTTAGTCACCAACATCCCTCTGAGGATCTAGGCCACAGGCATTTATTTCCCAAATCTCTAAATATTTGAATCTAAATTAGGACTAAACCTTCAATTTTGGTCTTTAATGTACTTATTACATTGACAAGATTTAACGTGTTTCATTATCAAAGTGTTTCTTGTTGATAAGCTGTGATATGAAATGTCTAAATGTTATGTTAAAGGAGTTACTGGCCTAACTTTAAAAGCAAAACCAAGGAAATTTCAGAATTAAGGCATGCTCCATCCTTAATCTACTTTGTTGTGCCACAGTATCAAAATTGATAGGATTTCATATACTACAGTAAGGGTGAAATCCATAGGCAAAACTCCCATTAATTTCAACATAGCCAAGATTTCGTCCTATATGTTCAAGTCAATCTACTGGTGACACAATGGAGCAAGTCTGAAGGATATTTTCTATCCAGATAAGGAGCTTTGTTGTGTTTATCACTTTTTAAAAAAGGTCTGGCCTTAAAATGCTGCTGTACATGGCACCATCACTTTACTTAAAGGGAAGGGCTGCAAATAACTAAATCACTGATTATCTTCTTCAGGATAAAAAGCAATGAGATGAAACTATCCATTCAAAAATCTCCACAATAAATTATTTATGAAAATCAACTAATATTGTCCCACCAGAGGGAATGATTTGCTTCCCACTCACCCAAAAGCCCATCCTGAACCTGGTGGGTCTTTGGGAAACCAAGGCTAGACACGCAAACTCTACCCTGGTAATTAGGAATGTAAAAAGTTGTGCAAAAAGGTAACAGTGTAATCACTAAAAATTCTAGTGGTTACATCAGGGTGGACAATAATTTTTGGCTGGGGCCACTTCAAAAATTTGGGGTGGGGCCCAATCTGGAAGGGGCAGGGCCAGAATGCTTCTGGGCTTCCCTATGCCCAGACCATAATTGGTCTGGGGACGGGGAAGCCCTTTTGCCCTCCCTTCCCACTAGGCACCCATGCCCCTGGCAGGGCAGGGAGAGGCTTCACACACTCCCCCGTCCCCAGGTCCTGATTGGCCTGGAGGCGCAAGAAGCACACGAAGCCTCCTCTCGCCCTGTGAGGAGCACACAGCACTTCAAAGTGCCAGGCGCTGCTCGCAGGGTGGAAGGAGATGTCATGTGCTCCCTCGCCTGCAAATCCTGATTGGCTTTGGGGTGGGGGAGCTGTGCGAAGCCTTCCTTGCCCTGCTCCCGCCCTGCGCAAGTGTATGGCACTTTGAAATGCTGTGCGCTCTCGCAGGGCAGCGGTGGTGGGGAGGGAGGAGGAAACTCTGCACACTCCTCCTGCTCCCAGGTCAATCAGAGCTTGCGGGCTGAGGAACGTGTGACATCTCCTCCCATCCTGTGAGCAGCGCACGGCGCTTCAAAGTGCTGCATGCTGCTCACAGGGCGGAAGGAAGCTTCGTGTGCTCCCCACACCCCCAGGCCCTAATTGGCCTGGGAGCGGGGGAACAGAAGGGCCTCCACAGGCTGGATCAACCTGCTTGGCGGGCCAGATTCGGCCCGCAGAGGCCCTTTTGCCCACACCTGGGTTACATGGTTACAAGCATTGTTGGCTCTGCAGCATTTAACTCCCTGCTCCTGGGGAGCAGCATGTAACTGTAATGGAAATTGATAAGCTGAAGCTTATTCATTAACTGTTTAAATGGTTATACTTTTACATCTCTACTGGTAATGCCAGTGCCCCTATCTGCTCCTTCCAGCCCATTCTTGTCAGTATGCTTCTAGTTAATTTATTGAGACGGTATCTACTTAATAAACCTTTGCTGAACTCTCCATTTATGCAGTGTATGTAGCAAAGGTGTTCTTTTATCTATTAGTTTATCAGATTGCAAGAGCATTAATGTAACTCTAAGTAGAAGGAGACAGATCTTGCTTGTTTGACCCATGTGCATCTCCCATTCGGTCACATGAAGACCTGGAGCCCACTATACTGCCATTGACTCATTGACAGGTGCAGCTCCACTGATGTCAGTGGCATTGACATAGATCTCAGGTAGGCTTATTCTCTTCAGTTGTAATACATGTGTGAATAATGAGGGTAGGGTTTACCCTGAAAAGGACGGCTAGTCAAAAAAAGAGGTTTTTGCTAAATAACCGAGGAAGTGAATAAACATTATTGTACGCAGACCTCCTACAGCAGCAGTGGAGCAGGTGCAGGACAGGTGAAAAGTAAGATTTCTCTGCCCTATGAATCATCCTGGTTAACTGAGCTGTCACCCAGTTTTGCAACAAAAATGGTATCTCATGGTGGGGATTGGCCTCCATAAACCTAAAGAAAATGACTCATTAGCAGTAGAATTTTCAAAAACTCAGCATCTAGACCTCTGCAAAGCCAGCAGTTAATCCTGAGATAGTTGAACACAGACACTTTTTCACACCCTTCTGCTTTCCCTTCTGCACATCACCCCAGGTGATTTCTGTGTGAGTCCTTGCTGTAAATCTGCTGAGGGCTTCACTTCTGCAGGCAGCAAATGACAAGCCAGAGCATAGTTCCAGGCTCACCTTGCCTACTTTCCCTAACTCCTCCTGACAGTGGTGGTGTATAACAAGACTGGACTGATCCTTTGATGCAGGCATACATCTCTAGAAATCACCATCCCCTGCAAATATACAAGTGGCTCTGTATTTAAGTCAATCTGGGTCTCATTTAATTAATTCCTCCAGAGACATATTAATATCCTGGATGCAACAGTCTATATCCCTGATTGAAAAAGGGCCTCCTGGCCAATTATACTGAAAATTAGGGTTTTGCCCAGTTTCACTATAATTATCTTATTTCCTGTTCCCTTTTTACAAGCCCTTCCTCTTGCAAAATTGAAAGAAATTCTAGGCCTACTGCTTATGTGTTTTCCATGTTGGCACTATTCTACTTAAGCTTCAAATGGTTCTTTAGACCTTTGGATCCCACATTTCAAGTTCTTGAGAGTAAGTGATTCAAAAAACCAGAACAGCATAAAGCTTATTTCTTGCTCGCCTGGGGATGTAGGAAGAGTATCTTTCACTGTTTTCTAATTACTCTCTTCTGGCTGATGCTCAGAGCTGTGGTGACATGCTATGGAGGAATTTGTGTCTAACCCGGCCTAAGTAACTGAAGGAAGTAAAAAGGAGAACAGAGACAGAGAGAGGAAGATCCTAAAGGAGCACCTTAAATTTAAAAAAAAAAACCTACTACGGTACTGTGAGTTTTGAGTTAACTATTTGCAACCCACCTACATCAGACCAAATGTCAGTTCTTCTAATCTAGCTGAAGGCTAATATTATAACCATATGACATGTCATAAGGGATCTATTGAGTCTGTAGCGCACTGCCTTCGATTCTGCATCAAAGCCCAGAACATCCAATAAACAGAAAAAAAAATGTGCATGCACATTTACATAAACAACATAATGTACCTATTTAATGCATTACAAATCTCTGTCTTTTTAGTTTTTATTGTATATTTCATGCTGCTGCATACCTTTCAATTTATTTCAGTTCTCAGTAATGACAGTACATTTGCAACACCCTTCATATTTTGCAGTCTCCATGTCACATTACGTAAATTATTTAATGGGTCAATTTACATATTTGTAGATATTTTGCATGTAACCATAAGTTCCATTTTATCAACATGCTTTGACCCTCACTGTGGGGGAATTATGAGGGAGGGTGTATAAAAGTTGTCCGGTGGAGATGTATAAAAGTTGTCAGCTGTGAGCAAGTTGGCTGGGATGGGTAGATGACTGAGGGTGCTGGCATGGGTGCTGGCACAAGTACTAGAGAGTGTCTGGAAGATGCAAGGGTGGGTGGGGTAAGTCAGAACTGCAGGGTTGGGAGTGCTGGGATGAGTAGCTGCTAGATGTCTGGAGGATAAATGGGTGCTTGCTGTATGGTGGGAGTAGCTGGGGAGGTAGCTTGAAGCGAGGTGAGGGTAGGTGGATGCTAGGTTGGGGTTTCTGAAGACAGCACTGGATCCCCTCCTCTTTTATGCATGCTGCTAGCTTCGCCTCCCCTGATCCAGCAAAGCTGCCGGCAGAGCAGGAGTCTGAGTATTCCCTGGTGGCTGGAAGGATCAGCCGGGGTTCATTCATCTAGCTCCACTGAACGCATGGCCTCTCAGCTGGGCTGCAAATATGTGTGATGCTGCTTTAGTGCAGTAAGGTCAGGGAGAGCAGCTGGAGGGTTTGACAACCTGTTGTGAGGGGGTTTCTGGGATATCATCAAGAGAAGTGAGGGTGAGAGGGTTTTCTGGCTTTGGATGGTCCAGGTTAATTTTACTGTGGAAAAGGCAGGGTTCAGCAGCAGAGATGAATAAAACTAGGCGGTCTGAGCAAAGGGGAATGGCTTTCCATGGGATTGGGGGGTGGGGTTTGACCATTGGGAGCACAGGGGACAGAGGTGGGCAGGAAGAAGGAAACTCTCTTCTAGCTTCAGTACTTGCTTTTAATGTCCTCTTTCCTTGCCCTTCCACAGGAGAGAGGAGTTAGTTCTCTCAAATACCTCCCCAGCTACTTCCCTGCTCACTCCTGCTCTCAGCATCCCACTGACTACCATACTGCTTCCCTCCACCCCCAAGTGCAATGGCCTTTGTTTGATTCATGAAGAGCATTCTTGGGGTCAGGCAGAACAAGTAGAGCAGCCCTCTCAAAAGCCCTTCTGTTTACTTAGATACATAGTGCAGGGACTTTTCCTGGGTTGGTGCTGCCTAAAACCAGGCCCAAAACAGCATGTGCAGTGGCATCTCCAGGCTGAAGGGGAAAGCCGGAACGCCATTCTCCATGGGCAAATCCCACAACAAGGAGTATTAAACCACAGTGTTCTCTAGATTACAGCCAGTCCCCGAGTTGCAAACGGTCAATTTACGACCGTTCGCATTTACGACCGAAGCTGTCGTAAATGGCGGACCCCGTGTTACGAACGTGATCCGCACTTACGAACAGCGTGGTCGCGTGTAATTCTATGGTGTCCGACTTACGAACAAACTGAGTCACGACCAATTCCTTGATCCGTAACCAGTTCGTAAGTCGGGGAGAGGCTGTATAACTATTCCCCATCACTGAGAAATAATAAGAATGAAGATAACCAACACTGCTTATGTAGCTCAAACAATATTTTGTGGTGTTCCTTCTATTGCACCATCTCTTTCTCTCTCTTTCTCTCTCTCTCCTTTCTATACTACTCATCATGTTGTGGTAAATGCTTACAAACATATTAATGGAAATATGCCAACATCATAAGAAAAAAGAATAAACAAAAATGTGTATCAGTTTCAAAAGACGCTACAAATATACGGGGAAACAATAGCAAAGTTTGACAAGAAGCACAGCACCACCAGGGAGAGAAATGTTATTTCTTCACATTTAGAGGAAATGATTACTTTCATTTGTCTGGAGATTTTGAGAAGACTAACAAAACAGAGTATACAGCTTATATCCAAAGGGCTTTTATCACTGGAAAAAGTAAGAAACATGGGACTGTATTAATTAAAAGTTATTCTCATTACATATTTTATGTGGCACCAGCTTACCCACAGGACAATCTTTACCTGTTTATGCAAGGGCAACTGAACAGGTTGTGAATGAGCAAGCAACATAATGCTAAAACAGTGTTTGGGTACAATGTATCACATGTTCACAGGAATTTGCATGAGGTTTTATTCCTTTAAGTAAAAACCCAAAATTTCAAGGAAAATAATTAGGAATGGGTCTCAATTAGGGAAAAGGATTTAAAAAAGGTTAAGGACATTTTCTTCTTGCTGTAACAATTCATTCATGTTGGGCCTAGTTCTTACATGAGTGTAAAGAAAAGTAATCCTACTGAGTTATTCTGCATGTAGACCTGTGTAAATGAGATAAAAATCTCTTAACCACGGTGAAATTAATATACATTGATTTTTTTTAAAGAAAAATTATTTTCATAGGAAACCAACATTGAAGTGAAAACTAGTATGCATTAAATCATCCCAGCTGCAGGAGGGAAAAGTACTCTAGAAACTCTCAAGATGAAACCCTGGTACTATTGAAGACAATGGGAATTTTGCCATTGACTTAAAAGTAGCCAGGATTTCACCTCAGGTTTCCAGAGAATCATTTCTTCAAAGGTGAAAGAATGGTGTCACTGTCAGGGTATAGGGAGTAGAACTTTAAACTTTGCAGATGCCCTGAGATCAGGAAGAAACCCATTTTCATTTCTGTGGATCTCAGGGCATCTTTGTAAAGATTCAGGCCTGCACCTTGGTGCCATGGTACAATGAGATGCTGTGTCACCATTGAAGACCCAACTGTATCTGTATACTATTATTCTCTCTCAGAGGGGTTAAACAGAAAGGGTATGTCTACACTGCCACCCTAGTTTGAACTAGGGTGGCTAATGTA
>CM057846.1:135339341-135355729 GCA_030068395.1 Apalone spinifera
CTACATTAGCCACCCTAGTTCGAACTAGGGTGGCAGTGTAGACATACCCAAAGACAGGAAGTGAATGCTGTTCTGAATAACACAACTCCTGTTGTGTTTCTACAAGACTGTCAGGGACATATATCTCCAGCTCTCTCCACTTCAGCCAGCTATGTCCCTCCTCCCCCAACTACACAAGCCTCAATGTGCAACATTTAAAGGAAAAGGCTTCTGCTATCTCAGGAAGAGAAAAATTTTGTTTTACAGATTACAATGTCCCCATTCTGTGCTTACTAGCCAGATATGCTAAACATTTGTACTACAGTAGTTTCATCTCCTTTGCCCTATGCAGCAGAGAGAGTGAAATGGTCTTTTGTATACACAAATGATTCACTAACAGTATGCAGAAAAATTGCCATTGTGTGTGCGCATGCACATACACATACTGTGCACTATTTGGTCTGAGATTTACTTCACCTTTTTAGAGAATATTCCAAGAAAGCATAAAACCATGGAGAAAGAGGGAATCATTCAGATTCCATTTTAATAGGTATTTCTGGAGTGAGCGAGTGAGTGTGTGCATGAATGAATGAATATACACTATTGCCATCCAGCACTTTCAAATATTGCCATTACAAATGTTCAAAAATCAAGCTAATCTTATCCGGAATATAGAAAAATCAACTGAAAGAGGCTCATATCTATGCTAACTTCAAACAGTACTGGTGTTTGAAGATTTCTGTTACCAAAAGAGCACTTACCTGTAATCATACTTAGAGCTGATAAACATGCTAAGGCTGGGATATCAAGGTTAAGGCTCTGTAAATTTAATGAAAAGTCTTTAATTGACTCGAGCCACTCCCCAAATCCTCGAAGGCACTGAAGTCTATGAAGCACAAGTCCATTGCAGAATACAAACTTATCTTCAGCAGTATCAGATCTTGAAAAAAAATTAAAATAAATACACATTATTTTACAAATAGATTTATACATAATACTGAAACGTGCATACTTTAATATCTAACACATTATTACGGGGCATATGTGGGCATTCATGTTTGACAATATGATTCTTCCTTGGGGCAAAAATACAACATACAAGTTTCTATGACTGCTTACTTTGTAGAGTTATAAGCCTTAGGTTAACAGTAGCACGTGGTATAGACTGTCTAATTAGTTAAGATTTTTGGTCCTGCCAAAGGCACAAGCAACAGATACATTTTACATTAAATACTCTGTCTTTGAACCTAAGGAAAACAGAGCATGTATGTTCTGAAATACAATAATATGAAAAAGCAAAGATTATTTTCATTCTGTAACCCTCACTGTTTCCTCCCTTGCATTTCACAAATTTCAAAAGTGACATAGACAAAACGATAGAAAACATATGAACTAATGTACATAAAGAGAACATACTGTAATACTCAAGGCAGATAATCTCTGATGTAATTGACAGTACATGTCAAACTACAACCAAACACTGAAAAAAAACCCAGTTAAAAGCAAACAAACAAACATAGTTCATTTTGACCCTAAAGAAATAGGGGCATAACTCAAAACTCCATCCTGGGATTTCCCTCTACCTATCTGAGGTACAATGCCTTAACTAGTGCCAAACTGATGAATTGCACCTCACTCTATGAAATGACTTGGTATTAGGAAGAAAAACAATCTGAACAAGATTCTGAAGTCCCTTTATCCCCTTCCAAAACAGAATTTCAAGACATTTATGTGAAAGAAAAAAAACACCCTCAAACCACTACGTTACAAATGCTTGTCTACGGGTCATGTAGGCAAATATAAAACAGCCTCACTCAAAAGTAAATAATGATAAATTATGATTAAAAGGGGAAAAGAAGATGTGGTTAATCCAATAAATGGAAGCATGTTAGTGAGAATAACATTATTCCATTTTTCTACATTATTTTCTCATTTATCTTCTTCTGAATAACAAATTGAACATGATATTTTGTGGATTCATGTCTTTTGTTGCTGCTTCTTTTTGGCTGTTTCCACCAATGACAGAAGTAAAGCTACTGCTCTACTTAAAAATTCAATAATTTTTCACGTCAATTTAATATGGGATTATTTTCAATCACAAGCAATTACCTGATGGAGAGTCTTAGTACAAACAGCTCCAAAAAAGCTGATTCTATGAGTAACGTCTGATCTTCCTTTGGGAGATCAGTAAATCCTGGAATTTTTTCCGCCCAGCCCCTGGATATGTCAATGGAGGCAGTCAGAAGATTATAGAACTGTTGTACATGTTCTGCATCTGTGCCTGCAGCAGCCTGGTCAGTGGAACAGTACTAAAATGAAAGCCACAGAAAGTAATATTATGCATTTTTAAAGAATGTCACGATACAGACAATGCTGTCTGCTCAAGAATGATTTCTGTGAGACCCTCAATGGAAAAGACAGTAGGTTATTTTATGTAATACACACCTGTTTTTCTTTTAATATAGGTAGCCCTGGAATATCTATAACTATATGCATTTATAGAAATCAGGCATTTTATAGAATACCAAATTTGGCCTTTATCTATATGTTATTAGTCAATGAAACTAGAAATTGAGGGAGGGGGAATAACTTTTAAAACTAAAAGGATATAAAAATTCTATTAAACATATCACAATTTTTAAATTTCCCACTTATGAATTTAGCTCAGTGTATTGTAAATGCAGATTTCCTCTGGAACTTCTCAAATCACTCTTTAGCAAGGAGATGTGGGATAAATCTTTTTTATTATTGGACACATACGGCATCAATCCATTTGAATAAAAAATTGGTTCAAAGTAAAATAATTGGCCAAAATGACCTCATCATTTGAACCAAACAATTTTTAGGTTTAGGCAAAGAATTACATCATCGTGTTGACATGACCAATGTTTCCAATAACCCTAGCTTCCTTAACTTTCCCATGGCCTGCCAACAGACTGCAGCTCCTTCCTCACTATCACTTCTGACTTCTGAATTCAAATCTTATGCTGAGGGTCTAACCCTGGCCCTACACTCTCTCTGTGACGTGGAACACAGCCACAGTGGTGAGGCTCAGCCTATTCCTGTGTCTGAGAACTACTGCTGGTTTCCTGAGTGGGGGGAGATGGGCATGGAATTTACTCCATGACTATAACAACTTCCTCTCCACTTCCTCCCCCACACTGGGAGGGATTTAGTGCAAACAATGTCTCACTACCCGTGTGCTTTTAAAAAAAAAAAAAAGGAAGAAGAAGAAGGTAGCTAGTGAGATATCCACAGCTGACAGAGAGGATAGAGAGGGGGAAAGTGCAAAGAGGAACCCTAGGGTGAGTAATTCTTCTCCACTACACACTCCCCTAAGGGGGGAAGCAGGTTCACTGATGGTGTAGAATGAGGAAGATGAATAGTCTCAGAATCATGGATAGGTTGGAGATACACAAGAAGTGATACTGGAAACCTGCATAACTCTGCCATGGGTGGGGTATCTCTGCTGGTGCTAAGTAATTCCCATCTGTTCAACCCAGCATTAGCTGCAGGTCCATTTCTCATCCTGTGCTCCCATTGCCTCCCCCTGTGATAAAAAGCACACGTGATCCCTCTGATGAAGTTCATATGGGGAAAAATCCTGCCCCTGCAGCTATGGGGGGGGGCAAGGGGGCACATAACACTGAACCCAGTGAAGTCCCATTGCAAACAAGAAGATGCAGGATTGGGGAAAAAGGGTGGTGCTGTGCAGGGCATGTACATTACTTTGTACATGACTTTGGTTCTCCCCTCATAAAGAGGGATGGAAATGTGCAAGTGGGAACAGATGCTACTCAAGCCTTTGTGGACTGTCTATGTTGCTGCTCCATGGCTTGGAGAGGGATAGGACAGAGGATGATTTCACTGCCACCATGGGTCCCCTGTGCATCTTCCCAGTACTTGGCCCTGATGCTCAGATCAGGTGCTGGGATTTGGATTTGACTCAAGTTAGCAGGGCAAATCTGGCTCATCCGTGACATCGGAATTCAAGGAGAGTATGCTGCCCAGAGCATCAGTTCCCAGGCTGTGCAGAGGAGGAGGAGCTGGGGGCTATGTGGTGCCATGGGGTCACATCAAACTGCTATATTTTTCCTCTGGGCATACCATCTAACTCCTGTGTGCGGTCAGCCTGTTTGCTAGCTATTACAAGACTCATCCCTCCAATATAAACAACAATGCACATCTACCTACAATTTTGGCCATATAGCAGGATACCTGGTTAGTAGGCTACAGGGTAGGCCACAAGTGATTAGAAAATAAGAAGTGCAACTGAACAAGCTGCACAAATTCTCAAAAGCAAAATGGGGTTGGAGGGGAGGGATTGACTGGACAGTTACTTGAGACTCATGAGAAATCTTCACTAAAATGCACCAGCACCCAAGTACCTCCAAAGTGCTGAATGATATCACGCATTTTTGGATGTTCTTTGTCATGGTTCCTGGGTAAGAAAAACATCTCTCTTCTCTTATAGCCAGGTCCTGCACCAAGACCTCTGCACACAGGGAATCCTTTATATTTGGATCCCACCATCCCATGTGAAAATTTTGTAGGGTAGCAACTTTTGTGGTACACCCTGTATCCACACAAGGTGAGGGAATGGGTGTGGGGCAAAGAACAGGTGGACCTGATTTGAGGGAGGGCAAGTGTGTGTGGGGGTTACACAAGCACCCACCAGCCCCACACATATTGCTCAGAAAAGGTAACACACGTCCAGGCTGTATTAACCTTTCTGCAGAGCCCTTCCTATCAGGAGCCCCCATTTAATGGGGATTTGGAGACAAAGCCAGGGAGTCCCAGAGCCAATATGGAATAGAGAGAGCCTCATAATCTCCTGCAGAACGCCAACATCTGTTTGTCCCTAAGGAGACCTGCTCAACTGTGTGGGCATTGAACTATGGCACATTCAATCCATGGGGTCAAACAGAATGACCTGAGGAAAATTCCTCCCCTTTGCACAGGTGTTTGAGGCAAGGAATGCTCTGGACCATAGAAACCAGAAAAAGGAAAAATATATATACTGTTCTAAAGTCATCCCATGGATAGCTCATTTGAAGCAAGTAGGGATAAATATGGCCCAGTATTTTTAAAGTACTCCTTGAACATATTACTTTGACCTGCTGATAACAACGGCACATAATATTACCCTTTTATAACTAATGTGAACATTTTTGTGTTACATAATAGAAGCAGGTTTATTAAATTGAATATATGTTAATAACTATGCATATTTCTTATTTAGATTTGTTTTCCTAATTCTAGCAACTTTATCCTGCCCATGGGAGCATGATAAGTAGAATGACAAAAACTGTATTTCCTGCATTTGAGTGGTTACTCACTGCCAGAGTATGCCATTCATTGCTAGAAACGTTCACATTTTACCAAAAACAGATGAGGACACAAACTGGGCCAAATTCTACAATCCTGAATTACACACAAATCATTCCCTACACTGGGAAAACCCAACAATCAACCCATGGGAAGGGGGCTGGTGTTTATCTCCCTCCTACATACAACTACTTGCAGGCCTGGCTCAGTCAAGAGGCCATTAGAAAGAAGAGAGAGCCCTCCTGGTGTTTATCTCACTCCTACACACCACTATGAGGCACTTTGACAGAAAGTCAGAAGAGGGGACCTTCTCCTGGCCCCCAGGACATGGCTCATTTATGAACAGAGCTCTCCAGGGAACCTTGCCTATGATTGCTGTCAAGATTTTCCCTAAGGGGAGCTCCAGTGTACAGCAGCATTATTTTATGTAGGATATAAAAATCCAATGCTGCACATAGTGGTTCACTCCTTCCTGCTTATGTCACACCTCACGAAGCATGCACAGTTACAAAAACGTGGAGAGGGCTTCCTTAGGTTTCAAAAGAAGAATCAATTATACTCTTTTAGTGCATCTGCATTGTGGCCCTGGCATTTGTTTAATTTCTGGCCTCTATAAAAACAGAGGGATTATTATAAATACAGATTACTGCCCTACTCTATCTTTAATCAGGCAAAATTCTTACTGAAGTTGATGGGAATGCTGCCTGGATAAGGAGTGCTAGATTTGGGACTTGATTCTCTTGTCACTTTACACAGTATAAATCTGAACCTCATGGAACTATAACAGTGAAACAGGGGTGAGACCAGAATATGGCCTTGGGCCTTTAATGAGTTATAAAACAATCTTCCTAGTAATTGTTTCTGAAATCAAATGTCTGAATATTCTATTACTGTGGACTGGTAAATTAAAACCAACTCTGAAATGAAGAGTAGCAATGTTCTGAATAGAAAACATTCAAATAGTATTTATTTTAACATCCCAGGGTTATATGATTACTTGGATTTTGTTTGTGCAATGTATTGATTTTTTTTAACAAACTCTTGTATTGAGGTTTTTATTACTATTTTCTTATGGCAGGCAAGACAATATTATTAGTTTACAATATGCCAGACATTTGAAAAACTAAGGCCTATTCCTGCAATATATTGTCTGTGAATTTCCCTCCACCCATGCATATGGTCCACCCTTATGCAATGCATTGTAGAATTAGTATGTTACTGGACACACCTATATTTACTCTGCTCAGCCACAGAATTCATGAAAATAGTTTTGTAAGTACATGTATTTACTACATATACCATTCCATTAATATCAGTTGATTTACAATTTTCATGTTTACTCTCATTGCTTAAAATTATGCAGAATATGTACAAAAACATAATTTGTTAATTTATTTTAGGAGGCTTAAGAGCATTGAGCTACTCAGCTTAAAAAGAGCTACTAAGCACTACCAAATATTATATTTTACTCTAAAGTAAAATTAGGGTATCAAATCTTACCAGAAACTAAGCAGACACAATAGAATCGTTTAGTTATGAAGCATAAACTAATTTAACATCAACTATGCAGTTTTCCATAGACTTCCAATAAAATTGTACATGATTATAAAAAATATTAACCACTTCAATTTACATACTATTTTTGTATGAAGTGAAATAGTCACTGTAAATTAAAAAAAAAATCCCATAAAAATACACAATTTTCATTGGATTTTTGTCAATGTCAAAACTCTAAACATCTATCAGTACATATCTAGGGGCTTAATCCTGCATATATAACTCTACTCACATGAGTAATTCCATTTAATTCAGTAGGACAATGTACATGAGTAAAGTTATTTGCATGCATAAAAGTTTGTAGGTTTAGGCCCTAATTTTAACTTTTTGAAAATTGAAATAAATGAAAATATACCCAATACAGTCTCCCATTAAAATCACTAGACAAAAATATAAAGTGGGTGCTTAATAATTATAGTAAAAAAAATCTATGGTAACTATAGATTAGACTGTAGCAAAGATCTATAATGTGCCTATGATTATTAAAGCATGTCAATATAATTACAAAGATATAAAAAGGTTATTAATAGATATAAAATAGAATATATCTTCTTAATACCAAATGATAAATTGGCTGCATAGAGTGATGTTGTTTTGATACAAAGTCAAACCAATTCTATATTTAATAACATTTAATAAAGGAAAAGGGATTTGTTCATGATTTTCCACATATTTATTTTTTCTTTGTTTTAGATGTTCAATAATATATTTCAATAATTGCATGTGTGCTAGAGCCTATTTTCTGCAATAGATAACAAAATACCTCAGCAATATTTAAATTAAATAAATATATTATATTAAATAAGGTTATAAAAATCTAATAAATTTTGAGATTTCTTTGCTTGATCAATTATATCTTTCAGTTTGATTTAAAGGACTATTTGACAGACTTGAATTAATAAATAAAAAATAAAATAATAATAGTAACTAGCTTTCATATAGTGCTTTTCATCTGTGAGTCTCCAAGCACATCACAAAGGAGGTCAGTATCATTATAATTTATTCCTTAAACCTAATATGCATCATGTATTATGCAATGGTCCAATCCTGCTCCCACTGAAAACAATGGCAAAACTCCTATTGATTTTTAACTGGAGCAGAACCAGGTCCTAAATTGCCTATTTGTTTCAATAATCTCCTTTGTAATGTGCTATGAGACCTACTGATGAAAAACATAGTATAAGAGCTAGGTATTATTATTAGGTTTTCCAAACTGGAAATTACAATTAATACCTATAATTGGTTACAATAAATCCTACAATTGACTGCATAAGGGCACATCCCAGAGTTTGACCCTAGTCCCTTTGAGATCAGAGGGGGCTCTGGGCACAGTCTGTTGCTGGATCAATGCCCTATTTATCTATGCATACTTGCTTTACCACACCTGTGGGTGCAGATAGTATTGTGTCTTAAACTCTATTACAACAAATAGAGACCAAAATTAATTTCCAGTGAAGCTCCATTTAAGTCATTGCCAACACACCAGAATAGGGCACTGGGTATACAGTTTTCTCTCATTTCAAATATACTGATTTTTAAATTAAAAAAATACAATGTAGTAATTATTTCTATGCAAAAAATCATAAAACATACTCTTGAATAATCAAGCTCTCTGGGAGTGGAGTCAGTTAAAGCACGGACCAAGGCATTCATCATACTGATTGGAGGAGAAGGTGGGGAGGGCTGGGAAGGTTCCTGCTGTAAAGGGCTCTTTGGTTTGGAAGGCAGCCGACCTCTTCTTCCTTTCAGGCTATCAGTACGGACAACTGATTAAAGAAGAACAAAAATCAGTCCACAAAAACATCACCAAGCAGCTACAACCACAGATGAGTCCCAGGTAAGTTCTTATTTATGATTATTCCAGCAAAAAAACATAATATGTCTCCATTTAGCTAGTTAGCTCGCTAGACAGACAATGCTGCCATCTTTAATTGCAGAGATATAAGTGATATTGTAAGAGTGTCAAGCTCAGACTTGTAGCCAGCAATGTTACATCTGAACGAACACACACACACACTCCTAGCTTCCTCAAAACACGTCCCATGCTATGGGCCTGATCCTGAAAATGCTTATTCATGTGAGTTCTCCCATTGATTGGACTACTCACATACTTAAGAACTTGCAGGATTGGGGCCTATGAATTCAATCCTGGTTCCATTCCAATCAATGGCAAACCTTATATTTAATTCCATGGGAACAGTCTAGTGCCCAATGTAAAGGCACACAGGACACAATGTATTGCAGCCCCTCTGTGAGGTGGCAGCCAACTGCAGTATAGCACACTGTACAATAGAAAAGGGAGGAGGAACTTTGGCCAGGATTGATGGGAAAAAAATTCATCCTCTGATGACTTTGCTGTTTTTGAACGTGTGGTTCTAGAGAATCCAAACATTATAAACCTAATACCAGGAATAGTTTGGGTTTTTTTTTAAAGCTACATATATTGCATATATCCACACTCTGGGGATGAGTAAACTAGAAAGCCTACCATTATAAAATTCCTCATAAAAATTAAATCTATGTATTCGGACATAAGCAAATTTAATATTCAGATATGTGTGCTTGTGATAGCACACGTTCCTTACCTTCTTTAACCATGCCGACACTGAGACACTTCTGAAAGCGGCAGTACTGGCATCTGTTTCGACGTCTCTTATCCACTGGACAGTTTTTATTTGCCAAACAAACATATTTTGCATTTTTCTGAACTGTTCTCTGAGAAAATGCAACACAGAAATAGTCAACTGATAGTTTCTTGAATGAGCAAGGACCTGACAAGATGTATTTTAATTACAATGTGAAAAGCGACAGTGCAATTTGTATAATTAGATAAAATTAATTTCCTAACACACTAGCCTGCAGGAAAAACAGTTTTATTGGTGTTAGCTGCTGACAATGAAAATTGTCTAGGATTGTTCTGAAGCAAGTCTCAGGAGACAGCCAACTTTGAATGATAAAATCATATCTGAAATTACCAGGTCATCGCATCTACCTTTGGGGATTAGATTATCTCCGCTTTTAATATCCCTTTGGGAACAATTTTCTACTTGGTTCATTCCCCTGATTATTACTGACCTTATTAAAATAGAATCAAAATGATCTGGTATGTACTTCTCCTGCTATCACTGTTGTTAGTCAAATATCACAATAACTGGTTTTGCTAGCCATTAAAATCAGCACAGATTAAATAAAAACTACATAAACCAAACCAAACCAAACTAACTTCCCCCCCACTCCCAACCTTCCACAATTTAGTTAACTGGCATGGAAAAATAAACTATTTTGGATAACATTAATTGAGTTATATTGTACCAATACTTGCTTAGCTATAGAACAAATGTTTGGAGAAGATGCTGGCCAATTTATTTTTAAAATCCTTCATTTATATTATAACAAATAATTTTGAAAGTTATCAGACAATTCAGATTTTATAAAAATAAATTAATACTAGAAAAAGAATAAAACAGATATTGGTAGAAAGAATTTAAAATGTTTTAATGTTTAAAATCAATGGTACTGCAGTAAGTAACTCAATTTCACCACAAATGAGCATTTAATAGCAAAACTTAAAAGCAGCAACAATATATCTAATAATTACTGTGACATTATAAATGGAATATTTCATTAATATGGAATTATGCAGAAAAATATTATTTCTATCACAATTTGTGTTCTTAGTGCAATAAAAGACAAGATCACAAGTTAAAAAAAAAAAGAAACAATTAAATCATTCATCTCTTAACCTGCAAATTGCATGTTAGACTTGGAAAATCATTTTGCAAATTTAGGGCCCAATCCTGTTCCCATATAAATTCACAGCAGTTTTGCCATTGATTTCCACAGAAGCAGGAACAGGACCTTAATAGCTAATTCTCCCAGATGATTTTTTGCTAACTATTCTAATTCTACCCAAACAACTGAGGATTGCAATAGATAAATGTATTTTATTATATTATAAAAATATTATCATTGAGTAATGTTACTAATAGTAAGTGCAATAAAAATGCTTTAAACTTTCAGCTTCTATCAATGCCAATGGAAAACTCCTATCAACTTCAACAGGAGTATGTCTCTAATCTTTACAGAAAGAAATTAACTAAATCAACCCTTCAATCTTGATACTAATAAATCAAACCCTAAGATATGTCCCAAGCTCTAAATTTAAACATGCCATTTATAAGAGTAAACTGAAACCGTACATACCATCTGTAGGAAAAAAAATAAAAAAACTAAAACCTATCATTAAAAACAAACAAAAAATACACAAACCCAGAAAGCATAAACAGAAAGTTTCTTCATAGTGAACATATTATATATTATCTGGCCCCAAAACCTTCTCTGTTAGTCTCTCAGCTAATACTGAGACTCTGTACAGTGCTTAGTCATCCCACTACTTCATACCTTTCACAGATCAAAATTCACTGTTTTCTAAACTAAATAGTTGCATCGAAGTAGCAACTTCCTAGCATGACAAA
Organism: Apalone spinifera; assembly: GCA_030068395.1. Taxonomy (NCBI): domain Eukaryota; kingdom Metazoa; phylum Chordata; order Testudines; family Trionychidae; genus Apalone; species Apalone spinifera. The sequence goes on from CM057846.1 coordinate 135,350,681, forward strand.
TGTTCTGTTTTATAACATACATTGACTCAACAGCTTCCTTAGCTTGTCCTTAAATCTACATTTATTTGTATTACCCTATGGAGGGAGATTACACTTTTCACTGTTACTACTATCTGTATGACCGGATGTCTATCACAACACCTGTATTTCATGTTTTGTTTAAAAAATATGTAATTAATCTGAATGACTCAGTAAAGGCCAGTTTGCTGAGAGCAAAATAAACATAGCTAGATTTATTTTAAGAGAAGCTCCTGAAACTGTTGCCATGCATTTGGTGGAAAGACATTAGTGGGCCAAATACTAGGCTGATGTACATCAGTTTAGCTTCATTGTTTCACCCAGCTTAGACCTTATCTACGCAGTGTGTTAGTTCACACCCCAGCCGTGTAAATTCTAGTGCACACTAGCATGTTGCAGACCCCTGCTGGCACCGACTGTTCCATAGCAAACCTTAACTTAGTCCTTTTTGAAACAGCCAGAATGACATTAACACACACTAGGAAACTTTTAGTGCATGGCAGCAGGGTCCCACAGGCTAGTTAGTGCGAGACACATTAATGTACATTAGAATTTACACCACTCTGGCACAGACTACCATACCATGTAGCCACGCCCTGAAACTTTGGTTAAGAATTAGCCCAATCTCTACACTGCACCTTGTGGAGGGTATGATTTTGTTAGTATGACTAGCCTGTGTACCCTGCCCCAACAGACTACTCAGATGGCAGGTTTTCACTCGAATATCCACAAAATCAGTCTAACTTTTCTGGTTGAACTGATCAACAAGAACAACAACCGATGCAGTCGGTCGACGCTTAGCATGACTGGTATGGGGCTGACTTGAGATGGGAGAGCTAGTGTGTACAAGAGTATATGGTTCTCACCTTGAAAAAGCCCTTGCAGCCCTCACACGTCCGTACCCCATAGTGTTGGCAGGCAGCGTTGTCCCCACATACGGCACAGGTGCCTTCTCCAGATGAGGAGCTCCTGCTGGGCGGGGAAGGGAGGCCACTGCTGCTGCTGCTGCTCTCACCCAACATGCTGGAAGTGGCTGCATTGAGGCCCAGTGGCGAGAAGGTTAAGGCGGCTGCTCTTTTGGCCAGGGGGAGCCCATAAGGATGGTTCTCCATAGTGGCTTGACTGGCAGTGGATCTATCAGATCCCAGAGGCAGGCTCAGGGCAGCAGGGTCATAGCACATGTGGGCACCAGCTGCAGGCGTGTGGGGTGGCGAGTGCTTGAAGTGGAAGAGCGGGAAGCGGGGGGGCACAGTCTTCATAGGGGCAGAGTCCATCAGGTGGCTGGAGGCCATGCAGGTCTGTCCAGGCTGCAGTGGATGGGGGGGTTCATCCCACATGGAGGCCTGGTGAGAAGGAAATCCAGGAGTGGTGGGCGTAGAAGGTGGGGACTGCTTGAAGTACATGGAGGTGCTCGGCATCCCTTCATCTGTGGAGGGCGGCAGTGAGGAATGGTAACTATGTAGCCGGCTGTCTTCCATTTTTATGAGGGGCCTCTGGTTGGAGGAAGAGGAGGCAGATTGCATTTGGTACAGGCAGGAGGGCTTGAGCTCATAGCTGCCAGAGTAGCCCTCCATGAAGGTGCTGAAGCTGGGCAGGGAGGTGGTGGCGGTGGCAGTAATTTCAGTGCTGCTCAGGTCCATGGTCAGTTTGGCATAGTCAGGATTCATGATCTCTGAGCTGTACTCTGAGCCATATGCGTAGGTCTGAGCTGCATAACTCGAACCAGGAGGTGAAGGGCTATATTGGGCTTGCACACAGGGCATATCTGCAAGGGCAAAAGGGGCCATTAACAACAACAACAACAACTACACTTCAGCTGCAACTTGGGATCATCACTTATATCTCTCTCAGCCTTTTATGGTGATTTCCTGCATTTCAGAGCAAAATTAGACAACCACTGTCAGAAAGTGGGAGTTCTACATTTCCTCAGAACATTCGGTCTTTGAGAAGAACTATATATTAGCGATATACAGAGCTGCTCTCAGTGACATTGGTAGAAATCAATGGACTTACCCCAAATTTACACTGGTGTATGTAACAGCACAAGTTGGCTCTAACTGCTCTAGATCTGCTCCCTAATAGACACAGATGTCAGTGAAAATTAAACAAGCATGAAAACAGTATTTGGCCCTAACTCTACCTCAAAATGCATGCAATTATGCCATAAAATTTTCATAAAGGAAAAACCACACTATAATTGTGTGTATGTGTGTGTGTGTGTATACATATATATATATATATATATATATATATATAATTTTCAGAGTTTCTCAGTAACTGATACAGTGATTTCAGTTATTTTTTATGTGCACTATAGACAATGTATTTGTGTCATGCACACACACAATCCATAGTGCACATCAAAGTCACAAATGAAATCACTGTATCTATTACTGAGAAGCTGTGAAAATAGATACTTCTTACTTGACGTAGGGCCCAAATACTGTATTTCTAATCACAACATAATTAAGGGTAATATCTTACCATTCGCTTTTAAGAACTCCCCATTATAGGGAAAACTGCTAAAAAAAAGATGGCACAATAGACCCTAACATTTTTTTAAATGTAAAGGCAAAAGTACACTGTATTTCTATCCTGATTGTAATAGAAGACCTAGGCTGAGATTAATAGTACAACTGTATTTTTTTTTTACATTGCATCATGAAAGTTCACTCATAGCTAAAAAAGATCACTTTAGTAACATAAGGAGTTGGGTTTTAAAATTTATTTTCCCCTTCTCCATTCCACACTTTATTGCTCAGAGGACATTACAGACCCAATAGAGCAATCTTTATGAAGTTTGCCTGCTTGCACTATAGGTTTCAAACCCAGTATTTGCAATCAAAGTTAAAGGCAGTTGTCAAGTTTCACTTTGATAACAATATACATCTTTATATTAACGGAAATGCTCTCACATGAAAAAAAGAGAAACTGAGAAAGTAAAGAAGAATTCTTACCCTTGGAGGAAATATTTTTCCAAATTTGGACTAGTTTATCTCCTTATAACTAGTATCATTCATATTCCAGTCATTGGATAAATGAAACATACAAACATTTCTAAAGTTTAAATGTAGCTATTCTTGGATATTTTAAGAAATCCCTGTGCTTTGGTTACTAGAAACTCTCATACAATAATCAAATTAATTTATATTAAATAAACTTTTAATTTCTAGTTTGTAGAGAAGCACATTTAAATTAAGAATAGATTTTAATTACTGTATTTTCATGTCAGAAAAAAAGACCAGTTCATTCAAGTTTTCAAGCAATTTTGTAAATTGAAATGACTGCTTTTGTTTCCTAATATAATTCTTTGAAGACTACTTTTATTTATACATCCAAATACTATATTTTATTTTAAAAGTAGGACAAAATCATCATAAACCTTACCTCAAAAATCTTATTTATTTTTATTTCTAAAATGTGCTTGCTAGTCTCTGGAGGCATATACACAATTGAACTAACAGAGAAAGAAAAACTCAGTGTCAACTTGTGATATTATCAAACAAGGGGGAGTTAAACAACCAGTTTTCTTAAATATGTTGGTTATATGTTAACAGAGGAAATGGAAGATGGAACTCCTTCCATGAGTCTCCAATGAAAATTCATTGAGAAATGAAGTTTAACAAGCAGCTAACTAATGTCACAAATTGACATGTTGACAGAATCTTGTGAGAGAGAAGGATTTTCTGCCTGTGCTGAAAAGAAATAAGAGGTAATAACAAATGACCTGCAATTCCTTTTCTTTTCAGGCAGAATACCTGCACTGCATGGCTATTTCACATTAAGAAATTATGCTAAAGCTGCTCTCTTGGAATAGAAATCTGCATTAAACCCTATATGAAGAAAAGAAGGAGGAAAGAAGTAAGGTAAAGATCTATTCCAATATGCAGAACTCATTTTACTATAGTGCTTTCCAGTATGATCTACTGACTAGTTCAAACCCCTGTTTTTTTTTCTTTCTACTTTAAGCAATGAGATTTGTGTCCCTCAAAAACAAAAATAACTGATAATTTAATAATAATAGCAGCAATAATAATAATTATTTCTTAACACATAGTGCTTAAAATAATCACAAGCCACATTTCAAAACGAGGTATTATTAGCAAGACTGAGATAGAATAAATACAAAATCTGGTCAGGAACATTTCAGAGCTACTAACCTTTCTGAAATCTTTGCAAGAATGTTACATGAGACTAGGGGATTAATCATGTACCCAATACACAGCATCCCAACCCACTTGCTTGAATTTATCTCTTTACATGTTCACACTTTGTTGGTTCGGGACTTTTCATTCCTAAGGATTCAGTCATGACAGTACAAGTTTTATTAAATACAGTCTCTGAATCGGGGACCCAATTCTGCTCTTAGGTAAACTCCTCGCTGCCCTGTTCAAAGCAAAACGGCTTTGCAGGAGCGAAATGTGGCCCTGCCAGCGTGAAAAATATTAAACCTGTTGATAATATTTGCCAAAGAAGCCCCGGGTATTGGCAGGATGGAAACTTTATTCTCGCACCGGACTCCTTGCGGCGGGGAAAAGCCAGAGGGCTGAGATCTGGTCGCAGTTCCCCCCGTGTGAACCCAGACTAACTCCAGTCATTTCAAAGGAGCGACTCCGCGTTTAGCGGTGCGCTTGGGGGGCAGGACACGCTCTGTCAGGGCTCGGAGCGGGCGCGGGGAAGGGGCTGTTACCTGGAGGGTATCTTGCTCGCTGAATGGTGGGGCTGGTTGTCTGGACGGCGGAGGCTGCGGGAGGAGGCGGAGTGCGGGCTGGCTGGGACCGGTCTGCGGGTCCGGGTTTGGAGCCGGGACTCAGCTGGGGGCGCTCTTCCGAAGCGGGCTCTGTCACACAGCAGGCAAAGAGAGAGGGCGGGAGTCACAACGCGGGCCGCACCCTGTCGCGGCGGCGACCAGGAGCCAGGCAAGGTGCCTGACCCGGCCGGCTGTCAAGCCGGGGAACTGAAAGCGGCAGGGACGGGGCTGGGAGGCCAGATCGCGGCCACCTGCAGCCTGGGAGGATAACGCGGGGCTGG
>CM057846.1:135358003-135370445 GCA_030068395.1 Apalone spinifera
CCCCCCCCCCCCACCCAAGAGTCTATGAGTCTCTCCCTCGGTACAGTACAGCGTGTGTGAGAAAGCCCCGGCCCCGCACCTACACTGCCGGCATCTGGCTGCGGCGCTCGGCTTAAATTTTCAGAGTGCTGTCAACCTGCGAGGCGTTCCTAGGAGCGGAGAGGGAGGATATGGCTGGCAGGCTGGGTCTCAGTAGCAGACTTGTCAATGGCACATGGCAGTGCAGATCTGTATTATTAATATTTAAGGTGATGATTAATAATTAGAGCCGGCCCTCATGCTGTTACTGTACACAGTCGAATTGCTTACCCGGGTAGAGTTCAGGATAAAACGCCAGAGAGCATTTAACAAGGTAAAGTTTAGCCGACCCTGTGGGTGTGCACACTGCGCTTATGAATTATGATTTTAGTGAGTATTAACACTGTTTCAGAGGACAAAGTAAAAGGGGAACTTTTTATGTGTTCTGAAGGATCTCACTGTACCCGGGTCTCTCTGTTCAGGTCACAAATGTCGGTCCTCAGTCACTTCAGGAAACTTCATCCTCAGACTTGTAGCTGTAACTGACTTTGCTTTCGCTCTAGCCGAGCTCCGTTAACTATCGTCGCACATGACTGTTGTTGCTCTGTGTGAGTTTATGTTTGCTCGCGTCCTCGCAAGGCGAAGGGGGGTGTCCTCAGGAAGAGGCTTTACTTTCTTTTCATAATAATTCGCCATGCTGTGGATTAATTTACACCGTTCAGTTGGACATTGCAAACTGCATAGAAAACACAAGTTTGAATGAAACAGCTGCGGCAGCGGCTGCTGCTCACACACGCATGCAGTGACTAGGCGGGAGTGAAAGAAGAGACGCCGATCGCACTTTCACTTTGTTTAGGCTGGATTCACAATCTTCCTTCTCCCTTGGTGTCTGCATGGGCCAGTTCCTGGGAACTAATGGGGCTCTGCACTCAGTCCTATAGAGCTGGCTTTGTTGCTTTTTCTCTCCGGAGGGAGAGGTGCAAAGACGAAGGAGACTTGGGGTTGGTGTGTAGGGGGGGTCTATGTGAATCCGTGTGTGCATGCGGATAAGAGGCTCACTGAGACAAGAGGGGCTCTCCAGCAGCGAGTCCGGAACCAGAAGCTCAGCGGGTCACTGGCCATCCCACCCCCGATCTCCTGTCAGTGTCACCTGCCAACCCCTCTCACGGAGGGAGCCCCGTGGCTCCCAGCGAGGAATCCGACCGCACGCGGGTACCCCAAACTAGATATTTTTTCTACTTTCTTAGCCCGCGAGCCCCTTTCGGAGCCAATCAGAGGGGACACGTCACCATGGAACGCCGTCCTCTTGCCCCGGCGCCCAATCCCCGCACACGATGCACCGGGCTCCACGCCAAGAGGCGGGACTCGGGGGGCTGACGCACAAGAGGCGCGTGATTGACGCAAGCTGTGTTGCTAAATTTAGCTTCTGTGCTGTGCAGGCCGATTGCGATCGCGCGGGGGAGGGGGCGGAGCCGGGAGCCCATTGAGCGGCGGCGGCGGGGCGGGTGCGCGCGCGCGCTTGCGCGTGGGGCCGGGGCTATTTTGAGTCCCTGCTTTGATCCGGCCAAACCAAATATAGCTGCAGCCGGGTATTTATAGCCCGGCCAGCCCCATTGTCCTGCCGGCCGCGCCCCCGGCTGCCTTCCTGCGGGGGGGAGGGTGAGTCAGGGATGGAGCCAGCGGGCGCCGCAGCACCCTTGCTGCCCCCGGGCTGCCCCGCCTTGGGCTGAGGGGCGCCGGGCTGCACTGGGGTGCGTGACAGCCCCGCTGCGCGCCCGGCTGGCTGCGGCGGGGGAGCGGCCGGTGATTCCCCGCTCGGGAATGCGCAGCGCCTGGGGGCACTTGTCCCGCCCGCTCGCCGGCCAGACGCCCCCGCTCCGGGCGCGGGCGGGCGGGAAGGGAGCAGGGACCCCGCCTGCGGGCAGGGCGCGCACTCCGTGCCGAGGGCTGCCCCGGCCGGGCGCTGTGGGGATGCCCCTGCCTGATGCAATGGAGCCGAGCAGGGGGCGGTGGCGGGCTCGCATAGCGCAGCAGTGACCTCACGGCAGAAGCGGCGGCTTCTTGGGAGCCCCCGCCCGCCTGTTGAGTAAGAGCTCTGGGAAGTGAAAATGCCATGACGGGCCGGTGCGCTCATCCCCGGGGCTGACAAGCCGCAGACCAGGGGAGATTCCCTTTGATGCGCTGCCTGCGTGGGCGGCCCGGGGCAGAGGGAACGGGTGGCACTTTCCGCCCGCCGTTTCCCTCCGTACAACCACGATAAAAATACTTGGCTTTCCATGTTGTCATCTGCCTGCAGCCTACTCATCCTGGTGTGCCTGGCTGTAAAGGGAACTGGCGAGAGGGCGCGACGCCCGCTGCCTTGGCTGAAGGGCTGCGGTGCTGCCTCTTTTTTTATTATTATTATTTTTACCCAACCCAGTTCCTGAGTTAGCCCAGTGACCCCGGTTCCTTTAATTTCTCCCCCTGGTTACAGCAGCCTGGTTTAGACAGACCCTGTCAATTGGGAAATCGGGTTTCTGTACCTTATGGATTCACAAATAGCTCCTAAGAACAACCACGGGAAGAGAGCGGCGAGGGAAGAAATCCGCTGCATGTGTTCAGTTTGCTGTCAGGTCTGGCAGCAGCCTGTGCGGAGACGGAGCCGCTGCCCTTTCGGGACGCTCGCCTAACTTTTCGGTTTCCTGCTTGTTGAAAAGATCCTAATACAAAGCAGGGGCAGATAAAAATTATTTGTAGAGGATTTAAAAATAATTCAGGGCATCCTTTTTGAAGGATGGACTCCCATAGACTGGATGACTTTTTTTGGGGGGGAGGGGTCAAAAAGTCAAGTTGACATTGTCTCTTGGTGCACATGATGCCAAGTTGCTCCTTGGAATACTGAGCTTGTCACCTGCTCTTTGGAATTAATCTCTGCTGAGCTGAAGTAGTCAGGGTAGTTATAAGCAGGAAGAATTTAGGCTTTTTTTACACTAATTTATGTTACTGCACACTGTGCTTTTGCAACACCTGAGGAGGCAAGGTGGCCCTGTTCCAAGCCTCTCAGTATTTGAGGACAGACAAGTGAATAAAAGTTAGGAGAAAGGAAACAACAGACAAGTTATATATTTACAGATAAGTCAACTTGTTTCAATGTTTAAGTGGGTCTGTGAGAAGGTGCTTTGTGAATGAGCTCAGGGAAGTCTTACTGTGCATAGGGGAAAGTGTGCAAAGGGGGGGTATTTGGACAGTGAAGGAGGCAGGAAGCAGCACATAACTGGATAAGGTAGGACAAGGAGCAAAGGGTAGAGATCTGTAGCGCTAAGGGTGACAATAAGCTTCAATTTGATGTAATGGTTGGGATGGAGAGCAGGTGAAGGGATTCACTTTGTTTTTCCATTCACATATTGTACAAATTATTTTGCTGTGATAACTTTAGCTGTTGGGTATAACACTCCTATTTGAAGAGGCAGTTCATTGTTCCAAGGGCTCACTAAAGTACTGATTCCCTAGGTCTGTTCCTAGGCCCCAAGCTTCTGGAATAATTTGAAAAAGAATGCCAGCTTTCATTCTAAGTCAATTCATAGCCCTGATTGTGGTGAAGAAAGGCTTTGAATACAGGATATGATTCTGGTCAAAGCAGTGATGTGCCTGAGTCTGCAGACTGCCTGGAACCATAATTTTGAGAGGGGTCCGTTACCCCATTCATTTCAGTGGGGGTATTAATTCCAACACCCACTACTTGGGGGGACCATCACAACACTAGTCCAGCAAAGGATCCTGTGGGTGGCAGAAGGAGAAGTGTGTAGCAACAACCCACACCCACCCAAGCAGATATAATCTAGCTATTGGAATAAGTACTGCCTCCCCCCCCTGCACTGTAACTGCCTTTCTGGGGCTGGGAGAAGGGGAACCCATGTTACCTCTCAAAGTAGGAGGTTTGGTTAAGGATACAGCTGTGTTGGTGGAGCCATAGTATAGGCCAATGGGATGTGCTATGGGCACTGGATAGTCTTATCTATCCCTGTAAACTACACTTTTTTTTTTTAAGTGCAAAGTATATATTTTCCTTTCACAAATAGCTCAGAAATGGCAGAATTGGTTTTGCTCAGATTTTTCATACAAGTTTAACTTTGGATGTAGGCTATGCAAGGATAATTTCTTCCCCAGGAGAAAATTTCTGACTGATATTTAGGTGATTGGAACCAGGAGTTTATGACCATTATAAATATGTTCTGATTACTTTATCCACAATAATTCTGTTTTCCCAGCAGAAGCTCCACCAGCTAGTAGCATTGCCTGAAATTCTGTGATACCACAGATGGGGAGGCTTGAATATTCCTGAATTGAGTCGGTTTTCTTGGCTCTTACGAGCTAATTCTTTCTTGCATATGCCAAGGCAAAATTTAAAAACATGCAAGATAATGAATTAAAGGAACAACTCTTCAAACATACTTTAACTCGAACAGTAATGCTATTATTGAGAGGTGCTCATGGAATTGCAAATCTAACTGCCCACACAAGAGTTGATTTGGGATTGAAGAGGCCAAGCCTGGATAAGTTTCAGATGCACAAGCACAGCATCTTATAAATAGGATGATACATTCAGAGAGATCTTAGTTTAAGTATATTTATTATTGAATAATGACACAATTCTGAATGAAATCCTTACTGGAACTGTATTGATGGTGGAGAATGGTGGACACACCTTCATAAAATGTTTGGCGTAAGCTTTAATCTTCACATAAACACTGTTCTGTTTGATGGCGTTCACTTCTAAAGAAAAAAAAAGATAAAAGCTCATCCTTGCCTGGGAGAGAGACTAATAATTACCCAACAGGTGGTTGGCTTTTTGTGAAATAGATGCTGTCCAGACCCAGATTGCTGCTGTTCAGCCCCAAGGAGATTAAACTCTTTGAATTAAAACTAATAAAATAACAAATATTCTTGACTTTGTTTTTTTAGTTAAAATTATTAATCCAATGATGTGTTCACGCTCTTTCTCTTTAACTGTTTAATAAACATTTGCTCATTCAGTATCCATAAAGGATCAGACAATAACTTTTCCTACCAGATGTGCTAACCCAGCTAGACTATTATACAAACCCTGGCCAACGTTTTGTAGGAGGTTTTTTGTGGTTTTAGTGAGATCTTTTATCTGTTTATCCACACACACATTGAGTTCTTAGCTGACATACTTTTAGTTCATGCTAACAAGGGATAAATTCTCTAATTTACCAACTTTTAAATTAACACTTTTCCTAACATCTTTCTACTCCTCAGCAAAGCCCTCTGAAGTCAATCCTGTTATGTTTTCCCATCACTTCTGTTTTGCTTGCAACTGTTAAACTATATTGTGAATTGCCTTTTACATTTGTTATCTATCATCTTACTCTGCTTCATTTACTGTTTTTTTTTCTCTCAGGCTATGTCTACAATACAGATCTTATGGCAGCATAGCTCTACCGCTGTAGCTGTACTGATGTAAGGTCTCTGAAGGAGCTGCGTTAGGCCAGTGTGAGAGAGCTCTGCTGCCAGCATAATTACACCCCCCAACATGCAGCTATGTCTGCAAGAGAGTCTCTGGCTGACAGCGCCATCCATTCTAGTGCTTTTATCAGTGACACTTATGTTGATTTAAGTGGTTTTTTTCATACCCTTAAAATAAAAGTATTGCTGAAAAAAGGTCTAGTGTAGTCTAAGGCTATGTCTAGACTGCAGGCTTCTTTCAGAAGAAGCTTTTCCAGAAGAGATCTTCTGGAAAAACTTCTTCCGAAAGAAAGCATCTACACTGCAAAAGCACATTAAAAAAGCGATCTGCTTTTTCGAAAGGTAGTGTCCATACTGAATGGACGCTATCTCGCATTTCAGCTGTGATTACTAGGGAGGGAGCGGCCACTTGTGCTTTCCCCCCCTTTCCTCTTATTTCAAAAGAAATCCCTCTTTCCCGTCCACACGTGCCTTTTTCCAAAAGAGCACTTTCGGAAAAAGGCTTCTTCCTCATAGAATGAGGATTACCAATGTTGGAAAAACTCCTCTGTTCGTTTAATTTTTTTTTTGGACGAATGCAATTGCAGTGTGGACGTAATTGCATTTTTTTTCAGAAAAATGCCCGTTTTTCCGAAAAAACTCTGTAATGTAGACATACCCAAAGTCTCACTCTTTCCCTTTTTTGATGATCTAGCCGCCTTTCTCAGATCTCTCTATCATGCCCAGGGCTATTGACAGGGAAGGTTAAAGGGGGCAGTTGTCCAGGGCCTGGTGATTTAAAAGTTCTCTGGGCCACTGCCGCTGCTACCACTGCCCTGAAGGCTGGCTGGGTGAGGTATGGTATAGAAGGCTGGCTGCTCTTAGCCCCACTCTTTCCACCTGAAACACTCCCCTTCTGAGGGCCCAGCGCTTCCTGCACAATGGCCCTGCCCCTACCAAAGCTTGTTAGCCCTGATCATCATTCTTGTGCTTGCTTAACTGAAGCGTGTTCCTATCCCTTAAAGCTGCTGGGTCGGCAGCAACTCAGCCTGGGATAACATGAAGGGTTCCAGATGATGACAGTGGGAAAGTCCAAATGAACTCACAGCCTTTTTCACTTTACGTAGTAGGGGGATAACTTTCTCACAAAGCAACTCAATGGAATGCTGAGTTCTCAATATGAAGCTGCGTCAAAAGGGCTAGTACGGTGCTTGGATATATAAATAGGATTAGTGAGTAAAAGTAAGGAGATTATTTTATCATTATATTTGGCACTGGTGAGCAATGTTCCCATTAGGGCTATGTCTATACTGCAGCCTTCTTCTGCAAAAGCTTATGCAAATGAAGTGCAGAGTAGAATATTGCCACGTTTCATTTGGATAATTAATTAGCAGCTGTTTTTGTGCAAGAGGCTTTTGTACAAAAAGGAGCTGTGTAGACGGTTCCTTTTTGCACAAAAAAACCCTCTTGCGCAAGAGCTGTTCCTGAAAAAATGAGGAAGAATGGGTCTATACGCTTCTTTTTTGTGCAAAAGCAGCTGCTAATTAATTATGCAAATGAAGCATGGTGATATTCTATTCCGTGCTTCATTTGCATAAGCTTTTGCGGAAGAAGGCTGCAGTATAGACTAGCCTAAGATTTTCCAACCATGAGTGGAGTGAGTTTTGGCTTGTGCCCCAATCCTGAGGTCATGTGCGCTGGTTTGGATGTGTGTCACTGTGCCACTCAATTTATTAACACACATTCCCGGCCGCTGCAGCAGAAACGCACCCCTCTGCTCTGCCATGCAGTGTGTCCTGTTCCCAGCAGGGTGTAGACCCCGCCCACCCTGGCCATGCAGCATGTCCTGTTTGCAGCCCCAGCTGCCAGAATAGACTCTAGACCCCCTACCATGTGGCAGCCCTGGCTATCGGAATAGGCTTCTCCTCCCCCGCCATGCGGCAGGTCGTGGCCCCCCACCCCAGTGGCTCTCTCACCATGCCATCTCAGTTGGCCCCGTCTGCCAGAGCAGCTGCCTGCCATGTGAGTGCTGCTGCATGGTTCTCCAGAGCAGGTGGGTGGGGGAAGAATTTTTTGTGCAGTGCCATGCATGCACACACCTTAGCGGGAACTATGCTAGTGAGGTAGATATTGGAATGCTGTAACTAGTTTTGATATCCATAGTTTAAAAATGTTGTTGACAAACTGGAAAGGGTGCAGAAAAAGAGCCACAAAAATGTTCAGCAGCTGATAGTGAGAAACTTAAAAGAAATCAGTCTTTTTGTCTTATCAAAAAGAAGACTGAACGGTGACTCGATTACATTGTAAAAGTATCTTTATGGTGAGAAAATATTGATACTAATGGGCTCTTAAGCAGAAAAAGACATAACAAGAACTGATGGCTGAAAGTAAAAGTTAGACAAATTCAAATTAGAAATAAAGCACAGGTTTTTTATCAGTGAGAGTGACTCACCATTGGTACAGATTATCAGACTAAATGGTGAATTTGCTATCTCATGATGTTTTTAAATTGAGAATGGATGCTTCACTAGAAGATGTGCTTTAGCCAAACACAAATGATTGGGCTCAGAACAGGGATAGCTATTTTATGGCCTGTATTCAGTGCTTAAAATTATATTAAAAATAGCGTGAGAGGAATTCTATCACAATCTAGGGTTAGCAGTACTGGTAAAAAAATTGCTTAAAGTGCATACATCAGTACCTATGCTTGGTTTAAAAACTTCTCCTGATCCATGGGAATTCCTCCCTGTTCCCACACTCTCCACTTAAAGCATTGGTTGTGCTATACAGGCAGTCAGACTAGAAGATAATTTAATGGTTTTCTAGCCTTACTATCTATCATTCTGTGAAACTCCTAAAAAAACAGGTACAAAAGATACTTTGGTAGGGGTGGGCAATACATCAGAATTCTTGTGAATATGTTTCTCAAACATATCTTAGTTCTCTAACACTGTCACAAATGTCTTCTTTTCATCTTCTTTGCAGACACAGAGTGGGTCACAGCATTGTCAAATTCAGTTTGTTGTGCTGTTTCTATAATAAGTGAGTTTCTGAGGTAATGGCTTGTTAGGCCAATCTACCCTCTCCAACTCACAGGAATGGTATGTCCTATGTTCCTCTTTTATCTGCCTATTAAGTCAATTAATAGTTCTTCTTCATTATAATTCTCCTGTATTTTTTATTTGTACAGTTAAAGGTATTTTTACCAGGAGCCAGGGCTACCCGGGGGATTGGGTGAGAACAGGATCTCAAGAGACTTAGATTCTATTTCTTGCTTTGTTATTGGCCTGCTGTGTGACCTTGCACAATTCACCTTACTTTTCTAGAGCTCAGTTCATTACCTGCAAAATTCCACTTAGAAAGAGGCTTTTAGATTGAGGGATAGAAAGCATCATATAAGAGCTAAGTATTATTATTAATTAATTTATAGATAGGACCAAAATTCCCTTGAATTATAATCAGTCCCTATTTTCTTATCTAAATAACAGTTTACCTAAGCACCTATTATATATCTGTTTTCCTTCTATGTTTGTCACAGTCAAAAGGTCACAATTAGGCTCCGTGATTTTGTTATGTCATAGGTCAAGACAGATTAAAGACCAACGGAAATCTTTCTTTAGTTAGGGCTAGTGCGTAAGAAGGCTGTGAATCAGCTAAAATAAATAGTCAACTGAGTGGATGAACCAGTTCTAGTACTTTTTACTGGATTGCATGTACAGGGCCAGAGCAAGGCATAAACAATATAGTCCTGAGCTAGGAACTTATCTCCTGGAATCACATGACAAGGACAAAATCTGATCTTTCAGTTTTTGAAAAGGAACTTTCTAGCCCTTATGGATATGAAGAAATTCTTGAAAATGACCCCATGACCTGAGTGTAAATGACATAGCTATCTGCTTTAGTCTGCAGTACCTGAAGCTGAAATTACAGTGTGTGGACTGCTCCAGACATCTCAATGAGATGTGAACTCCCAGATCTGTGGTTGTGGTTTAGAGGATGACTGGCACATCAATCCAGCAGAGTTATTTATGTGCAGCAGGAAGAAGAATGCAGTGACCCAGCCTAGCCAGCTAACCAAATACACTCCAGCTGCTGGACTAACTATTGTGGGGATCCTTTGCTGCCAACCCTGACTCTCAGCAAGGGAAAAGGGGATTCTTGCTGTTGCTGTGTTGGCAGCTCCAAAGAGGAGGGGGTCTCCCTTAGGGGTGTAAGCGACTAGTTGATGTAAGCATAGCTTATTGGATAGTCAACTAGTGATGCGACTAGTCACTTCCTCCCACTTGCTGTCTCTATCAGCTGATAGGGCTCTTGCTACAGTTCAAAGGTGGAGGTGCCCTTATTGACTAATTGAATAGTCGATTTGATAAGTTAATAGTTTGATTAGTTAAAGAAAAAGGAAGAAAAAGGGGCCCATGATCTTGCCTCTATCTCTTTAGGAAAACAGCTATGTCTTGAAGGTCTGGAAGTCAACAGATCTACACTTTGTCAAACCAAATGGGAGTTGTGCTCTTGAGTCAGGGACTGCTAGCTGCTCTCAGTACTTTCCCATTGAAACAAGAGAGCTGTAAGGCTGTGTGTCTCCTCTGATTGTATCAGGCAGGGTATAACATGGACACACATTTAGAGTGTTATAAAGGACAAGACCAACTCTTTAAACTGCACTCAGAAACTAGCTATCAGACATTGCAGATCATGGAGCTCAAGTGCTTACTGTGAGAAGTACCACTTAAGACACAAACCAACGATATTATACGCCTGCTGATACTTCTAAATGGTTATCAGATGTAACGACATACAAAATAGATTGCAGTAATTCAGTCTTGAGGGTCAAAGGCATGGATAGGATGGCAAGGTGTGCACCAAAAATAGCAGGACAAAATCATTTAGGTATAGATTTTACAACAGTACCCTGGGCCACTGCTGCTACCTGAACATCTAGAGCAGCCAGGGATCCAAAATAATACCAAGACTGCAAGTATGAATACAAACAGTAGAAAACTTAATGGGAAGACATTTCCCCCTCTTATTCTGATTGCTCTCATTGCTTTCCTCTTATTCTGATTGCTCAGAACAGTGGTCCATCTAGTATAGAGTCCTATCTTTGACAGTGGCCAGCAAGAGATGCTTCAGAGGATGTTACAAGAACCTGCATTAGGCAGATGTGGAATAATCTGCCCCTTTGCCAGCATCCCCAGGGTGCAGCCTGAGACTGTGGGATTGCTGTTCCCCTTAACTTTCCAGCTTGGGCTGTCCCTCACAGTGCTTTGCTAGTGAAAAGCAGCAAACCCCTACAGGCGCTGTTATAACTCAGCACAACTGCATGTGGAGTCCCACATACCCTCCTAGGTTGTATGAATGCTTCCAGAGCCACACATGAATCACACAAAGAAAAGCACCCGCCAAATCCACCCAGGTGTCCCCTGCTCAAGATGAGCAGTGCAAATTTATTAATTGGCTCACCACTTCATCCAGGGAAAGTGGATATACATCAGCCTTTGATAACTGAGGAATTTACAAGACACTTCAGGCAAACTCACTGGTAAAGATAAACAGTTCAACACATTTATTGATGATAAAAGATAGATTTTGAATGATAGGCAAAACGCTAGAGTAAATTATTCAAGAAATAAAATATAAGTAGGCAATCTAAACTGTCATCCCTATTAAACTGGGCAACAAATAGATGAAACAGGTTTTTTTACCCCACTGGATAGTACTCAGTTCATAGTACACAGATTTCACCCTTGAAACCTGGGCCAATCTCCTCTGTTGGAGTCTTCAGTCCTCTTTGCTTGCAGCACAGGTGGGGCAGAAGAAAGGCCATGCATGGGGCCCTAGCGTTTAGGGTTGCCAGATACTTAACAAAATATATACCAAACATTGCAGGAGAAAAATTGGTTGAGCAAAAAACTACAAACAAACAAACAAACAAACAAACAAACAAAATGGGGGAAAAAAGTTGTTGAGCAGAAAAAAAAAAGCACAAAAGAAAGAGGCACTGCACCTTTAAATCCCCATGCTCACGACTCGCCCCGCCAGACGGGGCAGGGGGGAAATGTCCCAACCAGCCTTCCATCTGAGAAGAACAGAAAATACTGGACATTTTGCATGTCCAGTATTTTCTGTTTTTTTTTACTGGACAGAGGCTGCAAATACTGGACACCTGACAACCGTACTAGTGTTCTGGTTAATACTTCCAGTCCCATATGCTTGAAGAATACAAGTCCAGGTATGTCTGGTGGGCATTGCTGAGTGCCCCAGGCAAGGCTGATCAATTCTCCTGGTGTGACCTCATGCAGGTGAACCCTCAATGTAGCTTCCTTGCTGGACAATGGCAGTTAATAGTTGTTTGACACCTCAACCAGGCATTGGTTTACTCCCCTTGCTGTCATCTCTGGGAAACTAATATATGGCTGACTTTTAACTTACAGCATGTTTTAGGACAACCAAACAACATGATTTCATAACTTTGGCTACATCTACACTGCACGACTACTTGGAAAAAACTGTTCTGGAAGAAATACTCCAAAATAGTTTCTTTCAAAATAGCGTAACTACACTACAGGGAAGCCTGGAAATTAATCTGAGGCAGGTTCTCGTAATTTGGATTTGCTACCTCAATTTAGAGCCGCAGGAAGCAGTGGGGAGTAATTACTTTCAATAGCCTGGGGGAGGAGCTATTTCAAAATAGCAGCAGTGGAGCCCACACTACTGCTATTCTGAAATAGCCATTTCAGAAGAGGCTTTATTCCTTGCGGAATGAGGTTTACAAACATCGAAATAAGTCGCCTGTTATTTTGAAATTAGTTAGAAATAACAGGCTAGGTGTGTAGATGCTTACATAGTTATTTCGGAATAACAGACGTACCCTTCATGTGCACTATAGATATGCGTTTTTACATAGGGGCTAAGTCTAGACTGGCATGATTTTCCGCAATGCTTTTAATGGAAAAGTTTTTCTGTTAAAAGCATTTGC
>CM057846.1:135388385-135411286 GCA_030068395.1 Apalone spinifera
TAAGATAAAGGAAGGTGTCTTTGTTGGTCTCAGATTCGTGAACTTCTTCGAGATCATGCATTTGACTGTGCACTGCGTGGCAAGGAAAAGACAGTTTGGAAAGCTTTCCAGTTAGTGGCAATAAATTCTCGGAAACAACAAGGCAGACAACTACAGGTTGTTGGTGGAAAACCTCCTCAAGGCATACAAA
Source organism: Apalone spinifera (assembly GCA_030068395.1). Classification (NCBI taxonomy): domain Eukaryota; kingdom Metazoa; phylum Chordata; order Testudines; family Trionychidae; genus Apalone; species Apalone spinifera. The sequence goes on from CM057846.1 coordinate 135,388,576, forward strand.
AGCCTTGGTTGCAACATGTCACTAAAGATACATTTTTTGCACTCTCATCTAGATTTTTTTTCCACTGAACTGTGGAGGAGTGAGTGACGAGCACGGCGAGCGATTTCACTAGGACATTGCAACAATGGAGAAACGCTATCAGGGCAAATGGAGCCCATCAATGCTTGCAGACTATTGCTGGACAGTGACAAGAGATGCTCCATTTAATGAATAAAAGAGAGAAGCCAGGAAGCGCCGAGTAGACATTGAATAGGACTAAACTATGTACATAATAGTTTGCCTTTTGTTTCATAATAAATTTTATTTATATAACCCCTTTGCTGATTTTTAAAGTGTTACATAAACAGGACAGGTGAAATATTATCATGTAAAGCAACCATAAACACATGAAAAGACCTAGGTTTACAATTTATGATTAAAACTCTACTATCTACACAATATACATAGACGTAAAATGTAAAAACTTAAATATCTTGGAAACGTAGCCAATCAGTTGTTTTAATTGTCGTATTTGAATTCAGCACATGAAAATACATAATAAATAGAACATTTTTTCTCTAAAAAATTGTAGACCAGTGTTACATGAATTTTAGTCAGATGCCTTAAGAACTCATGAACATTGAGTTTGCCAAATCAATGAGCTATTTAAGTATAGCAATTATAGCCCTGGAAAGGTCAGAAGCAAAAGTCAGCTTGAAAATACATTGGGGGTTAAAAAAAAATAAATCAAAATTCTTCTGCTGTTGATTTTGAACATGATGTGGGCTCTAGCATCTTAGTAGGTGAACACTAAGTCAAAACTTCTGGTGATTTCATTTACTTCAGTTCTGTAGTCCATACTAGGGATGTTAACTGTTGGTTATTTTAGTAATTGATGGAATTTCCATTGACTAGTCGATAGGCACTTCCACATTCCTTCTTTGAAATGTACAAGAGCCCCTACGCGGTCTCGTGTACATTTCAAAGGAGAAATATGGAACTCCGTGTGCAGCCTGGGACCAGCGGGAAGTCGTGCTGGCTCTGGACTGCACACCATGTGCCAGCTTTGAAATGTACAAGAGTCCCCAGCAGCAGCTCTTGGGCATTTCAAAGCAGCAGCACAGCCTGGAATCAGTGGGGGGACTCAATGTCCCCTGCTGACCCCGGCCTCCATGCTGCGCTGCTGATTTGAAATGCCTCGTGGAGCCAGAGTCAGCTGGGGGCTCTCTAGCTGACTGCAGTTCCACATGGCGTTTCCACATAACCCAGGGTCAGTTGGGGACTCCCCAGCTGACCCTGGATTCCACGTGAGGGAGTGCCACTCAGATGTGCAGCGCTGTCCTTTTCAGAGGTTGGTCTCAGTTGTGCAGTGCTGCTGCTTTAAGTACCCCTCTCCCCTCCTCCCCCGTGTTGCCTCTAATGTTGGGGGAGGGGGAAATTGACTAGTAGACTGACTATCTGATAAGCATTTGCTTATCGGATAGCCGACTAGTCCTTCACATCCCTAGTAAATACAGTTACTTCTTGATGGTTCCCATGTTAAGTCCACATTGCAAATGCATATTCAGTAATGAAACACCTCATCAAGACTGACTTTTGTAAACCAAACATCCTGATAAAAATATAGTGGGAAAGCTGAAAATATAATGCTTCAGTGGTTGGTATTTGCCTGTTGGAATTGAATCATGCTTTACTCTGAGGAAAGAAAAGAAGTTGGACACCATTTAGATCCCTGAATAATCAAAAGCATCAAATGGTAGGAACTGAAGTTGAATGAAAAGTTTTCTAAGTAGGCGTGTCCTGCTTTCTCAAAACAAGTCACCAAGTGGTATTGGTACTGTAGTATGGTCATCTGCTCCAAATGCTTACCCTGTGGCTATCACCTTTGACTTTGACCATATGAAAGCATAAAAGACTACGTCCAGATGGCCTCAGACACTTATTTCTCACAGGCTTTTTGTCCAGTAATGTGCCAGATTTGACCCAGGACAGGGAGATGCATAATGTAGTTGGTGGCCTTTATGTTCAAATGACAGCATGAAATCTATGCAACAAAAATTCTACTTCAGATTTCCAATCCCTCTGCTGGGCATTGAAAAAAAAATAAAAATGTGACTGAAAAGGACATTAAAACACAGAAAATGGGACTATTAAACTGTAGAAAGGAAATTTTTTTTTCTTTTTAAATCGCTTTAAGTGTTTTAGACTAATTGCATTCTCCCATCTATATGCCTTCCTATTACCAAGGTTCTTGTTCCCTTAACAATTCTTCATTTTTTAAGCTTTATGTTCATTCCCTTTTGAAACAGTGGTAACAAAATATATTGCAGTTATTCTCAAGGATAAGAGCTTGGATTGACCTGGAAGGAGGATAAGGACAAGAGAAGGAAGATAAATAGAGGAGGAAGTGAGAAGAGGGAAAAAGGAGGTGGAGGGAAAAGGAAGAGCCTGAAGATTTTTAATTAGACACCTCTCCCTAAACAACCCAACCACAAACAGCTTGTTGAGCATTTTTGTTTATCACCTTTTTTCTTTATTTAAAAATTGGCCCAACATTTAACGTTCATTAAAATCCATATTTAAATGGATAAGTGCATGACCTGATTTTCAGAAGTGCTGAGCACCCGCTACTCCTGCCATTGCAACAATGAGCCGAGCTGTACCTGTTGGAAGTTTTGCATAGATATGCCTACTGCAGACAAATGGACATCTACAGTAAATTCAAACAGGCTTGTCAGTAGGGCTAATTTATCCCTCATGTGGCTCCAGTGAAGTCACAACAGGAATCCATCAAGCTCATGTGGTTAAATCTGGGCAACCATGTCAGAGCAAACACCAAGAAGAACATTTATTAATACATTTTTATACTTGCAGAGCAATCTTAGCAAAAATCACCCATGTATTTGGGATAAGTTAATTAAGAGTACATTTTAAAACACCAACATATTAATTCTTTGTGCAGTTGACGAGTCTGAATATACACTACACACAGTTGGATACAGGAGTCAAAGGTGATGCTATCTATAACTGGAATGTTAATTTATACCCACTTTCAAATGTGACTTACAAATCCCATGTCATGAAGAATGAACAACATACATAGGCAAGCAAACCTCCTTTCTGCAGTATTATAAGGATAAAAATCAATTAGTATTGTACCTTAATTTTAAAAAAAGTATTTATATTGTACCTTAGATTAGTTCTATTAGCAAGCTAGTTGTTATTCTTTTTCCAACAAAAAGGGATAGAATGCCATTACTTGAAACTATGTCATAGACAGCAATTTTAACCACAGGAAAGAGTCTCTAGTAATGTCTTTAATCTGATTCAGTGTCTGTTTCCCCTGGGGCCTGCTTCTTGATTTTTGTCTAACAGATGCTGAGCAGACTGGCTCCAAGAAAACATACATTCTAGCATTATCTCATTCTGTGTTTTGCAGAATAAAAAGTGGCAGTGTCCATTTCCTCATCAAAAACGCATGACTTAGCAGAAAGAACCTGTTGCTTGTTTTCATAGTTTGGCCTCAGGTCTGGAAAAAATAAGGTGGTTTGTGGTCTCACTTTATATATGCTATATGTGCTAGGTCTCACTTTTTTCATCAGACACTTAAAGTACTTTATGCACAAGAGTGTCTTTTTGTGCCATGTTGTCTTTTGGAACCAAAAAGGGAGTACACATATCTTATCCTGCTGACCTCTCTATGGTACTTGATACTGTTGTCTCCTGACCCACTTCTAAAAAGATTCGCAGATGAATGTAATTAGACCTATGCCATAATTTTCGGGATCTCTCAGAAGAAATCCAGAGGGTTGTTATGGGAAACTTCTTGCACATCTCTAGTCCTCACCCTTTGAGTACCATAGGTTCAGTGCTCTTACTTATTCAACATCTTTAAGGAGCCATCAGGAGAGTGAGTGACCATCAGCAGTACACTGAGAACATCAAACTCAATATCTCCTTTACATAAAAAACATTAACAGCAATATGTCCCAATTTTCTCAATGCCTACTCCAAACCAGCAACTGGATGAAGAGCAACTGGCTAAAGCTACATCCAGACAAAAACAGGTGATGCTAGCAAGGAAAAGGAAGCACTTCAGAAAAACTCGTGTCCCCTGTTACACTATTGAAAGTGTCTGACCTCAAATTGTTAATGTGGTCGATAGCTGTGAGGTCCTTTTTGACTCATGGATACTAGATACCATACTCTAAATAGATATGGTGGTAAAATAATTTATAAGGGTCTCTGGCCCCATCTTATCAGATCCACAGCTGGCTGTGGTGTTCTAAACCACCACCTTAATCCCCTCTCCCCTCAAACAAATCCAACTAGAAATACAGCACTGAAACTCAACACCATCAGCCTGGTGTATACTTTTTTTCCCCTCATAGGCTCCTCATTAAACATAGAATTCAGTTCAGGGCTGTCTTGCTGTAAAATTCCAGCAAGACAGGGATTACCCCTAACTACCTGAGAGATTTCCTTTCCTTCTATAAACCAACTTGTGATGAAAACCATGTTTCTCTGGAACCAGAAGAGATCAGAGTACAGGAGACAGAACTTTCATAGGAAGTGGACCAAGATTCTGGACTTCAAGAAATAAGGACCATTAATATCACAATAGTCAATTAACTGCTAAACTAATTTTGTTGAGGTAGGTTTTCTTCAATAATACTTCACAGCTCACTTTAGTAGGGTGTCTGCTTATTAGGCATCCCTTCATCACCATAGACACTCTGCTCCTCTTAAAACTTCTTGTAGGCCCCTTAAGTACCCCAGATAGTCTCTGTTGTAGTTCCCAGCTTTCTGGGGCTGCATTAATGTCAAATAAAGTTCACACAGAGCTCAGAGTCCTGAGCCACAAAATAATCCAATGAATTCCAAAAGCATAATTCTACAGTTCATATTCAGCTCCCATTCTTCTGCTGACAACCTGCTCCACCTACAGCTACTATCCCATCTCTTTTGGGCTGAAGCTCAGCCCCTAATCCTGCTTCCTTCATTGGTGTCTATTATATTTGAATTACCTGATGCCCCTCAGGTGGGGCTCATTTTATAATCAGGGTGGCTTTGCCTCAAACACTTCACCCTAAGTAAGGTAAGACATTCTGTTACATGTACCTTCCCATTCACATAAAAATAATCAAACAATGAAAGAGCCCTGTGAACTTATCAGCCTATTTTTCCTATAGGTAGGAAGGAAGAGAAAGAGAGAGAGTGTTTTAAAATTTTTAAATACTTGGGAGGTGCTTAGATGTTATCACAATACTGTATTACTACATAGCTGGACAGATAGTTCAATCTTGATCAACTTTTGTTCTCTGAAGTTCTAAAATGTCAAGGATCTATTGCTCTATCACACAATTCATTCATCTTCTGAGCTGCAAGAGCTAACAATGGAATTCTATATAATATGCATTTGGATTAAAATCCTCAGTACTTCATCTGATTTCACAAGCTCACACCCATGTTTCCAGTTGCTTTATTTCAGCCTTCATGTTTTTGCCACCTCTCATCTGTGTTTTTAGTTCTTTTCTCCCTAATGTTGTATGTCTCTCTATAATCTATATTGTTGATTTTGGGGTGATCAAAGTTGAGGCCAATTATAAGGATGTTAAATTGCGATTATCTGGCTAATACATTTTGTATTGACTGCATGATTAGTTGATAAGGGGGCCCTCCGCAGAGCTGCAGTGGGAGCCAGCTGGGACTGAGCAGTCCTGGCTTGCACAGGCTCTGGACTGCTGGCTCTAAATTTTAAATGTAGTAAGAGCTATTGGGAAATCTGGAATGTGGTGACCTGGCTAGACTAGGCTATACTAATGGGCTACGTCTAGACTGGCATGATTTTCTGCAAATGCTTTTAACAGAAAAGTTTTTCCATTAAAAGTATTTGCGGAAAAGCACGTCTAGATTGGCATGGATGCTTTTGCACAAAAGCACTTTTTGCAGAAAAGCGTCCATGCCAGTCTAGACGCGCTTTTGCGCAAGAAAGCCCTATTGCCGTTTTAGCCATCGGGGCTTTTTTGCACAAAACAAATCTCAGCTGTCTACACTGGCCCTTTTGCGCAAAACTTTTGCGCAAAAGGGACTTTTGCCCGAATGGGAGCAGCATAGAATTTCTGCAAAAAGCACTGATTTCATACAGTAGGAAGTCAGTGCTTTTGTGGAAGTTCAAGTGGCCAGTGTAGACAGTTGGCAAGTTTTTGCGCAAAAGCGGCTGATTTTGCGGAAAAACTTGCCAGTCTAGACACAGTCATGGTGGGGAGAGGCAGAGGCAAAACAAAAAGAAAAAAATTAAAATTTTTAGAACTTCATAAGGGAAACCCCCAAAATTGTACCAGGAGAATAAATAATATAGAAAATTACCAAAGACTTCCTAATTGTAACAATAAACCATATGTTACCATCTCGTTAACCTTTGTGAATCTGTTACTGCCAAAAGCATTGTTATTAATATGAACAGAAGAGATTACTGTGTAACATACTTCAGAAAATAATCAACTTTTCCTCTTCTTGGCTGTAAATCCAGCTCCGCTTTTGCTGTCCTGTTCTTTGCTTCTCTTCTGCTTGAAGTGCTCCTTAGATTCAATGTTTCTGTGGCTCTTTCCTTTCACTGTGTTTATCCACATGTGTGGTTTCTTCCTCAGTGGCCCTCACTTGTCTATTGGGCACCTTTGAACTATGTTCAGTCAATAGATGTTCAAACAGTCACACGCTATGTTTATGTACGGTCCTTTGTGAGTGGGCTTCTCATATGTTGCTTCCAGGAGCTATTTGCAACTTTTTGATCAATCCCTTTTTCACCTATTCTATTTCCTTTCAGTTTCTTTCCCCTCAATACTCATTCTCTGGTAAATCTATTGATTTGATTTCCCTCTTTTCCCCTTCTTTAACAGCACCAGATCATTTAACAAAGTCTACTTTTTCTTCTTTTCCTAGACTGAAACCTTTTCTCTTTTCCTCCTTATCACTTCCCAGTCCTCTGCTTTTATTCCCTGTTCTTCTTTTATTTTATCTCCATACCTCCTACCCAGGTTTCAGTTTGCCCACTAGCTCATCATCTTCTTCCTTCTTCTTTAAGGGCTTGTCTACACTAGGAAATTATTTCAAAATAACTACATTTGAAATAACTCCTGAAATAACTATTTCAAAATAAGTTTACTCCTTGAGGAAAGCAGGAGTACAGATTTTGAAATAACCATCCAGTTATTTCGAAATAACGGGCCTGATCGTGTGGACGCTGCACTTATTATTTTGAAATGAGTAGAGTTATTTTGAAATAACTCCCTAGTGTAGACCAGGGCTAACAGTTTTTTCTAGCTGCTCCTTCAGATGGTTTCAAGTCCCTTCCCCAGCTCAAGCTGTGCTCTCCTTTGCTCTGTCTCTCCCCAGGAAAGCATTCTATTTTGTTGTGTCACAAATGCAGCAAGTTCTAATGCCAGGGTGTGGGTTACTTACTACAGTAAGGCATATTTGCCATTCTAAGTCGCAGTCATTTGGGGTTTGTCACACACAAAAGTTTTATTTTCTTAACTATACCACTATAGTTAGAGCAGTAGAACTCTCCCGTATTGTGGTTGCACTTATATCAGTACTAGAGGATTTACCCAGTGTTGCTTGGATCCTCAACTCAAATAAGTTTTGTTTTTCTTCATTTAAATCATTGGTCTGGAATGGGGTGTTCAGTATGTAGGCTACCCTGGGGAGAGAGTACAATCCCAGCTCTCTGTGACTGCAGCAGGTTGGGGCCAGGTGAGAAGCTCCAGTTCATGGCCACTGCAGCTGCAGCAGGCACGCATGTCCCTTGCCTGGGGGACACAGACACACAAACAGACAAACTCTCTGAAATATATAGTAGATAGCTGTCCCTTTCTTCACTCCTATCCCTTGATGACCCAGTGGGGTTATAGCTGTCCTTGGTCCCCATTTCTGGCCCTCTGCTGCCTCCCTGTGGTCCTTCTACAGTGTAACAATCCCTTCTACTAGACTCCTCCCTTTCCAATTTATGAGAAACAATTGAATTCCAGGCACATCCAATTGTCCTGGTACAACCAAACCCTTACCTTATTTTAAGTTATGATAAGAGGAAGCTGTATACCAAATTTGGTGGTCCTAGCTCTTATAATATAGGAGGACTTCTTGAACAGCTTCACAGATGGAATGACAGATAGACAATGTTTCTAAAATATATAGTCAATAAAAATGCTTTATACCAGTATAACTGTTCCTGTATGAGAAGAGGAATAAGCTATACCAGTAGAAGTCATCTTTATACCCAGTAACTGCATTCATGCTTGTACACTATACTAATTCTGATTTTTAAAAAAATCACACCTTAACTGAAATAATTATACCTGTACAAAGATGGTGTATAGGCCATTCCTTAGATAGAGCTATGTAGACAAATATTTATGTGATTTATGCTTAATATTTCCCTTGATTGACAGCAAAACAATTTAAATTAGCAATGGAATATTGCAAATTTTTACTATGAACAGTATTTTCTGGACTGCACCATAATAAATATACAGTGAAATAGTCCATTGTTTTACATTCACTGCAAAATGAAAAAAATTAGAAGCTGTCTTAGTTCTTTTGATGTCAGTAAATTGGTTTTATTTCTGGCTTGCATTTTGCAAAGAGTGACTCAGAAAAGGAAGTGAAAAAAAATCTTTTAAAACTTTAATTAGAGTCTTAATTTCTGGCAGTCTTATTGTAATATTTATGTAACATATACACAAGATCCTGTCTATTTGTTAGGCACATCTGGAACTAGATTATTATAAAATAAATTATTTCATGTTTCATTAATTGGTATATTTTAACTTTCTTAAAATCTGTAAGTAAAATAGCCCATCACTCTAAAGTGCTCTGCTAAAAAGGTGCCCTTGTTCAAGATTGCTATACATTGGCTCTAGATTTCATTCTCTCTCTCAAATATGTAATGCACTTTGACATGCAACAGCTTTTGATTTTAGGAAAGTTTTATGGAGATTGTACAGTATAAAGTGCATTGTATAATGGCTGTTGATCATGTCACATGGCTTTGGGGTAGCATGGGATTTCAATAGAGAATTGTGGAACTCCCTCCTAAAACACATCAGAATGACCAAGAATCTCACTGCTTTTGGGACAAGATGAAATGCTCACTTATTTGATTGACCTGTCCAACAATAAAGGAATTATTAAAAACAAAACAAAACAAAACATGAACAGAACAAAACAATGTAGGGAGAGTGAACAAGGTACATTTATAATAGGTAAGATACTTGTAAAATAGGTTTGTTTTTAAAATCTTAGATGGTACTCAGATACCATGGTAATGAGCATGATATAGATTAGCATTGGTCTTTAGATAAACCTAGGTAAAAAAGGAGGTGCAGGCAGATGCAAATTTGTATTTAGGATGGTATGGACTAGTTGGTGAAGAAATCAGCAAGTAAAATAGCCCATCATTCTAATGTGCTCTGCTAAAAAGCTGACATAGCTCCATTGACTTCATTGATCTATGCTGATGTATACCTGAGAAGCATCTTGCTTTCTATTTTTACTAGTTCATTCAATATCAAAAAGTTCGAGCATGATGAGACCAATTCTTTCAGATATGAAGAAATTGCTCAAATTGCTCATATATATTTCTTCACTGTCCTGTCCACCATGTAGATAAAAAATCGCAGCTGCTTGTTACCTAGTTTTGTTTTCAATGGAATTGATTTACATGGGGATCTGGTATTTTATCAAGCAGCTTTGAATCAGCAGAAACAATGTTTGCTATGCTGAGCTTTACTAGTCTGACTAGCATCTCTGCAAGCAGAATTTGTAGGGCTTTGCACTGCTACTGGAGTATTCAGTCTAGCTAGAGTGTTAGCTAATGCATAACTGTGAGGCATAATACACACCAGATTGGTAGGTATTATGAGCACACTATTAATATACTAGTACATTATATATATATATATATATAGATGTTTGGGAAGTTATGTTAACTGAATGTATTACACTCTTCCCACAGTTCTGTTAATCCATGTCAAGTATCCCACAACACTTTGTAAAGCTGAAGTCAGTTTTGGTGTTAAAAAATAGGAAACTTGTCAATGACAAAACACTTTAATGTAATGCTCTAGTACAAGCTGGAGGGTCCCTTCACAGATCAGTATCTAGAAAGCTACTACGCAAAACATAAAGAAGGTAAGAACAAGTTAAGGAACTGTTGGGCTGGATTTTAGTGACAAAGTCTAGCTGAAATATCTTTGAAGTACACCTTCTACATAAGGTAAAACATCTGTGAGAATTTGCCTTTTGGAAGGAGGGTATGTTTCCTTTTTTGTATTGTACTACTTTGTCTTTACATTAAAATTTTGGCTAAATTTGGTTATTTGGTCTCTTGAACATTTTAAAGAATGAAGTGCAAGTGTAGTCAAATGGTTACACCTTTGAGCAAATAGGCTATTCAAGCTGCCAAGCAAATAGTCCTAATGAAATTAGAAACATTCTTTCTAAATCCCCTTTTTGTTCAGTAAGGCTTCTTATTCTTTAGGGAAATTATTTCTTCATGCATCTTAGTCCCTTTTATTTACAACATTTAACACAACAGAGAGGTACAAATAAAGAGTTTTCCTTTTTAATTGTATTTATTATGGATAGAGCACCTGCCAAGCAATATGTATTGGTTTTGTTTTTCTCCTGCAATTTATACATCAAGGAATAAGTAATGTCCTTCCCAGAGAAGAGGGGAACCTGTAGGAAGGTGATCAGATGAGAGTTTCATAACCTAGGACTGGGAACCAAAAGCGTATTCAGAAAGACTGAAGTGTCTTAAAGGCTTGTAAATATGTAGTACTAAAACATATTTTTCTTTTATCCCCAAAGTATTTATTTGTTTCTTTTTCTAATCTAATCTAATCTGTCCATTACTGTAATCTCTGGATGCTAGTATAACATTCCTACTATATTTCCCAATGAGTCTGCTGACTCTGGAAGTTCATAATCTAGGCTAAAATAATGTCACACTTCAGAATTAAAAAAAACCACTTACAGGAAGAAAAACAGACTAACTTTGATATTCACTTTAGGACAATCTTTGTTTTGTCTTCAATGGAAGAAACCTGGAGACTGGTTTAAGATCAAACACCAGCATCTAATTGATTTAGTAGATTTTAGTCTGAAAGATTGTATGTTCTGACAGTGCATGATAAAGAGAGCATTTGACAAAGCTATATTTAAAAGAGGCATTAGTTTTGCTATTATGACATAAATTGCATAAATTGGACACAATCCATTTAAAAAAAACTTCTGGGTTTGTCTGCAGGTATTACCCAAAGAAAACAGGAGTAGTAATTCATCTCTGGCATGCCTATGTCAATTAAAAAAAAATTTCAAGCCATTTCAGATTCTGTACTGCCCCTGAATCTCCATGCCAATTTTTTGGTTTTACAATCACACTGTCCCATTTTAAAAAATATTTTTATTTTCTTGTTATTGTGTGAAATACCTATATTTACAATAAAAGAAACTGACTAATGGGGGAATGCAGTGAAACTGAATATATACAAAGTAGTCTTGGAAGAGGGAGCTGGGGAATGGGAGATTGAATGATAACTAAAGTAGGGAAGAGAAAAGATTAGGGCTGTCAATTGACCTGTGTTAATGCCTGCGATTAATGCAGGACAGGATTAACGTGTTAATTTTTAAAATGCATTAATTGCAGGAGTTAATGCTGCGCTGCCCCTTTGAAGTTGCACTTCAAAGAGGAGGCACTTCAAAGGGGCTTTGCAACGTGGAGCCGGAGATCAGCTGGGGACTCCAGCTGATCCCAGACTCCTAATGCACTGCCGCTTTAAAGTGTCAAAATGGCACTTCAAAGGGGCAGCGCAAGCAGAGCCGGGGATCCGCTGGAGTGCCCAGCTGCTCTGGCTCTTCAAAGGGGCTTTGCAACAATGGAGCCAGAGATCAACTGACTCTGATCCCAGGCTCCATGCAACGCTGCCCCGGTGAAACGCCTCCAGGGCATTTTAAAGGGGAGGCGCATGCGATTAATTGCGTGATTAATCGCGATTAAATTTTTTAATTGCTTGACAGCCCTAGAAAAGATAGATGGGATATAGAATAATTTTAATTTTCTTTTCTTTTTTGTTTGCATGAGGAACATGGTTATGGTGGATTCTTAATCACTGATAATTTAAAAATTAAGTTTGGATATTTTTCTAAAAGAGATGCTCCGTGTCAGAGGTGGGCAACTTGCAGCCTGACGGCCACATGCAGCCCATTGAGGTTCTGTGTGTGGTCTGCAAGATACTTTGTTTACTGATGCCCGCATGCAGGGTTGCCAGATTCTGCTGGTTTCTGTCTGCGTCGTTTTTTCCTACCCGTTTTACTAAAGTGACATGCACGTAAAGCAAGGGCATGTGAAATGAGGTATGTGCTGATTGCACACAACATTGACTGTGAGATCTATGCATTCCCTCTGGATCCGATCAAACCATTGCTCAGGTTCAATCAGAAAACCCTGTAAATTCTAGGTACACAAGTGCAGTTAGCAAAGCTACCCTATCCCGAGAGGCTGTCTTGGTTACGACAATCTTGTGGCCCACTGAAATGAAGGAGGGCCACGCCTTAGTCTAGGTTGCCCATTGCTGTTTTGGGGTTATTTTGGAGGTAGTTCTATGGCCAGTATTATACAGGAGGTCAGATTACATGATCACACTGGTTCCTTCTGGCCTTGGAATCTGTGAATCTCTGAGCTACTAGAGCCCCTCTATGCTTATGTTTTATAAAGGAGAACTGTATCCCTAACTAAGGACTTTTTATGTTGCTCTTATTGGCCTAGATATTAACCATGGCATTTGTTCTTGTTTCATGGGATATGCTTTTGTTTCTTGAGCATGTTCCTCTTTAGTGCATCTTTTCAGATGAATGACTTCATCTTTAACAATATTACTTGACGTAAGTAAAAAAATTGACAAATGAAAAATAAAACATCAGCAAATCCCCAGTATCGGCCATATGGGATTCCCCTTTGACATGAAAAGGAAACTGGACTGCTGCACTACATTCAATTGTTCCCATGGACATTCAACACACTTCTCATCTAATAAGAGAAGAAATAAGCCAGATATACAATTGCCCTGAAGAGCAGTGTCCAAGAAGGGAAAATTTAGAGATAATCCCATGGTAACCATGTACAAATAACTAAATTTAGGAACATTCCCCTAAATATATGGGCAAATGGATTGACACCAAAAATTTACTGTGGTTCAGAGTCTATTGAGAAAAGCAAGTTCATATTTACAGATAAGTCTGATTCCTTGCTCTCAGTGAACATATTAACTTTATCTTGTGAATGTAACAGCTCTGCCTGATGAAAAGCTATGCATTTTAGCCAAGATCTTAAACTTTTCTTCATCATACCAGAGCCAATCTCTCATGCTTTCCCAAGACAAGAGAACTCTTGGATTACTAAACTCTAGCATCTAAGTACATCAGACTTCGTATTTGTTTGGCTGATTTTATGATATGCTTTCTCCAGTAATGAGTCCAATATTGGACCCATGGGAATATAAAATAATTCTGAAGATGATTCTTTCTGATCCGGTGATGTATTATAAGAAAGAGCATGTAGATAAATCTATTGAGAAGCAGGTGTCCTAGTGATGAGCCCAACTCCTTTTGTCCGTAGATTGATATATAGATATTGTTGAGTACAGTAGTGTGGGCATCCTCCTGTTTGGAGTTCTGCAGCTCTGTCTCATCTAAGTATTGGGTATCCTGCAAAAACAAAGTTACAGTAGTAAGGGACAAATACAGTCCTCTGCTCTTTGACCATAGAGAGTCCCTTGGTGGTAGAATCGGTAAAAGTTCTGGAGCACAAGGTGAAGGTCTAGATTCTGAGAAGCTAAAGAGTGCACACTTTGAGTGGCAGGGCACTGGCTGGGCAAACTCCCTGTTCAGAAAAGAATAGGACAGGTAGGGATGAGGCCCGGATCAACATGTTTTGGGGACACGGTAGCACTGAAGGATCCTCTGCATTTGGGTATGGGATTGGGGGGAGTGAGTGGGATGCTGATGATGGTAAGAGCTCACAAAGGCTAAACAATTGGATATCAGTAGCTTCCTCTGCTCTGAAACCCCCACACAAATGATTTACCTTTCCCCCTCACACATATCTAACTAGAGTCCAGCCTAGCTATTTGACTAGAGCGGGACTCATAATTTTTCCTTAAATATTGCTATGGCTCCCTGAGACAGGGTGAACTACGCCCTGAACTCCAACCCTCCCCCACCCCCTCGCTTTGCTGGAGTCTTCATGGCCCTGCCACATCCCAGCCCAGAACAAAGTATTGGAGAGAGTTCTCCTAGTTGCACAGAGAGGATATGTGGGATGCGGTCAATCAGGAAAAAAGCTGCAGGGAGCAGCCAATCAGAGCCCAGCAGGCTTGTATAAAAACTCCCTTTGGTCCCTGCAAGACCAAAGGGAGTTCAGTCTGCTGGCAGGGACAAGTGGAGAAAGAAGAGCTCCTGATTGGTGAGAGTGGCTGAGAGGGTTAGACAGATCAGTTGCTGGAGGGAACCAGGGGAGGGAAGAATCCTTGGCTGGCTGCAGGGATTAAGGGGTAGTTACTGGTAGGGACCAAGAAATAGCTTTTGGTTGGCTGCTGAGGCTCAACTAAGAGGGATTGGGTAGGAGTGGACAATAATCTTTAAATGATGGCCACTTCAGAAATGTCTGAAGTGGTCACAGGCTGCCCTGGACAGTGCCTCAGATGGAAGGGAGGCCTTTAAATAGCAGGAATTGAAAGGGCTCGCATTCCTCTGTGGCTCCCTTAGCCAAAGATGGCTAAGCCTATTCAATTCCTGCTATTCCATGTGGCTCTCAGGGAAAGTGCTAGCAGCAGGGCGGGAGCTGCAAACCTTTTTTAACTGCTTCTATTTAAAAGGCTTGGGCAAGCCCTTCAAATAGAAACAGTTAAAAGGGCTCGCAGCTTCAGCGCCGTTTGCACATTGCCTGGGAGAGAGAGACGCGTGAGCCCTTTCAACTGCTTCTGTTTAAAGGGCTTGTGCCTTCCGCATGGCTGCCAGGCAGTGAGTTGAAAAGGCTCACGTAGCTCCGACTCCCAGGCAACGCACTAAGGAGCAGGGCCTGGAACAGCCTCATGGGCCGGATCCAGCCTGCTGAGTGGCTTTTACCCATCCCTGTATTAGGGGAAAATGACCCAGCAAAATGCAGATCAGCAATTAGTAAAGGGATGCAGCATGATGCTACTATACTTTCAGAATTCCTGGGTGTGGACTTGAAGTAGTGAGTTAAACTGGTCCTCCCTACCAGCCACAAGGGGATGTGGTGACATCATAAGGAAGGGAATTAGAACTGTGGCACCCCAGGGAAAGGGGCTGCACTACTGGGACTGACTCAAGAAGACTACAGCTGGTCCCCAACTTACGGCCACCTCGACTTATGACCATCCGCACTTACGACCAAAGTGGTCATAAATGCAGGCTCTGAGTTACGAACACGACCCATGCTTATGAACAGCGTGGTTGCAATGTAACTCAATGGGTTCCGAGTTATGACCATTCTGAGTTATGGCCAAGTGTTTGGTCTGTAACACGTTTGTAACTCGGAGACCGGCTTGTAATGCAAACTGAGTCCAAGGGGATGTCTTAGCAGAAAGACTGGGACACTGAGGGCTCAGGTAGAGGCAAGGAGTCCCCAAGGGAGAAGCCCTCAGGGTACTGCTCAGTACCATAGCATGACCCCTGCAACCTAGCCAGGTCAATTGAAAGTACTGTGAAGGGTCGGTCCTCTTAGACTGGATAAAGACTGAGCCCAGGGAAGACTGCAAGACATTGGGAACATTTTGTACTGTGTACCATGGAAGAGGTTGGTTTGTTTTGTACATGGACATAGTGTGACTTTGGTAGAAAACTGAGTTACCAAAGACACTGCCTCACAAGCACAGTGATATGCAGGACACGGGAGGAGAATAAACTGCAGGCCTGTGCATACTCAACCAGGGACCCCCTTGTGAGAGGTGGTGCCACCCCATTATATTTACTTTTCTGTATACATTTGTATTCCATTTTTGCGGGGGCAAGAGTTTGGCCTTTTTAGTTTAATGATATAAGATGAGCCCCAGTGGAACTATATGAGAGTGACCACCGACCACATTGCTATGATCAGACAGCTCAATCAAGTTGAGAGTGGTCTTTAGATTTGTAGGTCTTGTGTTTTCTTTAAAAAACACATGTAATATACTGGTCCACATTTCTGGAAGAGATCATCCATATTTTGTATTATATGGTTCAAATGCATCTGATGACCTTTACGGTTTCACGATGTAATTTTCTTTTTTAGAAAATATTTTATTTAAATTTAGACAGAGTATCCTTTAAAATAGATTTTATAGTTAAAGACTATTATAATATAGCATGGAACAAAAATACAGGAGTTTCATATATCTGTCACATATTTTGATTACTGGGTCACACATTGAAATCTACTGGTATATCTACAGCAGTACTGCTCAGATGTTTATTCATATATGTAATATGTAGTCTATGAAGCAAAATGAAGTGATGAACAATACTTCTTGTCTTTCAACCTGGACACTGTCACAGTCTCCCCCATGCTTTCTGAAAACTGGCTTATGAATTTGCACAACTTGAAGATGCTTTAGACAAAATACCTCATGTAACATTTCAATTTTAAAGTTACAGGCTACTGAATGTGTATGTCCCATTTCTGTGCATGTATCATTCTTGTATGTGAAATGTGGATCTGTTTATAATTCTAAGTGTGCTAATGAGGGTCTTTACTGATACTCCAGAAATATAATGCCTCAGGCTGTATCTATACTGCAGATTCTTCTTCAAGGAGTCCCCGTGAGTGCGCCACAGAAGGTGCTGGGCTTGCCCTGGTGCCGCAGGACGGAGATTTTTCATAGCGGTAGTCCGGCCGGACCGCGCATGTGCGGGGAGCATCTCGCAGCTTTTGCATCCTTTCGCGCGCTGCTCGGTCCAGTCCCAGCCAGTTCCTCTCAATCACCTCAGGCTGCAGACGGAGCAATCCTTTCTCCTGACTACCCCGCTTGCGACGTTTTCAGGCTTGCCTTGCTTCAATATTAGTTTTTTCTTTCCCCTTTATCGTTCAGAGTCTTTATAGTCTCTTAAAAACATTCTTTACTCACAGTTAAACATTCCAGTTTCACTTAGATATGTAAGGTTGTTCTTTCTCTTTGCTGTGTTATAAGTTTCCGTTTCTCGTTGCTTTTAATACAAAAAAAAAAAAGAAGAAGAAAAAAAAGGAAAGAAAGAGAGAAAAGCATATTCAGAGAGGGGTGAGAAGGACTAGAGGTTTTCAAGGTACTTCGGTTTTCCCTCATTGGGACTGAGTGATGCAGTTCAAAATGCCCGGATCCCCAGGAGTCAAGAAATGCGAGCAATGTAGAGAGGCCAGGCCAACTTCGGATGGTCATGCGTTGTGCATCCGCTGCTTAGGAGAGAGTCATGTCCCACAAAAGTGCTCTCTGTTCTAAATTAACAAGCAGAGCGAGGCATGAAAGAGAAATGAGGTTGAGAATATTTCTCTTTGATAAGGCACTTCAGCCCTAGGGGCCTTCCTCCCCTCCCCCCCGCGGCCTTCTCCATAGCCACATAAATGTCGGGCCTCTTCTCCAACCGCTGCGCCCCCCCAAAAATCAAAACCCTCTCCAACCCACTCTCTACCTGTTACTTCTAAGAGTAGATCGACCGTCAGTACGAAGCCGAGTACTTCAGCCCTATCCAAAGCCTGACCGGCACCGACCAAGGCACCGAGACTCATACCATCGGTTCTGAAAGTACACCATCAGCCAGCACCAACAGATACCACACCGAAGACTTTGGCGAGCGGCACATCGGCACCGCCAGCCCCAACGGCACCGGCATCAGCGCCTAGAGATGCAACCACCCCGTCGGCACCGCTGCACACTGATGACCATGCAGCACCGAAGCGCTCAAAGGACCACACACCAACTACGGCACTGCCTCCAGCGGCACGGAAAGAGCCTTCAGTGCCGATCACCCCTCCGGACAGAGAATCTGTTTCGGCACCAAAAGACATTCAGCCTAGGAAGGCTACAGCAAAGACACCAAGACCCAGGAGTCTGTCTCTTCTCTCTCTTTTCCCTACGTCCTTCCCAGAACCCACCTCACCACCACCATTACAGTCTCCTGCAAGGACGCCTCCTAGGAGATTCTCTTCATCAGAGCATCTCCCATCTCCGTTTCTAACGCCTCCAACGCACTATAAACATCAGGACCATAGAACCCACTACCACAGCTTCTCCGCCTCTCCTTCTCCTCTACGTCATACTTCATATTCTCCACCAATATTGAGAGGGTCTCCTACTCGATCCTACAGGAGATCTTACAGTAGATCCAGATACCATGACTGCTCTCCATCTCGGTCCTCATATTACTATAGGGACCCCTATGACAGACGTACATATTACAGGACCCATTTACCTGATCACCGAGCTTCGTATCGATCCTCCAGATCGCCATTCAGAGCGAGGACACATGAATCCTCCTATAGGTACTCTCCACCCATGGAGCCACCTCCATCAGTGTATATTCCTCATTCACCATCAATTCCTCCACCTCAACCTGAAGGGGAGCACCATACATTACAGGAATCACACCAGGCTCACAAGTCTCTCGACGATCCTTCGTCATCCTCCCCCAACGAAGCTGTGATACCAGGTGACATCTCTCCCCCCAGATGCAGTTAAGCCGTTTCAGGACCTTTTTAAGAGAGTCGCCCGCTCCCAAAACATCCAACTTACTGAGATACAGAGCAAACACCACAAGCTCTTTAAGAACTTAGAGACATCACAACCTCCCAAGTTAGCGATCCCTCTGGACGAGGTGATCCTGGAGGTCGCAAACGAACTATGGCAAACACCGGTTTCTGTACCTCCAACTAATAGGAAGTCCGACAAGAAATACTTTGTCCCACCTAAAGGTTCAGAGTTTTTATTCACACATCCACTCCCCAACTCCCTGGTAGTATATGCTGCACGCCAGATGTCACGAGGCCCCAAAACAGGAACCAGAGCGCGGATAAGGAATCAAAGAAACTGGACTTATTTGGTACAAAGGTTTATACCTCCGCAACCCTCCTTCTGCGCATAGCTAACTACCTAGCTCACCTATCCAACCACAATTTGATAATTATTCAAAATTTATTGCTCTCGCTGACTCCTTACCAGAATCCAAGAAACCTGTCCTCTGAGCATTGGTCCAGGAAGGATACGCCTCTATCAGAACCAGCCTACAAATAGCAGCTGATGTGGCAGACACGGCAGCTAGAGCCACAGCTACAGCAGTGGTCATGAGACGCTCCTCCTTCTTACAAGCTGCTGCGGTCCCTAAAGAGCTGCAAGCAAAGGTCGAGGACTTCCCATTCGAAAAAGACGTCTTGTTCGCAGAGAAAACTGATACACTACTCCACTCTAGTAAAGACACCAGGTCCACTCTAAGGACTCTTGATATGTACACACCACCTTTTAAAAGACGCTGCTATACACCATTCCAGAAGCGTTATGACTTTTACCACCAAAGGCAACCATGGCAACAGCAGCAGCAGCATCAGAGGCCATTTGATAGCTCTCGACAAAGTCAACAACCTCCCAGACGCCGTAATCAAAATAGCCGTGCGCAAATCCAACTGTCCGCCAGGCAGCAGGTTTGACTTCCTGGTCGAGAGCAATCCTCCAGTCACAGCCGACACCGTCCATTTGTTCCATCACCGTCTACGCCCTTTTTACCATCAATGGGCAGCTATCACCATGACAAATGGGTGCTAGAGATTATAGAAACCGGTTACACTATACCCTTTCTCTCCCTACCATCCTCAACCCGCCCCAACCTGTCCCTTTTCAGGGACCCCTCTCACAAAGATCTGCTCAGATCGGAGATACATCATCTACTGCAGATCGGCGCCGTGGAACCAGTTCCACAAGAGTTCAGAGGGAAAGGGTTTTATTCCCACTACTTTCTCATTCAAAAGAAGACGGGGTTGGAGGCCAATACTGGATCTCAGGCAATTGAACAAATTTCTCCGAAAACACCGCTTCAGGATGGTTACGCTTTCGTCTATAATCCCAGCTCTAGATCAGAACGACTGGTTCGTTGCTCTCAACCTTCAGGATACGTATTTCCATATTACGATTCACTTTGCCCACAGGCGATTCCTCAGATTCATGGTGGGCAACGGACATTATCAGTACAGAGTCTGATAATGTCCGCAGCGCCAAGTGTATTTACAAAGGTACTTTCGGTGGTTGCAGCCCACCTACGTCGCAACAGAATAACTATATTTCCCTACCTCGACGACTGCCTCATAAAGGCCACATCATTCATTCACTGGGGCTGCTTGTGAACAGCGACAAGTCAACATTAGCTCCCACTCAAGACATAGAGTTCATTGGGGCAAGGTTAGATTCAAAGAAAGCAAGAGTATTCTTACCCATCGTAAGGTTCCAAACTATTCAATCTCTGATAAATGCATGCACATCCAACAACACCAGCCAGGTGCTTATCCTCCTCAAGCTCGTGGGACACATGGTCGCAACCACATTCATTGTCCAGAATGCCAGACTTCATTTTTGAACCTTACAACACTGGCTGGCCACCGTCTACAATCACACCTCTCGCGACATATGCCAGTCAGTTACCATTCCGCCCAACGTCATCTCTTCCCTCACTTGGTGGATGGTAGACAAGCACCTACTTTCTGGAGTGCCTTTCCGCCCCCACATTCCAAGCTGTCGAATCACTATAGACGCTTCTCTCCTTGGTTGGGGAGCGCACATGAATGGAATGTCCGTGCAAGGCTGATGGACGCCTCACGAAACGTTGCTCCACATAAATCTACTGGAACTCAGGGCTGTCTTCAACGCATGCAGACACTTCCATGATCACATTCACAACTCTGTGGTGAAGGTCCTCACAGACAACGTAGCTACGATGTTTTACATCAACCGTCAAGGGGGAGCTCGATCACTATCCCTCTGTGCAGAGGTGGTCCGACTTTGGAATTGGTGCATCACCAACGGCATCGTTCTTGTGGCATCATACTTACCTGGAGTAAGCAACATAACAGCGGATTCCCTCAGCAGGAAATTCGCACCGGACCACGAATGGGAACTCCACCGCAGACCCCTCCACTTCCTGTTTCACGAATGGGGCATACCATCAACCGACCTCTTCGACACACACACACCAACAGGAAGTGTCTCCAATATTGCTCCAGGGCGGCACTCGGTCGCCATTCCCAGGGCGATGCATTCCTAATCAACTGGAATGGCCCATTGATGTATGCATTCCCTCCAATACCTCTCATTCCCAGGGTATTACAGAAGATCAAAGCAGATCAGGCCACAGTGATCCTAATAGCTCCAGCATGGCTCAGACAACATTGGTACCCTCAACTCCTGCAACTGTCCCGTTACCCGTCCTACCAGCTACCACTTCTTCCAACTCTACTCACGCAGGATCACGGATGACTTCTCCACCCACAACTTCACATGCTGCACCTTACAGCCTGGTATCTAGCTGGTTAAATGAGCTGGAAGCCCAATGCTCTGCAGCTGTCAGAAATATCTTAATACACAGGAGACGGAATAGCACAAGAACTGCATATCTCTCAAAGTGGTCCAGTTTTCGAATCTGGTATTCTGAACAACGTATGGACCCTACAGTCACCCTCATACATTCTATCTACATTACATCTCAGAGTTACAACGGACGGGCCTTGCCGTAGCGTCACTCAGAGTGCATCTCACAGCAATCTCAGCCTTTCACCAGCGGGCTGACGGCTTTTCAGTATTTGCACACCCCCTTACAAAGAGATTTCTGAAATGGTTAGCAAATTTATAACCTCCATTGCGTACCCCACCGCCACTTTGGGATCTGGACTTGGTGTTACAAACCCTTACTGCTCCACCATTTGAACCGCTTGCCACAATACCGCTGCAAGTCCTCATTCAGAAGGTTGTTTTCCTGCTGGCGATCACATCTGCACGCAGGGTTAGTGAGTTGTCGGTGTTGATGGCAGTACCTCTGTACACGATTTTCCAAAGAGACTGCTCAGGCACCACCCAGGAACCACCCAGCCTTCACACCTAAGGTCTGTTCCGACTTCCATGTGAATGAGTCCATAGTGTTACCAGCATTTTTCCCCAAACCGCATTGTTCACCTAGAGAGGTAGCGCTCCATACATTAGATGTGCATAGGGCGCTAGCCTTTTACATCGACCATACCAAACCATTTAGGAAGTCAGACAGTCTTCTACTGTCCCTAGCAGAGCGCTCTAAGGGCGAACCCATTTCTGCTCACAGAGTATCTAACATTGTTGTAACTTGTATATCTCTACTACTCAATTCGGGGAATTCCTCTCCCTGCACATCCTAAGGCACATTCCACAAGGGCAATAGCAGCATCCATTGCCTTCCTAAGAGGGGTTCCACTAGCTGACATCTGTAGATCAGCCACATGGGCATCTTACAGCACATTCATAGACCATTTTGCTGTTCAGCAAAGATGGCTGTCAGATAAGTCTGTAACAACTGCAGTCTTCTCTTCTGCTAATCGTTAGAGGTCCTGTATCCCATCTCCTCAGCGCCACAGGAGGGAGATACTGCTGTGCAGACACCTTCTGTGGAGCACCCACGGGGACTCCTCGAAGAA
>CM057846.1:135418989-135435275 GCA_030068395.1 Apalone spinifera
GTCCTCAGCCAACTGCTCCTGGCGGAGCTGCAGGTCTGCCCACATCCAGGCCTTGTCGGTGTAGTGCAGGGCTGCTGCTGCTGGAAGCTGTGGCCTATGAATTAATCCAACCACTGCCTTGCTCTGTCTGCTACTCAGCTGGCTAAAACTGCTGCTGGATTTTGACCTCAGCCTGCCCCTGAGTAATTATAGGTCTCAGTTCAGCTTTTTAAGATACTAGGGAATTCCTGGCCTTAGAAAACCACCAGCATGGATACCACTGAGGGAGACTTCCAGCCCTTGACCTCTAGGGCCTCTTACCCCACCTTGGCAAACATCCATTTTCTTCACTGCACACTCCTACCAAATCATTGTCCTAACTTTGCCCAGGTGGGTTACCAATAGAATACTCTCTCTGTTTTAGGGGCTGTAGTATTTTACTGATGAGCAAACTGGTATCAAGATAAACTCTGTATTTTGAATAGCACTGTGTACAGCAATCAAGTAACAACTTTATACTACTCTGCGTAGCTGCAGCCAGGGGTGGCCCATCCATATAGGCAAACTAGGTGGTCGCCTAGGGCGCCAAGTTAAATGGGGCGCCAAATGGTGGCGCAATATCATTGAGGGGTTTGGAGGTGGGGGCGCCGATTGCATGGTTCGCCTAAGGCGCCAGTTGCTGGCAGCTAGTCTAGGGCCACCCCTGGCTGCAGCTGCAACATCCCTGTGCTTTTTTGTTTCTGATCCAGCAGGAAGTGTGTTATAGGAAATCAAAGACTGCATCCAGGAAGTGTGGCATCTCTACACTTTCTAGAAGACTTTTTCTGTAGTACATGGGCTATGAAAAGTAAGGTGTTTTGGCGGTGGGCTTGAATGCTTAAATTTTTGTGCCTGTGTTTGAAAATGTGGTCCTGTAAAGACAAGAGGGGCAGATATATACTGTTGTCCATATTATGGCTGCCTAAGAATAGTATTGAAGAAGGTCCTTCCTCTTAATGCTTCTATGCAGGACATAGCCTGAATTGGATAGCCAGCATTCTCAGCACAAAGTGTTGAATACTACTGGAGAAAGGCATGTCTGGGCCCACCCATTGTTCCTGCTCCATTCTGTGCACTGGGAAATGGCTGCAAGTCTGGACTGGAGGAACAGATGCTAGAATTATTATCTAGATATGACAAGGACTGCTCGTTGCTGCATAATCCCCTGGGATCTCAGAAGACATCATATCTGCTGCTAGCCTCTGCTAGCACAATACTTCATCTGCCACCATTCAGGCACACCTTCCACACAATACAGCTCTGCCTCCTAAAGGTTTCACAGGGATCTATGTGTATCTGCACAACCATACTACTGTACCTCACCCAGTGCTTGCTATTAAACTGAAGTTTCTCTTGTAATTAGATAATTTACTTGCCAAATAAAACCATTTCAGGTTGTATATTTGCTCTGACTCAGAGGTTTTTCATCTAACATTTTATCCTGCCAATAAAACAGCTACCAAAATGAAGATGTCCTAACATCATATTTCCACACAGTAGGATGGAACATAGTCATATAATTGAATAATGACAATGGTGATTCACCCTTCACAAACTCTTTATGGAAGCTAAACACATTAAATAGTCTAACCAGATGGTACTTTACAGAATGCCAGTCATAAATCCAGACTGACAAACTATAGCGGCTATCTTTTTATAACTTGGCAACCAACATTTTGGTAGTGAATTGGCATCTTTATTTATTAATGAAATGAGCCTTTGCCATCCATTAAGTTTATTAGTAAGTCTCAGTAGTAAGTGCCTCACAGTTTTTGGAAGTATGTCATTGGAGAAAAGCTATTTTGTAAACTTGAGCCAAGATTTGCGGTGGTATGTCCTGAAATTAAAAAAAAAAATCATTTGGAAGCCCTATATATCCCTGGTGTTTTGACCCTATTTAGCTCACATCTGAATTCTGAGAACTGGTGGGTCAGCAACAAGAACAATGGAACAATTTTCTTGTTCAGCTGGTGTTGATCCTCTTACAAACATGGAGAGCAGTGGCAAACCCTTTCATGAGACACCGAGTTCAACTTCACTCACCACTATACCAGTGAAACTTACAGAGAGGGGACCAGAAGATAACCCTGAGGCACTGTTGGTTACATTTGGATGGGCAGCAACAGGAGGACCATAGACACCTGAATAATGGGCCATTCTGCTGACCTCACACTTGATGGGGCTGATCCGGGCTGTCTATTGGGATCAAACTCTGTTGCAGAATAAGACTGTGGTTGAGTCAAAGGTGTGATGTTGGATTATTTAGATATCATAGATGAAACATGTTGTTTCTAGGGAGAAAGATACCCATCAGGGCCTCAGCCAACTCAAGGGAAATTGCTGGCTCTGGCTCCAGCCTCAGATGTGAACTGGTGTGCAAATTGCTGAGCAAATTGTAACAGAACAATTTACCCAGATACTCCTGGTTGGAAGGGCTTTGAGACATCACCCTGAGATGTTGCCCAGATCCTTAAATGCTGTGAACAATTACATGGCTGCTTGACAGACCTCCTTCCAAGATGCTTGTGGGAAGGGTAGTTATACAGGGTCAAGGGAACCAGCACACTTTGAAGCATATGCTATATGTGGAGGCTGTTCTAACTGGAACCATGTCTCTGACTCAATATTACTGATACTCACAGGTCACAGCAAGGCCACAGAACAATGACCCACCTGGAACAGAAACCTAGAGAATATTCAGACCTATAAAAAGGATGTTTTTTGGGGCCAGATGTTCTATGGGTGGTGATCAGGCCACAACCTCTGTTTAGAGAAAGGGTTTTGTATATGGACAATGTCTGTGACTACCACTTTATGGAGTATGATTAAAGCCCAGCCTGGGTGGCCAATACAAGGGTCTTGAAAAAGAAGCGTGCCTAAAATATACAGATGAATTGGGATAGAAGCAGCAGGATTGGTTGATCCTGAATGCAGCCGAACATTGGTTACAGAGAATCTCATAGGCTCTAAAGTTAGTTTCTCCTGAGAGATCTTCCTTCAGTGTGCACATAGATAGGTAAAACTGTGCTCTATTAGGGAAGTCCAGTTATTGATGGGAGAATATATGGGAGGGAAGTCTTTTCATGGGGTTACCTTCTATTCTAATGTACCCAGTAATCTTGGATAGAGACTGGAGCTACTTTAGGGAAGCCATAAAAGAGGACAATCACTCACCTTCAGGGACTACAAAGAATCCTTGGGACCAAAAGAACTGATGGGGTTAGATGAACTGCCTCCCTTATTGGGGAGAGAAAGGAAAAGACAATTGCTCTGGGCCAGCATTCTGGATGAATTGCCTTCCAAGACTCTGCTTTGCAAAAGTGTCTTTGCCTAATAATCTACAACGTACTACAGCAGAATACAGATAACACATAGGCTGGCCTAGAAGGGATAGAAGATTTTTTTCCCCCATGGCAGAAAGGAGATGGAAATGAGAAAGCCAGGGATGCCAACTGTCTAATCACACATATCCAAAGATCTTTGTCCTACTCCTTCCCTGAGTCCCCTCCCTTGCTCACTCCATCCCCCCTCCCTTCATTGCTTGCCCTCCCCACCTTTCACTCATTTTCACCAGTCTGGGGCAAGGGCTTGCGGGTGTGGGAGAGCAGCATAGGATGCGAGCTCTGAGAGTGAATTTGGGTGTGGAAGAGTGTGGGCTCTAGGAGGGAGTTTGGGTGTGGAATGAGTGTGGGTTCAGGGCAGGAGTTTGAGTGTGGAAGGGGTGCGAGCTCTGGGATGGGGTTTGGGTGCAGGCTCTGGGCTGGGGTAGGGGCCTAGGGTGTGAGAGAACATGTTGGAGGGCTGCTTACCTTGGGCTGCTTCCAAAAGTGACCAGCACATCCCTCTGGTAGTGGTTCCTAGGCTGGGAGAGCAGGAGTCTTTGCGTGTCACTGCCTATAGGCACCATCTGCACAGTTCCTATTGGCAACAATTCCTGGCCAATGGGAATTGTAGAGTTGGTACTTGGGACAAGAGCTATGTGTGGAGACCCCCTGCTTTCCTCCAGGGGCCATGAGGACAGTGCCGTCTGCTTTTGGGTGTGGAACAGGGCCAGGGAGCCTGCCATAGCCCCTCTGTCTACTGAACTGTTAGCACCACACATCTCCCAGTATGGGTGAATTAGTCTCTGGGATGTAGAATGTGATTTCAGGAGACTCCTGGTAAAACAGGGAGGGTTGGCAACCCTAGAAAAATCAGAAGGAAAACTAAAACTAAAATGTGAGAAGTGGGAAGAAATAATAAAGGAAAGGGAGAATAAGGGGAGAGAAGAGAGCCAGGCCAAAAAATAATAGAACACATGGGTGAATTAAGTGGGAGGAAGGACAAGAAATATCTGGGAAACTGAAATTGGCATTAACGATGACTGAGAATTACAGCAAGTAGATCTACTAATAGATCTGAAAAAGATCTATTAGTAGAGCTCAAAGTAAAATGCCAATTATTTTTCATGTGAATTTTCAGAAAGGGAGAAAAAAAATCAATGAAAATATTTTATAAATTTCAACAAAAAATTGAAAGTAAAATGTTTTGCTTTCCAAAATATGTTTTCTGTAAAAATGTAAAATTTTTGAATAAATTGAAAACTTTCTGAAAAAAAGCATTTTGAATAAAATGAAAGCTTTCAAAAAAAGCCTTTTCCCCTGGAAAGAAGTGTTTCGGCAAATTTTTTTTACAAGAACCATCTATTAGATCATCTAATTCTATCTCCTGCTATAGTGGAATAATTTCTAATGGCCTTTTTTAATGCTTTATCTAATCTACTATTAAATGTCCCAATCAATCAGTTTTCCATCAGTTTACATACCCAGATCAATAGATGTTTTCCCTGCAATTTTTCTTTGATATTTTTTGCTTAATTTCATCTCATTATTTGTATTATACCCCCTTGTGCCATCCTAAATAATTCCACTTGTGTGCCTTGTTAGTATTTACACCTTTTACTATCCATAGTCTGTAATCATGTCAGCCAACTCTCCATTTTTGTTGACTCTACCCCTTTTAATTATTCTTGCAGTTTTTCTCAGAATTTAATCCACTTTGTCATAATTTTTGGATAATTGGTGCTGATAACTTGAATACCTTTGGCCAAAGTGAACCCTGGTATAAATGGGCATAACTGCAGTGAAGTTAGTGGAGACACAGTAGTTTAAACACACTCAGATGTGTTGGTGGCATTCAGAGATTCCTAAGCCAGAAGGGACAAGTCCATTGTGAACATCTAATATGACTGCCTGTAAAAGAAGAACTCTTATACAGACCATAGAATCCCCGCCCCCTGCCCTTCCCTGCCATCTTGAGAATTTCCTTTAGAACTAGTGTATGTCTTTGGAAAAAATCCAGTCTTTATTTAAAAATTGCCAGTGATAGACTATCTGCCTGACCCATTTGTAAAATGTTAACAAATGAGTGCACTTCCACTGAAGTCCATGGAATTGGTGCCCATTTATGATAATGGCAAATCTGAACCAGGTCTGAATTTGGACTACCATTTCAGGTTTTGTCTCATCAGATTCCTATATGTTAAGTCTGTTATTTGCTTTCTTCCTGAAGAAATGTCTCTTTATATGCAATACCAGTTTTACTGCTGTTCTACCCTCCAAACTGTTATCTAATTTGATAATCCCTTTCATCCCTAGATCTTTGCTTTTATCATTACTGCTTTCCAGGTTTCTTCTTCTTAGATTACCTGTGCTTTGGATTATTTTCTCTGAGAAATACAGTGTTAGATCTAACTCTTGACTTCTGCTTCCCTTGTATGCTAAGAGGAGAATTACACACAACTCTCATCTACATGAGGAATCTTGCCTGGACCAGCAGGATTTAAGGAGCAAGATTACTCACCTCCCATGAAAGATTCTTCCATTCTATAAAAGTGATGGCCCAGACAAGTTTTGGCCCTTTACTTGCATTTGTCTAAGATGAATCTCATTTTGCTATAACTTGCCCAACTTCTGGAGGTCTCTTTGTGTATACAGCACCTTCCAGTGAAGTACCATCTGCAATGTAAAGAATGTGTTACGTTGTGTAGTCCTTTTTCCAAACCATTAGTGAAGTTATTAAATATCACCAGATCAAACACTTATTCTTGTTGTACCTCATCAAATACCTCTTCCACTTTGACATAAACATTGCTAGTTATTAGCTTTATTAGAAGGCCATCCTCCTATTTGCAACCCATATTACAGTGCTAGTAATCCAAACCATCTGAATTATGAATGTTTATGTTAGTAATTTCTTGCCATAAACATAATTTGTATTCTATTCATAGCTTCATTAAGGTATTTGTTTCTTTTTTCATTATTTCATTTTCTCAATTACTAGTCTGTTTGATTGCTTGGTATCCAGTGACATTTCTGATTTGACCCTCTAACAAAGTGTTTTAATCACAAAATGAATTCCATTTTGCCATTAATTTCCAGTTACTCATATTATTAATTTTTTATTGAAGAGCCGTAGAAACAAAATTCAATCTGTATAATGTTCACACGCATAGTACATAATGGATTTACAAACATGGAAAAACCACATTTGGTATTTATTTAATCAAATAGTTAAGAAACAAGGTACATGACTCTTTTCCCAAGTCTTGATTTTAGTGTGGGGAGACTAGTGGGTATAAGGATCTGATAATGGGATGATTCATATCTTTCTTTTTTTGATAGAAATAACATTTCTGAAAGAAGCATAGAAATTAGCTACTTTTCAATACTATCTAGTTTAACAGAGAATACATAATTAGTAAATAGTAGGGGCTGAGTGCTATTCTGGGCTGTTCATCTCTAGTGTAAAGTCTGGGTTACTAGTAATTGTGGTTCAAACCTTTGTTTTGAATTTTATGTTTCTGTTTAATCTTGTTTCATATTAGTGTACTACCATATGTAACTAGGTTTGACAGTATCCTTGAAGGGTTTCAGTGTACTGTAGTGTACAATAAATTGGTTAATTGATGTATATTGCTCTATTTGAGCCAGGGATGTATTGTGTATCCAAAGAATGGGGAGTCTGAGGCCACCTTGAGTTTTGTAGCAGTTCATTGTCTTTTGGCCTGCCAAATGAAACAAAAGGAGGATTTCTGCAAAAATATAATCTAAAATCAGACAAACATATTGGGATCTGATATAAAAGGTATGTAATACATTCATTTTATAAGAACAATACAGCCTACCTATCAAAGACCTCAATATAACAAATAATTGGGCAAAGTGAGTAGCTTTATCCACCTAAGATCTATTATTAAACTTAATGGGAATACTCACATATGTAAGCTACTTACATGCATAAATGTTAGCAGGTTTGGGGCCCAAATCACTTTAAATTGCTTGGATAAGAAGGGTATTATTTCATTTTGGCATTTAATCAAACTGAATTGACTTTAACTCCCAGGTACCTAATCTATCCCAAGGCTAATTCAGATGTCATCATTATTTCTGAGACTGAGGGACAAAGTAGTGTTTGTATCCAATTTTCATGATTTATCTTTTGGATGAACATAGACAAGATCTGGAACATAACGTTCGTTCTTTGTGATTAAGCATCTTTATAGCATTCTTAGAAACCTAGTGGGCCTTTTAGTATTATTAGATAAATTAATATCATTTTATTATCTTCTCAGATTTCCATATGATTCACATCCAAAACTTAACTGACTATTGATTTATCTAATTGGAGGGCTAATATTTCCTCTTGACTCGAATCCTAACGATATAGACTGTTGGCCTGTATAAGGGACACAAGTGAAGGTCCTTTCCTGCTTCAAGAGTAACTGTAATTAAAGTTTTATTAAAAGTGTGAAAACCCAGAATTCTCCAAGAAATTAAAAAGCTAAGCAGGCAGGTTTCTTTTTTATGCTAGAATCATGCTCATCTCTCTCTGAATACTATGAAAAACTAAAATAAATGGAATACATTGGTCTTATCATTATCACTCAAAGTCAGAAGCAGAGAGGCAGACATTCTCTAATATAAGCATATATACTTTCAACTCACTGGCCAGCTGGCAAGACCTGGAAAGCAATATATCTTCAACAAAAACCTCAAATGGCATAAATAATTATCGTGGGTTCTTTTTTACAAACTCTAAGGAACAGACAGTGTCTTATACTAGGAGATAAGAAGAAAACTGAACTCTGAAAAGACTCTCCTAATCATACACCAATCAATCAGAATTCATGAGTTGTTGACTGGCCTTGGATAACATCTTGAAATTATGCACCTCAGCCTTCATGTCCAAATAAACAAACAAGAAACAAATATTTCTACTACCAGTTGATGTAAAAAAAGCACTTGATAGGGTTTTATGCCTATTTGATTTGGTCTACAAAGAGACACATTTTTAACATGTAGTGGACAATATATAACAAAACAATTATTATAATTATTGCCAAACACCTTAACCCCTCTGTTTTGCCCTGGGATAGGCTCCAGACAAAATTAAATGTCTTTTTAATGTTGAAGCTTCATAATAACCTCAGCTAAATACAGATTTTTCTTATGTGCAGATGGTGTGGTGCTCTCACTGTTTAAAGATATTATTCCTGGTCTGTTACAAATCATCAGTTTCTCCAAATAAATAGGAAACCAGGAAAATCTTCATTGGTCTCCTTAATAATGGAGGGGTCTAATTACATCACATCTTCCTGATGTATAAGGCACTTTGGCTCATAGTAAAAAGGTTTGCAGCTTTGTGTGACATTTAAGTTCACCCTTGAAAAAATAACCTAAGACTGTTTTCTATAGATGGTCTTAAAAAGAATGATGATGAAATTGAATATAATATAATTCCATCCAACCCCAAAATTCCCTTCTACAGTGGATGAGTGAAAGAACAAACTTCACTAATGTCCTATGAAAGTCAATAAAAATATTAATTATAATTCATTCTTCTATCTCAAAATAAATTTATCTTTCTTAACTCAAGCCTAACTTTTTACTTGAAAATTTAATGCTACTAAATTCCATGCTCAAGATAAAGATTCACCGTAACTTCCCACATCTAAAGAATTTGTTTCCTAAGAAGATGGATCTTATTGTCCCTTAGATAGGATGAAGTGAAAGATCTGGAAACTTTCTGGAAAGCTTGGAGATGAAAGGGGTGTAATATAATATCCATGTAATCTTTGTCCAATTTATGTCAAACCTAAAAAACGATTGAACAAATTCTCCTAGACAGCAGCCAAGTAAAAGGCATGGAATCTGACATAGGTTGCAACCTACTAGAGATGCTCCCACTTATGTACTTCATATCACGCATCCTTTGGTACATTTTTATAGAGGAAAATGAAGCTCTGATTTCCTCTTTCCTACTTAATTATTTATGCAAATCCTCATAGTTCTGAACTTGAGAATTTTAACCTTTTGGTAACATTCCTAGCTGGAACACAATCACTGTGGCAGAATACTATGAGTAGAGCAAAACAAATCTGCATTGTGTAGGGTTGTTTACATACATTTTTTATTTTTGTTTTTCTTTTCTGGATCTCAATTAAATAATTCTAGAAAATAAAAGAGAGATGATTATCCACCTGTTTAAGTCTTCTGCTGTTTTTTAGAGCTTATTGGCTGTAAAAATTGGGTAGTAATTTCCCCTTGGTGGTGCAGCTTCTGGTGAAATTCATCACAGTGCAAATGGTCTACACAAAGCCTGTATACCACTGTTACAGAATGTTAGCTGTAGCACTATGGTTACCTAGGCCTGTCTACACTACACAATTTTATTCACAAAAGTTAGATTTGTCAACAAAACTGTGGAGGTAAACAGCCTGCAGTGCTCATCCTGCCCATTAAACTCTCCTGCTGCACTGACATAATACAACTACCTCAATGTTGGCATAAAGTTTTTTGTGACAAAGTTATAGTGACGCAATGTCAGTGTAGATACTACATTTGTTTGTGTTGCCATACAGAGCTTCCAGGAGGTGTCCGTGTCCCACAATGCCCATCATGAATGCTCTGATCAATAGTTTCAAAACAACTGCCCTGCATTCAGGCACACAACCATGTGCCCCTCCCTCTTTAAAATCCCAGGAATTTTTGAAATTGCTCAGCATGGAGAGTTCACACAACTTGTCCCCAGACTTTCTACAGCAGACATGCTTCTGCCTAGAGTACACTGGAATTGCTGGGTTTGTGGGGAGAGGCGGCTGTGCAGTTGCAGCTTAGCTCCAGCTGTAGGAACTTTGATATCTACAAGCAGATTGCTTGTGGCATGGAGGAAAAGGGGTACAAAAGGTACATGCAACAGTGCCATGCTAAGATCCAGGAGCTGAGGCAGGCATACCAGAAGGGGCAAGGGTGATATGGAAGACATGCTTCTTGTACAAAGCACTGCACCTCAACTTCTTCAGCAACCCCACCTCTACCATGAAGAGTTCCATAAATACTTCAGAGGACTGGTGGCAGGGCCTGAAGACAAAGTGGTGAATGAGGAAGCAGATTTGGAGGAGGATGTGGGAGATATGACAAACTTACCTAGTGGAATGGTGAGCCAGGGCCTCTTTTTGACTCTAGCCAGTCTCAGCACTCTTGCTCACATGTGCCTGAAGCAGGAGAGGGGAGCTTTGGCAAGTGCTTATTTTGTTTTGACACTGCACAGTGACATGATGCAGAGGTGTCCTTCGTTTTGTTACATGGTGGAAATAGGTTAAAGGATAGACATTAACAACACTAGGACTATTTGCATCTACTTCTCATTTCCCTGTGCAGTTATGTGGAGGGGTGAGGGGAGGGAGGAGGGAAGGGGCTGCAAAAGGTACTCTGCCATCCTCTCCTGAAGGTTCCTTTGTAGAGATGTCTTGGTTCTTCTCCCACTGTAGGGAACTTTGAAGTGCCAATCAGCAATTACTTCTGCAGGAACCAAAGCAGCAGACAGGCAAGCAGAATAGGTGCCCTATCTGAAGCTGCATGCATTGCAGGAAATGCACCCCA
Organism: Apalone spinifera; assembly: GCA_030068395.1. Lineage (NCBI taxonomy): Eukaryota > Metazoa > Chordata > Testudines > Trionychidae > Apalone > Apalone spinifera. The sequence continues at coordinate 135,429,930 of CM057846.1, forward strand.
GGCCCTCTTGTCCCATCTTGCCCTTCTCCCCTGGTCCAACACTGTGCTGTGTGCTTACCAAGGGAAAGTGAGAAAGAAGTGTATGTAACATCTATGATTCAAAACTGTGAGTGTACACACAATGCTGCCTCTGCATTATTTCATTTGCTTCTGAATATGTGACCTGGAAGGCCAACACATTAGCAATGTGATTGCGTTACATAAACAGTTGAATGAGGAGGGCATGTTTAGAGAAGTGCTGCAATCATCTGATGTAGCAGATAGCAAGCACAGCACTTGGAGAGAGACAACCAATGAAAATCAGAACAGATAGCCAGGAGCGGAGATGGGGCAGGTGTGGATTATAAAGCTCATGGAGGACCAGAGATGCTGAAGTCCCTACTTACACTTCAGTCAGAACACATGTGGGCTTGACTCTCCCTGAAGCCTATACAGAACTGTATTCCATGCCCTCCCCACATCTCCTCCCCCTACATTCCTCACATGTTCCCAGCCTGTCACACTGCACCCTTAGGAATATGTTTCATAACTACAGTTGGACTAACACACACTATTGAGGGCCTTACTTGAAAGAGTGCTCCTTGGTGTCATGTCCCTTGTAAGAAATGGGTATCTGTGTATTACTATTTAATACAAATTTAGTCTTAGAAATACAATTATTCTTTGTTTGCATCTTACACATGGTGACTGTTGCTCAGATTCATACACAGTGGCAATTGGCACATTTGCAGAGTACAATTAATGCTCAACTAGGAATCATTACAAGGGTCACTCAAGGTGGTAAGTAAATATTCCTGTCTCAGTTCATTACAGAAAGACACATTAGTGGGGCTCATTATCAAAATGCTGTTTCAAAGCCTCTCTGATTCAAATAGCCCCCTGTTGAATCTCTCTAATAGCCTTGGTATCTGGCTGCTCAAAATCAGCCGCCAGGTGATCCACCTCAGCACTCTACTCCAGGGAAATTTTTCCCCCTTACCTTCATAAAAGTTACACAGAGTATAGCAGGCTGGAAATATTTTCCTCACTGAGGTCTAATATGCCAAAAAGCGCCAGTGACCCTTTACTCTGCCAAACACAAATTGAACAATCTTTCTGCTCCTGCTGAGCCTGCTGTTGAAGTAGTCCTTGCTATTACCCAGATTTTCAGTATAAGGCTTCATGAGCCACCAGATTAAGGAGTAGACTGGGATTCCCAGGACCACTATGGGAATTTTCACATCCCCTATTGGACTCTTCCGGTGTAAAATGAAAGTCACTGTGGGTAGTTTTCTGTACGGGGCATTGTTTCTCAAGATGCATCTTTCCTGACCACTCTGCGTTGATGTCAGTGAAATGACCACAGTGATCCACAAGTGCCTGCAATATCATAAAAAAGTAGCCCTTTCTGTCATTGTACATTATCATAAGATGGTCTGGGGCCAATATCGGGATGCGTGTGCCATATATTGCCCTGCTGTGATTAGGGAATCTCAACCTCATCTATTATTCCCTACACATTGCCCAAAGTCACAGTCTTTCATAGCAGAAGGCAATTAATGGTTCTGCACACTCGCATCACCAATGGACTTCCCAGTCCCAAACTGATTTGGGTCTGACTGGTAGCATTCTGGGATTGCCTTTGTGCCATAGAACAGGAGTGAACTCCAACCGGTAGCCATGGGCCACCATATGCTTTTTGAGACACAATAGCCTGAGCTAGTAATGTTGAGTCAAGAGACTGAGATAACAGGGTTTATACTATAACTTAATACGGAAGAAAGCGATTGCTAAATGTTGGCATTTTAAAATTAAGGTAGTTTTCATTGCAGTTTATCTCTCAGACAGAAAATGGATGTGGTTTTACATTTTATGAACAAGAAATTCATGACACAGTATGTGAAACCAAGGAAAAAAACCTGAAATGAGACATATTGCTCTAGGGAAGACTTACCGTGTCTGCATGGATTAGTTCCGCTGTGTTAACTTTAAAGTGTGATTTTTTTTAAACCTGGTATTCTAACCAATTTATAATAAAATATTTAACTCTTTTCTTGCTAGGCATTTAGCACTTTGTGTTAAGAATCTCTGATATTAAGAGACATAATTTTGCTTATTTTAGAGTGTAGATGAGATTTTTTTATTGCAATTGTTGGCACAATAGCCAGTCATGGAAAAGTATAAAATGAGACTGATGAATGGAATATCTTTAAAAGGGAGGCCTATCATAAGAATCTTTAGGTAGCTTGCTTATGTACCTTTTTGGCTTCAGACCTTTCAAAGAACTCATTCACTCATCACTCATTCAGGTAAGACCCCTCATACACTGAAGCCAGAAGATACTAGTTTAAGACCTATAAGCTTGAGAGTAGGAGCGAAAATAGGTTTTCCAGGCATTTTGCGCAAGGGAAAAAATCTTTTTTAGTTAAATATTTATTGGTGTCCTGGGTTTAAAAACTTTGTTGGAAACATAACATTTCATGTAACAGCCTAAGTCACAGGGACTTACCTCTTTGTATGTTTAATCACCCCTTTGTATATTTAAACTCTCATATTCTTACATTGCATTGTGTTGCATAATTTAACGTTGTGCCTTGTATTATGGCTTATAAATACAATATCTTTTTTTAATGTATTGAATTTTGTACCATGTGATTCACCTAATTTTTCCATAATAAACTATACCTTGCTAGTGGTCACTCGGTGTATTGGTATAAATGTGTGTACTGTTTTCCCCCCCTGGTTGAGCCTCTCTAATTTATAATAAATGATTAGAGGTTAACTTAATGCAGCCTTTATTTCTTTCAGCTAAGGGGGTACTAATATGTTATTATTACTGATAGCTCTATAACCATAACTAGTACTTATCAGAATGTAAGATATTGCAATCTAAACAATACTTAAATCATTCATTTCCTGAAGGATTTATAATCTGCAGCCTCACTCTAAAGCATACTCATATTGCAATAAAATAGAGGACATAGTGGGATCCTTGAGTCTCATGTTACCATTCTTTATAAGAAAATGGTGACTGTTGACTGTATGTAAAGGAACTGCCTATGGCACAAGATCACAATTCAAGGTTCTATCCTTACTCAACTAAATACTTACCCACATTCTTAACTGTAGACCTGTGCTTAAGTCCCATTGAACGGGGGTCCAAATGCTGACTCCAGAAGGACAGTAGTATAACTGTAAACTCCAGTGAGCCCTGTTTATGCCTTTCATTGGTGGAAACCCAAGTCTCTGGGCTTTTAGTAGCACGCAATCTCTGCTCCTTCTGGGGGACTGGAGCAAGCAGGCACAGGATGGAAAGGCTTCTGGAGTGCTACTTTCTTTTGCTGGGTCCCTGACAAATAGAAGTAGTTGAAGAACCTAAGGGTGAATGCCTCCAAAAGTCTGACTCCTTTGATGATACAAGGGATACAACTTTGCACTCTGCCTTCAGTCAAGAGCATTGACTTCACTGGAAACTCGGTGCCAATTCCAATAAGTCTAATGAAGTCTGACTGCACAAAAGAGATGAAATAGATGGGACATGGAAAAGGAGACTGCAGTGAATGGGTCTTTGTGAAAGCCATCACTAAAGCAGCATAATTACGATAAATTTAAGGCAATCCATGGATTTATGATGGGTAAACCATCTATTTATCAGAGTTTCATTTCCCTTATCCAGTTCATTTTCTCGCTTTATTTACTTCATTTTGAATCTCATGATTATCATATAATATCTTAGTCCATGTTTAAGAAATATCTGAACAGGTGTGCAAAGGTTCCTTCATTATCCTCCTCAGGAATAAAATAAGAAAAGCCAACAAGGAACCCTACTGGTCAAGGATAGTTAACTAAGCTTGTCACAGGCTGTCTGGCCCTTTAAAAAGGGATCCAGCTCAGCTTTGCTTGTGATGGTTAGCTATCCTTCCAACTGATCCTAATCATCTGGGGATCAGGTGGCTTTGTGCAATGAGTGGATCCAGCTAAGAGAATGAGAAACTTTGCTCAAAAGGCTCAGTTGGCAGAGAAACTTCAAGAGCGAGTTGCTATCTTGGGAAGGGTCCTACTAGGAAAGGGTAGCTAGAGTAAAGGAGACTCACCAAGGGGCTGAGGGGAGGCCAAACCACAGGTGGACAGCCTTGCAGGTTGAGTGGAGTTGAAGGTCTATAAGTAGGGGAAGGGACTTCAGGGAAGAAGTCCTCAGGGTCAGCATCTTGGTGGGAGCTGGACCTTAAGCGAGAGAGCCTGGGGATGCAGTGTTCTAATGGCAAAGATCTCTGTAGAGATTAGGTGTAAGCCTAAGGAGGGGCTGTGGAAAAAGTCTAGAAGCAGGTTAAGGATAAGAGGGGGTTCTGGGAGGCAGCCAGGAACCTGAATAGATGAAACTCATCTAGTTTCTTTGAGGTCCCTGGATTGGAACCCAAGGAAGATGGAGGAAATCAGTTCCCTTACATGCTGCAGAGGAAAGTAGTGAGAAGCCCCAGGACAAAAGGGGTAATATTTCTGAAAGTCCTGAGATAAGAGGATGTAAAGACTACTAAGTCCAGAGTCAGGGTGCCAGAGACCTCGTCTAAGGACACTGTGCTTTCTGTTAGGGTATGGAAAGTGTGGGACTAAACATGACCTGTTGGATGATAACTGCAGGGCTGGAGTAGCAAGGGTGCCACATGAGGAGAGCCTGCCATTTCTATCCACATGAAGTGCTCCAGCCATGAGTCCACTCTTCTGCACAATATGTGCAACTAATACTGTTCAGTCTGAATAGCAGAACTACACCTATGTGCATATAAAACCTAGCTACATTGAAGTCAATGGCAAAACTCTGATGGACTTCAGTGGGCCAAGATTCTGTGCTCTGTGTTTCATCATAGTCAACCAGGCATAATGGAATCCTAGCTACATTAAATTGAAGGGGAAAAAAAAGCGAGGATGTTTGAGATAAATTATTAAATATTTTAAACTCCCCACAGATTTAATATGTGGCCTTCAAATAATCATCTTAGTTTCTTGAACTTCACACATAATCCTGGTTTATGTATGCAGAACATTTATCAGAGGGGGACTACTGTCATTTGTTTTGATAATCACTTACTTGAGTTTTCAAAGTACTCACTTGCAACTACTTAGAAGCCAAAAGGTTTTTTCTTGCTACAACAATGGGTAAGGTAACAAATGGCAGAGTATAGTGACCTATAGGTACTGTTACTGGATTTGGGGAGCAGTACAGACCATTGAAGGGTTGTCACCACTTGCCCAGTAACCTTGGGGGCCTTACAATGTTTTGCAGCTGTAGCTCCTGGTCTGAGATGCTTACATAGAATAATAGAATCATAGAATCCTAGGGCTGGAAGAGACCTCAGGAGGTCATTGAGT
>CM057846.1:135439100-135452593 GCA_030068395.1 Apalone spinifera
GCCAGGCGGTCAGCCTCTGCCATCCAGGCTGGTAGGAAAGCCTCCCCCTTCCTCTTGCATAAATTGTGGCGCACTCAGCACGCTGCCACCATATGCGGAATATTGTGCTGGGAGAGGTCGAGGCGGGTGAGGAGGCATCTAAACAGTGCTTTCAGTCAGCTGAAGGCCCCCTCGACCACGATGCAGGCCCTGCTGAGCCTGGCATTGAAGTCCTGCCAGGAGGGGCTGAGGTGTCCCGGGTAGGGCTTCATCAGCCAGGGCTGTAGGGGGTAGGCCGCATCTCCCAGCACGCACACTGACATGTCCACGTCCCTGACCCTGATGTGGCGGTCGGGGAAGAATGTCCCGGCATGCAGCCTCTGGCACACAGAGGAGTTGCAGTACACCCGTGCGTCGTGTGCCTTGCCGGATTAGCCCACATTGATGTCCATGAACTGGCCCCGGTGGTCAGACATGGCCTGAAGGATCACGGAGAAGTACCCCTTCCTGTTTATGTAGAGGGAGGCCTGGTGGTCCGGGGCACGGATGGGGATGTGCATCCCATTGATTGCCCCCCTACAGTTGGGGAAGCCCAGGGCACTGAACCCCTGGGTGACTGTGTCCAGGTCGGTGAGGCGGATGACTCTGTGGAGCAGAACCCTGTTGATGGCCTTCACCACCTGCAGAAAGACACACAAAACCGAGGGTCACTTGGGTGCCCGGGTGGCTGGGATGTTCGTTCCTGCCACTGCCCCGTGCCCCACTCCCAGGAGCAACTCCCGCTGCAATCCTGGCCACCGCGGGCAGTCTGTAGCTCAGCCGGGACAGACCGAACCCTCCCGGGGAGGGCACGTTCACCACCTCCTCTCCGTTTTTCCTGGGGCAGCCCACGTCCTCCTTGCAGCCTTCCCTCCTGGCCCAGTGGCCAGTGAGTGCCGTACCTGCATGAGCACTGCTCCGACGGTGGCTCTCCCCACACCGAACTGGTTGCTGATGGATTGATAGCTATCCGGCGTGGAGAGCTTCCAGAGGACGATGGCCACCCATTTGTGGAGGGGAATGGTGGGCCTTATGCGTGTGTCCTGTCGCCACAGAGCAGGAGCGAGCCACTCGCAGAGCTCCAGGATGGTGTCCTTCTTCATCCTGAAGTTCTGGGTCCACTGTTGGTCTCCCCAGCGCTCCAGGATGATGTGGTCCCACCAGTCGCTGCTGGTGTCCAGACGGCAGATGTGGTGGGGCACGCTGGCGACCGGGCGCCGCTCCTCCAGGGCCCCCAGAAGGGGCAGGGAGAGGGCCAGGGGGCTTGCCTGCAACAGAAGGTGCCAGACGGCCTCCAACAATTGCTGCCAGGCTTGCAGCAAGACGTTCAACATGAGCACCAGAGTGCCCAGGGGCAGCTCTGGCTCCATGGTGTCGAGTGCTGTGGTGTCCCAAATGAGAGCAACTGAAGCAGACAGAGGAAAACGCTTTGCTGTCCCTCGGCGAGGTAGGCAAGCAAGCGGGAAAGCTGAGAACCGGCTGTCCAGGGGGGTCCCTTTAAACGAACCTCGGATAGCCTCAGACAGCAGCCACACAAAGCAACTACTGACCTGATGCCCTGCTGGAACTGGTTTCAGCTGCCCTCAAATGCGATCCAGCGTCCAATCAGTGTGGACGCGCTATTTCGAAATAGCAAAACACTATTTCGAATTAGCTTTTGTGTCTAGATGCGTTATTTCGATTTAGCTTATTTCGAATTAACTAATTCAAAATAAGTTAATTCGAAATAGCACTAAAGAATAGACATACCCTTACTGAAAATATGGGCATTTTCAGAAGTAAAGGAGGAGTCAACTTTCATTGTTGTTGATTTGTTGAAGGACATTGGTGGGATTTTCAGAAGCACTTATGTGAGTGGGAGCACAAGTCCCAATGTGAGCTATGTTTGTTAAATCACTTAAGTGCTTTTAAAAATCCCACCCTCAAACCTAATGTAGGGTTTCAGGAGTGACATATTTGTAAGGTCTCCATTTCTTTCCTGAGGCTTGGTATAAACTGGTGAGAATGCTTGTGCTTTTCAAGATAATGCTGTCTTGTTGCATTAGTCCCAACAAGAATATGCTGGAGGTGGGAGAGTGTAAAGAGTTTAACTCACAACAGGAGCACCTCCTCATGGCAAGATGCTGGGAACTAGTATTTGCCTCAGCTGGTTCCCCTTTTCACCATTTGCTACATCACTGTGGTAGCCTCTCTTCCAGCATCTTGGCCATGTGGCCAGGTTATGTTTTAATCCACCACTTGTTGGATAAGAGAGTCCAACCCAGCTATAGTCCCAGAGCCATCCCATTTATGGCAGTTTGGAGCAGCCATCCCAGACCCCATCCTTTGAGAGGCTCCAGGGGCCCAAGGTGATCTGGGAGATTAGTAGGAGACTGGCACGAGCATTCAGGGTCGGGCCCACCCCTGCACTCACCAGCAGTGGCAGAAGCCATGGGAAGTGGAGTGAACCAGCCACAGCCTGTTCTGCTCCACCATCTCCCAGACGGGTCACTCTGCCTCACTGCAGTGATGGGTGCAATGGGGGAAGAAAGGGCAGGAAGAGGCAAGGCATAGGATGGAGCAGGGGCAGAACCCGAGGGAAAGAGTGGGATGGAGGCAGGACAGAAAGTAGGTGGGAAGATGTGGGGTGGGTCTTGGGGAAGAAGGGGGGCTTGTCCCATGCCCCCTTAGGGATGGTGCTGTATAGTCCAATGACTTTACAGCAGGTCCTCCATCTGTGTCTAGGCTCCATGGTCCTTACACCCCACTTTTCTCAGTGGCTGTTAGGGAAACTCAGAATCCAACTCTAGACCCGGTACTCTAGAATCCAACCCAGGGACTAGGTAGGTCGGCCAAAGGCTACTTCCTCAGATTTCTTGCTGCCTATCTGGGGCACTTCTTACATCTTCTATCCCCTCCAAGAGTGACTTTGGACTCTCTCCCCCGAAGCCCTCTTCCTGCAAACTCACTACGCAGTCCATCCCCAGCTGACCTTCATTATCAATAATGCCTGGCTTGTGCTCTGTTTCTCTCTCTCTCTCTCTCTCTCATTCTGCCAGATATATTAATTGGCCTCTTAGGCCCACATGAACCCCTTTGGGGCCTGAGTCATCCCATGAAAGAGAGAGAGAGAGTCTGACTCCCTCCAACCTAACCACAGACAGTGCCCTTGCTACTTCAGCATTCACCCTTTTTAGAATAAATTCTTTGAAATTTACTTCACATTATGCCAGATTATTTCATTTGGCTCTGAGATTAAACACTCACTCTGCCATTATCCATCTTTTATTAGCTGATATGAGGTTATTATTTCTCCTTCCACGGAAAACTTAAGACTGCTTTCAGATATAGGTGCCAGTCACAGAACTGCTGTGTTGGCCCCATGTGATGGATCCATTGGGTCAATTTCCCCTGGGTCTGGGTAGGCTCCAGACATCGTCTCTTTCTTTGGCCTCGAGGCTTACTCAGGGTACTTCTAGACTGCAGGGTTTTTCCAGAATACCAGAAGCATCCCGGAAAAACTCTACCGCGTCCAAGGAAAGTGTTTCCTCTTCTGCTTTCTTTTTGCAGAAGAGCAAACATGCTCTTTCGAGGAGTCCTGTATACCTAGTTCTGTGAAGGATAAGGGCTCCACCGAAAGAGGAGGCTTTTCTGCCATTTGGCCCCCATCTAAATGGGGGCCAAATGGCAGAAAAGCCTCTTCCAGAAAAGCAATTGGAAAAAGCTATAGTCTAGACCTAGCCTCAATGAGCACAGAATATCTGGTACCTCTTCTCAGAAGAGGGCTAGCACAGTCCAGCTCCCCTAACCCCAAGACCAGGGTTTAACTCCACAAGACAATCCAGTAACTTAAGGACACCCTTTCCAGAGCTCTACTTTCACAGGTACTCTGATTTCTACTTTAACTCTTTGGGATATGTGATGGTTGAAGAAAGACCTTGCAATGCAAAGACATTTCTGAACCAAACACTCTACAGTTTTACACGGCATAACAGATACACAGATCCAGCAAAATAAGAAAACCTATATGCTATTTCTTACCTCAGTTTTCTCACCTCTCAAATGTCCTTTGGGATTTGGTTAGCATTCTTTCAGAATCTGGACTCCAGATTCCCTTCTCTTGGACCTAACACTGCCAGTTGAAGCCTCTCCCCTCAAGCATTCCCTGTAAGCTGAGTGGTTGGGCAGCCAACAGGAGAAATTCAGGTGCCACCTAGCTGATTAGCAGAGCCCCACAGTCAGCAGCAAAACTACAGTAAGGAGAACCATAAGGCATAAATGTACTGAGAGTTCATAAGATCCAAAACATTCATATACAGAGAGGTTCCCCAAACCATCATTGTTTCCAGGATAAAAATGTGCACAAACCCTTGTCAGGGGAAAAGAGATTTTAAAAGAGGGAGCTAGGGCTGGCCAGATTCAGGAAGCAGAATGGGTACAGGCAAATAACACAGCCACTAAGTCCAACACCTTCATCCTGTTTTCAAAACTGCAGGGTGGTCACCCTGCCTGATTAAGGTAGTTGTCATTCAGGCTGGTGTTTGCCAGGAGGCACAAGAGGAGAGCCTCTCCCTTTAGAGACATCCATTATTCTTCAAAAGAGGGAGAAGCAGCTGGTGAGAGCAGAGAAGGACAATGAGTCTGAGCCTGTGCCATCACACCATGAGGAAATTCTGCACTGTGACACAGTTCCCATCTGTCAGAACAACCCATGTCTCCCAGAGGGTGCTTGCACTGTCTACGGTGGCCTGCAAACCATCAGAAAATCTGCTTCCTCCATGGGCATGCTGTCTGTCTGGAGGATTTTGCTGCTGTGACAGCTCAGCACCAAGGGATCTGATGCCAGTCTTTCGTCCGAAAGCACTTAGGCCTACCAAGACTAAGATGAGAGAAAACTTCAGGCCAGCCTGCTGCTGAGTGAATGATGCCAAAGCAATATTACATCTAAACACATCTGTATTTGTACAGTCCTTCTGCGTCTTGCCAGAATAAACCCTCTCATTTACAAGAAACAGAGGCTTGTCCTGCCCCCTGGCTCATGACTCTTCCAGCCCATTCACAGACCCCTGTGGAGAACTGGAAACTGGGCCTAAGGAATCATCAGCTTTATCAGCAGGAAAGCCTTGACACACAGATCAGGAGTCTCCACCAGACTTATGGGACATTGGTATGTAGCTCAGCAAGACATCGCTATTCTGAGGAGTCTGTGACATTCCATCCCCCTCCCCTCCCGCCTCCATTTTTTCCAAATTCAAAACTTTGACATTCCACAAATTGTGAGCAGCTCTATAGTTGGTTGGAAATAACGTCAGAGAAGGGGATGGCTGAGATGGGAATTTCATTTTCCTATGCTTCCCAGTTGCAGGGCTATGCATCCAGAAAGGGCTCTGTGTTCTCTTTTCTAGCATAATTTTCAACCAGGCTATGCACATGTAGGTCTTAGAAAATACACCCAGATAAGTCACTGTGGGGCTACAGGTTGCACTATAACTATTTGGCCTTAATTATTCAAAACTATGATTTGATCGGCTGACTAGGCCAGGTTGGTGTTACAAGCCGATGTTCAAATCATTTGCCAGTTACTTTATCAACCACCCCACCACATTTTCACAATCATCCCATTTAATAATGAGTCTCAATATATGACATTCCCAAGAACCAGTTCTACAGTTGTTGCCAATACACAGGCTATAGGGAAGGCAAGATTTCACTGGTCTTATTTGCGTCAGTAGCAGAGACAAAGAGTTTCCACTTCAGTTTCACAGACAACTGACCGTTGCAGGAGACTGGAGAAATACCCTTGCAAGATGAAGATACCGAACAACAGCACTGGGTCAGTTAGAATGGCCTTCTCAGTGTGGGCATATTATTTGGATGAAAGACCAACATAATCCAAAGCATATTTACCCAAAGGATGCTGTTACACAGTCAGTTATCACGTGGTTGCCAAAAGCCTCAATGGCGCAAAAAGTTCACCAATGATGGACACAGACTGAACAGCCAGACAGACTGTCTTAAGGAGATAGCTATAGATTGATCTAGGCGATGCTCAGTCTGCAACAAAGCTCCATTCTTTGGGGGTTTGCCTTGAAGATGATCAATATGTGAACAAGCAGGGGAAACAACATACTTCCTAGTTTCCTTTCTCCAAATATTTCCTATTGCTTTTAACTGTTGTTGTTTTAGGAACTATGAGCAATTTTACACAGCATGATCTATAACATCTACCAGAAATATAACATTAATGCTATGCAATTGAACATACTATTTTATTTATTTATTTTAGAAATGGTATATAACAACGTAGCCATCAGGTTTTTCTGTTTGGCAGGGTAATAGCAAGACACTGACACGTTGTTTCTGGGCATTTTCTTTACTTACAGACAATTCTTTCTTTACTCATATGAATAAACAAAAGCAACTCAATGATATTCATTAATACTCAACAATGTGTCAAATGCCAGGGGGAGTTTGAGGGTGAGTGTGTTACGTCAGAATATTGAAGCAATGTCAGCCAAATACCTCTCTCACGGTTTCTAATGGTTTTTGAAGTACACTCTGCAGATTTTAACAGCAAAGTGCATCCTAGAGCCTGTAGGGAATTTTATTTCAGAAGCCTTCCTCCTTCTCATGTTGTCACATTCAGGGCTGGCCACAGGCATTTTGCTGCCCTAGGCAAAATTTAGTATATGTTTTCCCATCTCTTGTGTCCATCTATTATATCCCATCTCATGTTTTGCTATTGTTATTAGTTTATTGCATTTAATATTTTGGCATTACTTATCCACTAGGTAATGTAGCTTAAACATGTCTGCTTTGTTCTTCCTTCTCTTTTCCTTTTCTCTTCCTTCACTCTTTCTTTCCTTCCACTGACTGCATATGTTTTCCTCCCTGTTTTCATTTCCCCTTCAAACTAGTCCCCCAGCTATGGAACTCCTTGCCAGAAGAGATAAATCTAAGCCTTCTCCCTGAAACATGCTCTTAGTACACAAAAACTAAACACAAACTCACAGAAGAACAGAAAAATAACTCTCCTTTTTGTAAACTTTGGCATCTAAGTACCAGAAAAGAAATATTGAAAATTGGTACCTTAGAAAAATCTAAAATTGATGTAGTTAAATTAGATAGAAAAAATATATTTTTTCAAATAAGTCATTTTCCAACTATCTTCCTTTCTCTGAATCCCATATCTTCACTTACCTTTCTTTTACTGTATCATATACAATAGTAATAGAGAGGTAGTCGTGTTAGTCTGATCTTGCTAAAACAAAAGGAAAAACTATGTAGCACTTTAAAAACTAACAAGATGATTTAATAGGTGATGAGCTTTCGTGGGCCAGACCCACTTCCTCAGATCACATGCTGGAAGAGACTTGGCATGACCATATATACCAAAGGAATACAATGAAAATGGTAGCATGAGCTTTTGTGGACACAACCCACTTCTTCAGATGGAGAAACTGAGCAATAGAGAGGGGAAGCAATTTGCCCAAGGAAACCCGTCAAGCCTGTGGACAAGCCAGGAATAGTACCTGTGTCTCTTCAGTCCAAGTCCAGTATGCTAACCATTGTACCACACTCTTTTAGCCAAGCATTTCCCTCTGAGCTGCACTCCTGTGTGTGGTCACACTACTAAATATCCTGAGACCTAACCAACCTTTGTCTGAGTATAGGTTCTGGGTTCCAATCTGCATTGAAAAATACGTGCGTGGTGGATCAGGCATAGCACCTTGAATAAGGCCCTCTAGCCACAAACATAGTATTTAATTCAACTGCTAATGTAATACATACCCGTGGTTTCCTGTTGTGTGAGAAGTCCACATATTCGGACTCAGTCATGTGCCTCTTTTCCTCTCATATGATTTTGTGAGAATTCTTTGCCTACCCTTTCCTGGGCAGCAATATGCATCACTAACAATTCAAGCTACAAAAAGTATTTTGCCTTTTTTCAAATGGGATGAATATAAGCGAAGAAACCAATAAATAAAACCCACAGCCAGCACATATGTAGTTGCTCTACATTTAGAGCCAGAGTATGTAAGTAACACAATGGTTGACACTGTTGATGGTGAAAATTCATGCCACTCTTTGGGGAAGTCTGGGAGCAGTTATTCCTCCTAAGACACAAATCATTCCCAAGCTATTTGCATGTGCATTGTGCTACCCCTTAATATGGTGCAACATGCTCCACAAGCCAATTCAGAGTCCATAATGGACTCAAACAGAACCTCCTCTCTGCCCAGCTGGGAGGTGACATGGAGCTGGAAAAAGGATTAGTCCCTATCCACCATTGATGTCAGTGACTGGTCCTTGGGCAAGAGTCTCAGAGTGGGGGAAGGAAAGCTTCTTAACATCGCCACCACCCCCATCAGCACATACTAGTGTCAGACAAGATCCACGTCTTGGGATTTAGTTTGTTCATTTGGAATATTTTGCTGATTGCTCCAGAACTGACTATCAGTCACTGAAACACTCCCTCAGATGTCTCAAAAGCAGAGGCTTCTCACTACTGTTGTTACTGCTTGACTGAGCCTTCACAGTTTTTAACACAGTGCTGAAACAGAAGCTAAGATTCCCAAGACTGCCATCTGCTCAAGAAAGGGGACAAAACAATGAATTGAATTATTTCAACTGAATTAGTGACCAGAGCTGTCCAAAATCTTCCGGCTGTCATGGAAAGCAGATTTCCCATGCACAAAGTGCAAGAAGGCAAATAGGTACAAGGTTGTCAACTTTTGGTACAGCTCTTCATGAAACTACGGACATAATCAATTAGCATAAAGAAAAATAGACCTTAAAACCTAAATAATAAAAATAGATCTCAAGTTCCTTGCCTCTAGTGACACAATACTGTCCCAATTTTTTTTTATTCTGTAAATTTAATTATTTTTACAAGGAGAAGGTGGGTGAGGTAATATTTTATTGGATCAACTTTTGTTGGTGAGAAAGACAAGCTTTGGAGCCACACGGCGCTCTCTCCAGATCTGGGAAAGTTACTCAAAGCGTCATGGCTAAATGCAAGGTGGAACAGATTGTTTAGCATAAGTAGTCAGCGCCTATTCCATTCAAAGTAGAATAGCTTATTAACACCTCTGCAGTCAGAGGACAAAAAAGGGGGTTAGTGAGTTACAGATCGTTGTAATAAGCCATATATCTAGGGTCCCTGAGTTTTAGTGGTTAGCAGAGTAAAGAATTTATGCTCCCAGGCTTGTCCTTTGAAAGTGCTATGCAAGTTTCCTTTGAAGACATGGATTGAGAGGTCAGATAGAGTGTGGAAAATATTCCCCCACAGATGATGTGGTGTACTTGTCTTTTATCATTTTCCTGTGTGAGCTCATTTAAGAGTCTGGTTTCACCCACAGAGTGCACTGAAGGAGGTTTACCACACATTGTGATAGGCATGTGTATGGATCTTGAAAGGTGTGTTGTGTGGAGGAATGATGATCGCTGTATCAGTGGAGATATGTCTGCAGGTCTTGCCTCTGTTGTTCTAGCATGTGGTATGTTGAGTTGGTATGTCCTGGTCTGTAGAGAGCTTGCTTTTGACAATGAAGCTTGGAGAAGCTGGAAAATTCTTGGAAGGCCAGAAGAGAGGAATGAGGAAAGCTGGCTCTCAGGATGGAGTCCCCACTGAATATGAGTAGTACCTGTTTGATGATACCCCATATGGACTCCAGTGTGATAGTAGGTGACAATTGCCAGAGTATGGTCAGAGAGGGATTTTATATCTGTATTGAAGCACTTTCTCTTGGTGTCTTTGGGGAGCTCCAAGAAGAAAGTCTGGGTGTACATCTTAAAACACTTAAAACCACCTTCACCAAACAAGTACACTCCATCAGAGAAGTAGATCTCATCATGAAATGGCCCATCCAAATACCCTGACATAACCTGCTTCTATATAGAAATAAAGCCCCTTCTGACCACACATCCCTAGTTGTCACCTACCACCCCTCACAGGAACCCAAATGATTGTTAGTTCCTACACAGCACTGAATTATTATAGTAAAACATACCTCTTTTTACACACACACTACTTTTTCACTGTCCCTTGGCAAGCACCCCTTTAGGAAAACACCCTAACCATGGTGAGTTCAGCCCAGGAGGAATGGGGTGGGCACTCAAGATGGGGCAAAGCGTCTAGGTGTTTTTTAAAGGAGATCACTGCAGAAACTAGAGACAAAATTGTAAATTCTGCCACTATTTCCCACAGACAAGGGTCATTGATGCCAATAGCTCACTCCTGAGAAGAACCATGAAGCCATCTTCTGCGCCTGTGCAGCTACAGACCTGGTCCTGCATAAGTGATTGCTGATTGGCATGGGAAAGTGTCCCTCAGTGGGGGGAAGGAACAAAACAACTCAGCCAAGAAACCTTCAGCAAAGGATTGGTGAATACTTCCAGGAAAGTTGCCTCGAGACTTCTAGGAAATCTCAGTTTGCATCCATACACTGTCCTGCCACATTGCTTTGCTGAGGCACAAGGGAATGTGGAATACACTCAAACACAGCTTATCTTGTACATTTCTATGCCTTCCCCAACTTCTAGGATATACAAAGGACAGTTCTAATTAATATAACCAAGCAGCATGATCTCAAAAAAATTCATTTACCAGGGCACTTCTCGTCTGCATCATGCGTGCTGGGACTGGCTAGACCCCTGCAGACTGGAAAAGAGGTCAATTTTTAAGTTTTATTTTGTTAGCGAAGCAGGAGAGATATATCGGCAGAGGAATATTGCAGTATGTACTCCTCCACTGTTTTGACGATGAAATCTGACTTTTGTCAACAAAACTGTGTAGTGTAGACAAGGCCTCATACACATACAATTGTGATGGGGCCTCCAGCCCTATGCCTCTTCCAAGGGATCGCACCTCGTAAACCGGCCCTCGACAGTAGTCCCTGGCGACTTAGTCCGTCATCCAGCCCCAGCCTCTGGGGGACTCTGGACCAGTGGCACAGATAATAACACTCTCTCTCAGGGCAGTCAGGATCCATGGCAGGTCACTCCCTCTCTCAGGCCCAGCGGCCGAATCACTCAAAGCCAGGCCCAGTGGCCTCGTCCATATAACAGTTTGTGCTCCCCCTTCCTTGGGGTCACAGGAGTGGGGGGTAGGGAGCCCGGGCCCACCCTCTCCACCAGGCTTCAGCCCAGGGCCCTGTTGGTGGTGGGCATTCCCCCAACCACCAGCTCAGCAGGGAATCCCTCCAAAACACACCAAGCTCACCGGGTTGTCATCTGGCTCCCTGCCCTGGGCTACTTCCTACTCCCATCTTGCTGTGCAGGGTGTTGCTTGGGCCCAGGCTGCTGCTCTCTCAGGCTGTGGCTCCTGGGTTTAGGCAGGAGCTCCCTCCCCCCTGGTGGCCAGCCCCAGTTGATCAGCTTCTCTGGCCTTTATACTATGGCTGCATCTGGAGCATGCCCAGCAGGGTCACGGGGGAGGAGCTTTTCATCCAATAAGCCTGTCCACCACCACCTTGGCCAGTGCAGGGTTGGTACACCCCATCACAACAATAATAAAGGGAAACTGCCTGTTTAGGGTGGAATTTTCAAAAGTACCTCACCCTTCTCCCATTGGAGTCAACTGGGGTTTTATCATTGACTTCAATGAGACTGCACCTGAATAAGTGTTCACCAACATGAGTGAAGAGTTTACAAAATGGACCTTTTAAACTTCTTACTGAAGAAAGGTCTTATTCCATAGTAGAGACTATTCTATTTCTTGAGGACCCGCTCAATTAGTGCTGTTACACCAAATATATGCCACGCAATTGTCAGCAATTACTAATGGACACTATATTCACCTTTTCTCTATTCCTGAATAATAATTGTATTTTAGACTGAAAAAAGGGTGTGTCTCTTTCCTGAATTTGTATCCAGCCAGCTCCACTATTTATTTATTGTCTTACATATATTAGATTTAAAACTTGACATCAAAAAAATACCCATCTAGTAAGTACCATTGACAAATGTCATAGCATAATGAAGAAAAATTACAAACATCAAAATGTTCTTATGTAATTATGGAAGACGATGGGGTCCTTTTGTATGTTAACTTACAATTTTTAACAATGATGTATGCAGCCTTAAATGACTCATAGGGCTCTGTAGAAAGTTTAAAAAACACTTAGATGTCCCCTATAGTGATTGCATATGTCCAAGCAGCATGAACAAAACACTCCATTCATCTGCTCAAGGTAGGGATTCGTATATGCTTTCCTCTAGTGTACATGCAGATCTGTGGCTAGCTCTGAAGCACTGGGAATTGGTTGCCCTCACATTTTATAAAATGTGGACCATGATAGTTTATTAAAACCTCCTCACACTGTCCTTTTTACCATTATACCAATACTGGGGTATTAGTGTGTAAACAGAAGCTGTCTCCTTTGTCATCAGCCTGCTGCTCCTGCCACATCCATTCAGTCTCAGTACAACTGCTCAAGGGCCTTCACCCATGACAGTCCTTAATAAACAGCACTGGCTGCCTATGGGTCCCTAAGTGCAATGTAAGGTCTTACAGCTGGGAATTACAGTTTTAGATGTAGAGAGCAGGATGTCTTCAGAACATTCTGTCACCCTATGTCCCTTCAGATCAGCCTGTATCAATTGGATAAGTAACTGCTGGCTATCCCGAGTGGGAAGTAAGAACTTTGTCATAGACAGGCTATGACTCTGGATCATACTTTGTTTCAATATTCAAAGAGGCATGTTCATGGCATGATCTAGGGCAAAGATCAAAACATTATTTCCTTTATACCTTGTATTACTGTTAGATTGTATTTTTATTGTACAGCATGTTAGAGTAGAAGATCTCACCCCAGCTTTAGGTTATATTGCCTTACTTGTGATTGCAGCTATTTTACTTTCATTTTTTACTCAAGGTATTTTTCTCTAAAGGTTTCATAAGAATGGCCATCCTGAGTCAGACCAAAGGCCCATCTAGCCCAGTATCCCGTCTTCCAACAGTGGCCAATGCCAGATTCCTCAGAGGGGTGAACAGAAACAGATAATCATCAAGTGATCCCTCTCCTGTCATCCATTTCTATCCCCTGACAAACAGAGTTTAGGGACACAGTCCTACTCATCTTGGCAAATATGTATTGTTGGACCTAACCTCCATACATTTATCAATTCTTTCTTGAACCCTGTTACAGTCCTGGATTTCACAATCTCCTCTGGCAAGGAGTTCCACAGGTTGACTATGCGCTGCATGAAGAAAAACTTCCTTTTGTTTGTTTTAAGCCTTCTACCTATTAATTTTATTTGGGGAACCCCTAGTTCTTATGTTATGGAAACAAGTAAATAACTTTTCCTTATTCACTTTATCCATACCTATCATGATTTTATAGACCTCTATCATATCCCCCCTTAGTGTCCTCTTTTCTAAGCTGAAAAGTCCCAGTCTTTTTAATCTCTCTTCATGTGGGACCCATTCAAAATCCCGAATCATTTTTGTTGCCCTTTTTGGAACCTTTTCCAATGCCAATATATCTTTTTTG
>CM057846.1:135455615-135473170 GCA_030068395.1 Apalone spinifera
CCCCCCGCCCCGCATAAGGAGACCGTGATGGCACTCACATGTGGAGGCCTCCCCGGCCTCGGATGAGGCTTCTGATGGGCTCTCCGGTTCGGCTCGGGGGTCCTATGTGCAGGGCACGCTCCCTGCAGGATCCTGTCTGCCGTCCTCTTCCTCTTCTGCCTCTTCTCCTGTGTCAGGGGCAGAGCCCTCTGCCCCAGGGTTGATGACGACCAGAGGGGCATGGACCATTTGACCTCCCAGGATGCAGTGAAGGGCATCGAACTGTGGGCAGGCCTCCAGGTCAGCCCTGGGTTGGGAGGCCCTGGCATAGGCCTGACACAGCTCTTTGATCTTGCTCTGCACCTGCTCCTGGCTGCCCATGTGGCCTCTGATGGCCAGGCTGGCAGCCATGCAGCTGTAGACGGCCACATTCCTGCGCCTAGTGTAGAGATCGTGGGCATTGGAGGCCTCCCCCCAAACCTCAGTGAGGTCCACGATCTCCGCACTAGACCAGGAAGGTGCCCACCTTTTGCAGCCCCTGGCAGGCTCCTGGGAGCCGCCAGCCTGGTCCTGGGGAGCGGTGGAGGGCTGGGTGGCAGCGGGTTGCTGCCTCATCCTGTGCCAGGTGCACGATCTGCTGGCTGTGTGCTGGCAGGCTGGCAACTGGCACAGGCACTGTGGCCAGAGTCTGGCCCAGGGGCTGGTGGGGGAGCAGACAAGTTTTCCCGGTTGTGCCCAGAGTGGCCACCAGGGCTCCCTGGGAAGGGCTGGAGGCTCCCTAATTCGAAATAAGTGTCTACACAGCACTTTTTTTGAATTAGCTATTTCAAATGTGGTGTTATTCCTCGTATAATGAGGTTTACCAAATTCGAAATAAGGGCTCCACTATTTCGAATTTATTTTGATTACTGTCTTTTGGTTTTCAATAGATTGAGTTGCCGCCTGTAGACTACAAAAATCATAGAGCCAAGTGAAATAACTTATACCTACTTATGGAATAATTCGATTTTTATAATTAAATGTCAATAAATGCTGATTTCACCATACACATTAACCAATAAAACTATTCTGATTGATAATAAAGATGCACAGATCTGCAAAATAAGAAAAATGCTCTTGGGAACTTACAGGAGTGTGATTTAAAGATATTTACATTGTGCATTTTGACAGGTGATGTAGACAGTCTGGGCATGTCTAGACTACATGGCTCCGTTGACGGAGCCATTTAGATTTGTTTACTCAGCAAAGGGAAATGAAGCGGCGACTTAAATAATCGCCGCTTCATTTAAATTAAAATGGCTGCTGCGCTGTGTGGATCAGCTGTTTGGCGGCACAGCGCTGTAGTCTGGACGCTCCACAGTCGACATCAAAGGCATTTGTCGACCTCCCCGGTATGCCTCGTGGGATGAGGTTTACCGGGGAGGTCGACAAATGCCTTTGATGTCAACCGTGTAGCCTCCAGACTACAGTACTGTGCCACCAAACAGCTGATCGGCACAGCGCGGCAGCCATTTTAATTTAAATGAAGCGGCGATTATTTAAATCACCGCTTCATTTCCCTTTGCCTACAACCCTAATCTACTTGGCTCCGTTGATGGAGACATGTAGTCTAGACGTGCCCTCTGTGTTACAATGGTTGAAAAAGTTAAAGCTTTATAATCTCAGGCTGTACTGTCAGTTAATAATTATGGTCTGACTCCCCATTGTCTGATGATTCCCCTGCATTTCCTGCAACTGTAAAAATTTAAATTGATACTTGAAAAATGCTTAAAAATAGACCTCATTATTAGTCATAAAAATGATCAAAATAAAAATCAAATTCCTACTTACAATCTGCACAGACTATTAAACAACCAATCAGAAATGTTCAAGATATGGCTAGATTAGATATACATACTTGACAGAAGAAAAATTATTAATATCACTGAACTGTCTGCTTTTCATTTCTTATGAGCTAAAATGAAAGGAATGCCAAAAAGTGTGTGTAAATCACAAATCTCAGAAAAAAATAGCCCATTTTCCTTGTATTGTTACTGTCTAGAAGAACTGCACGAGTGACTAAGTTAAAATAACACATGCGAAAGATGATGAGTCATGCTGCTTTACTAATCGTTTCTAATGTACGAAAGCCGGTATCCCAGCTGCAGCTTTGAATAAACGCAAGGGTGAGGGGGAATAAAATTATAGAAGGTATGTTAGCATAATGTTCCCAGTTTGCAGTCTATGTATGTGATTACCTAATGTTACTTACCAGCTGTTTCTTAACATTAGTCATAGAGATCTAAAACAACCATCCTTTCTTTGTTTATCTCAATAAACATTGTCCTTTTTGAAGAGGTAAGCTGTTTAGAAACAGAAGTGTTTCCCAGCTCTTTTGTGTGCATGTTGTAATCATCTAGAATTGGCTACAGCTATAGCTATCTGCGGAGGTAATAAGCATTGCAGGAAAATACATAATGTCTTTTATTATTATATATGTGTGTGTCGCAATAGTGCCTGAAATGTGCTAGGTGCTGTGATTTCAGTTCCATGAAATAAAAACAGAAAGTTAACTTAATACTTAACCCAAGTCCTTTCTTCCCCAATGAAAGCAGGAGATTTTATAAGAGAATCTTTTTCAGCTTGTCTAGTATTGTCAGAAGATCTAGTATTGGAAGTGTCTCTTCCTATCCCAGCTGTAATTTTAGCTTTAAGCATCTTTACATTGCCATTGCTTATTAAATTTTTGGTATACCCCAGCTAATCTCTTAGCCTGGGCCTGAATGTGGCATGCTTACTCATGCCGAACAGTATCTTATTTCAGCAGGAGTCAAATTAAAATCAGTGGGGCATTGGAAAAGTAAGGCAGTGCTCAATGTTGGCAGGATATCAGAACAGAGTCCCTGTTGACTCTGACATGGAAACAGGAAAGGAGCTGGTGAAAGAGAGACTAGGCAGCGACAGACTTAAGAACAGCACTTTGCACCCACGGTTCTTAATACCGCCATTCCTAGAGAATGCAGGGTCTCAGGCAACCCCTCCCCACAGTACTCCAGGCATGGGGCCCAGGGTGGCCCCCTCTGCTGCAGCCTCCACCCCAATTCTGCTCTGCCACACCTGCTCCTTCCCACTTTGCGTAAGCTGGACCACAGCTATGTGCTAACTGGGCTAATGTAGCCGTGGGCCTGAGGTTGAGAACAACTGGTTTAATGAATGTCCGCCAGTCTCTATCATAGAGAAATATACCATAAGGTACCAGATTTTCGAAGGTATTTAGGTGCCATTGAAACCATAGCCAGATACTTCTGATTTTCCAGAAACCAGAAAGCGCTGATCTGGGAATCATTTTACCTGCCCTCAGGCCTGTGCAATTGAATGACTTCTTCAGCTTAGTTTGTCTGATATGAAGAAATCTTGCCCTCAAACCAAGTAGTAATGTTTATGAGAGAGCACAGAATATAATCCTGTAGGGCTCCCATTCTATAGATCATTGCCCTTCTTCCTCAAGCCACCTGAATTAAACCAGGGAGTTACAAGCCCTCACATCAGCCCCCACTATCTCTTTTCTTTTTCTTACAGGCTTGGACAGAATCCCAATCAGAGCAACCAGTTGATAGCTGTAACTTCCATATACTCAGCTGTAATTAGGCTGTCATCACAGAGCCTCCTCTAAGTCTCATGTTCAGGAGCCAACTTAGTGTTCAACATTACCCAGAAGAGCCACAGAAGTGTGACTTCATTGTTTCATTACATATATAGATCTACTTTATATTTGAGAGAGTTTGTCTGTGTGTCTTTCCGTTTGTCTGCTTGTTCAAGAACTCCTCCTAGAGGACCACCGCCTGGCAGCACGGTGCTAGGGACTATACTGGGTGCTAGGTGCTGTCCAGAGCCAGGCTGGAGCGGCAGAGGCTGCGCTGGCTGACCAGTGACTGCTCCTCAGGATTGGGGCACTTGCTGCTCCTGTGTGGTCATTTGGGAATATAACTGCCCCTCCTATCACAGCCCTCCCTTTCCGTTTGATGGAAACAATCAATCGTTATGACAGGAGGAAGCTGCATACCAAAATTGGTGGTCTTTAGGGTCTTACCTGTGTGTGTGCGTGTGTGTGTGTGTGATAGAGAGAGAGAGAGAGTGAGTGTGTATATATATAAATATTCTCACAGAAAAATGACTGACCAAGTATTATTTTATCAGCAATACTTGGTTAATAATATCACAACGGTATCCTGACAGGGTTATAATTCAATCACACAGCATTTTAATATCGTGTGCTTCACAGACCCATAGAAAACATATTAAAGAGCCACTCATGGCTCATGTGCCTCAGCCTGAGTATCATTGTTCTAAGTCCATACAATACTCCATTCATTGTACATGCTACATTATTTTAATCGGGCCTTCCCTAATAGATAAAGGCTGGCATAACACTCATTTGTAACCAAAATGTTACATGTTAGGAGAAATCTCCCTGACAGCCATTCATGTCCTCTTGGTTTTTTGTAATTCAACTGAGCCTAATCGGAGTCCACATTAGCTGTATATAATATCCTCTTCAGTTCTCTCTTGAGCACTGATTGGATAACTGCTAGCTTGAGGTCATGTGAAAACATGCATAAACCACTTGTCTTTATTGGCAACTTCTACACTGGTATCAAGCGAGCTCCATAACTACTAACACCCTTTAGTTTGTAATTGTTTTAATGTAACCGAATGAATTATTATTTTGTCTTCTAAAATATTTGTACTGGTTTCACAGTGATTCCACTTGAAATTGAGCAGAACAATATTGATAAGTGCTCATTTATGGACTAAGGAAGAACAGCTCCTCCCACTGTGGAAATCACTGAGGCTGCGTCTAGACTGGCCAGCTTTTGCAGAAAATCATCTGCTTTTCCGCAAAAACTTGCCAGCTGTCTACACTGGCCGCATGAATTTCTGCAAAAACACTGACGATCTGATGTAAGATTGTCAGTGCTTTTGCGGAAAAACTATGCTGCTCCCGTTCGTGCAAAAGTCCCTTTTGCGCAAAACTTTTGCGCAAAAGGGCCAGTGTAGACAGCTGACATTTCTTTTCCGCAAAAAAGCCCCGATCGCGAAAATAGCGATCAGGGCTTTTTTGCGCAAAAGCGCGTCTAGATTGGCCACGGACGCTTTTCCGCAAAAAGTGCTTTTGTGGAAAAGTGTCCGTGCCAATCTAGACGCTCTTTTCCGAAAATGCTTTTAACGGAAAACTTTTCCGTTAAAAGCATTTTCGGAAAATCATGCCAGTCTAGACGTAGCCTGAGTGAAATTCTGTGGCGTATGTTGTACAGGAGGTCAGCCTAGATGATCACAGTGATAATTCCCCCTCGCCTGAAATCTATGAATCACTTCTAATACAAATAACATCTGACATGCGATAAAAAGAGACACCACAAAACCAGACACTGATCTTTTAAATTTTGTTTAACAACGTACAGGAATAATGAACGAAAGAGAACTGAGCTGAAAAAAGAAATGGCACTTTACAAGTAGAACTTTAAGAGACAATAAAATTATGAGAACATATTAATCACACAGAATCTCACCATCTGTTGCCTCCATATATATATCCCTCCCACTGTTCCATATGTTACAGGAAGATAAATACATATAATGATGGATAACAAGTAAAAAATAGCACACAAAAGGTCTAACACACACATAGTAAACAAACATATGGCATAATGACCCACTTAGCTATATCTGGAATGACCTCATGGAATACACATAACAGGAAAAGGAAGCGATCAATAAACAAACAAGGAAGCAAGCAGATACAGCATTACAAAAAGCTGATATATTTCATTCAGTTATTGAAAGCAAGAAAATATGCAAGGAATTTAGTTAGAGCCTGGATAGAATGCTCAGCTAAAAAATATAATTACCTCAAAAAGAAGACATCCCAAACCTAGGGAGCAAAGCCCAACTGCTCTGTTACTAAAATGCCAAGATGGATTTTTTTCTCCCTATATAAAGCTGTCCAGACTATTTCTATTTTTCTACAATAAATTGTTACGTTTTGGATGGTTTTTAGAGGTAGATGTGTCACACTGTTTCAGCAAAACCAGCAAGGAGTCTGATGGCACCTTAAAGACTAACAATTCTATTTTATAAGTTTATGCCATAATAAAATTGTTAGTCTTTAAGGTGCCACCAAGCTCCTTGTTGTTTATGTTTTGCATGTGGAGACAATTTTTTGTCAGCTAGCGTTTAGATGATGGGTTTTGCACATTGAACAAACCAGAATCACTCTGAGCAAAACCCTGTCCTCTGGGAATGGGATAAGAGGCATAGATAGGGATTCTCTGTCCCTCAGACTTGCTATGCAGCACTAGGGCAGGCCTGCAAGATAGGTGTGTTGGGAATGAAGCTGTGGATATTGGACTAGATCTATCCCTGGGTCTATGCCACCTTTCACTAGCTTAAGACCCCTTTGTAAGCCCCCCCGAGACAAAAAAATCCCCTGCCTTTACAGGGCAAGCTCTGGTGGTATAACATCTGGAACCTATGTTACCTTTGGGGCAGTAGGAGGTTGGGCTGCTGAGAAAGTGGCTGGTACTAGCCAAGGGAGCTGGTGAGCACACTGAACTTCCCAGGTACATCTCCTGCAAGCAGGGTTCCTGGTGTGGACGAACCTGCTTCTGCCAGTGGGAACATTAAGAGAGGGCAGCGGTGGAAAAATGCCTGCTCTCCCTTCACTATGAAGGGTTCTGGGGACCTTGGTGGTATAGGGGGGATGTAGTTCACTTTATAGGTTGCTAAACCATTAGCAGTAACTTAGGCCTAATGTCTAGCTCCATGGTGTCCCACTAGTTCTACTAGTGGCTACGGCTATAGAAAACTAGGCACACCCAACCGGCCAAATAGCCACATTGTTCAAGCCAACTAGCCACACTCAACTGGCCAAACAACCACATGCAGTAGCAGCTAGCATGTTGGACACTGCGGATCTAGCTATTTTCTTTACCTAGCACAGAATTTAGGAAACGTTTCTATCACATTCATAGTCAGACTTAATTGTCTTTTTCCACGTAGCAGTTGTGGCAGATTTTATTCCCATTACAGTAGTTGGTTTGACAAACATTCCCTGATCATTTTCATATGTTCCATTTATGTCCTCTAGTGGCACAATGCTGGTATGCCAAACTATTTGGTTTTATAGTCTGTTATAATAGTCTATTTTACTTATAATGGGCTGATACATAGGCTATTTGCTGTATATTTCCTAATCAGGCTTCCATTGGCTCCTCCCGGTTTGCCTGCAGTCTCTGAGGGAGGTTTGGAATTAAGTGTGGAATTGTTGATTGAAGCAATATTATCTCCAATATATAGTGTTACAGGGAAATCCTCAAGACTTGCATGGAATCAGGGCTATACAGAGCAGCTATTCCCCAGTTCCAAATCCTCGGGCAGATACATGCGTCCCAAATTGCTAGTCTTCAATGATCAGGTGTTTGAATGAAGAAGCTTCTGTAGATTTCTGGTGACATAGAAAACATGGTATAGAACTGCAGCACTTCCTCTTCAGCTAGGTTTGGGGGCTTTGCTCCCTTTTCCCCTTTTTTGTTGACCTTTCATTGCATACAAGAAGCACACCTGGCCCTTGGTTACTGAAAAAAAAAGCAGTTTCCATGGCAGTCATATGGATTATTTTAGAAAGTGATTTCCTTTAGCTGGAATCTTTGATCCTTATTTCTTAACAAGTAGCACTCAATTCACAAATATTTTCTGTTGATTTAACAGTAAATGTAACAGGCCAATTCTGCCTTCATTGCAATTGATTTCCCTTACACCTCTTGTGTGGTTACATTAAATTAACTTCGGATGGTCACATATAGGCCTTAAGGAAAGTCTTCTGTAAACTGCCAACACAGAATTCATGCATTCTGGTTTCAGGGTTGTAACCCTGAGAGCAGAATTTGGCCAAACATTTTTAGTCCCCAATGTATATATAAATAACCCCTGATCATTGTCACAGGTGACCATTATGCAAGACAAAATGCGTCTCCTCAGAAGAGCAGCCACCCTGATCAAATGGTAAAGGCCCATATGCAGAGAGAAACAAAAGGCCATGTAAATTGCTACCATAAACTAAGCTTTCTGAGAGCAAACAGGTCTGGTTTTGGGAATCCTGATTTTTGAAAAATATTGGTAGAATGTAAATATAATTCCCTGTCTTTTGATTTTCTGTTAGACTGAATCCATCCTTTTGTATATTCCCAATTTGTGAGGCGGAGGGATGCCATTCACCCTCTAATCCTAGCTTTGAGGTTGCAACCCTCTACATGCCAGTTTTAGGATACTAAGGGCATTGTCTACACGATGAAACTATTTCAAAATAACTAAATTTGACTTAATAACTCCTGATTTTACAAAGGAAGCCTCAAAATTAGTCTGAGGCAAGCTTCATTAATGTGGACACACTACCTCGACTTAGAGCCCCAGAAAGCACTGGGGAGTAATTACTTTGGGGAGTAGTTATTTCGAAATAGTGGCAACGGAGCATCCACGCTAATGTTATTTCGAAATAACTATTTCAAAATTAGTGTTATTCCCTGAGGAAACGAGGACTACAGATTTCTATATATGTGGCCCGTTATTTCAAAATAATAGGCTTGGTAGTGTGAATGCTCTGCTTTTAAATTCGATCTCAGGGAGGTTATTTCAAAATAACGCAATAGTGTAGATCAGGGCTGAGATCATGAAGTATTCTACAGTCCCCTCCTCTGGCCAACCACATGCTAATACAGGGATGGGGTGGAGACTCTTCCAGGGCATAAAGAAGATGCAGAGTAGCTGCTCCACCTGCCCTTTCTTATAGCTGCAGTTCTGAGCATAAATGTGGTCTCCCTTATGTGGGCCTCTGATCAGTATGGCGAGACCTAGAGTATCCTGTAGCTTTGTGATGAAAGACAGGAGGCTCTTGACAGGCTTGCTTTATTTTTCTTACCAATGTGCTTTGCTTTCCTGCAGTTTTGGTGTACTCTGAGCATTGCCTGAGCATTATGTGGTCTGTTTCTCATGTCTGTTGTCAGAGCTGTGATGTATTTCTATTCAGGTGACATTTTCTCTGTGAGAGGAACAGCAAGCTAAAAAGGTTTGGTAAGTAGGGACTTCCTAGGGTAGTGCCTGAGGTTTTTTATTTGTTGGTAAAAAAAATAGGTTAAAAAAAAAGGATCAGAACGTTCATTCTGCTCCAACAGAGGCCTCTTTTTGGAGAGTCAACATTCCATGCATAACCCTCTTTCCTTTGCTCATTGCTTTTCCAGTTTCATCTGGAGGTGGAGGTGTTGAAATGCCATGAGAAATGCTTTTCTGGGTTCTTTCTGACCCATCTGCAGACATGAAATGCTAGAAATCTTTGAGAGAAATCCTGTCATGAAATTTAGAGCTCTTCCTGGAGTTGTTTTCTCAGCTGCATGGTCTTGCAAGGGAGACAGGGGAGGTTGCTGAGAAGTATAACATTGTATCTGTTTGCTGCTGAGCTGATAGAGCAACCTAAAAGGACCGAGAGCTCAAACATCAAGTATTAAGAGAGGAACAGCTGCTGAAGGAACTAGGATCAGGCAGTGAAAAATCACGTCCCTTTCCCCCTTGAAGATAGGGCATTCTGTTGGCTAAATGAGGTCCTGATCTTATTTTTTGTACTCTTTCAGTATAAATTATTAGGCGGCATCAGTGGGGTTTTCTCTACTTGAAAGCCAAAAGGCAAACCATGATCTTAACCTCCCTTCTACGCCTGTCCCAAGTAGGCCCCCATTGTGCCTCTGCTTTCCTTTAGGATACAATAGGTGGGTTCATGCATTTCTGCCTAACTCCCCCACCCCCAGTTATGTACTTCCATATAATCTTCATTCATCTTAGCCCAATTATCAGAGGCATTGAGCACCCAGAATTTTAATTAAAGTCAATGGGAGTCATGGGTGTTCTGAAAATCATGACACATATGCACGTTTCTACAGCAAACCTAGCATGACTATTAGTTATTATGTCCTTTCATTAGTTGCTTTTCCACCTGTACTTTGTCTTCTAGCCTACTTGCCATGTAAATTACACCATCAGTGTTCCTAACTCCTATGATTTTACTTGACGTTTTTCTTAAAGCTCTTCGATTCATGTTTTGAGTCTCGGCTTTCTTTTTCTTTTTCTTTTTTTAAAGCAAGTTTTTATCCCTCATGACTGCAAAGGAAAACTTAAGAATGTGACAACTGCACTCTACGGCTCAGAAACCAGAAAAAAAAGAGCTCCAAATTATTAAAAAGCCCTCATGATTTTTAATCCAGCGTCATGATATTTGGAGGCTTTTTTTTTGAATGTCTAGCACTGACAGTATCAGTTTAAATGTACCTTTTAATTTAGCCCATAGTACTCAATAAGTTGCCTAATGTTTGCCCTGTCAGGTAAATTACTCCATTATCAATAGAAACCACATAATCCCATAGTGCATCACTTAATAAAATTTGTCAGCTAATCAGATCTCAGAATTATGTTTTGATTTATTTGATAGTAAATTAGGTTATGTGATGGTTAAAATAGCTAAGAAAATGTTAAGGAGTTAGACGAAAATATTGAATTATAAATTCAACCTGATAGCTTTAAAATGCTTTCATGGAGTTGTTAAAAGACTTACTACAGAGAAATATAGAGGTCTTGGGAAAAGGAGATTAAATTTTTATAATGTAAGATTATTGGGCTGATCAGAGTGCTTAGATTTTTGCAATTAGCTTTATTATTGGAAAAAATTAGGAGTGATTTTGAAGATTGTGAAAGTATTTTTCAAATGACTTTTAAATTATTTTCTCCACATTCTACTTCAAAACCCACTGCTCTTTGGTCTGCATTGAAAATCACTTTTCTACAATAGATAAGGGAAGGACTGTGTGTAAAGTGTGGAGAAGAGACAACTTATCTTAGCTGTAAAAAACAAATAAACCTATGTGTTCCCAGATGATGCTGGAGCTCCCCAGATCAACAGGAATAATGACTGATGCTTAAATCTGAGTTCACATTTGTTGGTACAACTGCTTCCATCCATTTCCCCACTAAGCTCAGACTGTTTGCAGATGGAAAGCTGTTTGTTTTTTCAATTATGATGATGTGAAAGCTTTTCTTATGACACAAGTGAATAATGAGAGAGAGGTTGAATGACGAATGTTTTGATGGATCTGAGAACAATCTTATGGCAGACAAGCTCTTTTTGACTGTGAGCAGTCATTTCTAATATGTGGTGGTGGTTTAATTTATTGCAGTTTGGAAGCATCTAATAGTCAGCTTGCATTTTTCCTTTTTTCTTTGATTATTTTCTTGGAATACTCAACTGCTGTTTTCTTTTGTTTCTGGAAGTGGCCCAAAGAAAATTGAGGAAATTCTCAAGACAGATTTTAATTTGTATTGTACTTGTTTCCTCTTTGGGCTAGGCTGAGCACTGCATTGGGTGTGGAGCTTCACTACCTGAAGGGATCACGGGTAGCATTCTGCTCTCGAGAGGCTGAGTGCCTCAAGGAGCTTGGCATAAGAAGCTTTTCCCTTCGAAGGGACATTCCCTTCTTGTGCTGGCAGTCAGCAGAGTTGGCTTGCATGTGTTTTAAAGGAAAGGGTCTGGGGAAAGAACCCTGGTTTGGATTACTCCCTGTCCCACAGTCTTTTAGGGGACCACCTCCGTTGCAGCTGTTCACTGCCCTAAGTGGATGGGCTGCAATTCTGTGAAGCCCTTTTGCAGGCCATCTTAAGAGTTGAGATTCTTCCTTGTGAAAGTCAGCCAGTATTTAACCCTCTGTGATTATCTTGATATCCTTCGCCATTTCAGCCAGTAAGAGTTACTGACTACTGGAATGTGGCTGCCATGGAATGACAAAAGCCTTTCCTCCTCACAAATCTCCCTTGATAGAGATAGTGAGAGTGACAAGATGGAGGGGGGGCTGATGCCGGCAGTGACTAAGGTGGCTAAATGTCTAATGGCAGAAAACTGAACACTCTTGGTCACCCCTTCTCTGAGCCTTACCTCTGCCCCACCTCCTCCGAGGTCCTGTCCCCACCTGCTCCATCTCCACTCCCTCTATCACTCACTCATTCACTTTCACCGGGCTCGGAGCAGAGGGTTGAGATGTGGGAAGGGAGTGAAGGCTCTGGCTGGGGGTGTGGGCTTTGCACTAGGTCCAGGAATGAGTGGTTTGGCATGCAGGGGTGGCTCCAGTTTGGGGCACGGAGAGGGCGGTGAAGGCTCTGGCTGGGGGTGCAGGCTCTGGGCTGAAGGGTTTGGGGAGCAGGAGGAGGCTCTGGGCTGGTGCAGGGGGGTAGGGTGCAGTGGGGTGAGGGCTCTGGTTTGGGGTGCGGACTTTAGGTGGGGTAAAAAATGACAGGTTCAGAGTGAAGGAGAGGGCTCCGTGATGGGGCAGGGGATCCAAGGGTACATCTACACTGCACGGCTATTTCGGGATACCAGAGGTATCCCAAAATAGCTACTCCTCATCATAACAAGCCACCAATTATTTCAAAATATTTTTTGAAATAATAGGTGTGCTATTTTGGCATCCCTGTAACCCTTATTCCACGAGGATTAATGGATATCTCGAAATAGTACATTATTTTGAAATTTGGCACTGTGTAGACACCCCAAATGTAAAAATACATGATTGTGAAATAGAATCGAAATCAGACATGCAATTTGCATATTGCAAATTGCATATCTTATTTCGAGGTTAGGGTGCTGTGTAGACGCACCCCAAATGTCCTGCAGTAGCAGCTAGGCAAGAGGTTGGTGGAGTACTTGGGAGTGAGCAGAAATAAGATCCATCCTGCAGAGTGTAGTTGAGCACAACTGAATAGGTTCAGGGGGTGTCATCATCTGGGACTGGGATGGGCTAGCAGCAAGTTACTGTCTTCTCAGAGAAAGGTGATTTCTTTGAGTCAATGCCTCCTATTGCTACATCTGGATTGCTTATCAACTTGCATCCCCAAAAGGTTCAGTTCTGAAACTTTACTTGCATTAGATAATACAATACCCTTTGAGCAGTCAGAGGAATATGGTGAACAAGTACGGCAGAATGAAATCCAATGTAAATAGCAATAATAAATCAGAGCACTGTGCCTTTAATAACACAGTTTTCAGTCACATCAGGGTAGGTAGTGGCTGATGTATGTTCACAGTTAAATTGTTGGCACCAAAGGACTGATGCAAATTTTGTTACTGGAAATTAGGTCTGTCAGAGGGAAGGAACCTTTTTGAACATATGGAGGCTTTCCCTCTTGCTCCTAATACATACATTTGTATGTTTAACAAGGCCTTAGAGAAGGGGAAAAGAAGAGCTACCCAACATGACAGGTCTATTCTAACCATAACTCATATTTGCTAGACAGTGGAATAAACTTAAAAGGGAATGATAAGAAAGTAGGAATCTAATCTTTGTAAAGGCAGACAAGGAGCTGGGTTCAGACTGACCTTTAATTGTCCAGAAAATTAGCATGCAGACCGAATGGATATTAGATAAGAATGGTGGACATAGTGGGTTTGGTGTGAGGGATGCTCATTTGGACATCAGACATGGAGGGAGTCTGGGAGACAACTATTGTGTGGTGACAGCTTCAAAATAACACTGTAAGTAGTAAAGGTGGCACAGGAAAAACAGGAACCAAGACTGTGAATATTATTCTGGGTTTGGAAATCATGCCATGGCTGTCATGACATCCTTCTCAGAGAGTACACTGTGGAAATACCCTTGAGGGGGAAGGTCACATGGGAAGAGATAAACATGAAACTGTGGCTACATCTAGACTACATGCCTTTTTCAAAAGCGGCTTTTTTGAAAGGTACTTTTGAAAAAGAGCATCTAGACTACAATCAGTACTTTTGGAAAAGCAAGCCGCTTCTTTGAAAGAGAGCACCCAGGCAGTCTGGATGCTCTCTTTCAAAAAAGCACAGTTTGCATTACATAGCTCCTTTTTTCGAAAGACCACTTTTGAAAAAAGGCGTTCTTCCTTGTAAAACGAGGTTTTCCATGGTCGGCAAAACCGTTGTGTTCTTTTGATTTACTGTTGACAGAACACAGCGGCAGTCTAGACGCTGGTAAAGATTTTTTGAAAAAAGGCCATTTTTTTTTGAAAAATCCCTGTAGTCTAGACATACCCTGTATGACACCCAAGAGATAGAGGAGGGAGAGGGGAAGGATGGCTAAAAACAAAAACAACCCCCCCCCCCACCACAACAACAACAAACCACCCAAAGAACCAAACTACCTGATATCTGAGGCTGGATCTCTGCCACGTTGGCCTGATGGGCTCAAGCAGGGAGGGCACTCTGTAGAGTAGGAGGGCTGGCTTCAGTCAATCCAAAGGACAGTAAGGCTTTGTCTACACAGCAGCATTATTTCGCAATAACTGCTGTTATTCCGAAATAACAAAGAGCGTGTCTACACTATTTCGAAATAATGGTGAGCTGGAGGACTTCTTGCTCTGGGTATTTCTACATTGCAATGCTATTTTGGGATACCAGAGGTATCCCAAAATAGCTACCCTGAGTCTTTTGAACGCGTCCACTATTGCGAAATATAGCGGACGCGCTATTTTGGCATCTCTGTAAACCTCGTTACATGAAGGATAAAGGATGTCTTGAAATAGTGTTTTATTTCAAAAGTTGGCACTGTGTAGACTCGCCACATTTTGAAATAGCCTATTTCAAAAAAGAATCAAAATAATTCAATGTTTGCCCGTCTGTGTAGATGTGCCCTAACAGTTTAACTTTTGCACAGATTGGAATAGAAAGTTTTATGCAGGGTTTTTGGGTGTGTGCAGTGTATGGTGTGTTTTTTTGTTTCAATATAATTTTCTCTATGCTTAATAAATCTTCACTACCCAACTGGCTTTAGAGTATTTAGGGATGTCTGGCACAAAGAGAAGAGATTACCTTCCACCTCGAAGAGAAGGTAGTAGTGAGGAAGGGTGTCTGGAGCCTATTCTACTCCAAAGCCTGGCTCAAAGGACATGGTCTGGTGAGTTTTCTTTCAGAATGTGTGTTACTTTCAGGATTCTGGACCTCAAATGAACGTACCTGGACTATGTAACGGCATGTTCTTATCACTGCTTCCCTTGTCCTCTCTACTACACTCCTTCCTATTGTCTGTTACCCTTGTTAGATATTATCTTACATTAGATTATAAACTCTTTAGAACAGGGACTCTATTTTTATTATGGATGTACAGTGCCCAACACAATTGGATCTGGAATCTGTTTGGAATTGTCAGTTGCTCCAGATAATATTAATATGCAAACATCTCATGACTATGAACAAAATGGAAAGTTTAAGGGATGCAAGGTGACATCCAGTAACTAAGATCCTGTGGCTGATGGAGTAAGCTGGTATCACCCACTGATTCTCTCTCCTGGTTTAGGAAATATGCTTGGTTAGAGACTTACCTTCTACCATGAGCCAATAATTCTAAAAAGTTTTTAAAATGGACTTTTATTTCTTTCCCCAAATTCTAATGTTTTCAGGAAATGAGTGCTGGCCGCACAGTACAACCTTCTGAACTTGCAGCTATCCAGATATCCCTATCTAAGCAGTAAATTAACGTTCTTACTGTAGAGCTCTCAGAAATTTCACTACCATGGTTAAGACTCCTGAGGTAACACATCCATTTGTAGAGAATTTAATTCAAGGGGCACCTTAGGTATTGGTTGTAATTTGAGTACATAAGAATATTACTGAAGACAGATTTGCTCAGATCTGTTTTCCCACTTGTATAATGAGGCTTTTAAGACTTTTTGGACTAACTATGCAGAATGGCTGCTTGCTATAATATGGGTTGGGATTTTCATATTTAAATTGTGGAAGTCTCCCAACTCTTTATATCCTGGAAATCATCAGAATAGGCTTCACCTGCCTTCTTTGGGTAGTATCATATAGTACCACTCCTAAGGCCTGAGGCTGAGTGATTTCCTTCTGTAGTAGCTGTGAGATGTCTTTCTCTGTGTTTATAAAATCTGCTTCAATTCAGGGAAGACCTACTTCTGCACTGTTAAACTTCAGAATTTGCCACCTTTGCTAGGGTCTGAACTAATTGGGGGAGGGGGGCAAACTGGGGACCTTTCTTAGGATACATCTGTACAGTAGTTTTATTTCGGAATAGCTGTCGTTATTTTGAAATAGCACAGTGCGCATCGACATAGCAAGCCGTTATTTCAACATAATTTCGAGCTGGAGGACTTCTTACTCTGACTCCTGTAACCCTCATTTCATGAAGAGCAAGGGAAGTCGAAGGAAGAGTGTTCTGCTTCCGACTTCCTGCTCTGTAGACAGCGCTAAAAACTGAATTAAGCTATTTCAACTTCAGCTATACAATTGACGTAGCTGAACTTACATATCTTAATTCAACTTTTGCCCTGAAGTGTAGATGTGTCCTCAGTGACTTCAAAAAGGCTATTTCCAAAGGACTAAAGGCTTTAAACCTTTTATCTTAAAACCAGAAGTGAAAATGTGCTTCTTTTTACCAGATTGGGGAGGGCTCCTGCATGAAACGAGGAGAGATTTATTTCAAGGAGAATTGTTTCAAGGCATAGAACTTTGGGGCGTTTTCACATCTTTACCCCCACAGGCTTGTTCAGTGTCCTGGCCCTCAACTTCAATAGATCACTTCTTGTTTTGATTTCTTTGTACAGTTGGCCTTGAAGTCCAAGTCCTCCAAGATACAGATGGATCTGAAAGCATGAGCTGAACTTTGTCCACCCTTGTTAGCTGCAAGACCAGATGCATGGGTGCTGTTTATAAAGCGACGTGTCCAGTGTGGCTGTCAGGCAGTGATTTTCACACTTCGTAGGCATTTCTGCTGAATTTCCATTTACTAGATTTTTGGTCTAACATTCTCCGGAGGGCCCAGATTCAGCTGGTGACCTTCTCCTGGACTGCATTCAGGGCCTGTCTCCCCCTGCAGATTTATATTCCTTACTCCTTCTCTTCCAAGTATGGGGTATCCTGAAAATCTAAGATCAGCTGTTCCCATTTACCCTCTGAGCCTTTTATCATTGTTCCAGTATGAAACTAATGGCAGGCAGGAACTGGAAAGAAGCATCTGTTGCATCATCTGAAAACTGGACCTTTATTCAGTGCTTATGCTCTGGAGGAATATCCTAAGCGGTCTAAGCTCTTGGTAGATAGCTTTGCTTTTGTATCCAAGAGTTATAGTGTGAGGGAAGTTTCCAACTTTGGGGTAACTATCCTTTTGGGAAAAGAATGGTCTACAGGACAGTGAGGCCTCCTATCTCAGAGGCTTGTCTTTATTTTCTGTATAATACCTGGCATACCTTTGAAGCTATGTACTTAATAAATCATGCACAAAAAGCTTTTCAGTAAGGGTATGTCTACACTACAGCACTAATTCGAACTAACTTAATTCGAATTAGTTAATTCGAACTAAGCTAATTCAAACTAGTGCATCTAGACCTAAAAACTAATTTGAATTAGCATTTTGCTATTTCGAACTAGCATGTCCATATTGAGTGGACCCTGAATCAAAGTTAAGTCTGGCCGAAACCAGGACTTAGAGTGTAGAGCTGCTGCCTCAGGCTAGCCGAGGGCTGTGCTT
>CM057846.1:135500272-135543999 GCA_030068395.1 Apalone spinifera
TTTTTGCAGAAGAACTCTTCCGCAAAAGAGTTTTTGCGTGAGAACGCACCAGTGCAGACGTAACCCTAGAGTATAAAAAATGGAGCGTTGTGCCAAGGTCTGTTACTTCATTGCAGATGATGGTGGGGGCAATCACCCATTTTGGTGCTGAGGCCTATGTGGCTGTGAAGAATCAGTTGTGCCTTTCAGTACTACCATTGCTGCTGACTGAGGATGAAGTCCTCTACCAGTACTGTGGCATGACACACAATTCTTGTATTGGCATTAGGGTCTGTTATGGCTTCATCAATCTCAAGACCCCAGCAGCCTTGTTGGTGGCAATCTTCCTAGCACATAGTACTAATAGCCAGAAACCCTCTGCAGCTGCTGCCAGTACTGCAGTCTTGAATAGATCCAAGAACTCCTCCCAGTACCTCTTGGATGGCGCTAGTAGAGGAGAATCCTCACAATCTAATAGATATCTTGCATCTGGCTACTGCACAGCAGGTAGCCCTCCCTGTAAATGAGGCAATAATGCAGTCCGCCAACCAAGCCCTCATCTATTCCACCAGAGGCATAGAGTGCATGGAGCACAAATTCCATCCCAGGGGTTCAAACAGATTTACTCACAACCCAAGCAGGGCTGACTGGTGGTGGCTGAAGTGAATGAAATGCATCATCAAGGTAAAGGTTAGGCTACCCCTAATCCCCTCCAAAAAAAGGATTTGACAATGCTGATCTTTTGTGGAAAAAATATTTGTTAAACTGCGGGGTTATATCACCAGACCCTCCTGGCCTGATATAACTCTTTATATTGGGAGGTATGTCTATGTTATTAAATAAAATTGCCTGAAGGTTCTAGGGAAGAGTTCTGATCCTTGGCAGAATAGCACCTGGTTTTGTGATTGGCCCTACATACTTCCCTAGGTGCAGCAGATTCAGAAATGAGGGGTTTGGTGACAGTGGTAACTATGCATCATTCCTTGTGGTTATAGTCATTTGGGATTTCCTGTACCTGTGAACAAGGATCTATTATTTGTGTACCTGCCAGTGCCACTCATTCCCAGGATTTTAGACTTTTACATTTCAAAGAATTGGGGCTAGCAGTCAGCTTTTTTCTAATCCTAAAACCAGATTCCTAAAAGGTACAGAGAGGTTGTTTCCATCAATCAGGGATCCAGGTTCCAGCGGTCAACTTTTATAAGGCCTTAATTCAAGCCCTTAGCCTCCTGCTCATTGTTACACCTCTCAGCAACGGTGGCCTTCTTAATATTCCACATCTCTGCGAGTGGAGTGGAGGAACTGTATGCCTGGTAGTAGGGCCCTCTTACACTATATTCTACAAAAGATAAGGTGCAGATTAGGTACATTTCTTTCCAAGGTGGTTTCCATCTAAGTCTATTGATATATTTATCTATCCTCCCCCAAAGCCACATTTCCAGATAGATGTACAAAGCTCCACACTTTAGATGTACTCTGAGTCCTAGGCCTGGTCTACACTAGGAACTTAGTTCAGTATAACTACATTGCTCCAGGATGTGGAAAAACTCACAACCCTGAGAAACACAGTTAAACTGACCTAAGTCCCTGTGTAGACAGCGTTAGGTTAACGGGAGAATACTCCTGTTGACCTAGCTACTGTCTCACAGGAAGATGGATTACCTATGCCGATGGCAGAATCTCTCCCATCAGCCCAGGTAGCATCTTCAATGAGGCATGTAGTGGCACAGCTCTGCTGCTGCAGGGTTTTAAGTGTAGACGAGCTCCTACTGTTTTATTTGGATAGAACAAAGCCTTTTCAGGTTTCTACCCAGCTCTGTGTCCTACTTAGAACAAGCAAGAGATCACCTTGTTGCAGTTATAATGGCTCTCTAAGTGGATTACCAGATGCGCTGTCATATGCTGTGTGACCAAGGGTGATGCCCCTTGTGAAGTTGTTGGCACATGCAGTTTGAGCATACTTGGCCTCCATCATGTTTGTGGGAAATGTCCCTATTGCAGACATCTGCTATGATCCGCAATTCACACATTGGCGAGACACCACAGAATTACTGCTGCATCAAGGGAAGACACAAATGTGGGGAAAGTGGCCCTCCAGTCCCTCTTCTAATGGGACTCCATTGAAAACATCTTGGGAAGCAACTACTGTGCAAAGAACACATTCAATCACTTGACAAAGAAAAAAATTAGTTACTCAGCTTCTTGTAACTGTTGTTCCTCATGTAACATGGCTCATGTTCTCAAAGACCAACAGTTCTAAGAAGGAGAAGAGTCAATATTTTTGTTCTCTCTTCCTGGATTTTAGACTGCATTGCCATTACCCATTCATTTTGTGCATGACTGCTCTATCCCTATTGGCTTCTGCTGATGCCATCAACTGCCCCACCTCCTGTATGCATAATCTGAGTCTCTCATTCCGTGGGCAGTGAAGTGTGGTTTGGGTCTCTAGAAGACAGAATGGGACTGTTGGAGCAGGGACGTATTCACTGCTGCCCAGCACTTTAGAGGGATTTACATGCCTAACTCCTATTGAAATAAAGAGGAATTAGGCACCTACATAGCTCACCCACACTCATGGAAGCAATGTGCACTATTGCAGCTCATATTACAAATTCGAGTGAGCCTAATGGGAGAACAGGGAATTATTACACTTTCTGATTTGTGAGTAAATTTTTTAGCTTTTTTTTCCCTTTAAAAAGTTTATCCAAAGAGGAAGATTAATTCCTATTCTTTCCTCCCTCTGTGACGCTGCTTATTCTTTTTGAATGGCTTGTCCCAAGGCCTTGTAGATCCAGCATTTGCTGCTCTCAGGCTGTTGTTGGGAAAATTTGCATGAGGATGATTAGAAATATTTTACTGAAGCACACTCAACAGAGTCCTCTGACAGCTGAATATCAGGGACAGGAAGCAAACTACAGTCACATAGAAACTCACAGTCCATGGGGGGAATAATAAGGGTACATGGATTATTGGGCATGATTCTGGCCCCTGTGCTACAGTACTACACAATTTCTGGGAGGAATTCCTACAATACAGAAGCAGTGTATAGCTGATGTAAGTGCCTCTAGATTGCACACTCATGGACCCTGCTGTCTTTAGCCAGGTCTGCTGATGGGGGAGGGAAGAAAGGGGAGAATTGCCTTGGGGCGTGGAGATTCTGTGGGGTTCCTGACTGCCTAGAATCTAGTACCAAGCAAAGATCATTGCCTTGCTGAAACTGGGGAAAGATCTATACTTGCCTTTCAGCTACAGACCAAAATAACTTCTAAACACCTGCTTTAAGCTGCTGAGAATTTGATTTCACAAAGAATTTTACCACCTGGGGAAGATGTGCTTCTTGTGGAAGCCAGAGTAAGTTAGTTTTCACCGAGGATTGCAGTACATGTGATCAAGTGCTGGCACTTCCAACTTTACTCAAACATGGATTCCAACAAAAGAAGATTGATTCAGTTTTCCTTGACCTGACCATGGCATGTGATACGGTTTGGGCCTTTTGGTGAAATTGTCTAGAACAAGTTGGTTAGTATATGCAATGGTTCTGTTTTTGAGAAATTCCCATTCCCATGTGCACATTGGTGATAGAACAAATGCATGGAAGCATCAAAAGAACCCCCTTCCGCAAGTATCAGTATTGTGTCCAATGTTATTCAACTTATCTTAGAACAATCTCTTTTATACCAGATCATGCAACTTTGTTTATGAAGATGACATATGCCTTTGCACTCAGTCACACTCCTTTGACATAATTGACAGTCAAAGTCAAACTTGGCATCTCTGGCCAATTATTGTCATCATCTGTGTCTGATACCAACTAGAAGTAAGTCTGTGTACGAGCAGGCAGAGAGCTGAATGCAGTTCTCAATGATCAGTGAATAAAGCATGATTCACACCCCATCTATTTGGGCATCATATTGTCTAGAACTCTCACATATTGTGACCATTTTACAAAGATAGCAACTAAGGTCAAAATGTGCAACAACCTGCTTGGGAAACTGGCCAGAATGACATGGAACACTAACCCCCAACTAATTCACACTTCAGCCTTTCCACTATGTTATTCAGGGATGAAGTGCTGCACTACAGTATTGGCTTGTTCATCTCTCACAAACACGATTGACATACAGCTTAATTTCACCATACATAATCTTTCAGGTATACTTAAATCCACTCTTCTATCATGGTTACTCGTTTTCTGCAATATTGCTTCACCTAGGTTTGCAAAGAGGAAAGCATAGCAAAGCTTGTGATGAAACTGTGCAACATGCCACAATTACCATTAATTAAAAACTTGTTTAATCCATCACTTGGTCCATCACAGTGCCTATTTTGGATACCTTTATTGGGTGAGAAATTTATGGTAGAGGAGGCATAATAATTTTCATGGTCCCCAGAGAAAGTGACACATAATTATCTTGTCCCTCTCAAAGCCAACCCAAGTTTTATTTACTAGGAAGTCAATGGTGCCTCCTGAACCAGTTTCATACTAGCCATGGAATTTGTGCTGCAGCAAAATTTTGGTGGCCTTTTAGACAGTCCACTCTGTCAGTGTGGGCATCCATAAATCATGACACACATTGTTAAGGACTGCAAAATGACTCAACTTCTGGGAGGTCTTCATGGATTGAACGTCATTGGTAAGAACACTATGGCTTGGCTTGATTGGATCGCATACACCAAATAAAATAAATAACGCACATGTTGATTTTGTGGTGTTTGCTGTGCACTTATAATTATTACATTGTTTGTCCCAATCCCATGATTTGTGTCAAACTGTCCAGTAACTTACAAGTGAGTGTTTTCTGAACTTCTAGGAACTCTGCAGCTTATAGTGTGAACTATTAAAAGTGAATTATATTCAAAATAATTGAATTTTTATTATGTTAAAAAAGAAATGCAAAAAAGTCTATGCAATTTAGAAGCAACTACATTAAAACATTAATAAATGAATGGGTCAGAACTTAACAAGGGGAAAGAACATTCATGTCCATTTTACCTACATATATAGCAACAGTGGCTTTCACACATCAGTGTATGTGAAGCTGTGGCTGTTTTTAATGTCCCTCAGTGTGGAGTGGTAGGGGCAGAGATGTGGCTTTTGATTCCTAGTGGAACGTTTAGGGGGACTGTAGGGAGGTGCTGCAGTGAAGTTTTCAACAGAAAGAAAAAAGTGATGCAGGCACGGGAACCTCAGGTCCACAAGGCTATTTACTTCTGGAGCAGCCCCATTATGTTTTGCTGCATCTTGATTTTTTTCCTGCTGGGACTTTTTCCTGTCTGCTCTTTCCTTCTCCAGGCTGTCTGCAAAGTTTACCCTCCAGGCCCTTTGCTTACAGTCTGATACAGCTCTGGATGGTAGAATCTCACTGAACACGTCATCCTGAGTCCTCTTCTTTCTTCTCCTTGTCTGGATTAGGCATTCCACAGCTGAGGAGGAGGAACCATTCAAGGCCACAATAGCAGCAGCTACAGGTAAAACAGATGTTCCATTTTCAATATAGTGTGATGGAGTCAGGCCAGCTGGCTACAAGAAAATACGAGAATGTGTGACTATTAGCCTCATGTGAAACAAGTCCCTGTTTTCCTAGTAATCAAACAAGGTCTACCTCAGTTTAATTAAGACACCTGGAGGCAATCAAGAACCTGCTAGAACCAGTTGAGGCAGGCTGATTGGGATACCTGGAGCCAACCAAGCACTGGCCTGAGCTGGTTAAAAAGTCTACTCTTCAGTCAGTTCAGCAGTATATTGGGGCAGGAAAGTAGGAGCTATAGAAACACCTCAGGTACCAGGAGTGAGTCCTGCAGGCTCAGAGGTAAGGGATAGGGAGTGCTCTGCTCAGGGAACAGCTCCTTTTGGCCCCAGATGTCTGTGGGAGATTAAACCCCTGCTAGAGGTGGAGAGATTGAGATAAGGAATCTAGTGAGTTATCTCTATGCCCAGAGAGGAGATAAAGGGAATTCCTCCTCCCTACCAGCTGATAAGAGTATCTAAATCAGGTTAGTTTGTCCCAAAATAAAGGCATTGGACTGAAGATTATAGTGTGCTGTTAAGGGAAGCAATTAGATTAGGAGTTGCTGGTTTTCACAGAGTGGGAGAGAGAAAATATTCAGCTTACCACTACCCAGAAGTGCAGGATCCACTGCAGGGGAATAGGAGCTTGGTTACAAAAGTTATAATGGAAAGCAAAAGTTAAGCTTCAGAACTCCCTTCCCTTGCTCCCCTAAAGCTTTAAACAAGATGTGCTCAGTGATACTTCTGCTTTGCATAGTGCCATTCACAGCACCAGCCATGCTCAGGGAAATGAGTAGGGAATCACTGTTGCATGAAATTATGACTAGAGAGAAATACAGTTACATACTTGTCTAAGGTTCCTTTCCCCTGCATTGGGTTTGCCCATGCTCAACTGCTGGGACTGACTAGACTGTGAGGGAGTCTCAAACAGGACCTGGCTCCTGGCATATCTGAACCCCTGCTCACATGTCCCCCATGCTTCTCTTTATCTTCCTCCTTCTTGGTCACACCACTGGACTGTGACTCAGTCTTCATGGAGGTATCTATGGTATTGTTGGAGGTGGTAGTAGGATCTCCACCAAGTATAGCAGTAAAAACAGCATTGTAACAATGGCA
Source organism: Apalone spinifera (assembly GCA_030068395.1). Taxonomy (NCBI): domain Eukaryota; kingdom Metazoa; phylum Chordata; order Testudines; family Trionychidae; genus Apalone; species Apalone spinifera. The sequence continues at coordinate 135,506,877 of CM057846.1, forward strand.
AGTCTGCAGCGCACCACTTGCTTGATTATAGGCCTTTCTAGTCCTGTGGTATGCCTGACACAGCATCTTCACTTTTATGAGGCTCTGCTGCTGACCCTGTTATAGTCCTCCTCCTAAGTTCCCCATTCAGTCAGCTCACAGATGTCCATGTTTCTACAGAGGGTCTGTAGCTATGGCTATGCAATGTATTCTTCCAACAGGCATAGGAGATCCAATATGTCTTGTCTCCTGAAAGCCAGATTGTGTATTGAGTGTATGGTTGGCCGGGCAGTTGCATACAACAGTGGAGAGCGGCTAGCTGGGCTCACCAAGCTTGACAATAAGGAAAAGGCATTTCAAAGAGGACTTTAAAATGGGAGAGGAGCTTTCCCTTCTAGCTTCCATGACACATAGGCAGTGGAGTTCAGGAGTGTGATCAGAGGGCTGGGCATTGGGGGACAGCTGCTGGAGGATTGTTAGGGTTAACATACCGAGGGTAGAGTCTACACTTGCACAGTGTCAATCTCAGTACATTGACTATACCTCAGTGCTGTTCTGAGAGGTGATGTTACTGTGTTGCTCTAAGTAGGTACTTATATTGGTGGGAGACAAATGTAAGTGTAGACACATGTGCAATTAGGCTGGTGCATGGTGGCTTATGTTAACCTAATGTTGTAGCATAGACCAGGCCAAGTAATCATTTCCATTCACAGTGCTCTGTGAGGACCCACAGACAATCTTGCACACTTATTATGCCAACACCTATGTTTTATTCTAGATAGGACAATGCTAGTCAGAATAAGTAAACTGTAACTTACATTCATGTACTAGCAATTCTTCTGTACCTTTGTTCTGGTTTTTTTTTCAGTTTGCAATCATTTCATCATGGAGAAGCTGATTTCTTTTATCTCATGGTTCTCATATTGGGGCATCTTTTCTATACCCTTCTTATATTAGTTAAAACAAGTATTATTCATCTCTACAATTCAAGTGTTTCAATATGTTCTCACTTGCAGTATCCAAAACTAGACAGTCATTCACTTAATTCTTCTAAGCATGCGTTATTGGAAAATGAAAGTCTTCCCTTCTTAGAACAGACAGAATCCTTGTTGTTCTGATCAACCTGAGCATCCTATTTTTAATTTCACAGTGTAAGAAAAATGACTACATTTTGTTCTTGCCAAAATGCTGCTGACCAGTTGTACTTTCCATGAATATTACTATCTCCACATTTATAAAGAAGTTCAGGAAACCCTTGGGTAAAAAAAATGAGACCAATTTGAATGTATGTTACCCCTTTTTGACCTGAGTACTTAGCCACATTTGTTTTTTTTTAAATTCAGTTAGGAACAGAAATTGGTGATGGACTCAGTAGTTCCTTTGTTGCAATCCTACTTATTTACAAAGACTATACATAAAATCCTGAACACAACAGCAATCAAACAATGAGACAATGTGTTTACTCACATTTCCAGTCCCCTTTCCCATCAGCACTTAGCCCCAAAGCTGTCTTTCTCTCTTTTCCTTATCTTTTCTTGGGGCCACATTCTTACAGCTTATTCTGTCTTATCCTTGGCTTTGCTACCCCTGTATCTCTGGAGTTCTCTCCTGCTTGGCTTTCTGCTTCTCTGATTTTCTGCTTCTCTTTCAGAGACACACAAATCTTAACAAAATAATACCCAGTGACATCCCTCTGTTCATGTCTCCCATGTGTCTTTGTTTTGAACAGTGACATGTGCACGTGTTTGGGATGGAAGCTTTTGCTATTTCATCTAGCTGGTTCTAGAGAGAGGCTTACCTGCTTCTTAAATGAAAGGAGGCAGTTGTACCCAACCGGTAACAATGATATGTATCAATAATAATACTCATATTCACAATTAATAGAACTCTGTGAAATATTAATGACAAAATATTTGGTACTGGGGCTTTCTATCAGATTTTGGACCACATTTAATGAAATGTCCAGTGGGGCTTAGTAAGTGTTGGCGCTAATTTGCACCCAGATTTTGAGGAAATGCTGCAAAGTCTATTTCCTTGCTTGGGTTTTTTTTGCAGGATGCAGGCTGAGCAGGGAGGGTTCTTGTGAACCAGGGACTTTTTCAGAGATCATGTTGACTACATTAGGGTCATATAGATCATTTTAATGATGTTATGTTTTAAACTCTAAATTACTGTGCCACAAAAGGTGGTGAAAGTGCACAATATAAACTCTGAAGAGACATGAAACTGGGAAAATTCCACTGACATTGGGCCTGATTCTCTGCAGTGGTTTGGATGCTTTGTGTAGGGGGAATTGCAAAGTGGCATGGTGTCTTCTTCAGAAAGGGTGGCTGGAGGAAAGGGGGCACGTGACAGGGCGAGCTAGCCTGGCACTGAACTCACAGGGTTTAGCCAGGTTACCCTGTCTAAAGGAGCCCTGCTCCCACGACCCTGCTGGGCATGCTCAGCTGGTAGCCCAGCTATAAAAGCCTGTGGAGAAGCTCAGTGTCAGCTGACTGCCAGAGGAGAAGAACCTTTGAGGGGAGCTGCTGACCAGCACCAGCCAGCTGCCCGGAAGGGAGACAGCTGAGCCACTCATGAGAGTTGGGACAACTCCACTGCTGCCTACATGTAAGGAATAGCCCCGGGGCCATTAGAGGACCCTGTGAGAACATGGGAGGAGACCCCGTTGGACCAGGTAGGAAGTGGCCCAGGGAGGGTGCAGGAGCAGCTTCTCCCGCCCTGGGAACCTTGGCATGTTTTGGACAGATTCCCTGCCGAGGGAGTGGTGGGCTATCCTGCCACTCACAGGGCCCTGGGCTGGGACCCGGTGGAGTAGGGTGGGCGCAGGTCCCCCTACCAGGGGTGCCATTCCTTCCCACCCCCACCTAGCGACTTGTCTTCACAGGCCTTTTAGCCCTCCCTTAGAGGGCCACTCAGTGACTTTGCATAGACATTTGGGCCAAGGGGCCCTCTGTTAAAGGAACTTTATATAGAGACTCGGGGCACTACTCTTGCCCTCCAGAGGGGGCAGGAAAGTCAGCCCCATGACAGGGCAAGAACAGACTGGCCCTATGTTCCATTGACCTCTGGGTACCAATATGCCCCTTAGGGCATTGAGGGCTAGCTGAACTTAGAGCAGGTTGCTGTAAGCTATGCCATGGAGTATCCTGTCACCCAGGTGGCTGAGAGTCAGGGAGCACAAAGGCAAGCTTTGCAGATCTCTCCAAAACTGAGTTGTGTAGACCTGAGCCATAACCAAGGATCTGGACTGTTGACACTAGTGCAACTGCTTTTGTAAATAAAATGAAGAATTGACTTGTAGGGTTTCAACTGGAAAGCAGGTGAAATTCCGTGTTTCAGACGAGTTTCATGTGGGGCTCATTTGACCCTGCAATTTAAAGTTACATTTGGTGGGAGAATAACCTGAAACCCAAGACAATGTCTTGCAAAATAAAACTGCCAAGCTTTGCACAATTCTACTAGAGAATGAGGGCCAGATGTTGCCTTTCTAACCCATGCTGAAAAGTATTTTACTTTGCATGATACTCAACTGTTGTCCACTCTTGCAATTCAGTGTGAGTCTCCATATATAGTATTTTTCTTAAATACCCAGCTCCTGGAGACATGTCAATGCCAGCTTTAATTTTAAAAAAGTAGGTTTCTGGTCCTTGCGGCTATGGTGGAAAGCTTGAAGATGTGAACACTCAAGGCTGAAAGGCAAATGATAAAAAGACCAGACGTGCTATATTTTAAAAAATGTAATGATTTTAAAGTCAATCTCATAATATTTTACTGACATGATTTTTCCTTGAACGTTTGGGATGAGCAATACTGAAATCAGTGGGATTATTTGCAGATGCAGGTACAACTCAGAGTGCAGATGGGATGGCAGAATCTGCCCTGGAAGAATGAGTAGAATTGGTTTACATAAAGTGAAGTGTCATCGGGCGTGGGTTACTTTAACATGCTGTGCAGAGACAGATTTGGTTTTTAGAATTCTAAATTGGCAATCTTATAGCAACCTTGTACAGTGAAAACCAGTTTGGGCTAGATTGTGCCTAATGGTCACTAGCCTGTATGGAGGAGGGTGGAGCTGCTTTACCCCAGAGTCTCACAGGCCTACTGTAGAACCGCAGATTCTGTGCCCATGCTATAAGCTGGTGGTGCGTATTTCCACTCCCACAGCTACAGAGGCCAGATCCATGATCCTACCTCCTCTTTTGCCCCTTCCTGAGCCCTTTCAGGTTGGTCATTATGGAACAGAGCTAAAAGCATGAGTGCTACAGCTGGAAGTAAGAAGCAAAAGCTCTCTAGCTGGGGCTGTGACGACCCATATCCTCTTTGGATTAGGCTCAGAGTACCCATTGCTGTGGTAGGAAGGAGCAGTCCTAGTGGGGGGAGGGGGCACTGATGCTGAAGTATTCCAGATCTTTGGGAAGGGAGAAGGGAAAGCCCTTGCCAATTGGTGCAGCCTGCAAGTATGTGGCCTACATCTTCTAATTGGCCACAGTGGTAAAGGGGGAATCACAGAGGTCCCACTTATAGCCATTAGCAGCACATCTGATCATTCCATGTCTCGAGCAATTGAGCGTTAGCCAAGATGGTGTGGAAGGTTAAAACCAGGTTGCTGGACTGTTGGATCTGCCACAAGATAGGGATTGGCTATGTTTGAAGTTTGTTCTTGCCACCCTGTACACCACCTGGAGGTGACATCAAGGTTCCTTAGGGGAATTGTCCAAACAATTTGCCTTGTTTTGAGACCGTGGCCCTGTAGATTAAACATACCTTTAAACAGGAGTAGATGGGGCTTGCTTTGTATCTGGAGGTGCAGATTTTGTGATGCAACTTGTCTTTTGATGTCAGAGGGTGATGTTGGCAGGCAGGCCAGGGTGGCTAGTCTTATGGTACCTGTTGTTCTATGCATGGCTTCATGGAATCTCTGCTCATTCTGTGTGAGCAGAGCTGATGCATACTAGAGAGCAATACTCTTCTATAGCCAGGCCAACATTCCTTTCAAAGTCCAGGTACAGTTCCGTGTACCACCTAGATACACAAACTTCGATACTTGTGGGCCAGCCTGTGTGCATTGTGGAAGATGAGCTATTTCTCGGCCTCTGTGTAGTATAAGATGGAAGCAGCCAGGAACAGGTTTTTTGGTGCTATGTTTAAATTTCCATCTTTTGCAATAGGGGGACATGTCTTTCATATCAATATTCAGGTCTTCTTCAAGAGACTGAAATCCTGGTCTTGTACTGGCAATCAGATGCCATCTGTGTGGATAAAATGCCTGGCAGTGGTGTAGAGAAGACCACTTGTGAAGAGGTTGAAAAGCATGAGTGCTAGAATTAAGCCCTGAGGTAAAACATGGTCACAGGACTTTATGACAGGGTTCTGAGTCAGGCATTGATTCAGTAACTTGTCACTCAGATCGCCACCAAAATACTTCCTGAGTGGAACATCAGTTAACAGACAGGGACACAGCTGAAGGGCTAATTAGAAGTAGACACAATCCCAGCAGCTGGGAACCAATGAACAGAGAGGGAGGAAGTCCTGTAAAAGGGAGAGTGCAGCATTTGAAAGAAGGCAGAACTGTTTGTTACTAATACTGTTTCCATTTTTCCCTAGTGGTAAGAGGGGATTTGGCTGAGACTTTTGTGTGTGTGTGTGTGTGTGTATCTATCTATCTATCTATCTATAAAATATAGGCAGTGGCCTGACAGAACACTGTAATAAAGCTTGGAGTGAGCATGGTCTCTGTCTGGTGAGAGACCTAGAGAGGACCAACTCATGACAGACCTTCATGAACTTTTTTTTTTGGTCATCCAAGCAAGACTTGGAACAAGCAGCATCTCCTCATAGCTGAGATAATCCACTTCTGTAGAACCAATGATAGTTTGTACAACAGACCTGTATGCCTGACTGTATTGTCTGTATCAGAAAGAACTAGGAATAGTGTACCTGTCTTTGGTCTGGTCTGGAACCCATTCTCAGTGTGTGTGGTGAGAGCGAGCACTTGATCACAGTACCATGGTTTGGTCTGAAACCTTCATCAGCATGCTGTATATCATCAAGGATGAGGATAATATTAGAAAAATGAGCCTTTCACGTAACTTCTGCATACAGTTTAGCAAAGAGATGGGGTGGTAGTTACAAAGCAGTGGTCTCTCTCAGGTTTTGGCGAGGCTATTACTTTTGTGTTGTGGCAGATCTTCCACATATCCTCCTCCTGGATGACTTCTGTTAGAAAGATGGTAGGCAATCGCCTTCTAATTCTTCTGGAATTGTGGGGAGACGTTATCATGCCCATAGATTTTTATTTGTTTTGTTTTATCTGAACTCCCTTTCTATTTCATCTGTGGTGAAAAAGGCTGGAAGTCTCACTGAGTTTCAGTATGTCCTGTTTAAATTGCTGCTATTTCTTCTTCACCTCACACTTTTTGTCCTTATCTGGATTGCAATGCTGTTTCAAGAGACTGGGCTATGGTGCTGTCATGGAGGCTTCTGAGCAGCTACATTTTCTAAGTATTGCCCAGACTTTGAGAATGGACCTTGACATGTTTAGTTCTGTAGTAATCTGTACCCACTTTGCTCTTCTAGAAGCATTGAAGCTGTTGAAAAGGTATGTGGCCATATCTGAATTGTCACTTTTCCATATTACCCATGCAGTCCTGAACACTCCTCATCCAGGCAGGTACTGTAGCTCTTATAACAACCTCTTGGAATTGTTTTGGTGGCAGCTTTTGTGAACGGTATGTCAGCTTCCCCCCCTAAGAACTGTTGTATGGGGTACAAGTGATGCACCCATTAGCAAATTGTATAAAGCTGGGACAGTTGTTTTTCTGATGACTCTATCAAGGGTTTTATTGGTGCTCGCAATTGATATGGTTACTCCAACTTTGGTAACTTTGATTTCCACTTTCCAGGTTGAAGGTGGTTGTGTTTCCTGCATAACATCATTCTTCCTGTCTTAGGCTCTCCCAGCAGCCTTCCATAGTTCCACTGAAGAAAGCGGCCTAGGAGCAAGGCTAAGCACAGGAGCTGGAAAGGGGGAGGGAGGTGAGAGGAGAATGCTCCCCTCAGGCAACAGGGAATCCATAGCTGGATTAAGTACACTACTAACATGCACACATCACCACCTTGTATCTCAGTGAATCTCAAGAGATCCATACAAATCAACTTGGAGGATGCTGCACAGAGGCAGTATCACTGAGCTTTCCTTCTTGCTGACCGCTTTCCATGGGCTTGTCGTAGGAAGGCAGCAATCTGACCCTGGGAAATTATAAATGCCTGAACTCATGCACAGAATTTGTCATCAATGAATGCCATCACGGTGATGGAAACACCTGAAAAAAGCCCAAGTCTTTTTGTAATATTTTTAAATGGATTTCTTTTTGTAGATCAAAGGACACTTTGTGCAAACCATTCTCGCCAATAATAAATAGCCTGGACTGATCAGCATGATTTACGGAAATGCAATTCAGAATAATTGGACTCATTTTTTATAATATCTGCTGGCTGCATAAATGGAGTGCTGAATTTTGAAAAGTGGTTTTGCGACTCATACAAATGTGTGGTGGTGGTTTTTTTTGTTTTTTTGTTTTTTAAATTAGGGAAACATTAAATACTGATTCCTTTTTCTGCCAATCTTACTAATTGAATTCAACACAGTTGGAATTTTACCTTTCGAAAAATAGGAAAGAGATCACTATTTTTTGTAACACAATTGTAATCATAATCTGAATTCTCAGAACGCTTCATTATTTTTAATAACAAACTAATTAGAAAATAACTATAATGAAGGCAAACTCTAGCTATTTATTTCTAAATAGAGTTGCATGCTCCAAATCTATATCTGTTTTAATAATCTTTTCCCATATCAAGTAATATGAGGTTTTATCTGGCTTTTGTTGAAATCTTTGTGTAACTTTATCATAAAAGGTTATCAAAATGTTAGAATTTTGAAAAGATCTGTATCACTTAGTCTTTTACAAATAGTAATTAAACAACTCAACCTGGCGTCAGTGCCAAGATTTATGTCGGCAGTTAGTGCAACTTGTCATTGTAAGATTAGTTCTGACATATTCCTTCCAGCATATCAAGCTGTGAGAGCCCATGCAGCCTGGGGAGGAAAGCATCTCTCTAGAGAATGCCAGTGGGTAACCAAAAGAAAGGAAGAATGCTTTCTTTAACAGGATTAAAAATCTTTGCTGAATTACTTCCTAATTTAATCATCTTGAAATATAAATCTCACCAGCTAGAAAGGAATAAATATATCACCAATCACTCGTCTTTTTTCCCCATACCAGACTTTCAGACCATTTGTATTGCCCATCTGTAAATTCAGGCTGATGTATTGCTCAAAGGTTAACTGAGGGAGCCTTCTCTTGCCTGATTCTTAGCACTGCTGGGCAGGTCAAGAGTTATTCACAACTATAATAATTGGCAATGATTTTATGAATTCAAGGACATCATGTGAAAGGCTCACTCCTCAGAGCATTTACTAATAGGAAGAGAGAAAATGTAGGGAAGGAATTAGAATGGCCTTGCTCTGTACAACTGACATGCATCTTGCTGGTTTAGAGGCTCCGCTTGAGGGATGCCTTGCATGATAGGGACTGCTGGTAATGGTGTCAATGTCTTAATTTTACCATTTGGGTTGATTGATACATCATTACTTAATGCCAATATAAAAGAGAGCAGAAGAGATCAAGTCAAAAGGTAAAAGACCTAGCCTAGAAGAATCCCGGATTCCTCTTAGATATGACATTTCCATCACAAGCAGTATGGCATTTACATTAAAGCGCTCCACCCCTAACCAAACAAAATTCCTACCTAAAACAAAGCTTCAGGTAATCAGAGTAAGAATTGAGAAGACTCAATGAAGTCCACCATGGACATTACTGTGACAGTCTACTAGAACTGAGAAGGGTCTCAAGTACTAAGATAACAGGCACCTGTACAAAATCCTAAAACAGAACAAATTATTCTAGCTTTTCTGGTCTTGCTGAGGTCTGTATCCAGTAGCTAAGGCAACTGGTCTCTCTAAGAAGGTTACCCCAAGGGTGTGAATAGCAAGATCTATCAAGCAAAAACATACTAGAGGAAAAACCAGGCTCATTAATATAAAAGAAAGAAGAGAAAGATAATGAAGACTCAAAAATAGCTAAGATGAAGTCTGGCGTTTCTAACTTAAGGCATGTTAGGAGTTATGCACGCACAAACATTTTGTATGGAACATATGGTGAAAGCATGGTGTTTATTTCCAGTTGCATAATTCAAAAAACTGCTGAATTAATTTTACTCAGACTCTATATCTATATATTTGGGCTGAGGTGAGACTAACCATGGAAGATCTCAACCCAAATGGAATATTTTGAAAGGGGAATGTGAATGATAATTGGAACTTCAATTTAACCAAGAAGCTAGTGATATATATGATGATAGCATAAATATCACTATCATCATACATGTGCACTTAATGCATGCTTCTTATCCAGAATCACAGAAATATTATTCTTCTGCCATTTTATTTACATTGGCTTCAAATTCAAAGGCTTGTTTTGAACTCACAATTGATGCAGTTGGCAAGAATACCACAGGGTTTTGTAAATTATAGTTCTATCACCAATATGCTGTCATTTTGGATGTTCATTCTAGTGGCCCATGATAGTCATTCAGGTTGCTGAATATTGCTTATTGGAAACTGGTAAGATAAATGGATTTCTACTAGAAAAAAAGAATGGATCCTTTCCCAAACCCAGAGATTATTGTTAGCTGTTCCAGAATGCTAACTGTTAAAGCATTCACTCTCAGAGATACTCTAATGAAGACTGAAGGCTTATATAGGCTTGGCTAGTCCCCATGGTAACGGCCTTTCTACTGGGTTACCATAGGAATTGTAAAAGCCTTTATAAACCTCCATTAGTAGAGCATATACACTCTCCAGGCAGACTGGAATATCTGCTAGAGAATACACTTCAAGTTGTTAAAGATCAAGATAAATGGGTTTTGTTCTGAAGAGATAGTCCTATCTGTTTGACTAGCTATGTTGTTCTTTACATTAGAATTGGAGTCACCTGTGATATACCAAGATGTGAAAAGGATGAACAGTGTTATGAGTAAGACAATCCATATATGTGCACCCAACCTGCACAGAACCACAGGCAAAAAATTATTCTATACAACACTTCTGACACCACTCAAAGCACTGCAATGTATTGCCCCTCTGCCATCCTCTGGATTTCACAGGAGGGTGAGGGGGGGTAGTTAATCTAAGGTTTTATTAGACAAAAGTTACACAGCAGGAAATGGGTTTATTAAAAAACAAAGAGAAACCACAGAATGAATTGCGTTAGCTGTTAAAGTCTTTCAAAGAGCTTATATTTTAAAATTCTAAATTATGTTTCTTGAAATCATTGCCCTATTTACAGAAGCAGTATTTAAAGCAATCTGATAATTCAGTGAGATTAGTAGTTAGCTAGCCTCAATATTTGAAACATTATAAGTATCAGGAAACACAACTGTGGATATCAAGACTGTGTCCAACTATCTCAGATTTAAACTGGCATCATTGTATGTGTTTCATTTTATTCAAAACGGTTTTGAAAAATATAGCCACAGACCATTACAGGTTAAAAGTCTGAAACAGAATTTCAACCTTATTTTGGCTTCCAGGTGTCACACAAACCCATTTCCAAATGCAGCAGAGAAGAAATTAAGATGACATGCTAAGGAAATGTAGCCAGTACCATAGGGCTTTTTATTTCAGACAAGTGCTCACTCTAACGCTTTCAGTTATAAGGCTTCCAGCAGTATGACATTCTACTTTCCAGTTAGTTAAAGTCCATGATATATTTAGTGCCACATTTTCTCCTAGTATAAATTATTGGAGCAAAACTGCAGTCAGTGGTTACACGAGCAGAGAATTTGGTTTTTAGACTCCAATTTGGTTTTTAGACTCCAAATTGGTAAATATATAAGCAGCCCAATTGAAACCAATGGGATTAGTCATGTGTATAAAACTAGGCATGTGCTACTCCTGGGGGAATTCTGCACTACTGCACAATGCATAATTTTGCAGACATTAATATTGAGTGTGCAGAATTTCCCCCTCCCCCTTTGGAAATGGACTGCAGTGCTGCTGGCCGCCACGAGAGGCTGCGGGACCTGCCAGAGCCCACCTTGCACATAGAAAATATTGCTGGGAAGGAGAGGTGGGACCAGAGGGTTCATAGCAGCTGCAGTTCCCTGCAAGTCCTGAAGGAAGGAGACAGCCATGCACAAGAAATTCCATACAAGCCTGCAACCTGGAATCAGGCTGTTTCTCCCTCTGGATCCCTAGGCTCTAAAGAGTAAAGGGGCAGGTGTCTGGGCCAAGGTGGGCTGGGTCTGGGCTCTGGAGGGAGGGGATGTGAGTATTTGTGCAAGGGGGGCTCCTGCAGCTGGGCTTTTGGAGGGGGAGTGGTTGCGGGTGTCTGACTCCCTGGCTGAATTCTGGGGTGGGAAAGGGGCAGAGAAACATGAACTGGGTTGTCAAAGGGATTTCTTTAACCCTCTACTCCTGGGGGCTTTTTGGTTATGTCTGTTTTGTTATAAACACACTGGCTGACAGGTATTTTGGTATAAATTACCAAAATAATTGAAACTGGCATGATTACGTAGATGTCGTTTGAAAAAATAAAATGTGCAGAATTTCACAGAATTTCAAAATTTTGTGTGCAGGTTTTTTTTGGGGGGGAAGGGGGGGAAGGGCACAGTATTTCCCCAGGAGTAATGAGCTTAAGTTTCTGAGGCCATGTCTACACTAGGCAATTATTTCAAATTTACTGCGTTTGACTTCTGGGCACTTGATTTTACAAATTTAAAGTTCCGTGTCCTCACTACAGGGTAAAATTGAATGTAATCCGAGGTAGTGCATCCACATTAACAGAACCTGCCTTGGACTCAGAGCCCCAGGAAGCACTCTGGGGAGCTGCGGGAGGCCTCCCGGAGGCTAATGAGCTTGAATTAGCGGCACCAGAGCATCTACACTAACATTATTTCATACTTACAAGTTCAGAAATAGTGTTATGCCTCATGAAAAGCAGGACTACAGAGTTCATATTCTTCAGCCCCTTATTCCAGAATAATGGGTTTGGTAGTGTGGACACATTGCTTAGAAAATCGACCTTGGGGGGGGGGGGCTTATTTTGGACGAAGGTCCTAGTGTAGAGCAGGCTTTCCTGAAGCATTTCTATCTTACAAGGCAATAAAGGCAACTTATTTTTTTAAAAAGATAAATGGAGACTGATGCATGAAAACTGCTGCATATTGTGGAAAGAAGACAGGGGCAGTACAGCAAGACAGACTATAACAGTTCTCTTGCCTATACAGCTGGTTGAAAAATGCTATATATTTTCCTCTAAAAATTTTTGAAACCAAAGAAAAATGTCCCTGGTAAAACTCCCATTGAAATCAATGGCAAAAGAGTTAGGCCTATGCAGAGCATTTCTAAAATGACTCTCACTCCAAAGACTTTCTCTGATCACTCCAGTTAGTTACCTGAAAGGAGGTAATAAAAATCTTGCTTGCCCATTGTGATCTAAATATCTACACTGCTTTCCAGGATGTAATCCCCCATTCAGTCAACCTGGCCTGCATTTCTTCTCAGAAATGTGTAAGTGTAAAGAAACAAACCAAATGACAGACAACCTGCAACTCAGGAACAGGAATGTTTCCCTACACCAGTCATTTGAAGAGCTGTATTATAAAAAGAAGTGCGGATTCTCTGTCTTGGACCATATATTGTTATTGTTAAAAGGCTTATGTAAATATAGGACTGAGAGGGGAGAGATTGACGCGCAGGATGTTAAGCTCTCTGCAGGCTCTCTATCAAAGGAAAGAGTTTACTTTCATTTTCTTTCCTAGTTAATGAAAGTACAGGTTGCACTTCTCTAGTCCAGCACTCTCTGATCCAGCAACATCTGTGGTCCGACATGATTTTAGTTACCATGGGTGTGGACAAGTTTCCCACGGTCCCATAAAGTTTGTTTACAGCCACCAGTCCTGGCTCTGGATGTTCTATGCTGTTATTTAGCTCCAATTTACCCCTAAATGTTTTCTAAGAGTATAATAAGCAGTGGCAGGGTTGGTAATGCTGCTAGACAATATTGACCTACTGTGGTCTGGCAAATTCTCTGGTTTGGTACCGGTCAGGTCCCCAGGCTGCGGGACTAGAGAGATTCAACCTGTAATAGAAAATGAATATGAAAAGGATAACAAATAGTTGCAGTTTGAAGTCTGGCTCTGATATCCTCAGCCCTAGAGATTCTAACCAAATCTCAGGAGGACTAGAAGATTATCATCACAGCCCAGGAGACAATAATGGACCCAACTCAGGAAGGTGCTTATGGTGGTATATTCAACTGCATCTAAGTGAAATAGGAAATTCATGACCTATCAACTTTCCATGGGACCTATGCTCTGATATACAGTAGGTGCTTTAAAAATCCAACCCTTAAAGCGTAATTCCAACTTTTAAGCCCCATTTACTTTAACCACAATACAGTGACAATAGGCCTTTCTCCTGAGGCAGACAATGGCATGTTTTCAATTGTTCCCTTTTCTTCTTTCTGCTAGTTATTGCAGGTTTCCATTAGCAGCTGCTTTGAGCAGGGATTTTCTTCACTTCATCAAAAAGTTATGGCAAAAAGACATCACTGATTTCCTCTCCCCTGTTGTGCATCCAGTGGCTCACCTGCACTTTACATTAACAGAGAGGCATTTTGGGTTTTAGACTCTCCCCTCTGTTCTCCTAATGGCAATGGAAGGGGCTCCTTTATTTCTCATTAATCATCCTAGACATGCAGCTGACACCCGAATCCATTAAGAATTTTGGGCCCTGCTCATGCATGGGTACAGGCAGGCCCAAGTATCTCCCCCTTTACAACTCTAGGCAGTGAACAAGCACTACTGCTGTACTTATACCTCCCGGGAGTGCAAGGATTATGCCTGGAGAGAGTACACTGCACTGTCTTAAAGGGGACCCCCACAGCAGTACTCCTCTGGGTGTCTGGAGGTTCCAAGAGGAGTTCCTGTGAATTCCGTCTTCCTGAGGCACAATGGACCAGTTCCTGGCCCCCACTAGAATTGTGACCCAATCACCAAGTAATGTAGTTCTGCCTTAGCCAGCTTTATGCCACTCCCAGCCACAAAAGGACCATAGAAGGAAAGCCAGAGAAATGAAGATGTTCTTTGGAATCCATACTGTCTGGCCAACCTTCAAGTGCTGGAGTAAACATGGCAGCTGGGCATAGAGCAGTCTTGAGGCTGCTGTGTCTTGTGTCATGGACTAGCTCAGCAGGCTGGGAATTGGACAATACAAAAGTGCAGGACAGATGCCTTTGCACCTCCCTGCCCCAAAGCTGCAGTAAGTACAACACAGACAGGTCTTGGAAATTAGTCCACTGGGGAGAGTATGACTGAGTCCTGAAGCCAGCCCAGGACAATTGCTGTCTGGCCTTATCTGCACTTTCTGTGTTGTTCGTGGCTGGGTTTATCCCACTGCTAAACAAACCCACCAAACCAAAACTGCTCTGCACCCTAAGCAGAGGTCTGAAATAGTCCTTGCTGTATTTCATCCAGTCATCTATTGTCTGGGTTGCTTTTCGTTAGTGCTGTCTATCAAATGAAATGGAACAACTTCAAAGAGCTAGAACCATTCTTTGCTTCCATTAGGCAAATAAGGAAGCTGGCCTGGTTCAGATACATCATTTCTGCTCACTGCTGTTTTGCCTTCCCCCTGCCTCCAAAAGCCTCAGGAGGACAGTTCTGTACTCCTAAGAGCCCACCCTCAATATGCAACAGAAGCCAAATGCCCCTTTCTGACGGTCACCTTTCTACAGCCCTGGAGAGCTATTAATGGCTGTGTTGCTGGAGCAATTAGGGAAGTCTTTAGAGGAAGGAAATCCACCTGGTGTGTGCCTTGTGTTGGAGCTGGTGCATCTGTTTTGCATCTGCAATGACTGCAAGGTGTGACAGGCTATAAAGGAACAGCTGCATTGACTGCACGCTGCCAATAAAATGGCCACCGCGGTTTGAGCAGTTTTGTGTCTTCATAAGAAATCACGAGCCATTGAATTAAGGCAGCATGCAAAACATGGCAGACAAACAAATTACCCATCCTTCAGGGCATGCACATCTGCTCCATTATCTGAGGTAGTGAGCTACAGGAGTAGGGGAAAAAAGGTCTAAAGCATATGGCCAGTTAGTGCAATGTGAGATCATTCAAAATTTCACTTGAAGAGTATTATTAACTGACAGTCACATTGTACCTCTCACTGGGAAAAAAAGTAGACAGTGTCGTGCTGATGACGGGAATAAAAGAAATACAATGGGGTATTGTAGGGCATGTCTACACTAGGAAATTATTTCGGAATAACTTGTTTTGAAATAACTCCCAAAATAACTATTTTAAAATAGTGTGTCCACACTACAGGGATGCCTCTAAATTAGTCTGAGGCAGGCTCCCTTAATGTGGATGTGCTACTTTGACTTATAGCCCCAGGAAGCACTGGGGAGTCATTACTTTGAGTGACTCTGGGGAGTAGTTATTTAGAAATAGCCACAGTGAGAAATAACACACTACTGCTGTTTCAAAATAACTATTTCAAAATAAGAGCTATTCCTTGTGGAAAGCAATTGTTGTTATTTTGAAATAACCAGCCCCTTATTTTGAAATCACGGGCTTGGTATTGTGGATGTTCCACTTGTTATTTCAAAATAACGGGAGTTATTTCAAAATAGCTCCCTAGTGTACACCAGGGCCTAGTGAATAAGGTGGTCACTGTCCCTAGTGATATAGCTTTCTCTGGCTTGGTCTCACTTGTGTACACTTTTTTTTTCTCCTTCTCATCCTGCATTTCCCACTGTACTGTACCAGTCCACTAGTCTACTACAGGTTCCACAGAGGTGTTTCTCACACCGCTCCATAGTTATTTTTCCAATGGCTTTTTGCAGCAGATGGTCCAGTCTGTGTATCTAACCTCTTCCCTTTTTGCATTCACAACTCATTGCATTAATGTTGTCTTTTCCATCTAAAGAATTGCCTCTTCCTCTGACAACAGACACATACATGCATGCTGGCCTTGTCTTTGTCTTTATAGACCACCAGACAAAGGACTATAATGCTGTTTCACCTCTGGACATACATGCAAATATTGTTTTTCAGGCTTTATTTCTTTAGCCCTTGCTTCTTCCACTAACTCTAATAGCAAATGGAATTCATATTTTTTGCCTGTGAGGTGCTTGCAGATTTGAAGAAATCAGAAATGCAAAGGAGAATCACAGCTTTATTTTCCTAAGCTCTTTCTCATGTGAAAATGTCCTTGTAAATATAAAAATGTAAATCAATGGAAACCTGTCATTAGGTTGGGAAGGAAGAAGCAGCTGGGCTCCCATTCTGTAGCAAGAAACTAAAGGAGTGGAGAAAACCTAAAGATCCCTGCCACCCCAACCTTACAAAGAAAAACATTTCACGTACTTAAAAATGAACTAGCTAAATTTGAAGCGTAGCCTGAAGGTACATCTTGTTAACTGTCCCCGAACTCCTGAGGCCAGCTCTCTGAATAGAGATGTGATAATGATGGACAGGAATCAGTTACATTTTTGAAGAGCAACCTGGGGGCAAAATGTTGCTATGCAGGCTCACCACAAAGTTTATAGTCACTATTACAATGAAAAGATTTAGTAAGCTATTTTTAAAAAAATTAATGAACGTAGTAGAACTAGTGGTACCAGGGACTACACATAAGTACATAGCCAAGGATGACTAAAATGCTGCATGGTTCACCTTTATAGTTGTTTTCTATTTGTGTATCACTACAGATGGCCTCTTCCTGATTTTTTTTCAATTTCTCTTTCCATCAAACAGCAACACTATAATTGTAAAAACCCCTCCTTATCTCTATCCAGGCTACATTAAAAAAAGATCCTTCCTAAAACATGTGAAATTTTCTGAAAGTAGCTTTTAGAAGTGAAAAATGCAGATTTGATGACATCAGAATATTTGGTGAATTTGTGTTGATTGTCCTGAATTGTTTCCGTTGAACAACACTTGAAGGAAAAAAAAACCCAACAAGGTCAAAAAGTTTTGTTTGACAAAACAAAGTAAATATTTGTTATTTTTCATTCAAAGGTTTTTTTTTAATTTTATTTTTAAAAATTTAAAAATATCAAAATATTCTCAAGCAAAATAAAATATCTCATTCTGTGTTGAACAAAATGGTTGCTTTCACCCAAACCAATTAAAAATATTTTTTTTTGAATTTTGTTTTCTGATTTGATTTGAAACAGGTTCTCCCTCCCTGTTTTTTGGGCTAGGAAGGAATTTCCATTAAACTGAAAAATCCCATTACTGGTCCAGCTCAAGCCCTTGTGTCTCACTGCTGCCAACAATGCCCCCCCATCCGAGCCATCAGTGCATCATTTTACAACCTTGAGATTATCTGTTATCCTCCCTTTCTTTTTCTGCTCAATCCAAGGTCCAGCCCAGATTGACATCTCTGTTTTCTCTCTCCTCTGGATTACTTTCTCCTTCTCTCCAGCCTCACTGACTCTTGTGAGGCCCTCCTTCAGTCTATCTAACATTCAGCAGCTAAACAATCTTTCTGACATGCCATTCCCACGTCAGGCCCCTTTGCTGCCTCCCTGTTTGTTTCCACATAGTTTAAGCACCTTATCCTCATTCCCAAGTCTTCACACAGCCCATCCCTGCCTACATCTCAGGACTTTTTTTTTGCCCATTGCCCCACACTTTGTCCCTTCCCACTCTTCTCGTGTTCTCTCTCCTTTTGTTCGCTCATCTGGCTGTCACCAGCATGACTTTTCACATACAGCTTTCTACACTTGGACTGACATTCTTCTGGTGTGCTGGTCCTCCTGCATCCCTTTGCTTTTAGCTGTTGACTTCCACTCCTCTTATACCTTCTGTTCCTCACTTCTCACCCTACTATGTTATCTGTTTAACAAGATGAAGAGATACAAGATTTGCTTGCCGTGTGGTATGATTTTGTTTTGTTTTGTTTTTATTTACCGGTAACTTTTGTTCCTCTTTTCCCTGTACAATCCTTTGTCTGTCTTTCTTTTCTTTGTTTTTACAGTGTACATAACTTACATCTGTCTAGCTAAGTGTTTATACAGTGCTCATCACTAGTCTGAGCCACCACAAGTCAGAGGTTTTTCTTAAAAAAAATCTGTCAGATATGATGTCAAGTTATTATTAACTACAAACTAAGGAAGAGTTATTACACATTGGATTGGAATTCCATAGGATGCTGGCATGGGCTGTATAAATCCCATCTTACTACAGACACTAAGGGGTTAACAGGTAGGCTAGCTATTTCCACAATTAAAGTTTTATAGTTGGCCAGGCAACAGCTGGAGGGATAAGGCTGCAGATGGGAGAGGTTGGAGATGGCTGCCAATGAAACCTAGGATATGTCTACATTGCAGCATAAACCTGGGATCAGACTCTGGTAACGAGCCACCTGGAAATGTATTGGGGTAGGAGAGACTATAGTGCATGGGTGATGGATTCACTGCCTTACATAGAGCAGGGGGTAACATGAGTCCAGAACATGTGGGAGAAGGTTGGTGACCTGCTGTCACGTCAGTGGAGATTTTATTCCCAAAATCTAGGTTGTTAAGATTTTGGGAGGAAGTTTTATACCAAAGCCTGGTAGATAAGGTTTTGGGTACTTTTGCTGACCCCCACTTCTGCATTTATTGTGCCAGAGTGGGGAAGGAGACATGACACCTGCAATTCTTGTTTACCAAACTATGCCTGAGGGAACATGGGGGTGGGTAATTTAGGTGTTCCATTCACTGGGTCCCAGCGGTATGTATATAGTCCAGATGTGCACTATTAAGATAGTATTAAGTCTATATTGTCGGGCGTGTTTTGCATGTAGTCCATTGATAACTTTAGTACAAGTAGGCTATAGGTTGAGCCTTAGCTGCAAGGGGGTAACTGCTTGAATGCAGACAGTTTTCAGCAGCGTACGGGGAGGCAGTAATCCAAGTGGAAACTAGTGCAGCATCTTGTCGATTTCCATATGAAACCTGAGCCACTCTGGGCTGTCGACATCTATGAACTTTTCCTGTAGTAGGAACTCCTGATGGATTGTCATATTGCTGGGAAGGGCAGACTTTCTGGGACTACTGAAAAGAGATGCCTTCAGCAGCAGATCAGCAGGGAACAGATGAGGAAGTCAAACTTCCAGACAGGGAGATGCAGAGAACATGAGTATGGAAAAGACCTACAGGAGAGGTGAGATAGGAAACAGCCCAGGGAGGCAGCAAGGGGTTATGAAGAACTGATCCTACTTATTTAATGCAAGGGCCCTGGGCTGAGAGCCAGAAGAGTGGGTGGGCCTGGATTCCCCTACTATCTGCAGTAAAGGAGATGACAATATAAATGAAGACCAGGGTTATAGATCCTTTCAGAAGATCATAGGGGAAAAAATGAACTGAAGATAAAGAAAGGAATTTTTAGAACAAAAATGCTTAACAACTGACCATATTGTGCCATTGCTTTCAAGCAGAACTGGAGTTAAAATCAATGGAGACTTCTGCTTAAAAACAGATGTCATGAGACAGCAACTGGGCAGTGGAGCAGAGAATGAAGGATTGTGGTTACGGAATCTGTGCTGCAGTCAATGCTGGTGAAATTAGTGAAGCTATTTATCAGAATGATAAAGAGTAATTCTGCAAAACCTACCTAGCTGGCTGTATGGCCAGAGATTTATTTTCTGGATCTATCATCATTAGGTCGAATTCTGAACACCTTATACAGTGTTTTTTCTCAGGCTAATCTTTAGGACTGACTCTATGGTATGCTTCTAAAATTGGATCTTTGTTACTAATTCGTAGAGTATATATTTATTTTGTACAATCTTTTCTAGAACAGTTAAAAAGTAGAAAAGGTTCTTTTCTAGAGCAGTTAAAAATGATAAAGGCTGAAAAATATTTGAAAGTTGGGATTTCAAGTTAATTGTTCACTTTGGCTGTAATAGCAGGTTTTACTATATGCTGTAGTTGCTGAACTGTTTGAAACCGTTCACTCAAGACCTAAGCTAGAAAGTGGTGAAATCAGACAGCATTTTGGCATCTAGGATCAATTTATAATAAGTTTCTTGAGAATAAATGGCATGAGTATACGCTTTGACATGTAAATTATTGCCTGCTCCCACCTGAGCAAAGATCAATACAATTAGTTTTACTCAGTGATTTTACTGCCATCTAACCAGAAAGATGTGTGTAAATGTGGAAATAGAGCTAGAACTGAACTATGACACTGGAGAGAAAATGACTAATCCACTCATCCTGCTGTCACTTTTCATCATGAAGAATAAACATTCACAGTTTTAAGTTTACCAGTGTTACTGAAACACTTTAAGAAGTCTTGTGTCATATCATCACGCTAAATCTTCATTTTACATACCTGTTGGACATTTTTTGTGTTGCATGGTTCTACATATGCAGTACCATGCTGAATGCTATTGGAATGATCGTTTATTTCTTTTTCAATAGGGATCTAATTCTCATTTATATAAAGGTGCTCTGGCCATGTAAAGACACGGTGGGTGTCAATTTGGTGAAAAGGATCCTTAGTGTAAATGAGAATCAGACTCCTGCTGTGGTGCTTTATAGGCCAAGAAAAAACCAGGAGCATGATTGACACTGCATCACCTGGTGTACTTGTTTACACTAGTGCAACATGAGAGCAAAGCAGTTTAATTCTGATCTAGTAGTGCTTAATGCTCACTTTTAATTTACATTGAATTTATGCGAATGACCACACAAGGCAATGGAGAATTAGACCCAACTGTACTTTGGAGCGTACTATCTACATTAAACTAAGTCATAACAAAATGTCTTCATCCTAAAGGAAGTAGGGAAGTGGGTGGGAATATGAGTGTGTAAGAAGCTATATGCAGATATGTATGCACGCTTATTTTCTCTGGCTAGTTATTTGGAGTTCATTTAGGAAATGATTGTCCTTTGAGTGCAAAGAAATGGCTATTCATTGTGCACAAATACAGGCCTGTAATGAATACACAGAAGAGTCATATTTTAGAACTAATTCAATCTAAAATCAAAATCGCTTGTACCAAGCAGCCACTGGGTATAGCAGAGATGAGAGAAGCATAACTAAAGGAGACTGGGGCGGGACCGGGCAAGACAGTAAAATCTGTTGTGCCAATGTTTTTATTTTACAAAGTCCCTATAGAGGCTGCTCAGATAAAGTCAACATTAATCAATGGCTACCCCACATTAATATACAAGATAGTGCAGTTAGTGCCTATATTAAGTGTAGGGGAAACTGTTGCATCTCAGACACAATTGTAAGGTTACTGTGTGCAGTTATTTACTTTTTAAAGGTGGCCACTGTATACAGGGCAATTGGTGGTATCTATTGGGATCAATGGAGCTGCATGTGATCAAAATTGGGCCATGTACTTTATCCAATGTACAATTAGTTAATTCCAAATACTCAGGGAAGTGTTGGAACTTAATTTCATTTACAAGTTTGGGACCCCTCACAAAGGTATGAATAAAGACATCACCTGGCTAGCACGCTACCTTCCACATCCTGATGACTTAACCAATCAAACAATGGGTACTTAAGAACAATTTGCACCTTCTCTATCAGCTTCATGAAACATGAACACTGTAATTCACTATTTTTTCCCCACCCATCGCCTATTTATTTTGGAACTGGACTTTTAACACTCCAGTCATCTGAAAAAGTGGGTTGTACCCACGAAAGCTCATGATACCATCTACATGTTTTGTTAGTCTTTAAGGTGCTGTTAGACCATTCGTTGTTTTTAAAGTTTTTCTAGTTACAGACTAACTTGGCTACTCCTCTGAAGCTTTAGTTAATTTAGTTTGCACTTCCCAAAGTGAATTAGCTATAAGCATACTTGTGTATAGCTCTATGATAACTTAGTTCTTAGGGCAGGCCTGGGCAAAATCCGGTCTGTGGGCCGAATCTGGCCTGCCAAGCCACCGGATCCAGCCTGTGGATGTAGCAAAGAGCCCCAGGCAGGCTCCCTGCTTGACTTGCCCAACCCGCACACCACTCAGAAAAGTGGCTGCTGGGGTGGGGTGGGGGTGGGGGGCATGGAGGCTTGATGAGCTGCCCCAGTACAATCCCATTGGCTGGTTTCTGGCTAATGGAAGCTGCCTGTTTGAATAACAGGCAGCACACAAAGCACCACTCCCTCCTCCCCTCATGCTCGTACTTATTCATACATATACATGGCTGCTGCAGCCTGTGCAGGAGCAGGGCAGGCAGGGAGGCTGCCTCAGAAATGGGCTGGGTTGCTGGCCAGGAGTCATCCAGGTAAATCTCCTGGCCAGAGGCAGCATCTGGCACTCCAGCTTCTCCCTCCCCCAACCCTCTGCCTCCCACTCCTGCCCCCCTAACCCACATAACCCAAACCCTCTGCTCCCCTTCTGCACCCATACACTCTCCCAGAACCTGCACCCCAATTTACTGCCCCAGGTCACAGCCCAAACCCCTGCACTCCAGTCCAGTTCCCCAGGTCACACTTTCATCCACATTCCCTCCAAAACCCCACACTTCCTCCTGCACCCTAATACCTTCCCCCAAGCTCCTTTCTGCACCCAACGTCCATTAATATCATGGAAGAGTGTGGCCCTCGACCATTTTCCAAAATCTTCCCCCATCAAAAATGATTGCCCATCCCTGCCTTAGGGCATCAGGTATATGTATGCATCTCTTCTCATTAAAAGTTTTTTTTTCTACACTCAGACTCTGCTTGCGAATGAGGAAGTATTGCCTCTCAGAGGTGCCCAGAGGTGCTGTGTAATTTCCCCACGTTACTGGGTGGGGATTGGAGCCAGATCTGTGTTGTATTATTGAAAAGGAACCCTTAGATATTGAACCTGACCCTGGTTGCTGCTGGCTCCACCTCATAGATAGGTTAGACATATATAAAATCAGTTGCAGCAATTGCACAAACTGTGGTAAAATACATGTGATGCTTTCGCATACTGCATATGGTTAACCAAAGCCTGGCATGCATCAGGAAGCTTTCACTGTTAATATATATCTTTCTGCTAATGTACTTTTAGAAAGTTTATTTCCCAAAACCTATCTACAGATAATGGTTTAAATGTACAAACAGTATAAACTCATGTTTTCTCCATTGGATAGACCCATTAGGGGATAAACTTCCGTGCTAATCATGTGGCAATATTGTAGCAATACATGCAAAGGATTAGATTGATAGTTATTGAAAAGCCCAGGTCTTAATTGGCTCCTGTGTAGAAACTATTCTGCTAGAATCCAGGAATATGTACCAAACATATTATAAAGAGTGCCATGGCATGTTAATATGATAGCCACCAGAGAGAGAAAAAAAGGATCTTAGTGTAATGTCTCATTCTATAACTGCATCTGCAGTTATAGAAACTCGAGTGTCGATAGTAGGTCTGAGGCTTAAGTCCTTATGCGGGGGAGAGAGGGTGGGAGGGGAGATGCATGATTTGCAGGTATTGAGAAAAGACTGCTACAAAATGGGCCACACTCATGCTCTGGAAAAACCCACTTATGTGCTAAAGCCCTTGGATACTAAACGTGGAGCAGTGCAATGCAGGATCACATCACAAACTAGAATATCTGCATACAATACGAGAAATGAAGAGATGATACTAAAGGTCAAAATACTTACAGATATAATGTGATAATGGGAAAGTTAGCACTGAAACATTTTGTACACAGATCAGGAATGAAGAGCAAAGGTGAAGTTACAAGGGACATCTGCTAGAGACCATCAGGGTATCGGAAAATAAGAATAAAAAAGTCTGCATTAACTCTTCTGGTACTCAGAGCCACATGATACTATACCCATGGGGGAATTTAACCACCCAGACATCTGCTGCGTAACAAACACATTCAAACATGGATCATTAAAAAGCAGTTCTACTCTTAAAAGTGGCTCTGTGAGAATGACATCCTCAGGCTCCACGGTTATCGTCTCTCAAAATTTCTCTATCAAATTTGCTCCATTTACAAGAAAAAAGATTATTTTTTTTAACTGCCAACCTGCAAACTCAGCCTGCGCTCTGAAAGTCAGTTTGGACTGTTTCCTTGTTGTTATATCATTATAAGTAATTCAAAGTTCCCCACTGGTAGCATCTTTACAGCCTGGCTTTGCACAGGTGTAATTGACTAGAATGCTTATGAACAAAACTGTGACTTTTAGCTGCATTGGCTCTGCACAGGGCTAACAGGAATAAAAAGAAGTGAAGCTGTAGTATATATCAGTAAAGTCAGCAGGTAGGTCTTGACCTATACACAAAGATCTGAACAAGAAAGTGACATTTTCAGACCCTTTTCAGAGTAGGACCACACTTTTGAGTGCATTTCAGTTTACTTAAGGCCAAAATTATAATCCACAAAGAAGGGGATTAAAACACATGAGTGATCAGCATCTGCTCCATACTGACTGAGGCACAGAGAAGGTGTACATGGTCCATCAGGCTGCTGTGATCTGCTTTCTGCATGCTGCCTTGCCTGCTCTTTGGGGCAGTGTGGATGAGGTGGGACAATAGCCTTGCCTTCTCCACACCTCTCACCACTCTTTGCTCAGTGTGTGCCTCTGGGGAGACACAGAGCAGGTTGTGCCTGTATGATCCTGCAATTGTCACTGCATGCAAGCAGGGCAGGAGCTGTCTCCTTGTGTATTTCTTCCCACACAATACCAATGCAAGGGCCAATTACAATGTGATGCTGAGTAAAGGTAAGAAATGGAAGCACAGAGCATAGCTGGGCAATTGTATCGAAGTCCTAGGAAGAAAATCATGGGAACCTAAGAGAGATTAATTTAATTATTAAGGGAGTAAATGGGAGTGGAAGATGCTCTCAGGTTTTTGTAGGGGTGGAATCTTAGTGAGCATGTTGTAGCAGGTATTAAGATCAAAGGGCTTAGTCCTGAGCCTCACAATGGCTCTTACTGGGAAGTCTGGATCAGACTCAAGCTTCAGAGCTGGAACTTAACTCTGGGCCCATCTCTGCTCATCTGTCTGTGGGTCTGTTTGTTCAAGAACTCCTCTTAAACAGTAAGTGTGAGGGCCACTGAATTTGGAATGCAGCTTCCTCTTGTTCTAACTTAAAGCAAAGTCAGGGTTTGGTTGTGCCAGGAAAATGGGATGTGCCTGAAATCTGATTGTTTACTATAACATGGACAGGGAGGGGGCTGAGAGTGGGGATAGTTATGCTCCTCAATGACCACTGGGAGTAGCTTGTGTGGGAGACAGTTATGCTTTAGAGTGACCACAAGGGGGTGGCCACACCAGGAAGAAAGTGGCCAACTGGGACCAAGGGTTTCCATATTGTTGGCCACTGGCCATGGGTAAACAGCCCTTCTGTCCCAAACTCCTCCCCACTGGCCCTTGGCTGCAGTGCCAGATGAGGGAGGGAGCCCTGCCAGCAAGCGGCCCTACCATAATAGACTCCCCTGGGAGCCTGGACTGGGCTGACCAGCACAACCCTGGCCCCACCCTACAAGGAGCTGCCAGCCAGGGTTGGTCAGGGTTGGCCAGTGCATCCCTGCCCACAACCAGGAGCTGCTGGCTGGGTCTGGGTCATGTAGCCCTACTTCCCCACCGAGGAGAACACAGCACAGCCCCCCTCTCCAGAGGAGCCACCACCTGGGGCCAGGCAGAACAGCCCCGGGCACCCCATGGAGTCACCACCACTGGAGCTGCACCACCAGTGAGCCCTCCCAGACTATTCCGCCCCCAGGCCTGATCCCCTCCATCTCCTGCCTGACTGCTACCCCTCCCAACCCTGCCCTGAGCCCTCCATACCCAGCACCCTGCCCTGAGCCCCCCACCTTTCAGCCCTTGCCCTGACTCCCCAACCTTTCAGCCCTTGCACTCCCCATCCTCTGCCTGAGTCGCCACAAGGACCCAAGCAATGTTGGCTAAATCCTCTTCTAAGAATGAGGCATATCTAGGATGAGAGCCCATCTCAAAAAGCAGAATGAGTGCTGGTCTAGCCAAAAGGGGTAAGTGGCATGGGATGGTCATTTTAATCTATGTCAGGAAAAAAAGCAAGTACCAGAAGAAATATGCAATCACCATATTTAAATGTGAAGGAGTCTGAGATTTCTCTTAATGGGGGAGAGATACTGTATCATTTAAAATCTGTTTTGTCAAGAAAATTAAAGAAAAGTAGTGTGGACACTATGAATGAGCCTGAATGACATATTAAATGAAAAACTGACTTTGAAATGTCATAGAAAACTGGAAAGGTCCCAGAATATTGGGGAAAAAGCAAATGGGATAATGATTTTTAATTTGGAAAAAAAAGGTTGATGTTAACAATGATGGTACTATAAATCAGATTCAATCCCAAATACATAATGAGAAAATTGAGAAAACAGGAGGCTGAATTGTCATTCAAACTTGATTGTGTTTATTTAAATATATGATTCCAAAGAGTTAAATTGTTTCCTTTACTGGAGTGTGAAGGACTGAGAGTCCTTATAGATCTTTTCCATCTCTAATTCGATAGCTCAGATTTACTCTGTTCACCCTAATAACAGTTCTGAATCGGTTTTCCTGGGAAAGGCGTGCTCTCCAGATGTCCACCTTCCCCTTGGAAATACAATCATGTTTTCTGCTGGAATCTACGTTACAGTCAACGAGAACAGCGGCAGGGAACACCTGTCCCTAGTGCACTGTTACATTGCTACTCTGGATGCATAATTTACTATACACAGTGATCATAAACATACCCAGTATCCATCATTTTCCAAAGAATAATCTAAAGGACATTTTTACAGCCAATCTGAATTATAAAGCTTTTACATACTTTTTTCTAAGATGTATGCTATGTTATTGCTCCCATCAATCACACTACACATATAATACATTTTTTTTAAAAAAAGGATAACAATAAAATCCTATGCTTACCATACCAGATCACATTTTTGATATATGAAGGTTCATGCTTTTTATATAGTCCAGGAATGACTGTTAAATGTCCTAAGATAGGTTAGACTCTATTGAAGACTCAAAGAATAGCTTCTCTGGTGGGATGCATTCCACTGACTTTCTTCCTTCCAAAGGATAGCAGTCATCCTCTGTGTTGTCCCTTATGGGGAATCCAAATATTAAAATATTACATTTGGGAATTGAGAACAACAATAAATACGGATTGGTTGACAGGTCCATATTTACCTACCCAGTGTCAAAGGTAGTTTACACATGACAGCTGTTGGGACAGTAATATAGCAGTTTATCACAAGTCCACATCTCATGTAGAGTGAGACCTCCTGAAATGTATGTCAATTACAGTACCTGGAGACAGACCCTGCCAACGGGAGGTAAAGGGGCAGTTGCCCTGAAGCCTGGCAAGCCAAACTTTGCTGTCTGGAGCCCAGAACCCTTTAAATCACAGCCAGAGGACAGCACTAAAGGCTATGGAGGGGGACCCGTACCATGCTCCTGTCCCCTTATATTTATATTTTAAAATATGCTTTTTCTTTGTCTCATTATAAAGTGCATGTCATTAGGCACAATTCATTATTATAGGTAGGGTAGGTCGGTAGCACTATCCATTATTAATGTTGCCCACCATTTCCCACATAAGACCCTGGGGGGGGTTTTTGGTTGCTTGTAGCTTGCCAAGCATTAAGGATTTGGGCTGAAATTTTCCATGGCTGATATCATGCTTCAGAGTGAATTATTTTGAAATTTTCTAGACAAACTGGTTCAGCTATTTCCGAGCAAATCACTAAGAAAAAAATGTTTTGCCATTAAAAAAAATTCTGATGATCACGTGTAGCACCACCATGCTTTGAGACAGGGATTAGGAAATTGGCAGGGGAGTTGTCTTTGTGTCAGAGAGGCATTTTTTGCTATGCCTGTGAAAAATCTGCTCTAATAGGGACAAATTATAGATCTTTGAAAAACTGCACATACTCAGTAGAGAATATTCA
This sequence comes from Apalone spinifera, assembly GCA_030068395.1. Lineage (NCBI taxonomy): Eukaryota > Metazoa > Chordata > Testudines > Trionychidae > Apalone > Apalone spinifera. Next base: position 135,534,857 of record CM057846.1, read on the forward strand.
GTGAGCGCATACTCGGTAGAGATGTCATATGACATTAACAGCTAAAATCTCTGAAGAGTCCATCTTCACTGAGCACGCTCCATCCCTTCACAGATCCTAATGCTGACCAAACTGAATTTACATTTCCTGATTTAATATCTCATGGGCAGCGGGCCCATTCCTCAAACATCAGGCTAGGCTCATTCATGGACCTGGTGAAACGATGGCCTCACTAACATCCAAGAGGCTAAGAACAGTCTACTGGCACCTCAGTAATAGCTTGTTGGAGATCATTGGCTTCACAGTGTCCTTCCAGGAGTTCTGGCTCTCCTTCCTTCAGCATAGAGGCAGTGGAATGTTGGAAAAGTACGTGCCCAGTCTTCTTCTATGACACCTGGAGGATGGGTGAGTGGCAGGTCAGTGTGACAGAGCAGTTGGAATGGGAGATTCTGGATCTGGAGAGGCACCTGTGGATCCATTCTTCTACAAAGAGTGTCAGGAAAAGAGGAGGAGCTCCAGGCCTTTGATACCTGGGGCACTTTCATTCATTCATACATTTGGCTCCTTTGGGAGATGGATCCTGCTTCTTCTATGTCCCAGAGAAATAGAGGGGGATGCCAAAAAGCATATCACCTGCCTCCTAGAAGAGGGCAGCTCCCCTCTCACAGATCCAGAGATGTGGTGAAGGGCTGGGTCTCTTTTCCCTGGATCTGACCAGTGTTGATGCCTCTAGGGTGTTGTGGGATGAACTTTCTATAGTCAGCATGGGTGACTGGGACTAGCTACAGCAACTTCTCACTCTGGCTGATTTTTTGTGAGCTCTCCATCTGATGGCAGACAACAAATCTCTGAAAATCAATGGGCTGATCATGGATGCACCATCTGGTATTGCCACCAACTGAGCCAAGTCCTTGGGGAACAGTGTGCTTCCCTCTGTGGTACACATGAGCTGTGCTTGCCCTCCTGAGTAAGAAGGCGATCTCTGATGACTTAAGGAGTTGATGCTGAATTTCACTCCTCAGCATAGACTACAAAGTTGTAGTAAAAGCCATTTCCCTGCAGCTGGGATCTGTGCTGGCATATGTGATCCTCTATGACTAGACCTAGACCATCTTGAGCCAAACCATCTTTGATAATCTGTATCTGGTCTGGGGCCTACTCCATCTAGTATAGAGGGACAGTATGCCACTTGCCTTCTTCTCCCGGGACCAGGAGAAGGTGTTTGACCAGTGAAACAGGGTTATCTCATGGGCTTATGCTACTTCTTGTGTTTGCTCCTTCCAGCTCTCCTCTGGCCTAAGGAGTCACTACAGAATTCCTCCCTGGAGCTCTCTCTTACTGCCATTTTGCTCTCTTTATAACCCTGACCCAACTCCTCCCCTTTCTGGGCTTCACCATCATCAGGCCTTTCCTCTCCTCCATGTGTAGCCTATAAGGTTAATTAGCCTTTTTTTTTAACCTGTTCAGGCTTCTTGTGGAGTGGACACCCCATCACAAAGTGCAGTGTAATACTAAGTATGCTGAGAGATCAAATCCTAGAGTCTCAAAGTGGGCAAAATTAATGGACACTTTTGATCTTAATCTTTCTATGCCTCTGATCCCCATCTGCAATAGGGGGATAATGCCACCTCTTTCCCTCCAAGAATGTGGTGAAAACAAATTGCTTTTGAAGCACTTAGATAGGCACCATGACAGGCACCATTAAAAAGCCCATGAGGAAATAAATTAATAATTCTGTCTTCACAGCAAGATTTGAACAGTGTACAGGAAATAAGGCCTGCAGTCATAAACTGAACAATGAGAATAAAACAAAATACCATCAATTGAGCACCACACTGAGTGGGGATTGGGTTTTGTGGGAAAAACAGGATGTGATGACATAACCAAAGACAGCATCATAATGCATACATGCAAGGGTAGAGAGGTAAGGTTGCACACACAGCCTTAATTTGGCCTTTCTTAATTTTTGAGTGCTTGCTTGGCAACTGTAATGTTCTAATAATGTGGTTTTTTTAGGGTGTTATTACAAAAGTGAAATTGTCATACAAATCACATGCAAGAATTTACAGAATGATACACAGAGTGCCACCACTTCAACAGCTGTTGACAAGCTCTCCAGAGTGCAGGCATATACATAAGATGACACACAGGTGTGTATGTGCTCTCTTTAAGTTCTTAAGCCATGCATATCACAGGAGTGCTCTGTAATGCACCTTTTCTACCATGTATACACTGGATAGTTAGGAAGACCTGGTTAAACTGATAAAATGTTTTACTGCCTCTTCTTTTAGCAGCTGCTTCAGCCCCTCTGGCAATGCGATGGCTACACTTCCTTTTGTCTCTTCACATGCTTTTTTTTAATGCTCTGTCATTTGTTTTATACAGAAATGTTGTTGCTTTTTTCTTTTCTTGAAGAGTTAACATTTGTTTTGGCTTGTTTCCTGTCTCTCCCACAGCTCCACGTATATACTCACTTATCCAAACTTTCGGTTTCTTTGTCTGGAAAACAGCTTCAGTTGTAGCAGTGTCTGTCATATCGTCCTACAGAAAAGACTGAAATGTCAATGTTGACTTTTTGTGGCTGATCTAAGTAGTACCTAGATTCTATTCTTAAGTTCAGCTTGAAGTTGCTGTTATAATGTCTCTTTTACTGTTAATTTTTTAAAATGCTTTTGGGGTTTTTTTTGTGTCTTGGATTTTCCAGTCCATGGTGCATAGGTTTTCTTGTGCACACTAGGCATGAGTGGAAGCAGACGGGTAATTGTCCACACAGAGTTTGCAGCAGTATGAGCAAAATGGGCAAATGGAGGTTTCTTCAGTCAGTTATAAAATTTGTGCATGTAACTATATATGTGGTGCATGTAATTACCTATGTGAACCCAATGTGCATGTATATTTTAAATGAAATCTCTTTGTGAAACACTTGGGTTTGTGTTTTGCAATAACATATGAGATAAAGTATATATCAGCATCTTTATGTAATATTTCTACCTTCTTTCTCCTCTTCCTTTCCTTCTTCCTCCTGCCACAATCCCTTCATTTTCTTTCTTTTTAGGACTCTTCCTCTCTTCCCTCAAGTTCCTCATACTCTTCTCCTGAAGTGTCCCCCTTCATCACAGCTCCATCCCACACCACTTTATGCTGCTGCAGCTAGAGAGAGTAGGTGAGTAAGTGGATGAGGTAATAGGTTGTATTGGTGACCAGGGTGGGATTAAACTCTTTGTATACCCTAAGTTCTCTAATAATTGTAGGCCCTTAAATTAGACTATATAGAAATATATGAGAGAGAAATGTCTTATCACCTATACACCTAATATCACCCACTATGATTTTCACTCTTGAAAGTGGTGCACTGTGTGAGAAATTCATAGTACTTCATTCTAAAATAGCAGCCATTTTGTTGCATGCTACAATTATACTTAGGATTCTCCTGATACTTTTTTCCTTATCAGCTGATTAACTAAGGTGATGTTGCCACTGCTATAACTGTAAAATCCACAGAGCAATTCATTGCACCATGGAGCTGATAACTTGGCAACTTTGTGTCCCAAGATTGTTCAATATTATTTATGAAATAACAGTACATTGGCTGATGCTGGCTATACATTTCCACCAGAAATAGTGTTCAGTAGTAGCTTAGATTTTCTGAAACTCAACTGTGACATGCAAACACTGTAGTAATAAGCAGCGTTTTAACATTTTCCATTCTTGGGCGGGTTTAACTACCTTGGTCAGGTTTAACTGCACTACCAGTACAAACAAAAAACCTAGATAGAAATATATATTTTAAACAGCATGTAGGTATGGAAGACAAAAATTTTAAGATAAGGGATAATTAACAAAGGAGCAATGCTTATGATGTTTATTTAATATCAAATAAAAATAAAATTAACGCTCTCCAGGACTACACGTATTTTACCATCCTTTCTAATAACTCAAGCTAGTAAACACACCAAAATATGTATTATTCACACGTAGCTCAGCTTTAAGATGTTAAAGCAATCTATGAGTCAACTGGAAACAGTCATGCTCTCCTTGCAAATATTAATACAATATTTACTTACACTGGAAAGGAGAGAAAAAGGCATGCACTCAGGCTTATACAGTTTCTCAGGGATGTCAACTCTGAATTTGATTAATAGTGCACAAACATAGAACAGTAAAAATAAGTAATAAAGCAACACAGAAAGCAAATAAAGCCATAAAGGTGAAAATAGGAAAGGAAGTAAAACATCAAGTAGTTGGTGATGGGTATTTTAAAAAATGTTTAGGATCACTGTGCAAGTGAAACAGAGACCTGTAAACACAGATAAAAGTTATCCTTGTTTGAAATTTTCACACTGTATATGTCACCAACTCAAAAAGTAGAAGCTCCAGAGCAGCACTTTAATACATGGCTTCAGAGTTTGTAGACAGATCCATTTTTTAAAGAGCTAGCAAATACAGCCTTCATCCTACAGCACACCTAGCATCACACCTAGTATGCCCATTGACTCATAGAACCAGAACTATGCCATATAGAAAAGATCTGGCCTTAATGCCCTCCCCAAACAAATTCTGAAATTTAATGAAAATCACTTGTCTGGAATCCAATTCTAATTGAAAGGCCAAACAAATAAACGGATTCCTTGGCAAAATTCCTCCAGTTTTAACAATTTGCCACGTATTAATTAGTAACACAGGATATTAAAAAAACCCTAAATATCAGTGTCTTCAGATATCTACAACACTCCAAAAAATTTGTTAAAAGAAACCTTTTCTTTCCTTACCGTATGCCATGAACACCCCATGTAAACTTCCTTTGAAATGTAATAATGCAAATGTCATGAGCTAGGCCTAGCCACATAATCGTTATCTACAAAAGCAACCTAACTGCTTTACAATAGAAAAACAACAATACAAGTGAAGTCAGATCCTGCATTAAGAACTGCTCATGAAGAATCTTTCCACCCTCTTTTTTTGTCTGCTCTCGATCGATCTCCCTCCAAACAAACTAATGTCTTTGGTCTACCATGACCCAGAAATGACTATCTTCCCTTGTACTACTTTCAACTGAGAGTGAGCTTTTGAGAAAAATGACATTCGATGATGTAATCTGTAATTTTTCTAACAAAAAGAGTCGCAAAGTAAATATGTATGTTATACTTGTATGTTTTTTGTTGACTAAAGATTGAATACACCTGCATTTAATTGATCTTCAACATTTTCACATGTATTTTAATACAAATAACAAATTATAAAGTGTGTTTTAGCCGTTTTCTTTTCTTATTTTTGAGTCAATTATGAATTTTTTTAGGCCCTAAATTTTTCATAGGCCTTAGGCACTAAGCCTACTGTACCTACTGGATAATCTGGCCCTGATGGTGAGCTCATCTCCTTCTGTCCCCACCCTTTCTGCCTTCTTCTGTGATGCATGCCCCACTCTTCAGCATAGAGTGGGAATCTAGAGGTCTAACAGGGAGGTAGGGAGAATCAGAATGAGGAGAAAAGGGCTGGTAACTGCCACCAGCAGAGAAAACAGAAGCTCCCAGCAGCCCAGGATCATTCTACTGTCACAGAAGAAACAAGAATTCACATCAATTCTGCCAAAATAGTGATTGGTATCAGGGATGTACCATTGCTAAAACTGATCCCTAGGCAACCTCTCAATTAATCTCTTTTTTTCACATTTATCCCTACAGTAGTCGATTTTTATTTCTTGTCCTGAAATTATAACCCTGTGAGTGAATTTATTGAGAACCTTTTGAAAGTGTAAATAAATTGTACCCACAGAGTCCCCATTAATCAATATTTTCCTTAAGTAATATGGGGAATCAGTGTTGCATGTTCTCTGCATGGGTAAAAAAATCTACACCAAATACCACCTAAAATTGTTATTTCTTTGAGGGCATTTGTTTTGTATATAAAATAATTTTCTTCCAACAAAATCTAAGAATGTATAAAGGCAGAATTTATTTCAATAAACACCACACTGATACGTCTTTGTTTTCATTAGGGTCTTCAACAGTAATAACATTCTGTACTCTTTCTCAAACTGTCATACTTCAGTATATAATTCACAGGCTCTTGGCTAGTACATTTTTCACAAGCTAAAGATGTTTATGCTATTAATTACCCTCCAGTATTCCCATATGGTAGCTGTTTTTAATGATAATATAGCTATCACTACTTTATTAATTAATGCTGTTTGAATTATATCAAATTGATACTTTTCAATTATGTACTTTATTAACAAAAGACATATCAATGAGGCCGTAGAAAAATTCAAGAATTAAATTGTGATAATGCTGTATGCAGTGCTGTTGTAGCCATGTTAGTTCTGGGACATTAGAATGACAAGGTGGGTGAGGTCATATCTTTTAGTCAACCAATTTCTAATGGTGAAAGAGAGGAGTTTTCAAGCTACACATAACTCTTCTTCAGTTCTTCACATTAATAATGTTGTAATTGGAAGTATATAAAAAAGTAATGTAAAGATCACCATATAATTGGAGAAATGTTCTGGGCCTATTTTACTCCCATTGAGGACCATTGAATTATTGCCATTAACTTCAATTCTATTACAATCTATTCTGATTAGGATCTTACTCCACACCCACTACTGTGACTACATGCACTTGCCATACAAGAAGACTAGCATCTCTCAAGCAAGGTTTTTTTCTTCAGTCGTCTCCCCAAGGGAAGTGTTGTGAATGTTTATTATTTTCAATGTCATATTAAAAGAATGTACTTTCTGTTGTTTTGTCAGCAAGCACAAGAAATAGGCTTTGGAGTTGAACTAGAAATACTACGATTTCAGGTTATTTCAAGTTAGGAGTAAATGCCACAGTCTTGGACAATCCCTGCAAGAAATGGTAAGTTCCATTTCTCCTGGACAAAAGCTCAGTCAAAGTCATGAAGGGAAAGGCAGTATTTTAGGTATGTCCGAACATTTAGAGTCTTGAAGATAAACACAGAGATAACACTTTTTCAAAAATAACTAGTGACTTTGAATGTCTCCATTTATGGGTTAAAAAACTTTAAAAATAATGAATTGTCCTATAGCACCTTAGGGTACGTCTACACAGCAGTGTTATTTTGGAATAATTCACGTTATTCCAAAATAACATAGTGCTTGTCTACAAGCCTTTATTTCAAAATAATGTCGAGCTGGAAGACTTCTTACCTTACTCCTTGTAAGGGGATTACCAGGAGTCAGAGTAAGTCGAAGAAAGAGTGTTCTTCCTTCAACTTCCTGCTGCATAGACAGAGCCAAAAGCCTAATTAAACTATTTTGAATCCAGCAATGCAATTGACGTAGCTGAATTTGCGTAGCTTAATTCGACTTTAGCCCTGATATGTAGACGTGCCCTTAGAGACTAACCAGAAAATATAGATAGCATCATGAGTTTTCGTGGGCACAACTCACTTTGTCAGATGACAAATATGGAGCAAGAGGTCCAGGGTACAAATATATAGCAGAAAAAGATGGGAGTGCAGAGGGGAAAAAACTGTCAATTAAAGTATCCATGCTAAATTAAGCTAATAGAGTGGGCTAATAGAGTGGGCTGTAAGTGCCCAATACTTAGATTTTGAAGTCATTTGGGTATTGAATCTAATAGCCCATCCAAGACATGGCTTTGTTCATTCCTTGGGTGAATGTGTCAAATTTGAATATGACGGCCAGTTCCGCAGACTCTCTCTCTAGCTGGTTCTGAAATTATTTTGAAAAGGATAGCCACTTTTAGATCTATTAGTGAGTGTCCGGGCATGTTAAAATGTTCTCCAAAAGGTATCTCTGTGTTACCATTTTGAATATCTGATTTGTGTCTATTAATCCTTTGGCACAGACTATCCAGTTTGGCCAGTATAAATGGCAGAGGGGCATTCCTGGCACTTGATGGCGTATATCACTTTAGTGGATGTGCAGTTGTATGAGCCTCTGATGTGGTAGCTTATGTGGTTAGGTCCTGTGATGATGTTGCTTGTATAGATGTGTGGACAGAGTTGGCACCGGGGTTTATTATAGGGGTGGGTTCCTGAGTGAGTATATTTGAGGTGTGATGTGTGGCTACTGGAAAGAATTTGTTTCAGGTTAGGGGGTTGTCTGTAGGTGGGGATTGGCTTGTCTCCCAAGTGATTGTTTTCCAGGATAGGTTGTAGATTATAAGTGATGCGCTGGAGGGGTTTAAGTTGGAGGCTATAGGTGATGACCAGTAATGTTCTCTTATTTTGTTTTTTGGGCCTATCTTGAAGAAGCTGATGCCTGGGTACTGGTCTGGCTCTGTCAGTCTGTTTTTTCACTTTCCCGGATGGGTATTTAAGTTTTAAGAATGCTTAATAGAGTTCCTGTAGGTGTTTGTCTCTGTCTGGGGGATTGGAGCAAATCTGGTTGTATCGTATGACCTGGCTGTAAACAATTGATCATGTAATGAGTCCTGGATGAAGGCTAGAGGCATGTAGGTAAGTACAGTGATTGGTAGGTTTCTGGTATAAGGTGGTGAAAATGTGGTCATCATTTAATTGTGCTGTAGTGTCAAGGAGGTGGATCTCTTGTGTGGACTGGTTCAGCCTCAGGTTGCTGCTGGGGTGGAAGTTGTTGAAATCTCTGTGGAATTCTTCAAGGATCTCTTTCCTGTGTGTACATATGATGAATATGTCTTCAATGTAGCATAAATAGAGTAAGAGTACTAGGGGGTGAGAGCTGAGGAAGTGTTGTTCGAGGTCAACCATAAAGATGTGGGGCCATGCTGGTGCCCATAGCTGTGCAGCTGACTTGAAGGTATAAATTGTCCCCAAAATTGGAAAAATTTGTGGGTGAGGACAAAATTACAAAGCTCAGTTACTAGGTGTGCAGTAGTGTCATCAGAGATAGTATTCCTGACAGCTAATAATACGTCGTCATGTGAAATGTTGGTATAAAGAGCTTCTCCATCCATGGCGACCAGGATGGTGTTTTCAGGAAGTTTACTGGTGCTCTGTAGTTTTCTCAGGAAGTCAGTGGTGTCTCAAAGGTAGCTAGGAGTACTGGTAGCATAGGGTCTGAGGAGAGAGTCAACATAACCAGAATACTATGCTGAAAATGTACCAGTGCCTGAGATGATGGGACATCCAGGATTTCCACATTTGTGGATCTTGGGTAGCAGACCGAAAACTCCTGGTGCAGAATTTGGGGGGGGGGGGGG
>CM057846.1:135544009-135565717 GCA_030068395.1 Apalone spinifera
GGGGGGGTGTTTGTATAGATTTGGTTCTGAGTTGTATCAGGGAATTTCATGAGCAGATGCTCTAGGTTTTTTTGGTATTCTTTAGTGGGATCAGAGGAAAGAAGCCTATAGAATCTAGTGTTGGTGAATTGTCTGGCAGTCTTCTGTTCATAATCTGTCCTGTTCATGATGACTACAGCACCTCCTTTGTCAGCCTCTTTGATTATAACATTAGAATTATTTTTCAGGCTGTACACAGCAATGGCTGAGGTTATATGTTACATGTTTTTATTTGCTGACAATGACCGCCCGTGTGCGTTTGTGGAAGCAATCAATATAGAAGTCAAGACTTTTGTTACCACCATCAGGAGGGGTCCACGTAGAAGCCTTCCTCTTGTGGGATTGGCAGGGGGGATCCTGAGGGTCAGTGCATTGTTTAGCGGTGTGTTGCAAATATTCCTTTAGATGGAGGTGGAGAAAATAGGCTTCCAGATCACTGCAAGACTGAATCATATTTGTGAGAGTGGTAGGACAGAAAGAGAGTCCCCAGGAGAGGACAGATTCTTCTGCCAAGCTAAGAGTGTGGTTGGATAGGTTGCAAATGTTGTCAGGTGTGTTAAGGGTCCCAGAGTTGAAATAACCTGAGGCATGTAGGAGTTTATGGGTGTCCAACTGGCAACACTTTATAGGGGCAGCCAACCTTGAGAAATGGAGCACCCCAAAATGGGCGCCAAAAATCACTAGTCTTTTCTGAAAATCTTGGCCAAAGATTTAAAAATTGCTATAATCTCCAGCAGTGAGCCAGAGGCATGAAGGTAGGACAGGAGTAATGTTTTCCCACTGACTCATGTTGCTGAGAGGGAATCCTGCAGAATTCTGCACCAGCTGCAGTTTTTCAAGGCTGAGCTCTTTAGCCTGTATAAATAGCACTGATTCAGTCCAAAGAGGAAGTGACAAAGGAATGTATTATCAAAGCCAGGCCATCACCAGCAAAGATGGGATTCAGTCTACTAGCCTGTGGGAGGCACATGAATACGTTTCTCATAAATACTGCTCTGCGAGAGCTCTGTGATATACCCGTTGATGAATTTAGAATCCCTACCCCTAACCTGCAGGATTTTTCGAAGATTTGCGGACATAATATAATGGAGATTGCCTATCTCCTAGAACTGGAAGGGACCTCGAAAGGTCATCGAGTCCAGTCCCCCGCCTTCACAGCAGGACCAAGTACCATCCCTTACAATTTTTTGCCCCACATGCCTAAACGGCCTCCACAAGGATTGAACTCACAACCCTGGGTTTAGCAGGCCAATGCTCAAACCACTGAGCCATCCCTCCCCCCTTATAGTTGCAGGCAGCCATACTCTTCCATTGTTGCAAGATTATAAGTCGTTTAGTTATTTTTCTGTAACCAATGCAGACACAGTGGAACACCGCTCATTCATTATTTGTGGTTCTTTATTGGCTGCTGAAAACTTTAACCTTATGTAAATCCATTAGTGTTTTTAGTCTTTCAGCCAGGCATTTCACAGATCTGTGAGCTATTCTGAGTAATACCCATGAATGTCTAATTTTATAGAAAACTTTTTTCATCTGTTGGTTATAAAAAAAGTTTTGTAATGTAGTTACCTCAGCATTACTCCTTGTTTTAAAACCAGTCAAATGGCAATTATAAAACATATCAGATCAGAATGCGGTATTAAACTGATAAAATGATGTTTTTTAAAGCACAAAGTTCTATAAATGACCTGCTGTACATCTGAAATTTCGTTTCAGGAAGTAATGCTTCATGGGTATCTACATCTGTTTGAAGCACTTCCAAGTATCTAAAAGTAGGCTATAATATGAAAAACATGATTTATGTATACTCTGACTCAGCAGAAAAGTCTATTTAGAAACACTTGTTTCTTTCAGATTTTTTAGGAGGAGAGATCTTTGCTGCATTCTCTTTCAACTGTGCCTTAATTAAAAAATGCACACCCACTTCCTGTGTGGCAAGATGGCAGATTGCTATGTAACACAGTCATGAAATAGTCACTGCATGTGCATCTAAATTTTTTAGAAACTTAGTTGTTAGAGGTGAGTGAAGAACGAATAGAGAATACTTTACTTGATAAATGTCGCCTTCACATCTGTCTGCGAGTGGTCTGTATCTTCCTTCCATTTTCTTCAATTAATTTTTAATTGTAACTATTTCCAGGGCCGATGTTACTATTTGTGAGGCCTAGTTCGAATGGGGTGCTATGGTCTGGGCCATCGATGGCTGCACACCAGGCCCAGAGCTCTGGCCCTGTTTGTGTGGGACTATGGCAGCTGCTCTCCTAGCAGCACAAAGAGCTCCCGGATTGGCAGCGCGGGGGGCCAGCCCACCTGGGGTGCCCTCACTACTGGCACCCATGGCAGTCTCTTCTTCTTCTCCCATGACCCAGAGGCCCTATCGGGTGAGGAGAGGGCACTGCTGCCATGCACAGCCTGCAGCTTCGGGATGCACTTCAGGTAGGATGCACCACCAAGGCAGGTGGGGCCAATAATAAACCATAGGGCCATGTGCAGGGGAATCGATGCATGTGCCTCACGCCGTCCCTGACTATTCTCCAAATAATCCCTGCAATTAATTCTTGATTAGTATGATTGCTTCCAACCAATTAAATGCCGATATCTGATATCCAAAATCCAAGCTTTGTTGGTCAGTTTGATTGGACACACAGATCACATGGTATTGCTTCCATGCCCACATGGTATTTGCATCCTAAATCCACTGAAGTTAATGAGCTTTTAATAAGATCCTACATGAGTGAAAAGCTTAAAATCTGACTAACAGTAAAAATATGTGTTTATGAACCCAAAATCTTCTAACTGAAATATTCTCCAGTTTTCACTTCAAATTTGCTATATCTTGGTGCCATTATGCCAGCAAATAAATTGGCTAGAACAAAAGGGCAGACTCAAAAGGCGAGGAATGCAAAGTGAATCCATATTTTTTATTTTTCTGAAGATTTACACTATTTTTGGCAGTATTTGCCCTATCTTAATGATATTGGTGTTCAAATTTATGTTACTTCCTTCTCCTTCATCTTTGTCAACTTGATTTTTGCCTTTCCCATGGCCTCATATTAGTTTAGGACAATGCTATTCAACTTTAAGTTTAGAACCTCATGCTGAGCTACAAAATTATTTTCTAAGGGTGTGATATACAAAATCTACTCTAAAATGTTATTTAAAACAATTTTGAATGGAGGTAGTTTATTGAATATACAGCAACAGCTAATGTTCAAGTCATGACATTTTCACTAAGAATAACTTATTTGTATTTTTTGATGTAAAACTATCCAATTTATTTGTACTGATTGCAAGTGCCTAGATTGGTGATGTGTGGTAAACTAAATTTAAATAATTCCCCATGGTATTATGTATTACAGACTTCTGGATGGTTAGCTGAAGCAATATTTTGTTAATCCTTAAGGTGCTGCCAGACTATTCATTGTTTTTAAAAATTTTCCAGTTACAGATTAACTTGGCTACCCCGCTATAGCTTTTGACAATGCAAAATAGTTTGTGATATAGGCACAGAGGATTCTGTGATATGGAGCTGAGAAAAAAACAGGTGGGTTGGAAGTCATATAATAGATTAAAAGTAGTAAAGAACATATGATATAGGCCATTCATCTAAGGAGAGGGCTGCAGTGTAAAGTTAGTGAATAAAATTCTGTCTTGAATGATACTTGATGAAAGTAGCTGAAGTCATGGGATTGTACATCAGGGCCAAATTCAGCCCATATAAAATGTGCCTACTTTATCCTCTCCCCTGAGTAGCTGAGCAAAAAACAAGCTATGAGACTTATTTTCATGGCTTGATAAAGGTACAGATGACTTTTCCCTTTTTTGAGAAAGGAAAGCTACTTTGAAAACAGTCTGAAGGTGCAAATACGTAAACATTTTCTTGCTTAGATTTATTATCAGTGTATAACTATACCAATGTATTAATTTTCCCACTCTCTTACCTGTAAATATATATCTGAATTAATATACAATAAAAATAACATTTAAATATATTTTTTATTTTCCTTATGCATATATTTTATACAAATTTTATTATTTCATGGTGGTGAAGATTCCCTTAAGCATACATTCAGAATAGCTACTCCCTGTGAGTAATCCCTCCATTGTGGCCCAAAGAAGCAATAAAGCAGTTAACCAAATGTGCTCAGCTGAATTCAACTAACTATGTGAACACCACTAGCTAGAGTTAGGACAAATATGTCCTTAATGCTTATCTCAAAAACATGAGTATAGAAATCCTATTTTATACTGTCCCAGTTTGTAAAGCCTATCCATCACCAGGATATTTTAGCTCTTATAAAATCACCCATTAGATACATGGGATGAGGGGGTGTATGACAGAGTGTAGTAGGCCCAGAGATCCCCTGCTGGATGCTGCAGCCTCCTACCACACTCTGTCCTAGAAAGGAGCAAAGGGGTTGAGACCTTCAAAGGACCTAGGCTATGTCTAGACTGCTGCTTTTTGTCGGAAAAAGGTACCAAATTGCGTTCCGCAATTTGCATACCTTTTTCCGATAGTTTTTTGGAAGAGTCTTTTCCGAAATTTGGCCCATCTACAATAGGCTACATTTTGGAAAAACCTCCTCTTTCAGAAGAGCCCTTCTGCCTTGTGGCATGAGGAAGACAGGGCTTCTGAAAGAGCGTGTCTGCTCTTCCACAAAAAATGTCGGACGCGTTCTCTGGATGCGTATTCCAGAAAAACTCTGTAGTCTAGACATAGCCCTAGAAAGGCTGTGCAGTAAGCAGCCAATTGGAGAGAGCCTGCAAGGAGCACCTAGTCAGGGTCCAGCAAGATCATATAAAAAAAGTTGCAGCACTGGAGTCAGTCAGTTCTTTGCGTAGATAGTGCTCCTAGCAGGCCTAAGGGATCTAATGACATAGACAGCTTAATTGCTGGAAAGGAAAGAGAGAGCAAGAGAGAGCTTCTGGCTGGCTTTTGTGACTTGATCACACTATGCCCTGAGTTGAAGGTGAAACACTGGAGAAGGTACTGAGGCTGTGGGGAATTGCTTCAGGGAACTATATATCCCAGAAATGGTCTGTTTTGTTTCATGGATGTGGCTGGTGGACAGAGTCAATGAAATGTGGTGGGCAGAGTCAGTGAAACAGCCTGAGAAGCCAACAGTGGGGATCACCACAGACAGAGATGCAAATGCATCTCTGGACAGAGGGTGCTCCTGAGTGGTGGCTGCAAACATTTACAGGGAGTCAGAAAGTTGTATTTGTAAAGTCAGGGGGACGTCTTTTCACCAGCAAAAATAGGACATGTAATTTAATGAAATGACATCAAAGTAACAGATCAGAATCTGACCTTCTGGCTCTGTACTGCTATGGCTGTACTGAGGGGGTACTGAGGGGGACCTAATAGGGCATTTACGGATACCCCAATGCAGGAGGAATGCTTAGGTGCTGCAAACCCTTATGCCCCATTGGCTCCTGGCTTTTAGGATAGCTCCTTGTAGCCATAGTTGACCAATATAAAATTCGACACCAGGGACTTAGCCAGCGGTCAAAAACACCAAGGGTGGTGGCTATAAAGTGCACCTATGCACACGAGTGCTAAGATGTGCTGAGCACTGGCCCCAGCTGAGGGGATAAACCAATGGTTCTCAAACTGTGGATTGGGACCTCAAAATGAGTGGCAACCCTACTGTAACGGGGTTGCCAGGGCCAGCATTGCACTTGCTGGGATCCAGGGCAGAAGCTGAAACCTGAGCACCATCCCCACCTGGGTCAGCATGGCTCAGGCTACAGTCTCCTTGCCCCTGGCAGAGGGCACAGGCTTGGCCTGCAGCCTGCATTTCCCACCCCTAGGGTGGGTGGGCTCAGGTTCCAATCTCTAGCCCCCTGGAATCATGTCATAACAGTATTGCCAGAAGGGTGGTGTTGAGCAGTGAAGGTTGAGGACACCTGAGATAGACCCTCCTTAAACATGTTTAACAATGGCAGAGAAATGGGAAGGAAAGAGAGAGGAATAAAAGAACCATGTGAAGAAATGGGAAGGTTCAAGAGTGCTAGAGCCAAACAGGTGCTGGGATGCTGACCTCCTTTTCTGGGGCACTTTGAAAGGTGCAGTGAATGCTGTTGTGTGTGGCTCGGGATGGGGGAGCAGATGCTGTGTACAATTAGTAGCCTTAACTTTTCATTGATGGTTGGAATATTATGAATAGAGCAACGTTAACTGACCTTCATTGTATAGGTTGGACCTCCCTGGTCTGGCAACCCCGTAACCTTACTGGTCCAGATAAGGGAGTTTGCTGGACCAGGGGAAATCTGGGAGGGGTGGGGGAAGGAGAGAGTGCCATCATCCACTGGGCTCTTCTCCCCAGCCTTCTCTGCTCCATGAGCTGCGGTATCCCTGCCACCCTGCCGGAGCTCCCGGTTATCCCTCTGGCTGTGGGTTCTGCTGCTCCGCGAGCTCCAACCCCCCCCACCCAAGCCTCCCTTGTCTCACCAGCTGCTAGTTCTGGTGCTCAGTGGGTTCCACTGTTGTACTGGCCCTGCCAGCAGGCTCTGCTCTGAGCTTCCAGCAGCCTCTGCCGCTGGGGCTCTCAAGTCCCAGAACATCCATGGTCCAGATGATGTTGCCAGACTAGAGAGTCCTGGACCACAGAAGTTCAACCTGTAGTGTTTTTTCTGAATGTATAAAATAAATTAGGGCTATGCAATTATTATAAACCAGCTAATAACTAATGGGGTTAGGAAGAAACTTCTTGGAAAGCCAGATTATTCTTTCATCTTTCTTTGGGGTAACTGGCACTGGTCACAGCTAGAGGCAGGACTGGATATGCAACTAGATGAATCACTAGTCTGAACTTTTGTGGAAATTTCTATGTTCCTGTGCAAGGCCTTGAGTCCACGGGACAAATTGCTAGTGTGGAAAATGAAACATAGGAAGGATCAGGGCTTACTTGTATAGATAGAAATATAGCTAGGAGAAAATTTTTCTGGCAAATGATTTATTTACCGAAAAGGTAGTTTTGGATTAGCCACAGGAAATTTGATTCACAATTTTGGGTCAAATTCAGCAAAGTTTTGACCAAAAATAGCCACCTCCTCCCCAAAACACTGAAATGTTTTGTTTCAACATTTTCAAAGGTTTTAGACTTCATTTCAAAATGAGTTTTTTTGTTTTGAAATTTATCTAGATTTATTTCCAAACCAAAAAGTGCAAAAAACTCAAAAGCAAAATGAAACTGAAAAAGGAAAAATATTAATTTGGGATTGAAAGAAACATTTTATTTAATCTGCAATTATCTTTTTCATTTTTGGTAAGAAACTGAAATTTCCATTTTGTATTGACCTTAAATGAAATTATTTCCAGATTTTATTTTTTTTCAGTCATGGAATTGAAAAATCAGGTTAGCTCAGCTCTACAAAGGCTACTTCTAAAATGAGTAAAAAGAGGTATACCAATATTCTTTTGAAAACCCAAAAGATATTTAGGTGTTAGATTCTAAAACAAACAAACAAACCGAAGCTGGCGTCCCACCTCCCCACCCAATTATCATCCACATATAAACAAATCTTCATTTTTGAGACCAAGTTAGACATTTCCTTGTGCAAAAACGTACCAGTGTATGGACAGGGAAAACTCATATTTGCAAGAACCTTTTGAGCTCTATTGGCACTTAGCCTGGCTCAGCTGAGCCCTAACTGAGTGCATTATCTTACAGTTAAAAGTAAACTATCAATTGTTGACTCTGACTTTTTAGGATTGGCTGTTTTTTACATCTATAATTTTCCAGTGTCAAATTAAGCATCTAAAATGGTTAGAATGTTTGAGTCTAACCTTCTGCCAAAGACTAATGAAATTTCTTTGTACAAAGAGTTCTATTACTTGCTCCTGTTGTTGCCTTTAACACGTTACTCCATATGTTAACTATTCTTTGCAGAAATAAATGAATCACGGGCTAAATCCCTGATTAAAATGAATCATGACATCTCATTTTAATCTCTTAATAGACAAAAATGACAATCCATTTTTGGAGGGAGAGTCCCATGATTTAATTGCTGAACAGGAGATCATCTTGTGCCGATGTGGTCTGCTTGTGGGGATCCTTAGATGATTTGCCTAACCTGTCATCAAATGGACACTTCTTAATAGAGAGCTGGAGGCTTTCCAAAACATATGGGAAGTAAACCAAAACACAATAAAACTCTTCTGTCCTTCTTCCTTCCAAGTTGTCTTCTCAGATGGGAGGTCTGACAAGAATCTATCGTATCCTTGCACCCTGCTTAGCCTCCGTATCAAAGCTGGATCACTTTTGTTTGTTCCTTAAAACCCGAACCGTTGCAGCTGACTTGGGCTACACTTTGGATTTCAGACCAGCCCTTTCCGTAATCTGCTAACTAGAAATAAATACACCATAAACCTCACTGGATTTCTTTTTAAAAG
This sequence comes from Apalone spinifera, assembly GCA_030068395.1. Taxonomy (NCBI): domain Eukaryota; kingdom Metazoa; phylum Chordata; order Testudines; family Trionychidae; genus Apalone; species Apalone spinifera. Next base: position 135,552,447 of record CM057846.1, read on the forward strand.
TTAGAAACATTTCTACTAAATCCAATCACAAACCTTTCCCTTTTGCCATATGCTATTCAGTTACTTGCAGTTCTTTACTGGAATTATTATTGATGTAGCTCCTTGTTTTCAATAGCTCCTGTCACCATGGTATTTAAATGTATCTCAAGAAAAGGAAGACCGCATGGTGAGCTCTCAAATAAACTTCAGGGATTCTTCTCCTCTCCTCCCTGATACTTTCTGTTTATTTTTTACCTTCTCCCTATTCACCTATCAACCAGAAGAGTATAATGAGATAATCATCAGAAAATGTACACCTTAAAGAATAAACTTAAAAAACAACATATGGTCTGGTAGCATTTTATAGACTGAGAAAACATGTAGATGAAGAATCTGAAGAAGTGGGCTGTGCCCACAAAAGCTCATGATACCATCTACATGTTTTGTTAGTCTTTAAAGTGCTACCAGATATTTTGTTATTTTTAAGTTTATCCTGTGCAGACTAACTTGGCTACCCCATGAACCTTAAAGGCTATCAGACTCTGCAGCAGTCTGGCCTTTTCTAGGAGCTTTTCCCACAACAAATCCTTTGGATGGAGATCATTCTCTTTCCATCTGTTGGGTACTTCATCCTGGACTGTGCATGTTGCCTCAGAGGAGCACAGATGTTGTGAAAGGGTCAGCTTCTGGCTGGTGTCTTCTTGTGGACAGGCATGGTATGGCTGCTGTCTCCTCTGGGGTTTGCTGCTGCTGACTGCTTTGTCTTTATGATGGCCTGCCTGTTCCTGTGACCTGGCCCTCCACCAGGTCACTGCAAAGTCTCTCCCCTTCCAGGATAGTCTAAAAACAAAAAGCAAGGGAAATTTACACAAATAAACTATGTTAGTAAGAGAGTAAGGAATGGCTCCCTCTCAGAATGTAGCAGGCTCAAGGCCTACCTTCCCTCCGTTAGAATGTGGTTGTTGGGGAAATTCCTGCCTTCTCTTGGTCTTCTCCTCAGAAGCTGTGGAGTGAAGGTCTCTTTGGTTATGTCTACACAGCAATATTATTTCAAAATAACTAGTATTATTACAAAATAACATAGTCCATGTCTCCACAGCCGACAGTTATTTCAACATAATGTCAAAATATTGTCAAGCTGGAGGACTTTTTACACCAACTCCTGTAACCCTCATTTTATGAGGAGTAAGGGAAATCGGAGGAAGAGTGCTCTATTTTGAAACAAGTGCTGCATAGCCAGCACCAAAACTCGAAATAAGCTATTTTGAAATAAGCTACACAATGGATGTAGCTCAATTTGCATAACTTATTTTGAGTTAAGTCCTTCTGTGTAGATGTGCCTTCTGGGTACAACTACACTGCACGCTTATTTCGAAATCAGCTATTCCAGAATACAATGTGATCTGTCCTATGGATCTGTTCCTCTCACAACTCTTGGGCCAATTCAAGAAATCCCTATGGTTGTCTCTCACATAACAATTAAATGGGGAGAATCCAGTCGGTGAGTCAAATAGCAAACAGGGAAATTAGCTGATCCCAGGGATGCATAGTCTCAGTAACAAATTTCTTTAACAATCTTTTCAGAGTCTCATTGACTCACTCAACTTGGTCATCTGTTTGTGGAGGATAGAAAGACGTACACGAATTCTTTATGTTTAGAAGATGGTATACCTGTTTCAGCAGTTGGGATGGAAAGTCGGTGCCTTGATCAGTGGAAATCTCCTTTGGTATCCCTATTCTAGAAAAGACATCTGGCAGTGGTGCAGCAATCGTCTCTGCATTAGTGTTGCAGAGTGGGATTGCCTCAAGGTCACAGGCAGTGACTCAATTATCATCAGTATGTGATTTTACCCAGTGGCACCTTTATTTTTCCTCAAGAGTCCAATGAGGTTCATCCTGTACCTTCAAAAGGGATGTCAACTACAGAGAATGGAACCCTCTTTTATGTCTTACAAATTGCTCCTGGGGGCAGGAGTTGCAGAAGTCTTGGTGAATCTTGGGCTGGTAGAAGCAATCCAAAATTTTGGCCAGAAGTTCTCATGACTAACGTGACAAGCCAAGGGGATAACATGAACTAGTTACATGACTTCTGGGGCTGAACTCCTGTTTTCTAGTGAAGGGTTAGTATGCCTCATTGCAAGAGTCAAAGCTGTCCCAATAAACCTCTCAGCCCATGCTTATAGCTGGGAGCCCAGAATATTCTTCCATTTCCTGAGGAAGGCTACTCCCTGCTATGGATAAAGCTTATAAAATTAAAAGCTACTTTACTCCAAGTCAGAAACTGAACAAAAGTGCTGTCATTATTTTGAATTGCTTTCATAAACTTAATTTAGTGTCTTCTCTTAGATGTCCTGCATTGCCCATATTTCAGTACTGTACACCCTCCTCCTTCTTGGTGTGGACTGAAATGATAGGTATGAGAAAGGAGGAAAGATCATCTGGACTGAAGAAAGACAACTGCATTATACTTTAGATAGCAGGCATCTGTTTGTAGAATGTCCATGATTCCAAGCATTTTAGAACTCCCGAGGACCATTACTTGTTTGGGCAGCTAAGTTAATTGCAGGTGATCTTCTTACCAACCCCAGTCCATTGCTGGGCAATGTTTCCTCCTGACCTCAAGTCTGATCTACAGGCTCAGTGTACAAGGCTTTTGTCTCTTAGGCAGGCAGCTTGACAAATAGGTGTCACCCAGTAGTGGCCAATGATGACTTCAGTCTTCTCAAGACTAATTCTCCATGAAATATTCCTTGGTACCTAATAGTCACTGCTGGTAAAACACATGAAATGCCTCCAGCCTCTTGATGTCTTGTATAAGGAATATCCATGTTTTAGTGTCCTGCAAGAGGACTGAATGCATGCAGGTTTGATAAATCTGTAACTTTGTACATAACTTCACCTTTTTTTGACTCCCTATGCAGGTCCTTCATAGCTGAGTCTGCTCTATCAGTACTTCTGAGGACATCTGTCTGACTGGGCCTATTTGACCACAGTTTAATGCCTAGCTAGACGAAGTCAACCATTACATCCACAGTGTGGCAGCACAGATGTCGTGTACCATAACTCTTGCACTGACGCTCAGGATTTTTTGGTTTCGACCAAGAAACCCTTAGTCTGATGGTAGCTGCCTCACCCTGAAGCTCTCTTGTGGTTTTTGGAAATCTTCTATGTCCTGCTTGAAAAAGGCAACATAATCCAGGATGGTACAAGAGACTGAACCACTAGTTACACTGATAGTTATGGAGATATGCTCAAGGAGCCAATTCATTATGCACAAGACCAGGGCTGGAGCCAGGACTCAGCCCTGCTTTACCCCAGAGCTAATGGGAAACCCTGTCAGACCTAGCGGGTCTTCCAATGCAATCATGTCCCTGAATCATTATATAGCTACTGCACTCAGTGCATGGGCCTTCCCTTTATAAAGATGAAAATGGCTACATCCGTCCACTCTGTTGGCACGTTCCCAGTTGTCCAGGCTTTGACAGAAAAAACTGGCATAACACTTTGCTTATGGGTTCTATGGCACACCCAAGAATTTTGAACATTATATTGCTAGGTCCAGCAGCATCCCTGTGTCAGTTTCTTTATGGCAGAGTGAACCTTTTCCAACACAGGTATGGGGTCAGGGATTACATTTATTACTAGTGCATCCAGACCATTCTGGACATGGAGTTGCTTCAGGATGGTTAAGTATGGTCGTGTAATAGTCTTTCCTTCTTTTCAGGACTTTTTTTTAATTCAAGAACTCCATACATTGGTTTATTATTAATAGTGAACTAAAGTAACAAAACAAAACAAAAATAAAGGTAATTCAAGTAGATGGTCACAGCTCCCAAAACCCCATAAATAGTATAATCATGTCTTGTCTAGTAGCAGAGATGTAGCCAGTTTCACTATGATGAAAAGCTGAGATTCAGCACAAAAATCCACTTAAAATTCCATGCTAGTCCTATTTTGAATCCTTTCAGTAGGATTTTAAGTAGTGCTGGTCTTGTGCTGGATTTCTGCATTGGGGTGAATTTCACTTCTGGGAGAGAATCTGTTTCTTTTTATGCTGTACAGTATTTTCTTCTATTGCGCCTTGATCACAAACACTCAGAACCAACAACTTTGGTTTAGTCAGAACTACCTGAGGTATTTGGATGCCCAATTTTTAGTAAAATTAATGGGAATTGATCACATGTATCACTTAGGCAGCTTTGAACATCTCATTCTGTAACCAGATGAAGGGAATACTGTGTTTGGTATGTGCTGCAGCAGGCAGGAGATGGCTGTATACTCTCAGTTACAACAGAAAAAAATCCAACAACTTGTTCACAGATGTTCTCGAGTCCTGTGAACCTTAGGTTTGTCAGAGGCAGCAAATCTGCTGTTAGACCATGTCTGAGGAGAAATCAGCTGAAAACTCAAGAAGAAAAAAAAGAAGAAAATGATTCATACATGTGTTGTTCATTCAGATTCATACAGGAGAGCTTTCAGGAGTTTCAGTCCAAAGAAGACTTGCATTCTCTAGCAAACTACCAGCTAGCTAGCAGGCTCAGTAAATTAATACCTAATACACAGTTCCCTAGCAACACCGTGCCGGGGATTGGAGAATGGTATATGTCCGTTAATGCTGGCAGTGAAAGCAAGTATTTTGTTTTTCCTTCTGCCTATGGAGGGTTCGGTTCAGCACCCAGTCTCTCCATCTATGCTTTGTCCATAGGAAATAGTTAGGGATATAGAAGCATTAAACATGTAACGTTATTGGTTTTCCAATGTTTTCATGCAGTGGGCCATTTCCCAGAGAGGATAATCCTTCTATGAATTACTTAACCTATCCCAGCTTCCTTTCCCCTTCACTGCTTGACTTTGAGCACATTTCATTCTTCAGCGCACTAGAAAGGACTCTCTAGGCCACTGATGATCTACAGACCACAAACAAAGCTACAGCGTAAAGCACTGGCAGTTTGCACTTGTTTTATATGGAAATTAGTTATCAATTATTTCATGCTGTCTTACATAGTTGCTGCGTTTTCAGTGTTGTGCAGCTTTGTGAATTGAGAGATGTAAGCCCCACATACAAATTATTGGGAGTCAACTACTGCCATTTTTATTATAACTCCGTCAGTTCAAGTGCAGTACAGCAAATAGCTTTAGCAGCACAGAACAATTTAAATTTGAGTTTGTGCTCATCTGCAGCTGGTTTGAAAAGCTGACTGTGTTTCATACAAGGTTTATCTTTCCTTTTAATCACTGTACATTTACAGAATGTTATTTTTGTGGAGCAACAATGAGGTATTTTTAGTGCATATGCTTTCCACAGATCATCCCTTGAACATGTGCAATTCATCCTACTTTACAGCTATAGGTTGTTTTGATGGTGATTGGTAAATGCTTTAGACACTTTAGCAATGCATAACAACTAGTTCATTCTTGGTAATTTACCTTATGTTTCTTAGACATTTAAATTTTTTTCAGTTAAAACTTTCAGTGCCTTTGTTTTGTCTGACTCCACACCCTTTAAGACCGAGCCCTTGCCTGCTTTAGAATCAAGAAGTGCCCAGTAATACATATTGGAAAATATGTGTATTATGTGCATAACAGGAAAGTGGTGTTTGTACTAAAATTTACCACATTTTCTGGTCAAATAAATGAATGTCTTTATGCAGAAATAGGCTGTCTAGGTTCATGAAAACAGCTCAAGTATTTGCAGAAGAAATTTCCATTTAAACTGAAAGTAACTTTTACAAATTACCTCATTCTGAGGTTTATTTCTTCATGACTATAGACTTTCTATTCCTTTTTCAGGTCCCATTAGAACTGTAATTTTTTTGCATGAGATGTTTAAAGTGTCTGGGCAGCTCATAACTTTAACAATACATGTGAAAAAACATTTAACAGTTTGCTACATTCAGCTATTTAAGGTGTTACCTGAAGTAAGTCATGAAATTTGTTGTAACTCAAACAGGCTTTCAGGAAGCAAGTGGTAGAAATACTGCCATAAGAAAGGTGAGACCCAAATAAAGAAGCCCTGATCTTCTCAAACATACTGTATATTAAGCTTTCCTTTCACTAAACTCAGGACTCCTCTGACAGGCCACCAGTTCTCTTTCTACACCTCCTGCTGAGTGCTAGTGTTCTCCACTGTAACACCTGTTAATCTTCTGTTGTGTATGTTTGTACCTGGCCTGTCAGAGCTCAGTCTTGTTTTCCTTACTTAGAGTAGGTCTACACAGGGACAAAAGCCCTCTAGAGGCTATGGCTGGCCTACATGAGCCGACTTGGCTGCAGGGTTAAAAATCGCTATGTAGATATTCAGGCTCCTGTGACCCTCCACCCTCTTGGGATCCAAAAGCTTGGGCTCCAGCCTAAGCCTGAAAGTCTACACATCACTCTTTCAGCCCCAGAGCCCAAGCCCCATGAACCCGCGTCAGCTGATCTCAGTTTTTTATCCCTGTGTAGACAGACATTCACACAATTCCAAGTGGTGTTAAGGGAGCAGGCTTTAATTTGCATAGAAAAAGAAAGGCAAGGGTCAGAGAGGTTTGGTGATCTGTCTTCACAGGATTGATAAAAGCGCCGTGCATCTCCTCTCCTGATTAATGCATTCTTCATTTAACACTTAACGATCATGCAATGTGCTTCCAGGTCAGTTGGTTGGGGGTGGAGTGTGCATCAGGCTACGGTGTCATCTGATCTATGCCCCAGCCTGTTACTGGTCTCTGGGGAGTGACCCCCTTTAAAGTGCCAGACCTAAGAATCCACTGAATTCTACAGGGGCAGGGCTGCTGCCTCCATGACTCTGAAACTGGGCCTTTACACACTAGCAATATATGCCCTCCTCTGCTCATACCAGACTCTTGCAGGAGGCTTGTCCATACTCCTTCAGGATGATTATACTCTAGTAAGTATTTGCAGTGATGCTAAGCAGATTTTTGAAGGTAGCGATTTATTAGCCACTGGCATAAAGAGCCTGAAAATCCTTAGCCTGATTTCCTGTGTGCTAGGAAGAAAATGAATTCTTTCCCCATAGTGAGTAGTGACGCAGAGGTGATTGGTAGAGTTATACAGATAGCTCATAAAAATATTACACAAAATTCCCACATTGGTCATAGGAAGTACAGGGAAGGACGGTATTTTTATCCCAGACATACTGTAGCCTGATTCTGATCCAGCACGGACTTTACACTGGGGTAACTCCATTGCCTTGAGATATCGCATCTTTGCATTGAATTCAGAGTCCTGTATGATTTGTAACTGAATCTAGAAGTATTTTGTAGAAAAGACCAGACAGCCATCTGACATCTCATAAGCATTACAGCCTGTACCATCTAATGTCAGAACACCATTCTTGGCGCTGTGTAGGGGTTATTTTTCTCTTTAAAAAATGGAAAATTTGACTATTGTACTGACCTTCAGTTATGAAAATCTGATTGTTTTCGTTTCTTTCTGTACAAATTTAACCATCAGCACAAGGTTATAGAAGGTACCCTAATAAGTTAGTTCTACTGTCTCTGCTGCTTGCTGGAAAATAACGTGTTGCTGATGGAATGTTTATTGCCATCTTCGTACAGAGAATTGCAGATATTTGCTGTTACTCATTGTAGACAAAATCAAATGAAACATGGTTGGAACATAAGCCCCTGAAAGCTATGTAAAATACCTATCCACCAAGTTCGCTTGTTTAGGGACAAGGTGAGCCAAGTGTACGGGATCGTGGTGGGGAGAAACAATACAAAAATACTCCCACCAGCAGGGACTTATGTTGGCAAGGGTCAAGATTATGGAGTAATAGCACCTTTGGAACTCTAAGGGGTGTGGAATCAGGCAGGCTCACAGAGGCAAGCTTAGACTGAAAATACACCTAACGGTATCTATACACTGTAATTAAAAACCTGCAACTGGCCTGTGTCAGCTGACATTAGCTGCAGCCTGCAGGGCTGTTTCATTTGCATTGTAGACTTTTTGGTCCTGGGCTGGAGGCTGCACTCTGTGACCCTCCCACCTCACAGGGTCCTAGAGCTTGGCTCCAGTACAAGTTGAGGAGTCTACACTGCAATGAAACATCCTGGCAGCCTCAGCCACATAAGCCCACTTCAGCTGGCTCAGAGCCAGCAGTGGGTTTTTTCACTTGCAGTGTAGACATCCCAATGAGTACTGGTACATCTTTTCGGTGTAAAGGGTGTATCTTCATTCAGTCATGCTACACTGATTTGCACACACTACGAAACTCATTCTCTATGTCACTGTGCTTCTTTTTTAACTGGAAACTCTGCTTTTGCAAAATTGTGTCAGACAGTAAAGCGGAAGTATTGCACTTGGAGGATTTACTGAGATGTACCTAAAAAAGCTAGGTAAATTAACCATGGTAACTTTGGTTATGGGTCTCATTCTGCTCAATTACATAGGGTGTAAATCTGGAGAAATAAGAGTTGGTGCAGTTACCACAGTTTAGGTGGGAGGAGAATCAGGCCCTAAATGGTTTTCGATATTTATACGCTCAAGATTCCCGCTTCTGATAGTTACTCTAAGTGTGTCAACAATAGTAGTGACTATGGCAACAGAACTGCTTGACAGTCACTCAGATGTAATTAGTGGTGGCAAACCAGAACAAAATTTAAAGATTTGGCTTCCAAAAGTTTGGGTGTTTATTTTAAACCTTTATATAAACTATCCAATCCTTATGAGCCTACAGATTTGGGCAAGAAATCTTGTAGATTTAAAAGAAGTATGCTTAAAAGATGTCCGATATGTACTTTTTTTCATGGGTGGCATGATTAGCATTTACATATTGAGACTTAGCACATCTGATTTTGGCTGGCATCAGAAAGTGCAGATGTGTGGAAAAAATGCTAATAATAGTGCAGAGGAAATGTTAACGAAACTTTCCTGAACCTCAGAAAAAAGTTCTGAGTTGAGTTCTGATCAAAGCCTAAATCAATTCTTCTGCCATCCAAAGTACTTTTTGCATCTCTAGTTTTAGCTGCACATCACTAAGCAAACAAGTTAGAATGAGCCCCAGAAATGAAATGTATTTTAACACAGGGAATTCTGTCTATTACATGACTGGAGATATTTTTGATCAACCAAGTACCAGTTGTTGTGCATAATTTATTCAAAGATATTAGGAGGTGCATTGTTCTGAAATCTGCTTAGACTTGGAAAAAGCTGCTCTAGTGGAAATCCCAGTAGCTTTTATCAGTCTAAGTGCCACTTACCTAAAATGGTCTGTATGCAACTCAAACTGCATGTCCAGTTCCCAGCTGCATTTTCGGCTGCATATTTTGAACAATCCACTTATATATATGAAAACTTAACATAAAACAGGAAAACTGTCAGTAAAAAGCAGCAAGTTAGGGTGAAGAAAGGTAAAGAAGATAATAAATGCCAGGATTCATTTCATTTTTATTTGTCTCTTCTCCTGTGTGTGTTCCCACCGCATTTACTAAGTTTTTGTAATAAATCCTGGCTTTCCTACTTTTTAACTGGCTTTTGCTGGGTTGTATTAAACACGGACAAATATTTCTTGTTACTATTGCTCATTATGTTCCATACAAGGTCAACATGGAATCCTTCACAACAAAACTTGCCTGTTTGCTTTGAATAATGAATAGCCAATCATGCCTGAGTGGACATAGATGTCATCAGGGAATCATTGAATATCCATATGTTTTTCAAAACATTATTTAAATAATTTCAAATACCATGTCTTCGCTCTCAGTAAGATTCAACTTGTACAGGAGTCCAAACAGGGATTTGTCATATACCTGCCTTTTATACAAAGGAACAGAAGTGAAACGTCTGAAAAGTGAAAACCTTTTTCTGTGTCTCAGAAGCAGTCAAAATACTTCTGATCTTCGCCCACACTTACATTTTTGGTTGCAATTCCTTTCTCCCAAGCCATAAGGTAGGATATCTCAAACAATAGGATATGGAGAGACTCCAGGGACTCCTGTCCTCCCTGACATGATCACCTAGACACAGCAGTGCCTCTCCACAGATATCCATACCTGCATACTCTTGTCAGATTTGTAAACGCTTCTAGCTCTGCAAGATGCTTCTGTCAATCAATATTACTCTCTTCACTCTGGCAGACTCTTGTCTTCAGCAAAACAAGCAGATGCCAGAATGGAAAAAGCAGAATTTACTGACAGGAGAATAGTCCCTACTTAGATGTCTTTACTGTGTGTGCCTGTTCTTCTCTGACTCGTGCTTTCAGAGGTGATACTGACCTGAAACGAAAAGGAATGAAGAACAGAGCTCCATTGAAATAAAGGAAAGTATTAGGCAGGAAATGAAAGGAGAAGGAAAATTAGTAGACCAGAAGGATAATAACAGGAATTGACAAAGGCAAGAAAGTAACAAAAGACTAGAGCTATGGCACAGAAGGGAAGACAATTTACAGTGCTGAAAGGAGAAACTAAACAGATTAAAATAAAAAAAAAATCTGTCCTGAATTTAATATTGTGAAGTGGCTGTTATTAAGGATCAGGTCCTGCAGCCTTACTCATACAAAGTGTTCACTAAAATCAATGAGTCTACCTATGTGAACAGAGGGGGGAAGGGCCTGTAGGGCTGTGGGAGAGTGACATGTTGTCACCAGCCAGGAAGAGCTGCAATCCATGTTCTATAAATCTGGGCGGGACTAAGCATTGCAGGAAGTGCTTTCCATGGAGGACCTGAGTGGCAGCATGCTCTGTTAACATCTCATTGGCCCAAATGCGCTATTTAAGGATATGTCTACACTAACTCGGTAGTTCGAGCTAGGTAGGCAAACGAGGGCAACCGGAGTTGCAAATGAAGCCCGGGATTTAAATATCCCGGGCTTCATTTGCATCTTCCCGGGCGCCGCCATTTTTAAATCCCCCTTAGTCCGAACTCCGTGTCTGCGGCTACATGCAGCATGGAGTAGGTAGTTCGAATTAGGATCTCTGTTTCGTTCAACGAGGTGTACCGGTAGTTCGAATTAGAGATCCTAATTCAAACTACAGTAAATCTCCAATAGTCCGGCATCCAATAGTCTGGCACTCCTGATAGTCCAGCATCAAAATAGCAAGAGCCTAGTGAGTGAGCTTCGTCAAAAAATGAGTCACAAGGTAACAGCAGCAGCAGCTGAACTGAGCAAAAAGGGTAAAAAAGGCTTAAAAAAACTAAAACATTACAGTATACTGCATACAGTATGTACAATAAAAAGGTTAAGAACACTTTATATACAGTATATAATGTATACAATATATATATAACCTGCTTATAGTACGTCCTGATAGTCCGGCATATCTGATAATCCAACACCACCTAAATCCCATAGGTTCCGGATTATTGGAAGTCTATTGTACCTACTCCATGCCGCGAGTAGCCATGGGCACGGAATTCGGACTAAGGGGGATTTAAAAATGGCAGCGCCCGGGAAGATGCAAATGAAGCCCGGGATATTTAAATCCCAGGCTTCATTTGCAACTCCGGTTGCCCTCGTTTGCCTACCTAGCTCGAACTACCGACCTAGTGTAGACATACCCTAACTGTGGTGGGAGTTCCAGGAAGAGGTCTGCATTACCTGTCAAAACAGCCCCCTCCTCTTTGAGCTCTGGCTCTGAACTTTTGGCTTGATGCCTGATGAGGCTCCTGATTTGTGACTCCAGCTCTGATCCTGAGACATGACTCCTGGTCCCAACTGCTAGGCCAGACTGCCTGCATCTTGGTTGTGACATGCAGGTCAGCTTCCCCTCTGCAAAGCCACTCTGCACCTGCTGAAGGCTTGTGTTTGGGGGGGAAAGGGCCCCTTCCAACTACACCCATGTTCAAAAGTGGGGGGCATGGTCTCCAGCCACCTTCCAGTTCTGGAGCCAGTGACACAACTTGGTGGCCCCTACTGTGGACCAGGCTCCACAGGACTTTCCTCTTCTCCTGCAGAGGCTGCTCTTGGTGCTGGCTTACACCCACCTGTAGGAACCTTCCGCCATGTGCAAGAAGCTATATGGCTGCTTCCTGTTCAGAGACACTCCCTTCCCCCCCCATGGCTGTGGGGAGAGATAGGGACAAGAAGCAGGGTAGGGTGTGGAGCTTCCTAAAGCTGGGGGAGGTTCCTGGAAGAGGGTCTGACCTTACCTTGGGAAAAGCTCCTGCAGAAGAAGAGGAAAGCCCTGTCTCTCCCCCATCAGGCTGGGACTATCAGCTGGAGCCTATCACATGGTAGGAGCCATAGGTACTGACTTCATGGGTGCTCTTGGGCTGGAGCACCCATGGGAAAAAACAGTTGATGCTCAGCACTCACTGGTAGCCCCACTGATCAGCTCCTCCTACACCTTCCCCAAGGGACTCCCACCCACAGATGGCTCAACCTCCTTTCAAGCACCTCCTGCTGGCCATGGATCAGCCACTTGGCAGTGTGCAGGAGGTGCGAGGGGAAAAAGAGGGACAGAAAGGGGTGAGGACTTGGGGGAGGGGTAGAGTGGGGATTGAGCACCTCCCAGGAACATAGGAACTTGGTGCCTGTGGTGGGTGCTCTGACTAGGATGCACCCAGTCCTGCTCCTCTCCAGCAGACTTCATGGTCCCTGATACATTTTTCACAGTCATGAATTTTGTAGGGCCCTATTCATTTGATGTTGTAACCACTCAGGTGCTAACTCTGTCTGCACATCTACGCAAGCAACAGCATCACAGGACCTAACCACATAAGCCACCACATCAGAGGCTCATACAACTGCACATCCACTAATATGATCTATGCCCCTCTGCCAAGTATACTGGCCAAACTGGACAGTCTCTGTGCCAAAGGATTAATGGACACAAATTAGATATTCAAAGAGGTAACACACAGAAATCCGTTGGAAAACATTTTAACTTGCCTAGACACTCATTCATGGCTTTAAAAGTGGCCATTCTTTTCCAAAGTAATTTCAGGAATCAACTAGAGAGAGAATCTGTGGAACTAGCATTCACATGCAAATTTGATACTATCTTTCATGGCTTGAACAAAGACAAGTACTAGATGGGCCATTATATTCAACACACAAATGACATCAAAAGCTAAGTATCAGGCACTTACAGCCCACTCTATTAGCCTCATTTAGCATAGACACTTTGACAAGTTTTTTTTCTTTCTGTCTCATTCCCACTTTTTCTGCTTTACATTTCAAAATCTGGGTCCCTTGCTCCATATTTGTTATCTGAAGAAGTGGGTTGTGCCCATGAAAGTTCATGATAATATTTATATATTTTTGTTAGTCCCTAAGGGTATGTCTATATTACATGACGCTGCTGACAGAGGCATGTAAAATAGGCTACCCGACATAGTCAATGAAGCGGGGA
>CM057846.1:135569069-135593491 GCA_030068395.1 Apalone spinifera
ATATTTAAATCCCTGCTTCATTGACTATGTTGGGTAGCCTATTTTACATGCCTCAGTCAGCAGAGGTATGTAGTCTAGACATACCCCAAGATATTGCCTCTTAAAATACAGGTGTGGGATGGGGACATGGTTATTGAAGGAGGGAAAGTCGTCACAAGAAGGCAGTTTAGATATTGGGGTGAGTGCTGGGGAAACATACTTCTGATGAACAAGATGGGATGGTCTTCTTCTACCCAGCAGTAAGGGACAAGGTTTGTTCATAGGCTGCCTGTCTGGGATATGGGACAGAAGGCTTCTGGGAAATGGCAGCCAGGAGTTCTGGGCTGAGGCAAAGCATCCTGGAAAATAAAAGAATATATATTCCCTGTACTATGAGTGCAGAGAGACTTGAATTGTTCTCCTGGATCTCTCCTGAAGCCTAAGGGAAGTGAATCCATAGAACCCCACAAATCCTCTGATATCTGCTTTATATCCACGGGAATTTGCATTCACAGATGTGGATGCAAATATCCATAGTTCATTTTTGTGGATGTGGCTGCTGGTACACATTTTTTATCTAGAACCTTGCAAATTTGTGGATATCTGCTTTATATCTGTGGGTATCTGCATCTGCGGATGTGGATGAAGATATTGACGGATCATTTTTTGCAGATAGGATACAAATTTTGTATCCATGCAGGGCTCTATGAATCCAATTTTCTGCCTATTGTTTCATACAGTTTAGGGGCAGATACTTCTAAGGATGGCCTGAAGCAATTTCCCAAACAACATTTGGTAGATACTTGGTCTAACTGGTAACTAAACCAGTGCTCCCCAGAAAGCTCTAGGGTTGTAGGTTTTGGCTAACCTGTCTTCTTAATCTTATATAATTATTGGGATAGTGGATTATTCTCTTTTTGGTTTAGTCAGTGTATGTTGGAATTGTTTTCTATACTGACAAGTGTATTTGAATGATTCTAAAAGGCATCAAAGTAGGAGGCAGGGGATTTAAAGAAACTCAAATAATGTATAAATATATAATTGCTATATCAGTTCAGACTTGAGAAACTCAAAGCCAATAATTAGAGCACATGGAAGATGCAGGTTCAGGTTAGGAAGCCACTTTTACACTGTTAGGATAAGAGTGCACTTTGAATCACAAAGCTGTTTCTTTTGGAGAGCAGTTAGGAGTAACATCTGACAGGATTTCTGACAAAGCAGTTTGATTATGTGTCTTTTGCTGGATGTAATGTGAAGCTGAGCTTTTTTAGAAAGTGTCTTAGCAAAAGGATGCTACTGGGGTCCCTCATTTCTCCACAATTGGCAATCTGACTGTAGTTGACTCATGGGCTAAGTGGTCATCTTTGTTATTCTTGACAGTGGGGGAGGAGAGGATTTTGTGTGTGTCTGTGTGTGTTTACAAGAATATAATAATTTATGAGGAAACCATATAGGGTACTTAAACACAAAACAAAACCTTCTCCAAGCAGTTGGTATTCAGTCCTTCGACAGGCAGAATTTAGAATAAAAGGTTACTAACACTTTGGCAGTGTTTTCCTCGGGCTTTCTCTTGTATTTCTGCCAAATAGCTTGCAAGGCTCAGATTTGATTAAAATGGCAATGCTCTCTTCTACTTGAATGTAATTAGAACCATTCATTACAGCTTTTGCTGACAGTTTGGCAACCTGTAAATGTTTCTGAATATGGACAGCATTCCATGGAAACAGTTAAAGGAAAAAGTGTAAGAAGGAGAGAGCCCTTTCTTGAAGCACAGTAAATGGAGGGCTGTCTGTATTCAGAGAAGTTTACAGGTTGCCAGACTGTCAACCAAAGCTGCAAAGAACAGCTCTAATTAGGTTAGGATAGCAGAATGCTACATTTTTTTAAATCAAAGATAACGTTTATAAGTTAGTGTCCCCCTGCTCTCTGCCCCACCCTGTCTTTGTTTATCCTGTTATACCATTCAGTATTTATGTTGTGTGCCACTTTGCATTACCATTATAAAATCCTCTTTTTAAAATGGTGCTAAACAGGGAACTAGGGCTAGAAATGATCTGATATGCGTAGATGGGTAAGCCCTCTTCCTCAGGCCAGATGTCAGCAAGGGTGTGGAAGAAGATTTTGAACATGCTTAATTTGTGTTTCCTAACCTCTCAAGTATGGGTGGAAAAAAATGGTTCAAATAAAATAAGAACAGATACGAACTTTTTTTCGCCTCTTTAATCAATTTTATTTAGTGGTTCAAAAACTTTCAGTTGTCTGTCTTTATTTTTCACTTTCTTGTTCCTCTGCACACTCTGCTTTTGTCAAGGAAGTTTTAGGTCAGAACAGGAACTGTGTGTTGACCAGGCTTTTACAGTGCTTAATGGTGACCATTACACACAACTCTTCTTAGAAGCAGTCCATCACCCCCAATGGAGCCTTAGGCAATGTCATGAATTTCTGCATTGGCACCCACAAGAATTCTTGTTCCAAACAGAACAGAAACATTTTAAGATAATGACAATGAAAGCTTAACTCTTTATATACCGTTCTTCCTGTTGGAACTTTTTGCACCACCATTCCAAATAAATTTTATTCCCATGCAATTCTCTTTGAGGCAGTTTCTCCCTGACCTCCTTTCTTTCAGCAGATCAGGAAGGGCTTCTTTCAACTGATTCTTGTGGTTGTGTCTGTTTTGGATTGGGCCTGCTGGCTGAAACAGCAGTATATGACTTTGCTCATTCCCTTCTAATGGGGAACAACTCTTTCATCCCCAGCTCCTTCAGATATGTTCTCCATATTTGGTGGTAGCAAAATTGAAGTTCTTTTTCCCTGGTACCAGCTTAGGTGATCCTTAGGGATAACTTGGGTTCAGTTCTTGGGCTTCACTGTATTCTATACACCATTTTATTTTTTTGTGTCACTATGGTATAGGGTTCTACCCAAGGGTTAGCTATTTTAGCTCTCCTTTGGGAACCACCAAACCAGACAATGTTACCCCTTTTAAAGCTTTTCAATATTACATCATATCAGACACATTTTTCATTTTATGTGCCGCTATTTTCTAATTTTTCTAGTAAAGATGTGTCTAGTCTTCTGTAAGAAGGGAAAGAGAAAAATAAAGTCAACTGAAAGTTTTTGAACCACAAAATAAAATTGATTTAAGAGGTGAAAGAAGCTTAGTGTCAGTTCTTATTTTATTTGAACCATATTTTTGACCCATACATGAGAGACTGGGAAATACCACAGAAGTTGTTCCCCATTAGAAGAGAATGAACAAAGCCATCACATTCTCATGCCTCTGTGTACTGCCCCCAATCTAAAAGCACTGGTGTATCCAATATGGAATGGATTTTGACACGTAGGCTAAGATGGGAATAGTCACAATTGCTTGTTAAGCTATTTGTTGTTTGTTAGATATGCTCACCAAGTGAACAGGAATCAATTCCTGCTTCAGATCCACAACTCTAGCAGCTCTGATGCTTCCAAGATCCTGGATCTCAAAGTAAATTCCAGCCATTCTCCATCTTCTGCTTTCTGGAAAGCTTCTTCAGCACTTGACTGTTATGGTTTCAGCTTCTGCAGGAAGGGTAACTTGCGTACTGCAAACCAGTCAGCTAACACCTATTTGTTTTATCTCAACTACATCTACAGATTGACAATTCTAAGACATCTTTCTCAACATTTATTATAGTTATTACTCATAATGAAATCCAAACTAATTATTAGTTCATCCATTATCTTGGCTATCTTGTTCAAATTCCAGCTGTCCATTTTTCAAGCCCTTCTTTGGACAGATGCCCATTCCCTAGTTTCTATCTCCATCTGAGAGAAATTAGGTGATTCAATTTTATATCCTCCTTTACCCAGCATTTTTAGCACATCCCATTTAGCAACTGTTGTGGTCAAGCCAATGTCCCCATTCTGGGGTTATTATAGCACCTGTTACACATTCAATTATTGTTTTCACTGCCCAGATTGAAACAAAAATTGTGGGTTCTGAGCACTGTACCTCAAATTTTGGCCCTTCTGCTTGCTGTCCCATTTTCCAAACTGGATTAGACACTGCACTCTGTACAGGCATGACTTTAAATCTATAACTATCCCTCCCGTGGTCAGTTTTTTGCCCAGGACCCATGTTTCACAGACCTGTGATTCGCTTACTTGTCATATCAGTACCTGAGACAGGGTGTCTGCCCTGCACTGGCCTTTCAAGAGCAAAACCCAGCCCCGAGCGAGGGTTGAGAGTGAAGCCCCAGCTGAGGTGGTTATTGCTAATTAGGGCCAGGCCAGGGGCTATATAAAGAAGGGCTCTGGGGGGAGAGGGGAGGACTTACTCTTACTCTGGCTGCAGAGCAGGAGGGACCTGGCTGCCTGGGAAGCAGGAGGCTTCCTGGAGGTGGAGCAGGGGAAACTCTGGACAGGCAAGCTCCCAGGCTGCAGGGCCTGAGGGCAGACCCGAGTGCAGGAAGGCTGCAGAGAGGCAGCCAGGTCCACACTCCCTAGCCAATGATGGGAGGCCATTACAGACTGCAATTTGCCCCTGAGGAAGAGGATAGATGAAGATTGGCAGTGGGTCACTGAGGCAAGGAGGGTGTTGGGGAACTGGGTGTTCCCTGGGAGGGGAGGACCCTGGAGTGCAGAGACTGGTAAACGTCCCACCCCCTGGAAGAGAGTTGAGAGACAGTGGAGTGGGCACTGCCAGAGGGCAGTGTCCTGAAGAGGACACCACAGTCCAAGAGTGATATGGGTCTGGGCTGGAGAGCGAAGTAAGGACACAGGGAGATGCCAGCCAGAGGGAGGCATCCAGCGAGCAAACTAAAGCTAATTCCTGGGGCTACCGACAGGAGGCGTCGTAGTGGTGCGTCCGCCCCGGGACAGTACCAATCTCCCTTGTGTTACAACCCAAATCTAACAACTTTTTTAACCATTCAGAAAAGTCCTGGACCCAATCAGAGTTCTCCTTGTCCTCATGCATGTTAGACACAGGTTTGTAGTGATAGATCTCCTGGTGATCAGGTTCCATCTTCCTCACTAGTGTCTGTTTTCTCTTCTGCTGTGGCCAAGTCCTATCACCAGTTCCACAGCCACATGACACCCCTTTGTCCTCCTGCCACTGATCTCTCTCTGCAAATCCAAGTCCAGCAAAGTGTCTATAAATCGTTAATTGATCCTGGATGTTCATACTGGTGTCTGAGTTGCCAGTTTCACAAGCCTCTTCAAGTCCTCTGACTGTTCAGGGGTGATCCCTTCTTTCCCTCTCTTTCTAGCCATTGGCTGAGCCCTGGCCAGCTCGGATTGTGACTGGCTCCAAATTGTCAACCAAGAGCTTGCACAAACCCAAATAACTTGGTCTCTTTTCTGAGACTAAGTTTTGCTGCTTCACGAGAGTTAATCCTCTCAAGCACCTTCCTCCCTGTTTAGCTCCTCAACTGTTCATTTAAGGGTCTCAAATTTCCAACCTGGGGGCCAGCTCTAGCCTGAGGATTTCCTCAATTCATCCCACAAAATAGCTTGAAAAAGTTTTTAATCAGGCCTGCATGGCTGCCAGCCCGGGTCTGGGGATACCCCGATACCCCAACTGAGGGATAGATATGCATGTGGAAGGCCCTCTTCCTGTATGGACCACTGTAGAAGCCATGGGCTCTGCATGGGGGAAGGAAGAATGGTTCAATGGCTAGGTGCTAAATTGGGAAATGTGGGTTTAATTCCTATCTGGTAACTTATATGCAGAGAAGAAAGGGACAATTTTGATAGGATGATGATGGGGTCTGTCTATTAGTAGCATCACAGCTCAATTTGTGAGTGCTTAGAATTTATGGTTTTCTCTATTTGAATACTTAGAGTTTAGTATCTGGTGCTCTGTTTACTGTGTGTGACAATATTGGACATAGCTTTACTGAATATGAATTTTGGTAGTTCTAGGGTGTTGCTAACTTGATCCTTTGTGTGTTCTGGCTGGGTGATGATTTACTACATGTTCTCATATTAAGGTCAACAGTGCTAGCGACTAGCTAATTATAGACTTGTACCTATGCTTTGGTTAGGCTAGGCTTGTGAGTTGAGTGATCCAAGAGGTATTTTGGCAACGCTTGCTGTGATCCCCGTGTATTATGACACATAGTGAGCTGATTTACCATGTGCTATTGTACAGTGAGCACTTTTCTAATCCTGAGCTTGGGGTTTACACTATATTTTTAAAATAAACTTACTTCATAGTTCTAGAACCAGATTTCTTGGAAGCAAAAATCTTGAAAATGTTGCAAGTGATAGGGCCATGAATCCAAAACTGAAGCAAAATGCAGGGTTAGGGTTGGTTTCAATGGTTGGATGGGCTAAAACATTGCTACTTCAGCTAAGTCTTTCTTTCCCTTGCAGGGTTTCCCTGAGGTGGGACATGATTTTTCCCTCAGACTAGATTAAATACACCCTTCAAGAATATTTACAAAACCAGAGTTTACACTTTTTGACATCAGATCATGAATTTGATATTACATGCTCAGTAGGTATGGAAACTTTGTAAATTGTTCAGTACACTGTGCTGCTATGATCACAAATAGGCTTTTGTTGCAATGTAGCCGCTTTTCAAGACACTTTAGTTGTATGTTGGTTTACAAACTGTTGCCACATTTGTTGAAAAAGAAAAACAACATATTTCTGTTTCCTGCAAGTGAAGTCATCCCAAGGCCTGCACTGCCTCCAATGGATTGGTGATGACTTGTGTTTTCTTTGGTTATGTAATTATCTTACAGATATTACCAAGAAATATCAGTCTCATTAAGAAATGAAGTAGGCTCGTTCACAGAAATTCCTCTCAAGTTTCATCTTACTAGTGTTCTCTGCCTAGGAGTTTTTAATACCTTTCATAAAACAAAATAGGAAAATGTTGCCACTGAGGAGAAAAAAAAATCAATTATTTCTGTTCACTTTCCCCGAAATCTCTAATTTGCTTTGATGTAACCTTCACTTTGCTTTTAATGCAGCTATTGTCTCAGGAAACATTTTGGCCTACTCCAAGAATTTCAAGAAAACAATAGCTTCGCCCAAGATAATAGTTAAGGAGGATGAACCACCATGAAAATATAACATTTAGGCTGAAACACAGCCATAAAACCATAGGGTCAATTAGGATTAGAAAGGACTTCTAGTGGGTTATTCAGTCTATTCTTCTCCATTATGAAAGCATTGATGTAATTATACTTAAATCAGCCCTGGTAGATGGGTATCCTCAGTGAAAGTGATTTCATAACCTCTCCTGGCAGCTTGTTTCTAACCTTGGCAGCCTGCTCTATTGGCTGCTCATATAGTTACAAAGATTTCCCTAATATTTAACCTATATTTTCTTTGTTAATGCTTGATACCACTACTTTCTGATCTTCCCCATACGACTTGTTCACCTGTCTAGAATACATTTATAAACAACCCTGTTTCCACATAGTCTTTTCCCCCTTCAGATTGAACATAGCCAGGTCTCTTCCGTCTTCTTTATAGATTTTATTTCCCAACATCTTCCTCAATTTTATGGCTTCCCTTGAAACTCTCTTCAATTTATCTGTTTTGTTAAAAACTGAATGTAGGATTCCAGCTGAGCTGACTGTGGTAGCATAATTATATTTTTAACTTGTTCCCATGAATACTGCCCTGTGTAGCATTTGCCTTTTTTCCCCCTAACAGTCACATTGACTCAAATCTAATTTATTAGCCATGGTAATCCTCAGATCTTTTCCATGATACTCCTGGCCAGCTGTTTAGCCCATTTTGTAATTGTGAATTTGAATAGGCTAAATAACCATTTGGAAAATTTTTCTCTTAATTCAAAGGTATTTATTGCCAACAAACCCTTTATCATTGTTGACATGCTGCAATATCTGTGGTGAGGTTTACTTGCTCCAGCCCAGCTGTGGACTTCACTTTAGAGGTCTCTGGTGCTTCCCCAGGGAAGTGTGACACATTCTCTTTTGAAAATCCCTGGAAAATGTGAGATAAGAATATATAACAGTGCTGACTTCAGAATAGCTAACTCTATGATGGAAATATCAGAAAAGGTGGGGAGAAAAGCTCATGACTATGATGGAAGGGAGTTAATAGTGGGAGACAGGAAAAAACATAGAAGGAATGGGCAAAGAACCTAAGTTAGAAAAATCAGCTGGAGAATTCACATTAGAACCTAACTGAGGAAGGAGTTTTAAAAATAACCCTGAAGTGTTGCTGGCTGAGAGGACAGTATTTTTTGAATGGGGATATAGTTTCATGGTATTCTATGTAAGTCAACTAAATAAGCTAGGTCTACACTTTAGGTTTTTTTTCAGAAAAAGCTACACAAATTACGTAGCTTTTTCCAATAGCTTTTCCAGAAGAGGCTTTTCTGCCATTTGGCCCAGTCTAGACAGGGCCCGAAAGAGCGTGTTTGTTCTTCCCCCCAAAAAAAGCGGAAGAGCAAACGTGTTCTTTGGACGCGGCAGAGTTTTTCTGGAATACCAGAGGTATCCCGGAAAACCCCCGCAGTCTAGATGTACCCTATATGGGTTTGATTTGAATGGATAACATCAGTTTTAGTAGCTTGGTTATACTAGCAGCAGAAAGTAATGGATAATTGTAATTAATGCTAGTAGAGTTTTCCTCTTTGCGCTCTGTGATGGATTTTCCCTTCATCATGGGCAACAAGAAGTTTAGGGGAATGAAGCTGCCTAATCCAGGTATGAACATGCTATTCAGTGGAAAGGTTGTTTCCCTCTTAGATTTCTTTCATGTAATTTCTGATACCTGATTACTGAATTATATTGATTAGTATGAAATGGATTATTAACTAAATCCACTAATATGGGATACTGCTTAGCCCATAGGTTTCCAAGGTCTGTAAGTCACATCCTGATGAAGGTAATCTGATTCATTCATTTTAAAATAATGAACTGGAATCTCAAGTATTTGTCAGTTCTGCAAATTATACTTGTTCTGTCCCAAGAATCTGACTGCTAAGTGGACATCATTTCAATTCATTTTATAGTGTTATCATCAATTAACAGGGCTGTCTTAGATCATAATCTCCAGGGGGAACCTGTCATGGAGCTTTTCTTTCTTTCTTTCTTTCTTTCTTTCTTTCTTTCTTTCTTTCTTTCTTTCTTTCTTTCTTTCTTTCTTTCTTTCGGAGCAGGGTCTGTTCCATTTCCTCCCTTCCTCAGCCATGAAGAATCAGTGGTTTGCTCTACAAATCTGAAGGTCCCCTGAAACACAAGGGCATCTGCCCTATGATGCCTCTGTTCCTGTTCTAGGGACACTTCGCCCATTACTCTTACTAAAACAAACCTATTTTTGTTTGTTTAGAAAGCAAATGTCCATGCTTATTTATGTTGATCCTCTGTTCTCCAGATGCTGTTCTGTGATAAGATACTGTACAACTTTACAGTGTCATACAAGACCCATGGCAGCATGCAGGAGATCACATGATGGTCATTTAATATCCATGACTCACAGTCCACAGGACTAGGACTCTAGCCAGATGGGATTTGTTCTAAGTGGTGTGAAATGACAAACAGTGCATGCGATACAGCTCAGCTACCAAACATGCTGGCCAAACATTTATAAAAACATGGCTCTGTGCCCTCTCCAGTGAAAATAACAAATCTTGAAAGAGCCTTCAAAGAGACTCAACCAACAGCTAAAGCAAATTGGTTTTAAAAAACCAAGGTAGGAATATGGCACAGCTAGGGCCTTCTCAGCTTCATTTAGCATTGACTCTTCCCTGACTGAGTTTGTTATTTTCTTCATTTTCTTTCCATTAATTGTTACATTGGATTTTTGAGGTTGAGAATGTGCTTATTCTCCTGTCTGATTTTTATTTTTTTCAGCTGAAACCTACTTGCTGTCACTGTAGTCAGCTGTGAGGTTACACAATTGTGGAGCACCAAAGTGTTTAGATGTTACTCTGGGATTCACTTAGTCTGAAAGGAAAGCCATATAAAGTTCATTGTCTTCTCTGTGGTCCCAGCAAAGCAGGGGTGTAGAGTATAGACATAAGGCAAAGACTGAAGCATAAAGAAAACCCTTGCCTTCTGCAAAAGAGACTGTGAGATTCTAGAACCGCACATAACCTTCCTGTCTTATCAGAAGGAATGAGAATGGAAATGGGCTGTGTAATTGCCCACAAAGTGCTGGCGCAGTTATTGGAAAGCAGACACAGGAGTCGGGGAATGCTGAGGATTCCTTTTTCCAAACTGTAGTTGTTCCTTTCATAGGAATTGTATGTTTCATTTTTCAAGAAGAAAAGTCTAATGGAAGGGCAATACTTTTATTTTCATAGCCAGGTGATTTGCAGGTGCATTTCTCCTGGGCTGGGATTCTTTGAAGAGGGTTGCACTGTATGATCAGTGACTGAAAAGGGCAAAATCCACCCCTGGACACACCACCAGCCCAAGCTCTTCCCTTTATTTAAGTTGGGCTTAATTTAATTTCACGCCCATTATTTCAAAATATAACAAGCTCACTATTCCGCTGTCCCTGTAAACCTCATTCCACGAGGATTAAGGGATGTTTCAGAATGGTGCTTTATTTCAAAATCTGGCACTGTGTAGACAATGCCAAATTTTGAAATAAGCTATTTTGAAATTACCTCAAAATAAGCTACACAACTTTGTAGCTTATTTCTAGAAAAGGGTGCAGTGTAGGTGCACCCTAAGTGTCCCATGCTCCATGCTAAAGAGGAAGCCAAATCCTGCCTCATCAGGGTCTCTGCCAATCTCTCCCAGGGAAAAATTTCTTCCAACTCCAAATATGACGATTAGATAGACCCTGAAGGCTCACAGTCATCCCGTGATCAACCAATCTGCCCAGGTCTTTCTCTCCTTCTGTCATGTCCAATTGTCCCCAGCTTATAGCAAAAATTCTTGTTGTTAGCCCCTAAATGCATGACCTTGCACTTTGCACCATTTCTATTACTCCACTTTACAAGCTTATCCAGATCTTCTTGTATGATTTTCTGCCCCTCCTCTTTATTAAGAATACTTCCCAGTTATGTGTCACCTGCAGATTTGGTTGGCATTCTTCCACCTTTTGTGCCAAGGTCAGCAATAAAAATGTTATATAAGATTGGATCCCTGAGGAACTTTACTAGTAACCTACCTCTAGCCTGATCATTCACCTTTCAGTCTGACTCCTTGTAGTCGCCCCTTTAACCAGTTCTTTATCCACCTTCCAATTCTCATATAAATCCCTATCTTCTACAATTTAACTAATAATTTCCCATGAAGAAGTGTATCAAATGCCTTCCTGAAATCCAGATAGATAGATAGAATCTACTGCATTTTCTTTGTCTAAAAAAAATCAGTTCTCTTCTCAAAAGAGGAGCTCAGATTCATCCCACAATCGTTGGGTCACTTTTCCTCCTTTCTTACAAATACGAACTGCATTAGCAATCCTCCAGCCACAAGGTCTCGCTCAATTACAAGGATTTGTAATTTCATGTGACAGTTTCTTTAATATTATTGAATGGAAATTATTTGGCCCCCTGATTTAGTCCCATTAAGATGTTTAAGTTTGACTTCCACCTGCAGGCTACATCTAGATTGGCATGATTTTCCGCAAATGCATCCGTGCCAATCTAGATGCGGTTTTGTGCAAGAAAATCCCAAATGCCATTTTAGCCATCGCAAAACCGTTCTGGGTTGTCTACACTGGCCCTCTTGCGCAAAAGCATTTGCGCAAGAGGGCTTTTGCCCGAGCAGGAGCGTCATTGTATTTGCGCCAGAAGCACTGATTTTGTACATTACAAAGTCAGTGCTCTTGCGCAAATTCAAGTGGCCAGTGTAGACAGCTGGCAAGTTTTTGCGCAAAAACTTGCCAGTCTAGACGCAACCCCCGTGTCTACAGAAATGGTAAAACTTTGGATAGTTCCTTTTCTCTGAGGTTTCAAGAAGACATTTTTGTGTGAAAAATAACTTCTAGAAAGATCATTGGTTTACAAGTGAGAAATGTTTTGGATTCACTTGTATAAAAGATTTAATTATATTTTCACGTGTTTTATGAAAGAATTTAATAAATCAAGAGGATTGCTTTATTTATCTAAAATTCTCTTGTCCTTACTTTGATAAGACCCCTCACCCCAAAGCATGAAAACCAGACAAAAGAATGTCAGGGTGTTGTCTCAAACAACATGCAGCGTTTTTAAATTGCTCTTTAAAGCATTCAGACTTCTGTATTAAAAAAAAATTCCTCTAGGGGTTGTTCCTTATTTTTTGTTTTACCCTTGGTTTTTATGTATGAGTTGAGGCATGCTAGAAGGGTCGGATAAAAAGGAAACATATACCTTCGAGTCTTTTGAAACTACTGTTGCAGATTTCCGTCTTTTGAGGGATATGTCCAATTATATTTATTTATCCCATTTTACATTCAGAATTTTTGCTTTGCTGTTTTTTACAAGTTGGTGAAAGTTTTTTGCTTCAAAGTTTCTGTAGACTGTAGAGCGGGAGCAGCAAAATTGGGCCACAGAACAGCTGCATCTGGCCCATCGATTTTTCATGAATTATTGGGCTTATCTGCATAGTCCCAGATTACTCACTATATCAATGTGTTGTGCTCTAACTTCCCCATGTAGACCCTCCTAGTGCACATTGATGTAGTCCTGTTGTGACTAGGGCTACTTCAGTGCACACTAAGGAACATTTAGTAGACACCAGTGGGGTCCATGCAAGGGATTTAGAGTGCAACACACTGGTGCATTTTAAAAATCACATCCTCATTGTCCTGATTCTATCATAGCAATCCAGCAAAACTTTGCTTACAAGTGTAGAAGAGGTGCTAGTAAGGCATAAGTCTTGGGGGAAGCTGGCAGATGTCTTTGCAACGGGAAATGACACTAAGAATAGATATTTCAGCCTGAAAAATCAAAGAAAAGGAAACTTCAAATAAGTGAAAAGGTGAATGCCTACCATAGCTGATAGACCAATAGATTCCTCTTTAAATAAAAATGTAAAAATACAAAAAAGAAAATAAGAGAAAAGAACCTTTCCCTTCCTCCATTTTTTTATCCAGCTTCTGCCAAGTGGCTGTCATATCTTTATCCAAGAAGAGAGAGCTAGATTGTGCACGTCAAAAGAAATGGAGAATTTGTATTTCTCTGTGGGCATGAATGGAAAGCCTTTGAGCTTGATTAGTAAGAAACAGTTAACTATGGGAGCACATAATGTTTGATGACACTACGAAGCAAACTAGAGGTGAGATCTGTGATAAGTACACAGAAACACCAAACAAAGATATTTGAATTAGAACAGTTGTTCAAAAAGCAATAATCAATGTTTACTAGTTTTAGACCATGTTAGTCTGTATCTGAAAAATAACAAGAAGGCCTATAGTGCCTTTTAAACACTAACAGATTTATTTGGGCATAAGCTTTCATGCCGCAATATCTGTGGTCCGGCATGATATTAGTTAGCCAGATGTCCGCTTAGCATGGCTGTGGCCAAGTTTCTGGCAGTCCCATAAAGTTTGTTTATAGCCACCAGTCGTGGCTCTCTCTGTTCTGTGCTCTTATTTAGCTCCAATTTACCCCTACATGTCTTCCAAGAGTTTAATAATCAGTGGAAGTGTTGGTGATGCTGCTAGACAATGGCCTCCCATGATTCTGCAAATTCTCTGATTTGGCACCAGTTGAGTCCTGAGGGTGGTGGATTAGAGAGGTTCAACCTGTGTAGATATACATATCCCTATCTCTGTGATTTCCACTCCATGCATCTGACAAAATGGTTTTAACCCACAAAAGCTTATGCCCAAATACATTTGTTAGTTTTTAAAAGGTGCCACAGGCCTCCTCAATGTTTACTAATGCTCGCCATGAAAGTAATGCTGCTAAGGAGAATGAAGTGATTGCCCATGAAGTAGCCATAACATCCAAATCATTTTCTGAGGAAGAATTTTGGAGGAACTGCATGTTATAAGCTGCAAAAAATGGTGTGTCTAGATAAGCAATAAGCTTTGTGAATACCTGCCTCTCAGACCTAATTGTTGCGAGAATCAATGATTTATCTAAGAATTTGAGCAGTCAGCTTTGGATCAATCCTATGCTACTTTTCCCATCACATTTGATGACAGCATTCTTGTAAGCGAGGTCTCTCAGCTAGGAGTGTTCCATTGTGGAGTTGATGGGAACATGTGTGTAGCAGGGAAGCGTGTAGCATTTGTGACCATGACAGCAAATGACTTTTTCAGCAGCTTGATGGAAGTGCTCAACAAACTGGATGTAGACTAGACAAAAGAGCTGTGATTCTGGCTACAGAATAGGCACTGACACTGGAGATCAAGAAAATTGAAGTTGTGACAAAGTTTTCAATTTGGCCTTCAGTTATGAACCTTTTTTCACTGCATGCGGTTTCATTGCATTTTACATCAAGAAGCTTTCTAACCACTAACAATTCTGTTGGCTGTTGGTAGAATGGGACATCCATCAATGACTGTCACATCACAGTGAAAGCTTGGTGGCTACATTGGGGAGCTGAAATGGTTTATGAATTGTGTGGTGAGATCCAACTTATAGATCAGAAAGGGAAAGATGTTTTTGAATTCCAGAACAATGAATGGCTTCAAGACTTCACTTTCATAGTACATATTACGGAGCACCTGAATTTGCTCATCACAAGATTGCAAGTCTGTAACCAAGTGGTGACAAAATACAATGACAATATTTGCACTTTGCAATTAAGCTTTAGCTGACAGAGAAGCAATTTTCCTAACATTATTTGGCACATTCTCCCTCCTTGAAGTCACTACATGACACCGATGATCTCACAGAAAGATACCTGGGCAAAATCACTCAGAAAGAAATGTCAGGAATGGTTCTATGACTTCAAGAACCAAGTTTGCAATTTTCCTCTAACTATTTTATCAGTGTACGTGATGTATCAGAGGAGCTTCACCCTGCGCCAAAATGTATTGAACTGCAGTGCAACACTCTGTTGAAAGGCAAGTTTTCCAATATAGTTATTTCCAAGTTTTATCAAAATCTGAAATCACAGTATCTTAAACTGAAGTCATTTGCATCTAATATTTGTTCCATGTTTGGGAACATGTACATGTGTGAACACATATTATCCACTATAAATACCAACACATCTAAACTAAGTTTTCAACTAAGCGACACACAATTAAATTCAGTATCCAAGAGAGCCTGGTCATATGCTCCAAATGCTAAAGGGCTGGTTCCAACTAAGATATGCCAGTACTGGCAGTTGCTAAACTTTAAAATAAATCTAAGTGATTATCAACATAGTTTATCTTTTATCTATTTCTATTTTAATAACGTTTGCTGAATGTGGCTTACTCCAAGGGTATGTCTACACTGCAGAGTTTTTTTGGAAAAATGGCCATTTTTCAAAAAAAACTTCACTTACGTCAACACTGCAATCATGTTCTTTCGAAAAAAGAAAAATAGAAAGAACAGAGGGTTTTTTCCGACATTGGTAAACCTCTTTCTATGTGGAAGAAGCCTTTTTTCGAAAGAGCCCTTTTGGAAAAAGGCGTGTGTGGACGGGAAAGAGGGAGTTCTTTCGCAAGAAAAGGAAAGAGGAAAGCACAGGTGTCCTGGTGGCCATTCAGTGTGGAAGCTATCTGTCAAAAAAAGCAGATGGCTTTTTCAATGTGCTTTTGCTGTGTGGATGCTCTCTTTCGGAAGAAGGGTTTTGTTACTGGGTGGATTTTCTTTTCCAAATCTCTAAGCTCATCTTTTCAATGATGAATTTTCCTCTGTAGCTGTAGAGGAAGAACAGGGCAGAAATCCTCACGTTGCTAACTCAGTGGTAAAACTCCCATTGACTTCAATAGGACCACTATTTTAGCTCAGCTCTGTAACTCATAAGAAGTGGGCTGTGCCCATGAAAGCTCATGATACCATCTACATGTTTTGTTAGTCTTTAAAGTGCTACAAGACTATTTGTTGTTTTTTAAGTTTTTCATAAGAAGAAAGTTTAGCTCCCCTTTCTGGGAACCCCACAGCTTAAACAGCTTCTACAGCAGAAATATATTCCAATAATTTTTTAGTGGCTGCATTAACAGAATATTCAAATGTTACATTCTCTTTTCCTTAGAGATCCAAATACACAGCAGGACAAACTGCGAGGTCAAATGGAACTTGAGTATATGCCAATCAAGGCAGGGGTTAGAGGTTAAGCCTGGAGACCTGAAGAAAAACTGTTGAGGAACAATTTTCGCTTTCATGTCCAGGCTTCCTATTTTCAAGAACTAGATTTTATAGCAGTGAAACTTCAGTCCCATCACTGTGTACCAAAATAAGTTTGATTTCACTAGGGATATTGAGACACCACAGTAGATGGTGCCTTTCTACCAGCAGCAGCTCACACCAAGGCTTTGTTCATCCCCTTAGTTGTGCCTACAAAATGCATTAGAGGAGATGGGCAGGTAGACATCGGGCATATTTCTTTGTATGTTGAAAAAGCCTTTGCAGCCCATGCAGTAGACACTGTGTAGGGCTTTTGTGCAATAGCTGATTTTGGAGGGTTCATATCTGGGTACATTGCAGGCTTCTTTAATCCAGTATTTTTTTTCCAGCAAGGATAACATCCGTGGTTTTTTTCCGGTTGAAGATACTGACATTTTCTGGGCTGTTGGTAGCAGGTAATACTCAGAGGGCTATGGATCTCCTAATTGCTTTGGCCTGATGAGGGTGGTTCTGATTGCACTGTGGACATCCACAGTATGCCATTGGGTTTGTCTGAGATGTTGGGAGGATTAACTTAGTACATTCTGCACCCTCTTCTATGTGTCATGAAAGGAGATGGTATGAATGCTGAATCTAAGCAAAGCACCCCTTTTGCAACATGGAAGTTGGAGTGTGGAGTCTTCCTTAATAGGTCTCCCAGCTCACATCATGTTACCGACCAGGAGCTTGAAGAGTGGCATAGTCAGAGCATTCAGCACCAACATGAGTCAGTTCAGGGCTGCCCTGGGATTTTTTAAAATTGATTTTTGAGCAGTAAACAGTGAGGCTGAGATGAAACCAGAAAGGTTTGTTTATTCTTATAATGGACAGAATTGCCAAGGGTCATTTGCAAGCTCTGCCTGAAACTGAGTGACGTAGTCTTGATTCCCTTCAATTGGATGTGCTAAGCTCAATTTATTCTAAACCCTAAAATATTGAGTTAGCTGACATTTCTCAGAGATAGGAGTGTTTCAATCATTTTCTCAGAAGAGCTCTCCCTTCTTAGATGTCTGTTCAACGTCCAGGTAGTCGGACAGTTTTTCTGTTTCTGGAAGGACCAGGAGGTTGGAGGTAGTGAATGCTATCTGGTGTGTAGATAAATATACGCATGGAATATAATTTGAACAGCTCCAAAAACTAGGGCTGCAGGAGCCAGGCTGGTTTCAATAATATTACTGGTGCATTCTCTTGTCTTACTTGTTGTAGAGTTCTGGATGTCAGCGGGAAAAGAAGGAAAGCTATGTAGAAGGTCAATTTCCCAGGGTTGGGACTGTGCATTCCTAGCCTGCCACTTAAATTTCTGAATCTAGAAAAGAAAATGTGGGTCTTGGTATTTTGTTGATTGTAAAACAAATACACATTGGCATTTCAAATGTCTGTGAGAGGCAATGGAACATGGGCTGATAAACATGTGTATTCTACAGGAGCCTCTGATTGCCTTCTTGGACTTTATGCCTCCTCATTGCATTGGCTTTTGATGCATAGAGCCTGAAGCAAGTCTATTGTTTACTCACATGAGTCACATGTTATTTCAATGCCAGGAGCACTAGCTGAATGGTTTTCTGTTTGGATGTCAATATTTGTCTCTTGAGCTTCAACTATCTTGCAGTGTTGTTGGAGTCACTTGGTTGGGGGTAACAACTGTAGAAATTGTTGGAGAGGACACATGAAGCCTTGCTAAAGTCAGCAGTCTGTCCAGGATATCAGCATTCTATGGAGGCTCAGTATCATTTTGTATTGTTAGATGCAGTGGGTGTGGACCAGCCTGTTCACTTCCCCAATTGAGTTTTTTCTTTCTTCTCTTGCTGCAGTTTCGCATTGATGTTGGATAGTGTGAAATGTGCTAATCAGCCTCCTCTGGAAATTCAGTAGACAGCGTTGGGATGAAGAAATTGAACTGTTACATTTAGTATCTTGTTCCATCTTGAAGGGGCTCCAACCAGGACATCACCCAGAAAGAAAAATACAAATGCATCCCTTTCTGTCTGAGAGTTGCAATCAGTAAGTCTTTATACATAGTAGGTAATGAGTTTACGCCAAATAAGAGGGATCTCCATTGATAAATTTCTGGCCACAAGTGAACCTGAGGGTCAGCCTCTGGACAGGATTGAGTAGCATGTGCAGGCTGAATGAATTTACTGAAGTCAGCAAATCTGCACAAATGTGTAGGTTTCAAGATTTATATTGTGAATTTTAATTTCCTTTCTGATTTATTAAGATTCTTCAGGTTAAGGATGATGTTAACTACAAATAAATAAATATACAATTTCTCCCTGGAGAATTGGGAACTAGTGGTTCCATTCAGATTCTGAACTTAATTTGATAACTCCGCTAACTGCTTGTGGCGCTTGCTCTTATGGGCCATAGTAATACCAAGTCCAGGAATTTGGTGTGGGAATGAAAGGCAAGAGAAATGAAGGACCAGACTAGAGGTCTAGGTTACAATCTGAAAAAGTAGGGAAGGAACAACAGAAGTATCCGCACTACTGGACATTTGATAATGAGAATAATGTCATTTTTGCACATCTTTAATACAAAGGGACAAGCACATTTTTTAAATGTTCTTTGCAAAATGGAATCAAGAATACTTCACAGCTGGGCTGAGACCAGGTGTGATGAGTTTTGGCTTGGTGTGCATTTTACAGCCAATTTTTAAACTAGATAAATAGGAGTATACAATGGGAGTGCAAACAAAACCATAACTACGGCGCTGTGAAGGATGAGGCTGTAATTACTAATCATTCAAGGGGGGAAAGAAGCAAACAGCTTAAGCAGAACACTTTTTGTGAGGGGAAAAAGAAAGTGGTAGATATATAACTCCCCCTTCTCTGTCTTTGTCCTCCAGGATGATTTATGAACCTCTCTGCTATTCTGTCCTAGTCTTTTAAGTTAAAGAATCCAGTTAGCTTTTCAGAATGGCAGAAGTAATTAAAAAGGTGATCAACTTCAGTGGAACATAAAGCACAGAAAAGGTCTACCTCTTTAATGATATCCCCTACATACTTTACTGGCGGGGATTCTGCTAATCTAATACCTGTTAATTTTCTTTCTAATTAGGGCTATAGCTCACCAGAGGCTGTTTTATATTCACTTTATATACAGTTAAAGGGCCCAATCCTGGGTCAGGGAAAGAATCTGAACACATGGAAAGAAACTTTGGGGAGGGGGAAGAGAGAATGGAAAAGCTTTTATTATTCTCTTGATCCCGGCTCAGAACTTCTTATGCCATCAAAAGATGCACACAAGACCTATTACTGTCCATAGGAATTGCATGTATTGGACTAGGGCTCAATGTGGCCATAAATATAGAAAAATTCAGTGCAATTCCAGATTACTAAAGATGACACCTGATATCCAAACCGCTTTGAAAAAGACGCTTCAGTAAAATAGGGTTCTGCTGAGCTAATGGATTTGAAAATAGCCGGTCTTCTTGTCTCCTGAACAAGAGCAGTGAAAAGACAATTCCAGGCAGCTTTGGGAAGGGATCTCTCTGTCAAGGCATCAGACTGTACCTCTGCTAAGGCATTTGCAGCCTTTTTAAAGCCCACTGATCAGCACAGCTAGTGAGAGTTCTCTTCCCTGCAATCCAGGCTCAGGAGCCATAAGCTTGGGAAACATAACTTCATTTAGGCTATGGAGGGTTGCAGTTAACCAAACCGCTATACTCCCATAATTGTGGTCCAGCTATTGTGGTCCCAACTGTTATACAATTAGCATGGCTTGTCCAAAATAGCCACATTCCATAACATTACACAGAGTCACTGACGCTATAGTTGGAAAAGCCTGTTAGGCCATTCACTCACTCCTCCTGTCAGTACAAGATGCATCCCCTTACTCGTTTGTCCAGTTTAATTTGGTATTCCAGGTATGGAGCTTCTACCACCTCCTTTGGGAGACTATTCCACACCTTAAGAGGTCGCACTGTACCGGGGCACTGTGACTACAGCTAGACTTAGGAGGAAGACTTCAAGGCTCCCCTTGCAGAAATCTTTCCAAATTGTTTCTTTGGAAGCATAGGGTTTGCAGTGAACCCTCCTCTCCCCAGCTGGCTTCCAAGTCCAGCCTGACAACAAGGACATTGTATGTGAATCCCAAGGAATCCAGGGCCATCTGTGAAGGAACTCTATGCCTTCACATCAGCCTCCTGCCACTTGGGGCTATATCAACTTTTCCTTGAAATATCCACAGGCCCAGTAAAAGGAAGATCCCCTCACTCAAAGCCTATCTCCTACCACATCATGATCCATTGACCTATATACAGGACCTTGTGATGTCTGGGGGATGCGGTGGAGATATCTGATTCCTTTCTGCAACTGAGGGATAGATATGCATGTGGAAGGCCTTCTTTCTGTATGGAATTATGAGGGAGTTGTGATTCCCCTCTTCTTTCTAAACATACAGAATAGTTTCTTGATCGATATTCAGCTCAAAATTCTCTGAACTTTATCTAGTTATTTCTCGTTATTACCACTTTCATCACTATGGGCTCATCTAGACTATGCTAAAGTGTCAAAAGGGGATATGTGAATTCCACGGGAATTTGCGTATCTTCTTCCGATCTCACTTTTGAAAGCAGAGCTTTCAAGTACTCAAGACGCAGTTTTTTTGGCAACCCACATCTTGACTATTTGCATATCCCCTTTCGACACTTTAGTGTAGTCTAGATGAACCCCAAGAATAATACCTCTCCATCTTTGCTGTTTGCATTCTTCAAACACTTATAAGCAATTATGTTTTCTCTCCATTGTTACTTCACCATCTTTTAATTTATGCCCTTGTATATACATTGCTAAATTTAATAGTAAAACAAACTGGAATAAATAGCAGATGCCTAACTATACCATGGGATGAATATATGATGTGCCTGGCAGCAAGCTAGAATGGAAGGCAGAGGTAACATTTAGAAATGGAGAAAATAACTGCATGAAGCAATATCCATTTATATAGTATTTTTCTAGACAAAGAAATGTTAGGAGATCAAATGAAGTTCAAACATCATGAGTACTTATGGAGGTCTCAAAATATCTTCCATAACTCTGCCACTATTGCTTATATATTTTCAAAAATCCAAACAAACAAACAAAAAACACCAGCTGGCCACTATTTTGTTTTGCCATATATGCCAAAAATTCTCCCCTAATTATCTCCTATGTCACTCATGTAGTAATAGTGGAAAGAACAGAAGTAAAATTAAATATTATTTTCCTTTTGCTAGGTTTCTTTTTGTCTTCTTTTGTCTGCCTTGTCCTTAGATCCCTCATTTAAAAACGGACAAAACAATTTTGTGTTCTAAGGAAAAATGGATTCCTAAAATATGGCTGTGAATGCTTAATAGTAGTAGTTTGTCACAAAGTTACAATGAAACTTGCAACAGCATTGGTAAGAGGTGGGAGGAAGGAAATAAGAGTGACGAGGCTTCACCTGTTTGTACCTCAGTTTCTTCATTTGTAAACTGGTGGTTTTAACAGTTTCTTCACAAAGGATTAATTGTTGAATGTCTATAAAGCACTCTGATCTTTGCATACAAGGAAGTGCAAAGTAGTAGTCTTCTAAACCTCTTAAAAATGCCAAACCAAATCAACCTATCATAAAAACTTCTGTAGAACCACCTTATTTCTGTAAAAAAGAAATCCCTGAGCTCTGGTCTACACTATTTCGAAATAATAAGTGGAACATCCACACTAGCCAGCCTCTTATTTTGAAATAATGGGCTGGTTATTTCGAAATCTGTGCTCCTGCTTTCCTCGGGGAATAATGCTTATTTTGAAATAGTTATTTTGAAATAGCAATAGTGTGGATACTCCGCTGCTACTATTTGGAAATAACTACTCCCCAGAATTTGAAGTAATTACTCCCCAGTGTTTCCCAGGGCTCTAAGTCGAGGAAGCACATCCACAATAACAGAGCCTGCCTCAGACTAATTTTGAGGCTCCCCTATCGTGGGGGCACACTATTTTAATTTTGTTATTTCAGGAGTTATTGTTTTGATTGTAGTTATTTTGAAATGATTTCCTAGTGTAGACATGCCCTAAAGGATTATCTTGTGTTTGAGACAAGGTAAGTGAGGTAACATCTTTTAATGGCCAACTTCTGTTGGTAAGAGGAACAAACTTCGGGTTACATTGAGCTCTTCTTCAGGTCTGTAAAATTCTTGATATTTTTCAGTACAGTTGTACATCTTTTCCTTTTCTCTCAAAAATATCTCAAACAATTTAAAAACAAAATGTCGCACGGGGAGCACTGAAGATGAGGTTTGAAGCCAACAGAAGCTAGGAGATTCAAAAGTAATGTTCTGTACAGATACTGTACATTCTGAAAATGTTCCACCGGGGTAATATTTTACATTACTTTTTAGAAGTGATTATTTTAAATGGTTCAAGATGTTTAATTTTCCTTTTACTCCCCTTTAAGAATTTAGGCCTAGAGTCTCAAACTGTTTAGGTGCTTAACTGACATTGATTTCAATTAAAGTAAGGTGCTTACATACCTTTGAGGATCTGGGCCTGTCTGTCTGTTGGCTTTTTTGGGGTGTGAAATAGGTAAATGAAGTATTCTGACCTGGCTCTTGTCTCAGGTGTAGTAGAAATGGATTTGCTCTCAAACAGTTCTGTTTTTCAAATTTTCAAGGTAAAACGATGATCTGGTAAGAGGCAGGTTCATGGGGACCTCCTAAGCTTATGCAATATTAGCTACTGCTTACACAGCTGGACTGGATCAGGCCTTTGGGTATTCCACTTACAGTTAATGCACTTTCCTGCTCAAGCCAAAGTTTTTTTTGGCAATTCTTAGCCTTTCCTCACACAAGTTCAACTCCTAAGAAAACTGAAGGATCTGTCCTAGCATGAAGGAATATTAAAGCACTTTGGGCCAGGAACAGAGTAGAGCTACACTGTTCAGGAGGAGTTTTCTGAGGTGTCAATCCTTAATAGTAGACTGGCTTCCAGGGAGACTAGCTGCTGCACTGCCCCTTTAAAAGATATAATGTGTGCTCTTCCCAAAAGCTAGCCCATTCTGCCACCTGGTGCAGGAGGGGTGGGGCAGAAGGGTGCAAGCCCTTTCTTTTCCCTGTCTTCTTGAAGATTCTAGCACCCACAGGTTTACTAGCCCACATCTGCCCGTGCATTCAAGGCAGTAAAAAGGCTGCATCTGTGACCAGCCTTGCCCAAAAGAGGGAAAAGTTCCAGGTATGCTTTTCCACCCTTCCACATCCACATTGGGGCCAGCCACAATCTAGCCCTGGCCACACAGACCCTAGTGTATGATACTGATCAGTAACTAATGGAACTGCAAATCCAAAAGGTGTAGACTCAAAAATAAAGCCACTCTAATAATTTTCCGGTTAGAAAGCTCTTTTCCAGCAACCCCCTTGACTAGATTTGAAGAGTCGTATGCACTTGTCTCTTAAGAGGTATGGAGCGGAGAAAGGCTAGGTAAAACTCCCCTAAATGTGTGAAGTGGCGATGGGTCAAGCAGTGCTCTGGCACAGTTAACCTCATTACTTAAGAATGTGAATATTCCCCACTGCAAGAGTCCCATGGCTTTGGGCTCAGGGTGTGTGCAGGTTGGAGTTGGGCATAGTTGCTATCTGTTGTCTGCTCCTCTGTTTACAGTGCAGATTTTTGTTCAAAATCCATGAAGCAGTCATAGATTGCCTCACCAGTTACTCCTTTGATTCCTGCACTCTGTCTTAGGGTACTTCTACACCCTAAGAAGAAGATCGAAGAAAGAGGATGATCGAAGTTTTGCTGTCAATCTTCCAGGGTTCGAATTAGTGGGTCTAGTTAAGACAGCTAATTTGAACTGAGAGGGGCACTCCTGTCGATGCCGGTAATCCTGCTTTCACAAGGAATAAGGGAAGTCGAAGGAAGTGTTCTCCCTTAAGCGTAGCTTAATTCGACTTTGTCCTGTAGTGTAGACATTCTCTAGGGCTATGTCTACACTAAAGCCTTTTCTGAAAAAACATGCAAATGAGGTGAAACGTGGAATATCGCCACACCTCATTTGCATAATTAATGAGTCTCCATTTTTGCACAAGAGGCTTTTGCGCAAAAAGGAGCCATCTACACAGCTCCTTTTTGCGCAAAAACTCCCTCTTGCACAAGAGTCGTTCTTCTAGAAAAAAATGCAGACGGTTCCTTTTTGCGCAAAAGCCTCTTGTGCAAAAATGGAGCCTCATTAATTATGCAAATGAGTCACGGCAATATTCCATGCTTTGCCTCATTTGCATATGTTTTTGTGGAAAAGGCTATAGTGTAGACATAGC
>CM057846.1:135596913-135627292 GCA_030068395.1 Apalone spinifera
AAAAAAATATTGTTTAGTGTTCCTCAGTCTTAAAAAGTTTAAGAAACACTGCCATAGTGAATGACTAGGAGGCATTTCAATGCTGGAGATATTCTGTTCTGGATGAGCTGAGGCACTACCCATGCAGCAGAGTCAAAAGCTTCCGCAGGCCCCTGGGCAACATGGGGGAGGCCAACTCCATGTTCCAAGAACGGGTGCGGGCTGAGGGCAGAAGGGGCGGTGCTTAGGGCAGCCGGCCCTGAATGCTGCCCAGAGCATGTGGCCTAGTACTCTGGCACAGCACTCTGGCATTAATTTAATGATTATGGTGCTCTGGCTGCTGCTGCTGCTGCTACTGCAGTGGCCAGAGCCCTGGCCCCTTTGAATCACCGGGCTTTG
The DNA here is from genome assembly GCA_030068395.1 of Apalone spinifera. Lineage (NCBI taxonomy): Eukaryota > Metazoa > Chordata > Testudines > Trionychidae > Apalone > Apalone spinifera. Next base: position 135,597,292 of record CM057846.1, read on the forward strand.
GGGCAATTGTCCCCTTTGTCCCTCCCCTCTTCTGGTCAATGGGCCTGCACACATGTTCTATAGAGCACACTTCTGTAGTACACTGCCTGGTCACAGTATGAAACATTTGTCCCCAGTGGCTTCCACACACGGATGCAGACATCAGTGCTCAATACAAGGGTCCATTTGTTGCCCTTAAAGAGCTTTTTTTTTTTTTTTTACAAGAGTAGAGATGTTAGCCCCATTGTCTTGCCCTTGAATATCTAGTCTGTTTTCAAGCTGTGGACTTGACTGAAAAGTCCTGCATTTTGAGCATGTCAAAGTTAACCGTGTTCCAATCCGGTGCTATGGTTTGAATGAAAGTGCAAACAAATCCACAACTACAGCACTGTATATATAGAAATGTCATTTGAAGTGCCCATCTATTCTGTGTTGGTTTTTACACCTTTTTATACTTTATTCCTATATCCAGATATAGGTTCAGATTTGGATTCCCGAAAGTCAAAAGTTTGGGATCACCTCTAAAGATTTAATTAAACTTTCCAGTTTGGACAGTTCATTCAAAATGATTTAAAGCCCTCCCACAATTTCAGATTAATAAAGCATTCTTAATTATTTCATGTTCTTAAACATGAGCAATGCTTTTAACTGATGTGTCCCACCCCAGATGTGGTTATATCTCAATGGTGACTGAAATTAGTCCTGTTTAGTGAGGGACCCTTTCTGGCAAATGCTTCCCAGTGACTCCCGCTCCAAATCCTGCGCTCAGTAGCGGAAGCAGAGATATGGTGGCTGATGCTATTCCGGCTGACTACATACCCCTTAGATAATTATGGAGGGATGCTCTTAGACAGGATATAGGGGTCTGGGATGTCAGTGAGCCAGGAAGTCCCTATGTTCCTGCTCACATATTTGTGCACAGGCATCCTGTGAACTGACAATAGCCATTATGCATGGCTAACGAGTAGATCAATTGTGGATCTGACAAGAGGTGACTGTGTGGGGCTGCGGCCATCCATGACATAGGTGAACATTAATGCTACTGCTACAATATAGAGAAGTATTTTGGCAGTATTTGCAAGTTCTTTAATAATATATAGTATGTGTTACTAAGCATTTTGAGGTACAAGATGTTGTATAAATATATTCTATGATTTAGGACATTATAATGTGCCTAGTTTAAAAGCAAGCTTGATATTAATTCATTGTGGATATACCTAGAGACAGATCAATTACATCCACTTTTAAGTAAGGAGTGTATGTTTCAACACTTCACTTTTCTCTTTGCACAAGAGAATGCATGTGAAATTAGTCCTATCCAATCCAGACAATTTGTCTGAGAGTCCCCTGCTATCTATATACTTTGGTATGTCCTGATATGGCTACTTTATCAGACGTCTCAAGAGTTAATAGCTAATGCTGACTTTTAGCCTCTAGCTTTTGCAGACCCAAATCAAATGCTAGAGTAGGTCACAAATATTGAATGAGTTTAGTATTATAAGCTGTGGTAGTGTTTGTCCATATCACAACCCACTTGCACTCTCCTTGCAATAATTCACTACAGCTGATAATTTTCTGATGACGAGAAGCTCAGAAAAGCAGAGGAATTGCTAATTCAGGCTTGATAGGAGTCTGAGTGTACGTGTGTGTGTGAGACGAGTTTGCATCGAGTGCTCTCTTTCTGAGGGGTTTGAAGAAGAAATGTCAAGGAGACAAGTCAACACAATTGCTTGTTCTTTTAGTGTATTTAAAATACCTGTAGTTGATACATGTTCCACTGCTCCTCTGCTGCCTGTAGAGAGCTGGACTGTAGCTGCCATTCTGTTCCTAATGGACTCCAGCAGAAGAAGCAAAGCAATAACATTTGATTGCCGTGGCCTTTCTGTGAGTAAAGGCTGCAAAAAGGGCCAGGGCTTCAATATATTGAGGGTCCCTCTTGACAAATAACTAAATTGGTTCAAGCCCCCACTCAGATAACTAAACATCCCCTCCCTGGGTGGCCCTTAAGAGGCAAAACTTCCTCATTTACAAGTAATCGCAGGCTCTCTACAAACAAGTTCATCAGAGGAAAGTGAACACAGCAACAGAACGTATATGCAAATAGAGTAAATATCCCTTCCCACACACATCATCCATCTAATGTCCTTCCCACCCACTGAATGTCCCACAGGTGCTGCGTCACCTCATCTGGCCACCAAAGGCCCACTCATGGCTTGGCTCAGTGAGCAGCAGTGGAGTAAGCGTCTCTTTGCAGGTTTATCTCCAGTCCCAAGCCTGGTCCCCTCGCTGGGGGGGGAGGGGTATTCCTAGCCCAGTTTAATGCTTCAAGCTCATTGAGGTGCTGCATGGCAAGGATCTCTCCAGAGTTCCCTCAGCTGCACAGCTGTCCTCTGCATCATGTCTTGCCACAAAGGCCTCTGCGACAGTTCTCACAGCAAGGGCCTCAGTCCGTATCATCTCTCTGTGGAGTCCTCTGGGCCTCTCTCACAATGAAGTCCTCTGGCTACCTTGCCTCTTGCAGCAAAGGCCCCACAGGAAGTGACCTGGGCAGGGGCCCAGATGCTTGGAAACGAGCTACCTGCTATAAAGGAAGAGTTTTATCCCCTCTCTAAGCCTCTCTGGGAGCCCAGTACAACCCTCCCCACCCTGCTCTCCCCTCCATCCAAGTGCATGTAGAATTGAGGTGACTCCCCAAGTGTCACTAGGGAAACTGTGGGTTATGCAAAATGAAGCTCTTGATGTTTGCGCTTTTAGTCAATAGAGAGGACAACGAGCTGTGTCCCCTGTGGAGCCAAGCAGCTCAACACCGTGGATGTGCTCTCCTGCCCTGCACTGTTTGAATGTATTGTCACCCGTTACAGGGATGTGGAGGCACGAATACTGCCGTTCAGTATGAGACCTGGGCGATTTCTCAGTGGGTCGGTCATTTGTTGCACCCACTGACGTGGGCCCTTTGAGAGACTACATGGAACAAAGCTGGATGAGCTCCACAAAATAGGCCTGATCCAAAGCTCATTGAAGTCAATGGAAAGAGTCCATGGACATCAGCGGGTTTGGAGCAGCCCCATGCGTCTTCCCGACACAAGCCACATTCCTTTTATTTTGGTGAGCAAGGAGGCAAAGGCTAACACCAGTTATTGGCGTGGTGCCAGCTGTGTTTTCCTCTCTCCCAGTTGGGTCAAATGAAGTAGGACTGATACTGGTGCAATTTGCAGGGTGTTTGCAGCACCCTTAGTTCCAGCACCTATGAGTGGAACCTTGGGGAGAAGAGTGGGAGAGGAACAGGGATGGGGACTTAAAGGAAGAGGTGGAATGGGGTGGGGCCATGAGTGAGGTCACAGGCAGAAGGGGCAGGGCCTTGTCTGGAAGAGATGGGACAGGGAGCTAGCCTCCCCAAGGGGAAGCTTCACCCACTGCCCTCTTCTTCAGGTCTGGGGCATTCTCAGTCTTTCTTTAAAAGTCTCAGAGGGGTAGCCATGCAAGTCTGTAACTTTTAAAAAGCTAGTAGTCCTGTAGAACCTTAGGCCATGTCTACACGACAGAGAAGAGCAAAGCAGCCGCAGTCAATCTTTTGGGGTTTGAATTAACAGGTTTAATGAAGACACGCTAATTACAACTGAGAAGGCGCTCCTGTGGACACCAGTCATCCTGCTCCTAGGAGGAGTAAGGGAAGTTGAAGGGAGAATGTGTTCCTTTTGACTTTCTGCAGTGTGGCTGGTACCAAAATTTGATTTAAGATACTTTGACTCAAGCTACGCAATTAACGTAGCTGGAGTTGCTAATCTTAATTTGAATTTATCCCCTAATGTAGACATAGCCTAAGGTACTACAGGACTACTAAGTCTTTCTTTGTTAGACACGAAGGGCAAAGGGCACTATCCTAAGGCTGAACCTGTACAGGTCTATCTCTGTACATTGCCACAAGTGTGGTAAGCTGCTGTGCCAAAGTGCTTATATGCAGCTCCATGAGATTCTTTCACTAATATGCTTGACGTGCAGGGGATCAAATTCAGTTTGGTGTAAGAGCTACTAAAATCACAAGAGTCTGAACCTGTTATGAGAGCTCTAAATTGATGCTTCAACCTTTTGTGTGGGCACAGCAAGACTAGTAGGGGGAAAAGAAAGGGATCTGGATTCTGTAATGTCACAGGCAGTACCAACAAAATTGTTTATTAAATTCCAACAATAGAGTCAATCAGGCCAAATCTACTTCCTTGACACTGTTAAAGTCAAATTACATTACCAACAAAACAAAAAAACCCAGCAATGCAGAGCAAACATGGAACAGGAGGATTTTATATTGTCTTTAATTTAAAGATGAGTCTGTGGGAAAGCATATGTTCACATCTAATAAATTGATGTACATAGCAGGGCATTGTTTTTCTGGCATTTCTTTTTAAAATATAAGGAAAATAATCCAAGACTAAGGGCCTGTCTGTTGTCATTGGAAGTTTTGCTGTGGAAGGAAGAAACCCATTTTGCTGTGGAATGAAACCCAGAGTTATTTCCATATTTTAAATTAAGGGGAAAAAAGAAAAAGCCAGAAGATAGATTATATTTCAAGCATCTCAAAGAAAGAAAGAAAAAGAAAAACAATAGGTTGGAAGGAATAGAGATTACTCAAACCTTTTTATAAATCTCTAACAGCAAAATGGATTTAACTTTGTATCATCCCTGCTTTTTTACTTGCTTTTAAAAACTAATTATCTGAAAACTATATGAATAGCTACAGTGGTGTATATATATAGGACACAGGTAGTGAAAAGTAGTGGTATGCAAACCAGAGGTATACAGAAACTGACTGCAATCCTGTAAACACTTGTGCAGATGCTTAACTGTCAGTATGTGGGTAGATACATTGGTTTACATTATCTACTGTGTTTGGGTTATGGTTTGCTCATCAGTGGATCCCACCTGGGGCCGTGTCTACCCTTACCAGTGCTTGATGAAAGGTTAAAAAACTAGGTATTCGATTAACACAAATAGCATAGCTGAAGTCAACATATTCACCACATCATCTTGTGTGCAGTAAGGATGGCAGGAGCTGCTTTTCCATTGACACTGGCAACTCTTATCATTTTGGTGGAATGACAGCATCAAGGGGAGCACACTCGGAGATTGATTTATCATGTCTAAGCAGATGCGATAAATCAACAGCTGGTGGATCGTTTGCTGCAACATTCTATCCATCACATAGTATAGACATGGGAGAGGGTCTCTGATTTTATTCATTCAGGAGCTACCCTCATTCATGCCACTGGTATAAAATCTCTGAAGATAGATTTTTAAAGGCATTTGCCAGAACATGGCCATTTCACACAGCCTAAGTGCCCCATAGTGGCTGGAGCCAATCAGCAAATCCAAGCCACTGAGGTCATCTGGATTCCTCACCTGCTTAAAGTTTATAAGTATTTGCAGGACTGGCCTACAGACATGAATATGCACAGACAATTAAATGCATTGATATACAGCCACTAATTTTTAAGGCATGTAAACTGCCATCGAGCCTACATGTGTACAAACTTTGGGAACTGTAACTTTTATAGCTTTCATTTGGACTTCAGACTCACTCTGTTGCATTTACAATGCATATTGTATCTTATGACAACATGAAGCTGATTTAAAGTATTTTGGCTTTTCATGTACCTCAAGATTCAGGCCGTGGGGGTGGAGAGTGAGCATGCAGACAAAAATTATTGCAATCCCAGTTTAAAAAATAAGACAATTTCTGGACAAACTAGGATATCAGTCTACCTTCTGGAACAGCATCTATTTTAATGGCAGACTTATTTGAGCATGCTTTATCCAAATGTTCCATTTTAAACAGAAGCCCATGCACATAATCATAATGATTTTGTTTTGTAAATTAGGGCCTTGGCATTGTTTGTTTCTATTTAGTACCATGAGAACTGCACTCAGATGGAGCTTAGCATTTGTACAGAATGGTGGAGCAGTGGGTAGGTTGTATGGCAAAATATGTAGAGTGATACAGAAAGATGGTAATAAAAGGTCTCCAAAAGCCCAAATTAGTAGTATGCCCAGTCCTACTCCAGCAAATTCAGCCACAAAACTCCTTATTAGTTTTATTATGAGCAAGATATGGCCCAAAGAGAATGTGGCACAAACTCTTATTGATATTTTACAATTCTTTGGTAATTTTAGTTTCAAGTTCTACGTATACATTTGAGAAGGGTAACTGCATACAAAAAATGCAATCAAAATTGCATGGGAAACACTTCTCTGGCCTAAAGGGGAAAATAAACCAAACAAATCCTTCAGAATAGAACCTTAACATGGGAAAACATAGTCAGTTTTATCTGTATATACTTTGTCTTATACCTCTAACATTTAAAGTACTTATCAAGCCAGGGTGCCATTGTGCAATTGTTCCCTTGTGCCCAATTTAGTTATAAAGCAAATACAGAAGTAATGATAAGAGGGAAACCCTCCGTGTTCTCAAGTTGTACAAGCAACATTAATTACTTCAATGTGACAAGCTGTGTGAAATATTTGTGTGACTCAATCTACTATAATTTTGTTTATAAAGGCACAAAATATAGCCTGACAAAAAACAAGGGCTGTGTCTAGACTGGCACGATCTTGCGCCAGAGCTATGCAAATGAGGCTCAGCGTGGAATATCGCTGAGCCTCATTTGCATAGGTAATGAGCTGCCATTTTCGCAGAAGAGGCTCTTGTTCAAGACGGAGCTGTCTACACTGCCCCTTCTTGCGCAAGAAAAACCCTCTTGCGCAAAGCCGTTATGCTGATTATTTTCTTTGCTTTGCGCAAGAGGATTTTTCTTGCGCAAGAAGGGGCAGTTTAGACTGCTCCGTCTTGCGCAAGAGCCTCTTCTGCGAATATTGCAGCTCATTAGCTATGCAAATGAGGCTCGGCAATATTCCACGCTGAGGCTCATTTGCATAGCTCTGACGCAAGATCGCGCCAGTCTAGACACAGCCAAGTATTGAATGCTTTTCAATCTGTTTAATCAAATTGAGTCAATGGAAAGAAAAGGGGCACTGTTAAGAAGTGTCAATGAAAGTCTGACTTGTCTCTAAGTGAATGTCATTTGGTAGGGAGTGTTCTCTTGGGGAGTGCCCTCTTAGTTCTTTATCAAAGTATCAGAAATAAAACTATATTTTTAGTAATTAGGAATCTACGAAAAATGCTTTTTTGATTGCTGATGCACATTGAGTGGATGTTTTCAGAGACAACAATTTGATGCAGTTGTGAAAAAGGCTGGTACCATTCTGGGTTGTTTTGACATGAATTCTGTACATAAAACAAGAGATAATTGTCCAACTCTACTCAGTAGTATGGATATAAAATCCTGTTTAGTTTAATCAGTTAACCAGTTAAACATCATGCTTAACCAGTTAACTGATTAAGTGGGATCTGGTGGGCAGGGCTGGCTGCCAGTTAACTGGTTACCAGTAAGCATCACCTGATAAGGGTTAACTGGTTACCTGTTCACATCCCTACTTGGTAGTGGTGAGGCCTCAGCCGGAGTACTTTCTGGAGCATCAAGCATCACAGTTTAGAAAAAACGTGGACAAAATTCCAGAGAGAGAAGAAAAAATGAGAAAAGGGTTAGAAAACTTGATGAAAGGTTAAAAAACTGGGTATATTTGATCTTGAGAAAAGAAGACTGAGGGGGAATAAGATGGCAATTTTCAAATATGTTAGAGACTGGTATAAAGAGGACTGTGATCATTTGTTCTTCATGTCCTCTGAAGTTAGGAGAAGAAATACTGGATTTAATCTTCAGCAAGGCAGATTTAAGTTAGATATTAGGAAAAACATGTTAACTTCTAGGTAGTTAAAGTCTGGAATAGAAGTCCAAGGGAGGTTGTGGGGACTCCATCATTGGAAGTTTAAAAGAACAGGTTGGGCAAACATCTATTAGGGATGCTCTAGGTTTATTTCATCCTACAGTAGCATAGGGGGCTGATCTTCATGACTTCTTGAGGTAACTTCCAGTCCTACATTTCTATGATTTTATGATATGACTCTTAGGAACTTCTAAATTTGCTACTCCCCATGTGATTATTAATATAGTTGAGATCAACTGAAGCACCTGAGTGAATAGCCCTCCTGTTTAGATGGGGGAGGACTGGAGACATATACTTTCAATGGACTGTCCAAGAAGAGGAGGCTATGGTGAGCTCTCTAGGTTTTGGCAGTGAAAGGTTTCAAAGATCTGGTAAAAAATTGTGAGGCCTGTGCTGATATGGTCCTAGAGGCGCATTCTTCTGACAACCCCACTACTAGCCAGGGGAGTGTCCCAGTGCCTTCCTCAGCCACACTTACCAGCTAGGGATACTACCCATCTCAAGAACCCAATTCACATTACCACATGGGGCATATATTTTAAGCTAATGGGATAACTTTCTGAAGGAGCCCTGTATAAAAATGTTGGTACCATGTCATTAATTGCTTCTGAACCCTGAGTGAGCAAGAGTGCTCTGTTTCAGGTGAGGGTAAGGGAGGCCTATGCCCCCATAAAGAAAAAGCATTCCTCTGCTTTTCTGAAGCTTTCTCCCTCTTCTTCCAGCACACTGATTAGAAATGGGGATATAGAATAATTTACCTATCCTCCAAATTTGAGCATTGGAATGCAGTCCATGTTTCTGATTCCAGTGTTCCTGCTAAAGGAGATCTCCATAGAAAAACTAAATTTAGGCCTAACAAAAAAGTGTGTGCGTGGGAGTGGGTGGGAGGGGAAGAGGAGGTGTTCTTAACTTGTGTTAGCTAACGTAAGGAAAATTTTAGTGAAAACTAGGCAGTCTGTAGTTTTCATACAAGTTCGTCCTAATATAATACCTTGTATGAAAACTGCAAACTGCTATGTCTCCACTAGTATTTTACTTCAAGTTAGCTAACTTCATTTTCATAGTGCAGACAAGGCGTTAGTGGCAACCAGGGTTTGGAAACAGCTAGTACCTGCCCATTTGCCATAGTGATGCTGAGTTGAAGGTACTATTTTTCCAGAATCTCAGCTGTCACTAAAAAAATCAATCAGCAAATCTCTAGCAGTCAGGATTGAAGGGGAAAAAAACCCATCAAAAATATGACCCAAGTGTAAGGAATGCAGAAACCTGTCTGCAGAGAGCTTAGAACAGTAGCCCTTAGAGGAGTAAACTGTTGCATTTATGTCCCTGGAATGTTATTTAGATACTCGGGGCAGGAGTAGGGTAGGGGTGGAACAAGGGTATTTGGTTTTATGCAATTAGAAAGCTGTTAGAGGGAGGATCACAGATCTGTCCAATGCACTGTGACTGATGTCTTATTTTGATAATTCAAGTGGGTGTTTGGGAGCTACCATAATTTATTATTTTCTTCTTCACCAAGGAGCCACGGCCAGATCCTGAGAGAGTCCTTGGGCCTCACTGAATGGGATTTTGAGTACCTGTACAATCTACTGTGAGCAGCATTTCATTTGGGAACTCATCTGGTATCAGGTGCCTTCAAGAGGTGCACAGATATGGATAGTCATCCCAAAACTTCAAATTTTATTTCTGAATCTCTTATGACTGCAAAACTTCTTGGAACATCAAAACAAGGTTTCACACATGATTTCTACTGCTTCTTTGCTTTAGGTGATATTGTAATGAGTTTAAAGATCTCTGAAAAGAATAGTTTTTTAAAAGTTAATTACAGTTTTAGAAATTTTAAAGTTCATTTCCTGTTAGGTTCAAACGTAGGATATGGCTGTGGGTCACTCATATGTATTTGAACTGGTTCCTCCTTTTTTTTCTTCTTACAACAATCAAGCTAGTATACAACAGTCTACTTTGAATTGCTTGAATTTGATATTTACAATGTTTTCATCCTATTATTTTGTTTAAGCCTTCTTGTTTTTCATAAACAGATGTTGCTTGTTCCATGGCTAAGCCATTTCACAGAGTGAGAGTATTTTGCTCCTACAGACTTAATCCTTCTGAAGATCCTAATAAAAAACAGTCCTTGTTTATTAAAAAGGAAATGAATGTTTTTGCACTATATACTAGCTAGTTAGCACTATCGTGAGCAACTCCCTATTAATCATGTGCAGGTTTTTTGCAACTGTGTACAGTAACTGATCTGGCTGGATACACTACATCTGAAGCAATTAAGGATCTTTGTATTTCTAATTAATTGCCATTTCCGAGCCAGGTTGCTAACTATTGGGACATTTGGGGTACAATTTCAAGGTCATGATGTTTTTATTCATCTAATTTCCTAGGAAACCAATTTTCAGACCTGCCTCAAGCATCCCAGATACTGTATATTAAACTATGGCAAATTAATTTAATCCTCTCCTCCCCCATTCTGTTATTATGTGCCCCCATTCCAATATATAATATCTTGTGTATTTTTTTATTTTAAACTATTCCTGTTTTTAATTATTCAAACAATGGAAACACCAAATAAGCTAAAGGAGCTAACACATTTATCTCCATATTCTGCCATCTGTTTGAAACTGCTGATGTAATTCCAATTTTAAATTACATTAGATCTTGCCTTCTGGACCCCTTTTCCTATTTACTTTTTTTTATTTAAGGCTTTAGAAAAAGCAATACCTTCAGGTTGTTGATCACTTAATAAGAAACTGTATCTTTGACCATTTTCAGTCTGGACTTAAAATGTGGCTTTCCTGCACAAACAGGTATAATGACAGTATTAGAACTTTTATATCCAAAAGATAAAACTTATTCTGTGTACACAGTTTGATTAGATCTGTTTTCAACAGTAATACCAGCAGCCAGCAGATTTGTTTGCACTGAAAAAGATGGCAGAGATTAAGGGTTGTGGTCTTGCATACTTTATTATCTGATGATGGAATTTCTCAGTTTTGTCTCTGAAATTATGACACTGAATTATCTTCGTTCCCATAATACAAAACATACTTTACATAATGAATTAACAAGTTTGTCTTTATTTTTTTTATATAATCTTAGTTTCATATAATCTTTGTTTTCTCTGGATCCTACTAGGGAAGTTTTCCATTCCCTGCCTTCTTCCTCTCTTGTGCTTGGGAACACTCATTCCTCTGCAGCTGAGACAAATGCTCATCTATTAAGGATTCTATCTGCAGCCAATCTATCATACATAGCCTGATTTTTGTGCCCTCACATTCCAATATCTGTATCAGGATTCAAGACTTACTGTAAGTACTGTGCAGATAGTTACATCACTTTCATCTCGCAAACTCAAATAAATACAAAATAGCTTATTCAATCTTATTTATTATTTGGTGTGCACTCCCACCGTGCTTGCAGCTGTACTGAATTTAGATGAAGATGAGGTCCTGACATGAGAAGTTTGCAAGCTGGGAGGAGTAAGAAAATTAGGACACAGTCACTGGAACTAATTAAAAGAAGATAGAATGTCTCTTTAAAAAAATATGAATGAAAACATATAAGAGAAATGGTTATAAACATTCCTGCACAGAAACATTCCATTGGCATATTATGAAAATCAAAGTCCACTTATGGAATGTAAAATGATTGGCTGTATCAACTTTAGAATGTTCCTTAAAATTTCCTACTGGTTCAGTTCACTAGTGAGAACAACAGTGGAGTACTAGCATGGAACAATTGTTTTAACCTGCTGTGTTACCTAATCATACCCACCCCATGTCTAGGAATCATGACGGTTAAAATGGCACAGGCTGCCACTTCCTCTCCTACCATTAAGACTATTGCTGGGGCTAAACCAGTAGTATCAATGGTAGGATTTTTTTTTAGTTCGTGATATACAAGGCCAGTGATGAAAACAGGAAATAGAAAAAGGGAGCTATGCAGCTCATTTTAAGCCTTAGCAAATCAGACAAAAGTACTGTACTCTGAGTGGACTGTAAAAAAATACAAAGAAATAATACAAATACAAAGAAATACCAAAATAAACCCCAACCCCCCGAAAGAAATGTAAGAAATTCAATTTTGATAGCCTGAAGAAATGTCTATCACAAGGAATGAAGCTCTTTGTGTCTGTGACAAAGTGGGACTCCTCTATAATATTTTCATTAATGATATCCCTAGCAGTGATTTACTTGACTTGGCATTGCTACCCAATGGGTGCAGAAGGGTTAAAATGCTCATGGTGCACAGCAGGAGATGAGATATTTGTGTTACAAAACTGAAGTAATATAAATGGATTCTCAAGGACTGGCTGAAACCCACCCATATCAATGAAATACCCGGAAAGGCTACAGGAACCCCAACCACTGACACCTTACGGGGGAAGCTCAGTCCAGCTGAACATGTGAACTCATCATAGTTCTGAAGGAGGAGAGGTGGCCTACATCTGTGTTAAGAGGCACACTTGGAGAGACACAGGAGGAAGCTATCATCTTGGATGGTCTGGCACAGTGTTTCTCAATCAGTGGTACTCAAGAGAAGTCTGGGGGCGGGGGGGTACGTCAACACAACTGAAAATTGGAGAAAACTGAATTTTTGTTTTAAGTTTTACAGCTCTTTATTATTTTTGTACTTTTTACACCCAAAAATTTCATTGCCCGCCCAGCCCCGATTAAGTTGTTTAAACAAATGTGTTGCAATAGTGGAAAATTTTTGTGTGTGTCTGAAAACTAGATACTGAGGGTACTTATAATTTTTTTTAAAAAGGGATACTTTATAAAAAAAGGTTGAGAAACACTGGTCTGGCAGGCAAAGGAATAGAGACAGAGAGGAAACCAAGATAGTTCATCAAGGCCAGAGTGGACCATTTCTTATCCTTTGCTTTTTTATGATAATCTAAGGACTTGGCAGAGCTGTGTTCCAGTTGACTAACACACCCTATAATGTTCTATAAAGCTGCCTAGTGTCACTGCACATACTTGCTGAGGTTCATTGGTCCCTGAAGACGGTGGAAGCTTCTGGAGTGTCTGAAGATATGTCTACACTGCGGGTGTTATGCGGTAGAGGAAATGCAAATAGATATGCTCATTTGCATATCTCACTCTCATTTGCACATCTTCTTCTGATCCCTTTTGCGGAAGAGGTTTTTGCAATAAAAAGCCCCATGTAGATGAGGCCATTTGTAAGAAAAAAACCCTTTTGCTCAAAAGCCCTTATTCCTCAAAAATGAGGTTTACAGGTTCTTGCGCAAAAGGGTTTTTTTTCCCCATCAAATGGTCCCGTCTACACAGGGCCTACCCTTGTGGAAGAGTGGGTCCCCTTGAGGGGTCTGATAAACTGAAAGGGTATTTCCAAGGGACTGTTTAAAAGCTGGGGCATAGCGCAGTTCCTGGGGATCCATGATGGTGTCCATGGTCGGTTTTTAGCATGTTAGCTTTCAAGTGACATACGTGTTTGTGTGTGTTACGTATGTTTTTCAAACCTCTTACATGTATTTTATTTAATGTTTTGGCATTAAATACTATTTATTAATTTTTAAAATTACATCTCCCTTGCCTTTGTTTTCTATTTTCTCTGTTGCTTTTTCTTTCCTTCTGTTGCATATCTTATAGTATATATATTTCCTCCCTCTTTCTCAAGCTCTGCTCTCCCTAAATCTGTTTTTCCTATAAGGTTTCATAATTGTTCACTCTGCAACTGTCACTGTCTTGGTTTCTTTTTATCCCAGCTCTGTCTAGCCCTTACCAAAGAAAAGTGATGGAACAGAACCTTGCAGCGCTCCACACGAGAAGGTTAAAGTCTGAGAACAATCACACAACATCAGCTTCTTGAGCTCCTCCAAGGAGCTACTCAAGCACGATTTCATCCACCCCAATAGGTCTGTAAGTGAGTGAACAGCTTCTCATGGTCAGCAGTACCAAAGACAGAGCCAAATGGGTCATTTAAAACACTTGACATCTGTCTATTGTCAGAGAGAGGTCACTGAATGTTATAATAAGTGTGCCATCCGTAGGTCAAAAGTCATATTGGATGGTGAGTCATTTTGCTACAAAAAGAAATTCTGGCGAAAAGTTTAAACCAGATGTGTTCAGGTAAAAGAGTCTGAGTTTCAGATAAGACTAAAGCAAATGAATGTAGCCAGATACTGATAGTTCTTTATTATGGGAGCTGTTGTCAGTTTTTCATGGATGTAGCAAAAGTGATAGAGAAAGGGTTTATTTTTGATTGAAAAATATAATTAACTCATATAGACTGAGTAAGTTTAACTCAAAGTAAGAATTTATACTGCACACCTGCCTAAAAGGAAAATATGGGCTAAAACATCACTATTTTTATGTGCCTATCCCAAATGATTGGAGTTGAATATTTGGTAGACAGCTCACAGTAGATATAATGCTGCTATTTCTGTACAGAATTTGTATTCCATAGCAATACCAAATTAGTATATAAAATGTACGGAGTGAATGATTTGTTACAATAACTTTTGTTGTCCAAATATAATGAATATTTCATGATTCAAATTCAAAGCCACTATAAATTTAAAATATTAAGTTTTGCTATGATGCATAAAAACCATTCATCATTACTGTTAAATACAAAGCATATTCACTCCTGACAAGAACCATAAATACTACTAGTAGTCCCAAATAGAAGGCAGTGGTTAGGGTTAAGAAGGACTCCAGTGTAATAAATACATGAGGATTCCTCCTGCATGTTTTAAAAAATGCCATCTCCCCTGAGGGCAGATTTCATTTCTGTGTAATTGAGATTTGCAAATCAGTCAGAAAAGCCAAAAGTCAAATGCTGTTGTTGCTCTCCCAGACCATATTAAATCAGGAACAGTTTATGAAAAAGTTAGCAGGCATCAGAGTGCATAGCTTACAAAGTCCAGTCCTGGAGTGTGTGCAAGAAGCTATATAAATCTCTTCTGTGGTACAATCTGGTCACCTGACCTCCCAGCATAGTTCCAGACCTTAAAGAGCTAGAGCACTGAATGGACAGCTCTGGTATCCCAGCCAATTCTGTTTCAATGATATTTTCATTGAAAACATAAGATCAATCAATCTGTCTATCATGCTGCAATGTTATAAATACTCTGGCACTGTCTAGGTATGGTGAGGGGTGAAATCCCATTCCAACAAGACTGATCTTTAATTCATGAATAGTTGTAAATGGATTGTGTAATATTATTTAGAGAATTATTGGTCCCATCTTTTCCTCTGCTTTTCATTTATTTGTATCTTTATATTTCTTGAAAGCAGCTAAAGGTAGTAGCTCTAGGTCTCCATATGAGTTTTTCTTTTAAAACATAACATTAAGGGAAAATCGAAATGAATTGCCTCATAAATCAATCTTCAACCAACCAACCCCACCACAGAACAATAAACCTTATAAATCACTAGCAGCAGTACAGTAAAAGCCACCCTCCTCTATATATCATTATTTCCCATTTGCTCTATCCTCAAAGAAAAGTCTTGTGTTTGAGCAGGTACCATATATTTGTTCTGTGTTTGTACAGCATCTAGAACAATGAGGGTCCTGGACCACAACAAGGGCTTCAAGATACTATGGCAACATAAATATATAATAATAAATAAATAAATATTAATACTACTACTACTAATGGCCTGATTCAGGCTTAGATGGATTGAGCGACAGAACATCATACTCAAGAACTCTGGACAGAAAATAATTTAATGAAGTCCCTTCCTTTTTAACAAGGGGAATGTTAGTTTGCACATACAACTGCTGTGGGATCACACACAAAGTCTCTCAGGGTATGTCGACCCAGCAAAGTTATTTCGAAATAACTTTACTAGCGTCTACACAGCCAAACCACTATTTCGAAATTAATTCGAAATAGCGGAGGGCTTATTTTGAATTTGGTAAACCTCATTCTAGGAGGAATAACACCAAATTCGAAATAGCTAATTCGAAATAAGCGCTGTGTAGATGCTTATTTCAAAATAGGGGGGCCTCCAGCCCTTCCCAGGGTGCCCTGGTGGCCACTCTGGGCACAACCAGGAAAACTTCCTCTCCTCTCCCCCAGCCCTTAAAAATTAATTTAATGGAGATTGCCTATCTCCTAGAACTGGAAGGGACCTTGAAAGGTCATTGAGTCCACTCCCCTACCTTCACAGCAGGGCCAAGTACCATCCCTGACAAATTTTTGCCTCAACTGGCTTCCACAAGGTTTGAACTCACACCCATGGGTTTAGCAGGCCAATGTTCAAACCACTGAGCTATCCCTGCCCCCTTAAAGAACAAGACTCTGGCCACAGTGCCTGTGCCAGCTCCAGGTCTGCCAGCAGTTTTTGCCCCTGACCCAGCGGCCCCACCATGAGCCAGGCAGCCAGTGCCAGTCAACCCTCCACTGCTCCCCGGGCCCAGTCCCCCAGCTCCCAGGAGCCTGCCAGGGGCTGGAGAAGGCAGGCGCCTTCCTGGTCCAGTGCGGAGATCATGAACCTGATTGAGGTTTGGGGGGATGCCTCCAATGTCCATGATCTCCACACTAGATGGAGGAATGTGGCCGTCTACAGACAGATGGCTGACAGCATGGCCATCAAAGGCTACATGCGCACCCAGGAGCAGGTGCACATGAAAATTAAGGAGCTGTGGCAGGCCAATGCCAGGGTCACAGGGGGCAGCTCCCAAACAGGGGCAGACACCTGTCCCTATTTTGACACCCTGGACTGCATCCTGGGGGGCAGTATGGTCCGTGCCCCCCTGGGGGGTCATCGGTTCTGGAGCAGAGGGCCCTGACCAGGACATGGAGGAGGAGTGCCAAGAGCTGCAGGAGCGCAGAGGGAGCATGCCACACAGCCAGGACCCCCGAGCCTTTCCAGCAGACCCATCACCAGTGTCATCCAGGGAGGCAACAACATGTGAGTGCCATAACTGTCTCCTTATTGGGGGGTGGGGAGGGAGACCGGGGACCGCGTGCATGGGCCTTGCTTACCATGGATCACACAGCAACCTGTGCACGTGTGAGCATATGCCATGCCACCCCTGGGCACATGGCCCCAGCTGGCTGCCACACAGGGGCCTTGGCCTGTTAGCTATACACGTATGTGAAGAGACATACATGCTCCTGATCCCAGGGTGGGACACAGCAGGACGCCCTCCCTCCACAAGGCCATTCTACACAGAGGCAGAGGACATCCCCCCCCCCACCTCACCCACACTATACACAGCACAGGGACATGGGTGCGGTCTCGGGGCAACTCCCACTCTCGGGGATAGCAGGACATTCCGACCATGGCCTGTGTGCAAGCACATTGGCTCTGATGGTGCAGGAAACGGTCATCCGCACCTTGCAGAGGGGTCTGGGCTTCACCCACTGTGTCCCCAGGGATAACTGACCATTTCTCTTGTTTCTCCATAGCCGCACCAGCTG
The DNA here is from genome assembly GCA_030068395.1 of Apalone spinifera. Classification (NCBI taxonomy): domain Eukaryota; kingdom Metazoa; phylum Chordata; order Testudines; family Trionychidae; genus Apalone; species Apalone spinifera. The sequence goes on from CM057846.1 coordinate 135,614,510, forward strand.
CATGTGCAGGGCGCATCACCCCGCCCAGGACATGCTCTTACACCTGAGGGTTCCGCAGGACCACCCGTGCAATGGAGGGGTACCGACAGCAGCACCTGGGGCACTGCGAGCCCTGCACCATACCCTCCAGAACTGGGTGCAAGAAGACCTAGAGCTCCGGCTGGAGCAGCTTGCCTGGCAGATGGTCTGTGCCATCTGCCAACACCTGCAGATCCTGGTGGAAAACATGCTGCCTCCTGCCGCTCCAGTGCCTGCTGCCTCCCCAGCTACCGCTCCTCCACACCCTCCTCACCCTCCATCCCCTCCCCATCCCCCTGGAGATGCCGAGGTCCCCACTTCTGCGGTGTTGGGAGACAGTTGGCTCAGTGAGACCCCCACCCCTGAGCCCTGAGCTTCCCCTCGCCCTTCTTCCTCTTGCTTCCCTCTTCCAGCTCCCTCCTCCCAGGTTTCCCCCTCCCCTCTTCCACCCTCTCTCCTCCCTTCTCCTGCCTCCTTTCCCCAGTCTCACCAGAGTTTCATTCCCCCCCCCACCCCGAGTTTTGTTAAATAAAGACAGTTTGTATTTATGAAAAAATGTGTATTTTATTTTACATCAGGAAGGGAGGCTGGGGTGGGGGGTAAGTGGAAGGATGTGAAGGAGGAATGAGGCACAAGCCACTAGTGGGGCAGACCAGGGAGACCTCAGGGTGGAAGCTCTCCCGCAGGGCCTCCTGGATACTGACAGCCCCCCGATGGACCTCCTGGATGGCAGCCTGCAGAAAGTGCAGCCAGGCTCACAGCAACTTGGTGCTCTTGGTGTCCAAGAGTGGCAACAAGGGTGCCCAGGGGCAGCTCCGGCTCCATGTTGCAGAGTTCTGTGGTGTCCCAAGTGAGGGCAACCAGAGCACGCAGAGACAAAATGCTTTGCTGTCCCTCATCAAGGTAGGCAAGCAAGCAGGGAAAGCTGAGAACTGCTGTCCAGGGTGGTGGTGGTGGTGTCCCTTTAAGCACAAGCCTCAGATAGCCTCAGGCAGCAGCCACACAAAGACACTCTTGACCTGATGCCCTGCCGGACCTGGTTCCGGCCAGCCTTAAATGCGATTCAGCGTCCACTCAGTGGATGGTGCTATTTTGAAATAGCAAAACTATTTCGAAATGCATTTTGTGTGTAGACGCGTTATTTTGAAATAATTTATTTCGAATTAACTATTTTGAAATAAGATATTTCGAAATAACGCTGTAGTGTAGACATACCCTCAGGTAACCTGAGCCCAAACCATCTAGTACTTGTCACAGAAGACCAAAAGCTTTTACTTCACTAAGAAACTATGGGCTTGTCTTCTCTATGGGCTAAGACAGTGCTCCTGCAATTGTTGCAGCAAACCCCAATGTAGCCAGCCTGGTAAAGACATGGTAAGTCGTTGGGAGAGCCCTCTCCTGTCAACTTCAGTACCCCCCTTCCATCAGTGGGAGGAGATCTCTTATCGACATAGCATGGTGTAGTCACCACTCTAAGTCAATCTAAGCGACATCAACTTAAGTTATGTAATTTAGACTTACCTGGTCAGTGAAGACCAAGCCCATATCTATGCTTCCTCTTATGTCAGCAAAAAGGATGTCTCTCAGGGATGTGAAAAGATACCCCCACAGGTGACATAAATTTTACTGGAATAGAACGTGTCTGCACTGTGTTTATCTTGTCTTTCACAGTCGGCAGGAGATGCTTATTTAGATGGCTTTATTATGTTGACAGGAGAGCTCCCTCCCATCAGCACAGTGTGTCTACACAAATAGTGTTACAGTACCATGGCTATATCAATACAGTTATGCTGCTGTAAGCTTGCTACTGGAGACCTAGCCTAATAAGAAATAAAGACAGACCAGGGAGCCGCAGTATGATATATGGTTTGCATAAAGCACTGTATAATGAACAAGCTCATTTCCAAATTGCTATGCCATAACTGTATGTAAAACATACATTCGCTACACATACAACTTAGAATACCACCTTTAGATAGTTTACTACAAATTGGCTATGCAGTTCCTGAGCCTCAATAATTTCACTTCCTTTTCAAAAGAGATTAGAGATATTAAATCTCACTTTGAGAATGTAAATATCCTTATTTCTACAATTTATCTGAATTTAGTTAGTGAAAGCTTGCAAGATAGATCAGAATAGTTAGACTCAATGATTATTTAACAAGTAATAAATTGACATTACAGTCAAAGTAACTCATTGTAGGCAGCTTTATTCTACTTTCCAAATCCATCATTGCATGGCTGGCTTATTTAATTAGAATCTGTTTTTGCTGGACCACTTCCAGAGATCCAGAGCTCATACTATATGGAATTACCAGGTCTCATTAGACATGAATTACCTGGCAGATATAGGGCTAATGACAGAAAAATAGGAAGGCAAATTTCTAATACAATGTTTGTTGCTTAAAAGTGTAGAGCCCAGTCATACAGTCCTTATTTAGGCAGAATATCATTCAAGTCAATAAACTAAACACTACAACACTGGCTCCTATACAGTAAATATATTATTTTATTTTCCATTTCACAGAATGTATCCTTTTTATTGGAAAATCATTGGATAATTACATACAAAGTAAGTGCTAAATGCCATCAGTAGGATTATATTTTGGCCTGTTGGAGAAAAATATATTGATAGTAGGGTTGCCAGATAGTTTCAACAAAAATACTGGACACACCTGACATTACATCACAATCTACATTACATCTTATTTACAAAATACTGGATATTTATATTTTCTCAATTTGTTTCCCAAACAGAGAGCTCAAATACTGACCTGTCTGGTTCAAAACCGGACACCTGACAACCCTAATTGATAGGGGAAAGGAACCATAATCTAATCTTAACTACAAGGCTAAATTGGAAATCCCAGGGTCTCTAAATTAGCTCTCAGCAATCATTAGTCATAATCATGTGTATGCTAATAAGGCTCTGAGGAAAAAAAATCTGCTCCTAATAATTAGCTTTAAATTCAGAATTATAGTGTGTTTAATAAGCTTCTAAATAGTGACTCTTTAAATGTCCAAAAGAGAGGTGGTTCCCTGGTCAGAGGAGGAAGAGTCAGGTGAGCTAGGGCCCAAGGTGGTTTGGGAGCCTGGTAGGGTTGGTCGCAGGGGTCGCTCTGTTCCCATTCACCATGGAAGTGGGATCCGTGGGAAGTGGAGCAGGCAGAAGCCTGCTCCACTCTGCTGCCATCTTCCAGCCATGTTGCTTTGCTCCCCCAAGTGTTGCAGGCTCGGGTGGAGCAGACTGGATTGGGCTGGGGCTGGGTAGCTCCATTTCCCACCGCTGTGGTGAAGTAGAGTGACTCAGCTGCTTTCTGTGGCTCCTGCCACTGCAATGAATGGGGGGGAGTGGCAAATCCTGATGCTGCCCCACACCAGGCCCCTGGTCATCCAGAGGTTGCATCAATTGGAGGAGGGGGCTTTAGGGAGGAAGTGCATTGGGAGCTGGAGGGAGTAGGAAGAAGCAGGGTGGGGGTGGAGCATGGACAGGGTTTGGGAGTGGGAGGTGTGAAGTGGGGGTGGGGTGGAGGCACTGTAGGGGTCGGAAGAGGCAGGGCAGAGGGATCGAGCTTGGGGCAGATGGGGTTTGCCCCAGGCTCAGCAATCCCCTAGGGATGGCCCTGTCCACTGACCCTGTCCTGCCACTGTTAGGACTCAGGGATGGGACTTAGTGCAGTAGAATAGGACCAGATCCTCCTACCCACCTGCTACCAATCTCACCCCTGAGCAGGCCTGCTAATAGCAATTCTGAGTGCTCTGGCAGAACAATCAATGGGCTCCCACATGCACAAACTGTTCCTGCATGGATGCAGTCCACTTCACATTTGGGTGGTGCTATGCCTGCACTGGCTGGAGCCCAGCAACCTGCCTGCTCTGTTTTTGGATACAATTTTCCAGCATGGCCAGGGCTTCCTATTAGGATAGCCAACTGTCTAAATGTGCAGAGTCAGAGATCCTTGCCCCACCTCCTGCCCTGCCTCTTTCCTTAGGCCATGCCCTGTCCCCTCTTCTCGCTCCATCCCCCCAACCTCCGTCACTCACTCTTCCCCACCCTCACTCGGTGGCATCTGGTGGGCCACGGGCCCTTTTAAATCACCCAGGCCCCTGGGCAATTGCCCCACTAGCTCCCCCTCGCCTCCCGTTGGAAGGCCTGCCCCAGGCTGGTAGCCTACTGGCCCTAGGCCTGAAGGCCTGTGCCTTGTGTGCTAACTGTCTGGATAGCAAGGAGGCTAAGCTAAAGATGGATCATTCTTCAGCTCCACCTAGGCCACGGCTTATAGACTGCTAACTAACAGTGGTTTTTCTGCCTGATGCAGAAAGACAGGGTGGCCTCCTTCCCAGCCTGATGGGGAGGGACCACTAGCAACCATTCGAATGCTGCTGAATCTTGAAAAGAGTTAAGTATCAACAGAAAGGCAACAACGTAAACTCCTGAGAGCATAGGAGTGGTTGGCAAGTTTATAATATCCTGTGAAAAGAAAAAAATCTCACAGAATGTACTTTCCTCTTTTAATTGAGCAGTTGGTGCAATTATCAATCAACTTTAAAATACTTTTACATCTCAAATCACCTCTCCTTTATTAATTTGGACAGTGACAGCTGAATTTGGAATTCTTCTGAAGTAGCCTGGCAAGAGCATATCATGGGGAAAAAAACCCCACCCTGTAACCTGAAAATGTCTTTTCTGTACTACCACAATCCATCGGTTCAAGCTGATGGATTGTTCTTCCTCTGTCATGTTAACTAGCAGCAGCAGCTGCTGCCAACATTAGCCCTGGAGTTTTTGGTATCTGTTTTTACGTGTAAGCTCAGACCTCACTCTACAGTTAGCTAGCAATAGAGAAGTAGAGGATTCTTTCAGAGAACATCAAGTAAATAGTTTCAGTGGAAGAGAAAGAAGTAGCTTGTAGCTATGGTGAAAATCCCATAAATATTAATTAAAATAGAATGGGATGGGGCATTAGAAGTTAGTGGATCTCAGGATATTGAAAGTATATTTTTAGCTTACAAATTCTTTTTCTCTATACCCTCATTACTACCATGTATGATTAGTGGAATCTGAAGAGAGATCCTTTACATCATTAAACAAAAACCAAAAAATAAAAAGAGGGAAAATAGTAATTCAATAAACTCCGTTATTCTTGAGCATACAAAGCCTATAAAAAAAGAAAGTACAGTATTCAGTATATATTTTGTCTAGTGGAAAGCCTAAAGAATCTGAATGTCTTTAAACCACAATTGATGATTAAAACATGAGGGAAAGTCCTTAAAGGCACCAAGACTCTGCTGATTGGATGGGCAAGGCCTTTGGCAAACTCTTTTAATTCCCCAAGATGCTAGAAAGCGAACCTTTCAGAAGGAAGGCACCCTGAGAGAGACATTGGAGAATAACTTGAATGTGACACAGAAAGAGAGAACTGCTGAGATACTACCACAACTGGAGGAAGCGAGAGAGAACTGCCTTCTAATCTGCTTTACCTAAGACAGAACAAAACTGGGAGACGACAGCAGTCTGTTTTCAGAGCCTTGAGCAGAAAAAATGGTGCCAAAAATATGATTGTGGTGATTGGTGGCTGCTGCTGCCAGTTATCTGAAGGAGGAACACCCTGTCAGGTGAAATTAGTAGATGTTGGGAACAGAAATTCAATTTTGGCTAGCACTGAAACGACAAACACTGGAATAGTTCTAGATTTTCCAAATGGATAGGGACATCTTTTTGGGACTTGGGAAAAGACCAGAATTATCCAGTTCAGCCTAATGAGATTCTGATTTGGGGATGGGGGAAAGATTAGCCTGAATTTCAAGAAAGTTTCTTTGATTTTCCTTGAATTTTTAGTTTTCTTTTTATTTTACAGTAAATCTTTTTAAAAGTTTTTTTTTAAACAAATTAAAAGGAAAGAGAGGTTAACATGGATTTTGTGTTCTGAAGAAGATACCACAGGAAATTTTGTATCAGTGTATTTGCATATTTTAAAGAAAAGAGTAGAACTGGGTAGAGGAACACAAATATACATTACTTTATATAGTTTTCAGAGGGTGAGCCAGGGAGTGGAATTTTGACAGTGTTTGAATATGTATGTAGGTTTTCTCAGGAGCCTAGAATATAGGAAGAAATTAATTAAAATGTAGGTTTGGCAGCAAATGAATGTTCTGAATCTGAATCATTTCCAATACATTAGATGTTTCTTCAGACACACACAAGGCTCTGCCATCCCCAGCTATCCTGGGCCACTCTCTCTTGTGAAGTTCCATAAGTTATCCCTCTCTTTGACGGATGATAGGAAGATTCGTTTGGTCAACCCCCATTTGCACACTTTTCAGCTGCTGAATGGCATGCTGGCCATAGCAAAATCTCTGGCTTCATCCTTATCATGTAGAATCACAGAAATGTAAGACTGGAAGGGATCTTGAAAGGTCACCAAATTCAGCCCCTCCACCACACAGAGGTAAGACCAAGCAAGACCTACACTACCCTTAACAGATAGTTGTCTAACCTGTCCTTAAAAACTTCCAGTGACAAGAATTCCACAACTTCCCTTGGCAACCATTTCCAGTACTTAATTATCCTTAAAGTTAAGGGTTTTTCCTAATAGCTAACCCAAATATCTCTTGTTGCAGATTAAGCCCATTGATTCTTGCCCTACCTTCTGTGGACATGGAGAACAGTTATTTACCGTCCTCTTTATAACAGCCCTGAAGATATGTGAACACTCTTAACAGTTTTCTCTTCAGTTTTCTTTTCTCATGACTAAACATAAATTCAGGGTTTTTTATAGGTCACATTTCCTAAACCTTTCAGCATTTTTTTTGCTATCCTCTGGACTCTCTCCAGTTTGTCCACATCTGTCTTAAAGTGTGGTGCCCAGTATTGGATATATTACTCTGGATGAGGCCTCATTGGTGCTGAATAGAGCAGAACATTTACCTCTTATGTCCTACATATAACACTGATATTGATACTTCCAAAAATTATATTAGCCTTTTTAAAATCTGAATTACATTGTGGGCTTATATTCAATATGTGAGACATTATAGTCCCCAAAATCCTTTTCTGCTCTACTATTGCTTCACCATTTATTGCCCATTTTGTATTTTTGAGTTTGATTTTTTTCCTTCCCAAATATAATACTCTGCCTTAGACTTTAAAAAAAATTATTTAGTTGATTTCAGACCAATTCTCCACTACTAATTCTATCCTCTAAAGTAATTGCAACCTCTCCCATTTTTGTGTCATCCACAGATTTTTTTGAGCATACTCTCCCCTCCATTATCCAAGTCCTTAATGAAATTTTTGAATAGCACTAGACCCAGGACCTTTGTCCCCCCCCATATATTTCAAAGATGTCCATCTTCATTTCTTTTTAAATGAAGCAGAAGTTCAGCATAAGTTCAAACAAGTATTTTTCATACAGATGGCCCTGGACAGAAATATACAGGTCTGTGGCTTCCATTTTGTGTTAAGAAAATGTATTAAACTTGGGAGTGATCATTGCAAAGCTTAGTGGGGACCACTGAAATGCTAAAATTACTAAGCATAGCAACCTAAGAAACAAATGCTTGGCTGGAGGCAAAGGGTTAGTTTTTCAGCTCATAAGTCTTGGTGAAGTTGTTTCAGCTGTCACCATCACTCCCATGCACAACCATCACTAAGTAAACATAAACCGCTGCAATAAACCAGGAACTGATTAATAGCTATAAATAAAACTCTTATCACTACTGGTGGTATGTGATAGAGGCTACACCTTTGCTGTTGCTGTTGTTGTTTGACAGACAATTTCCTGCAATTTTGGTTAACTGGATCACAGTGCATCTATTTATGTTATGAAGCCTATCAGATTGGAAACCGTTCTATGTACAATATTTAATATTTTAAAATAAAAGCTGGATACGATAGAAAATAGTCAGCCTTGGAAAATTATCTTAAAATTGCAGCTGCCACAATTGTCTTGCAACTGCCGTTTTACATTGCCCTAGGTCATTATAATTTTAGACAATGGTTTGGGCAGTTTTCTCAACAGAATTTGTATTTTCGACTCATTTATCTTTAAACTTAATAGAAATCTAAATTTCCAGAATGATACTTGTCAGACAGATGAAAGACTGGTAGACTGAGTTGGCCTCACTACTTTTAGTACTGAGACTTTTGACTAAGCTGTCCTTTTGGTAAGCTCTTCATGACAAATGCACTGAATGTGGATAAATGGGGCATTTATACTAAAATATATTCAGAATATTTTCTTCCTGCCTAATTTTACTTTTGTGGGCAATTTATGAGAAGATTTTTTTTTTCAATTCCCCAGTTTGGTCCTGAATGGAGATCTTTCCCGTCTGGTAATACTTTCCAGATTGCATGGGCTATGACAGCCATAAACTCAAAGCTAACACCAAAGCTGCTCAGAGGCGAGCATGTGGCACAGACTTTACACTTTGCATCACTCTCTTTCCATGCAGCTCTTCAAATCGGTGAAGAAGGAACTATTTATTCAGCTACATATTTATGTGCCTCACTTTACAGATAGAGAAGTCTGCCCAAAGAAATTACAACCAAAATTAAAATATACTGGCAAGATGATGAGATAGGAAGCACTAACTCCATTTTACAGATAGGGAACTGAGTCACAAGGAGATTAATTACTTTGGCCAAGGTCAAACAGTGTGTGGCTAAAATTGACCCCAGATTGTTTCCTGTCTGGTGCTTTATATACTAGACCATTCTTCCAACCCTTTAGCTGTTGGCCACTAATTAGACTCTTGCAAAGAGTTGGTGACTGTTTTCTGCTGAGTCATGGCAGTTGTGAGATATTAACCCCATCATGGATGCAAAGGAGGCAAAAGTGGCTTTCAGAGAGAAGTAGGGTCTGGGGCTGCCATTCTTAGGCTGTCTTTGCTGCAAAGAACAATTGTGTTTTTACTATGAGCTAGCTAATATGTATTCGGGAATATAGTGATCTGACTGTAAAATCTAGTGGAGACAAGGCTTTTACAATAATGTAAAGGTAATAATATAAATAATGTGAAGTCAGCTCTGCATATATCCCTCAAACTTGGGTTTGAGCTCATCTAAGTACATCATGGTTAAAAACTACACTGCCTTGTCTGCATTAGGGTTTTAGAACTGAATAGCTAATGTGCATTTATTTCGCTATAAAAACAAACCCGTTTTGGCAGTAAAGACATACAGTAGACTCCGATAATCCGGCACATTTGGGACCTAGGTGGTGCCGGATTCTTAGATATGCTGGAGTATCAGGAGGTACTCTGGCAGGGGGGGCTGTGAAGGGTCTGCTGGGACCTGCACTGTGTCTGGGGGGTGGGGGAGGAATGGCGAGGTGAGGGGAGAACCCTCCGCCGTTTTGCAGGAAGATGGGGAAAGCCCCGTGCCGCCTCCAAGAGTTTCTGGGAAGGGAGGGGAGCAGGCTCCCCACTCCCCAGACTGCAGTAGTTATCCCCGAGCAGGGGGGTGATGGGCGGCACTGTGAGACCAACCCGGCAGCACTCCAGCTGCTCTGCTTTGCACCGCTTTCTAAAATAACTTTCTAATCTATTTTGTACATAAATTAAAATAATCTAGCTTCCTATTTCTTTTCTTTTTCTACTATAGTACTTGTCAGTTTTCATTACATATGATGAACAGAAAGGAACTTAAAGACATCCCCTCCAGCAACAAAACATGAGTATTTTCCAGAATGAGAGAGGACGAATCGGAGATTATAATACAGTACAAAAAAGGACACACATAACTAGGGTTTTCTTTTCTTTTCTTTTCTTTTTGGCACACTCCAAATAGTAGCTATTTATCCCCCGCCCCCGCCGCCATATAGCTCATAAAGATCTAGATAGCTGGTGAAGTCAATCTCACATTAACTAATAATAGTTTGAGCAATATAATGATTCAAGTAGTAAAGTATATCATCAGTCTGCACTGATAAATAGGTCATGAGCATGAAGGAGACAACTTGACCATTTAAACCACCTGAACCATTTAAAATCTCTGTGAACAAATGTTTTTAAAAAGAAGCAACAAGCAAAAATGCTAATCTCCATTTCAATATTTATGCAAATAACTTGTAATCCTTTTTTAAAATTTATTTATTTTTCATCAGAGAGCATATAAAAAGACTGTTATGGCTATTTGAATTTCAAATGTGAGAGTAACTTGCTCTTTTGCTCTAAGACATTGGATTGTACTAAGGTATCCCGGTCAAGTGTCTGGAGTAAAACTTCAGGGAATCATAGAAATTAAAGATGGCAAATAGATATTCAATGCTGCTGTAATCCACTTCCCTGCCTATTAAGGATAGTTTCCTAAGGCATGTTTTCTAGTGTTTTATCTACTTAATCATAGAATCAAAGAACTGTAAGGGACCTCGGGAGGTCAGCTAGTCCAATCCTCTGCATTCATGGCAGGACTAAATATTATCTAAAACATCCTTGTCAGGTGTTTGTCTAACCCACTTCTAAAAATCTCCATAATGGAGATTCCATTACTTCTCTAGGCAATTTATTCCAGTGCTTAACAACACTGCCATTTCCTGTTATCCAATCTAAGCTGTCTCTGCTGCAATTTAAGCCCATTGCTTCTTGTCCTATCATCAGATGTTAAGGAGTACAATTTTTCTCCCTCTTCCTTGTAACAACTTTTTATATGCTTGAAAATTGTTATCATGTTATCTCTGTCATCTTCTCTTCTCCAGACTAAACATATCCAATTTTTTCAGTCTTCTCTTGCAGGCCATGTTTTCTAGACCTTTAATCATTTTTGTTGCTCTTCTCTGTAATTTCTCCGATTAGTCCACATCTTTCCTGAAATGTGGCCCTCAGAACTGAACACAATGCTTCAGCTGAGGTCTAATCAGCATAGAGTAGAAAAGGAAGAATTACTACTTTTGTCTTGTTTTCAACACTTGGGCTAATACATTCCAGAATAATGTCTGCCTTTTTTGTTTGCAACAATATTACACTATTTATTCATATTTAACTTGTGGTTCACTATGACCCCTACATCATTTTCTGCAGTATTCCTTCCTAGGCAGTTGTTTCACATTTTGTATGTGTGCATCTGATTATTCCTTGGTGGAGTACTTTGCATTTGTTCATATTTAATTTCTTCCTCTTTACTGCAGACCATTTCTCCAGTTTGTCCAGATCATTTTGAATGATAATCCTATCTGCCAAAGCACTTGCACACCTGAGTTTGGTATGGTTCACAGACTTTATAAGTGTATTTTCTATGCCATTATCTAAATTGTTGCTGAAGAAATAGAACAGAACTGAACCCCCCAGAACTGATTCCTGCAAGACTCCACTTGATTACTCAATATGCTTCCACGTACCACACTAAGTAATATATTTTTATTCTTGCTTTGCATAGCCTTCAAATATTTATCAACTGTTTTCATAGCCCCACACCTTAGTCATGACTTAGCCTGAAGTCTTTTAACCTTTCATTAGAAATTAGCATCACTAGCTTGTTGGATCTTTTATTGTTTCACAATTTGGAGAGATTTCAGAATTAGAGTAGTTCTAGTTGTTTGGAGCCAAATTTTCAAAGACATTTGGGCACCTAAAGAAACAGGCTTCTAGTGAAATTTTCAAAAGCACCTAAACGGATAATGGATTTAAAGGTGGCTCTTCTGTTACAAAACAATTTCAGGAATCACTAGCAAGAGAATCTGTGGAACTAGCAAATTTGATACCATCTTGCACTGTTTGAACAAAGAGATGAACGGGATTGGCCAGCATATTCAACACCCAGATGACTAAGTATCAGGCACTTACAGCCTACTCCTTTAGCCTCATTTAGCATGGACACTTTAATTGACAGGTTTCTTTCTTTCTTTCTTTCTTTCTTTCTTTCTTTCTTTCTTTCTTTCTTTCTTATTTCAAAATCTGGGCCCCTTGCTCCATATTTGTCATCTGAAGAAGTGGGTTGTGCCCACAAAAGCTCATACTATTTATATATTTTTGTTAGTCTCTAAGGTGCTACGGGACCATTATTTTTGTTTCAAGTTTTTCTAAACAGATTCATTATTCAGCTTATGCTGAAATAATTGTCAATGGGAGGTAGATATCTAATGTACTTTGGCGCCTAATGGGATTTTTAAGTTACCTATCTGCATCTGCCTAAATACCTTTGAAAATCTGGCCCTTTGTCCCTAAGTTTGCAGTTGACTCTTCCTGGATCCCCAGTGATGTAAAGAATCAGGGCTTGGTGCTGAGTTATGAATAGTAATGATCAGTGCAGATGACACCTTCACCAGGTAATTGTATGTACCTTTACCTTAGTGTTAAATTGTGTTGTATGTTATTGTGCTGTCGTATCTGCTTGAGGGAAGAGGGCTGTTAGCAAGAAGTTCAGTCCTGTCTGTGCCTCCTGGAATTGGCACTTGCAGCATTCTAGTAAATCCCTGTGATTCTGTAAGTAATTATTACAGCTGGTGGCAGCAGCTTCAAGATGGCAAAAGCCCTTTTGCTGAGGAGAAATTCACTGACAATGTAGATGAGACTGGAGTCTGTGAGTCCTTGACAAACTTTTGAATTGTTGCTCTTTGAGACTGAATGGGCTGATGAGACAGTCACACTGCACCTAGGAGTGTCTTTGGATGCTAATGCATTTTACCAGCAGTGGCCCAGCATGAATCATGGCATTTATAGACAATTATATAAATACATATACATGGTCGGCGGGTGAGAGCCCAGCTGGGGCAGGCAAGTCCCAGCTCTACCCCTTCTGACTGAGGCCCTGCCCCTGGAGCTAAGTCT
>CM057846.1:135648050-135716845 GCA_030068395.1 Apalone spinifera
CAGAAAAGCGGCTGATTTTCCGGAATAAGTGGCCCAGTGTAGACACAGCCAGGGATTGTTTCTCTGAAATGGGAATTGGAATGTCAACTTTCCCAATTGTTTGGAATTGCTTGAAGGCTCTATCCCCTCTTGTATCTCCATTCCTCCCATTCTACTCCCTTGTGTGTTTACTGCCCCCTATTACTGTCACAGGTACACCCTACATGCTAATCCTTCTCACCTTCAGCGATATGCTTAGAAGGGTTTCCTCAGCCAACATTGTGCTAACGGGCAACATGTCTTTGAACACATGATGAAATCTCATGGATTTATATGAGTAGCTTTGGCAGCATATTCTCATTTATTTGGATGGTGTGTGTTCAATTAATTCAGTGCTCCTTCTCTCAGAATGGATATGTATTAGTGGTTCAGGTGTATTTCCATTATAGACATGTTAGGTATGATTTACACTGTTCTCTGTTATCTTACATTTCTCATTTTTTGTTTGTTTTTGCCATTGTTCTGCATCTTTAGTAATATCTGGTTGTGGGATTTTGTGCTTGATTTATTCAGCCCCAGATCCTTCCAACGTTTACTCATGTAGGTAGTGTCATTGAAGTAAATGGGAATACAAACTTGCTTAAAGTTTAGCATACCTGTAAGTGTTTGCTGGATCAGGGGTCTGACTTTGTACTACTCGATTGTAATGGAAATTTAAAAAAATTACATTCCCCCCTTTTTAATTATATTGACAATCAAATATCCCCCTCAGTTGCTGAATTTGCACAAAATAGAAAGCATTGAAAACAGGGCTTTGCAATAATTCATAATTCTCTAAACCACCAGATAGCTTAGAAGTGCAATTTATGCCACTAGCTATATTGAAAATGAACATACATGCTTAGGGCTAAATGATGGCATGAAGCCATAGCCCTGGTTGTGCATAGTACAGCTATATCCCTTTTGGACCAACTCTGGAAGGTGCTATGACTTAGGGAGATACAGTGTCTCCCACAGCTATCCTGTATCACTATAAATAGAGTACGGCTTGCATCCCTCGGCATTCCAATAAGTAAGCTGGAGAAGTTCAGGTTTGATGAAAATAACATTAAGAGGATCCATAACTGGTTAAATAACCACAAATAAAGAAAAAAAATAACCACAAATTAATGGAATGATGTTAAACTGAAGGGAGATCTCAAGTGGGGTTCCACAGAGATGTGTTCTGGGGCTGGGGTTGTTTAACATTATTATTAATTACCTGGATGCAGAAACAGAGGGCACACTGAGCAGATTTTCAGATGACACAAAGCTGGGGAGGGCAAGGTTACCAACACTTTAGAGGGTGGCAGCTCCCCTTGGATGGAAATGGCGAACCACAGCCCATGGGAGCTGTAAGGCTCCCTGGCTACAAACACTTTAGATAAACAAAGTGTCTCGCAACCCACCAGCAGCTTACCCAGGTGGGCCCACGTCCCAAGTTTGAAAATCCCTGCTATAGAAAACAAAATGAAATTTGACAAAGACAAATGTAAGGTGCTACACTTATGCTTTGTCTGCATTATGGCTTTTGCTGGAAGAGGCAATGCACATCAAGAGCTGATTAGCACTTTGTCACACTTCATTTGCATAATCTATTCCGAGCCGGTTTTGCGCAAGGGATTTTTGCACAAAAACAAGCATTGTGGATGTTTCCTTGTTGTGCAAAACCCCCTTTTTGCACAAGATCCTTATGTCTCCCCGAGGCATACAGCAGGGGTTTCCACACTGCTTATTTTTGCGCAAAATCGGCTCAGAATAGATTATGTAAATGAAGAGCGACAAAATGCTAATCAGCGCTTCATTTGCATTGCCTCTTCCGGCAAAAGCCATAGCGTAGAGAAAGCCTTAGGGAAGAGAAATGCGCAAATACAAAATGGAGGATAAACAGGTTTGGCAGCAGTGCTGCTGAGAAGGATCTGAAAGCTGTGGTAGATCACAGTCTTAGCTTGAGTCAGCAATGTGAGGCTGTCACAAAAAACAAACTAACCAAATGCATTTTCAGTCTGCTCAATTCTGGTTAGACCTCAGAGGGAATACTGTGTCCATTTTCAGTCACCAATGTATAGAAAGGATGTAGAGAAACTGGAAGAAATCCAGAGGCAAGCAGCAAAGATGACCAAAAGGCTGGATTGCTAACCGTATGAGCAAAGGCTTAAAGACCTGGGTCTGTTTATTTAGGAAAAGAGATTGGGGTGGGGATGTGATAGCAGTCTTCAAATACTTGAAAGGCTGCAATAAAAAAGATGGAGAAAAGTTCTCTCTTGCCGCTGAGGGCAGAACAAGAAGCAATTGGTTCAAACTGAAGCATAAGAGGTTCAGATTAAATCTCAGGAAAACTTCCTACCAATAAGAACTGTAGGACAATGGACCAGACTGCCAAGGGAGGTTGTCAAAATGCCTTCAATGGTGGTTTTCAAAATGAGGCTGGATAGTCACCTGTCTTGGATGGCAGGGGGTTAGAGTACATGACCCATGTGGTCCCTTCTAACTTTCTGACTCTATTATTTTTCAGTCTCACAACTGTAGGATGAGAGCACACCACCCTTTTGCACATGCCACAGTTGCTCTTGTCCTCCTCAGACCCTTAGGCTACACCTACACTGCAAAGAAAAGTCAGAAAAAGATACTCAAACTGTGAACCGCAATTTGCGTATCTTTTTCCGCCTTTTTTTTTGAAAGAGGCTTTTCCAAAATTTGATGCGACTATACAGTGCCAAATTTCAGAAAAATCTTCTCTTTTGAGCCATCTCTTCCTCACAAAATGAGGTTTACAGGGATGGTGAAAGAACGCATCTGCTTTTCTGATTTTTTTTTTCTGGAAAAATGGACGCGTTCCTTGGACGTGGCAGTGCTTTTCCGGGATATCTCTGGTATCCTGGAAAAGAACTGTAGTCTAGACATAGCCTTGGAAAAAGAGCTACACTTCAGGACTGTCCACTTACTTTGCATTCTTGCTTAGATATTGAGGGCTAGATCATGGCACAGGAAATGGTGAGGCGTAGGGCAGCACTGCATATCTCCAGCGGGGATGGGCGTGGTCCAACATATTTAACCCTCCCGCCAGATATGTGGCTATGCAAAATATTTTGGTCAACTTCTGTTGAGCCAGAATTCTCTCATCAGCTGCTAACCAACCAAACCAGACTCAACAGGGCTAACACATCTTCTGAAGTTCATGAGGGGAGGGCCATTGAGAAGGTTGCTAAAACTCAAGGGAGTCACGAGCTGCAACCATCCGGAGAAGAAGGGCTGCTCATAGTTCACCTATTGTTCATGAATGAGTCTACAGAAAAGCGGGCAGTGTCCCCAGTCTCTCCTTCCCAGGCTTCCTCTTCTCTCCAGCCTCTCCCTCCTAAGGAACTCAGGAAGCCTGCCAGAGGATTGTGTGGAGGGAGGAGAGCAGGTTGACATAACCCCCATGCCAGTCCTGTGCCCCATCTCATGCTTTCAGGAGGGGAGAACCCACACCAAGCTTGAGGAAGCTCAAGTCCCTTCCCTGCAGATCTTTGGCCAATTATCCATACCTCTCATGAGCCTTTTGGGGGACAAATTCACCTTTTCCCATTGGCAAGCCTCTCTGGTGACCAGATTATATTGTTAAGATTATCTCTGGGGGAAAAAGGGCTTGAGGACTTTAGTAAAAGTGAAAACGTTTATGTTTCACTGTCTTTTTGTGCTGTGACCCAGAGCTGGCAATCCACAGCAATTCAGAGGTCAAAGTTACATATTTTAACATTAGACTTTAATTGGCAAATCTTTGGTCCTGCTGGGCTACAAGTTTCAGGTAGGGCTGTCCTAACTAAGCTTTATCCTTTTCTTTCTTTCTGTTTTTAGTTTGATGAGGGGTGGAGAGTTCTATGAAGTGGCAACAAATATTAAGACTTCTTAAAACTCTGGTGAGTACCTCTAACTTTGAGTGTCATAATTAGGGCCCTACCAAATTCATGGTGCATTTTGGTCAATTTCACAGTCATATGATTTTAAAAAGTGTAAACTGCATGATTTTGGCTATATAAATCTGAAATTTCATGGTGTTATGATTGTAGGAGTCCTGACCCAAAAAGTAGTTGTGAGGGGGTTGCAAGGTTATTGTAGCAGGGGGTGAGGAACTGCTACCCTTATTTCTGCGCTGCTGCTGGCAGCAGTGCTGCCTTCTGAGCTGGGCAGCCGGAGAGTGGTGGCTCTAGCCAAGAGCCCAGCTTGGAAGACAAAGCCACTGCCAGATGTAGCACTGAACTAAGGAAGGCATGGTATAGTATGGAATTGCCACCCTTCCTTCTGCACTGCTGCCTGCAGAAATGGGTGCCAGGCCAACAACACCCAACCTCCGGCTGCCCAACTGTGAAGGCAGCATGGAAGTAAGGATGGCAATACCCCCTCCTAAAATAACCTTGCGACCCTCCTGCAACTCCCTTGTGGGTCAGGCCCCACACTTTAAGAAAAGCTGGTCTCCCTCATGAAATAGGATAAAAGCACACACAAGACAGGATTTCATGGTCCATGACATGCTTTTCATTTCATGGCTGTGAATTTGATAGGACCCTAGTCATAATTCAAGAAATCTTTTTTTAAATTCAGTTTAATCTTTGTAGAAAAATTCTCTCTTGGCCACAGATCTAACCAATCAATATTGAGGCCAAAAGGGCTTTTTATATGCGTGGATTTTAGAGAAGGCCAAAATTTAGGCTTGTAATGCAACATTACAACATTAACTATACAGTGATTCCCCCTCTCTCTATAAACTTTCCAATGTGAATAAACTAAATGACCAAAATAATGGATTGCAAAGTCCGTTGACACATATATGACATTTATTTCTTTGCTTTATTATCACCTCCAAGCCCTGGAATTTGTTTCTCTTCCTGTGTTGCTAGTGAGTATAATTCTGGTGTTTAGCTCATGATGTATTTGCTGTAATTTGTCTGACTAATTAGCTGAGAAAAAGACTTGCATGTGTTTATCTATATCGTTTTCCATTAGAGTATGCAAGAACACTGATATATCCTCTCAGAATTCACCCCGTAAAGCAAACAAAATAGAGAAAATTGATGCTGGGATTTCTACCAGAAGAATGGGTACTTCTTCTCGGAAGAGGTAAGAATAAACATGACTCCTGATAAGTAAATTCCCAATCACTGATCAATATTTCTTTTAATTTTTTAAAATAATATCCATAACATTAATAAATTGCAAGGAAATGTTCTCCTGAAAGCTAATATGATTGCCAAGAGACTACAGCTACATAAATGAAAATCTGCGAATCTTCAGTGTTGCCAAATGATTAACTGGCCTTTGAAACTTGGCAAACGTAAAGAAAATTACCTACTAAATGGATGAAACAATAGAAATTAGGCTAGAAACAGGGTCCTGTTTTCTTGAGCTTTACAGCTATGATGAAGGATGGGGCTGAGGCTTTAACTATTACTTAAATTTCTAGGGGTCAGTCTGGAGCCAGAGGCATGTATTGGGTCCATATCTGGGCTGGTGTAAATTAGTTCAGCTACACTCACTTCAATGGAAATGTACCAATTTACACTAGCAGATAATTCAGTGTAGTTGCTCCAGGACTGTTGAGGAAGTCTCCAGTAGTAGCTTATACTCCACAGGTTTACAACTTCCTTCCATCCTTCATGGGGTCCCAGAACCTCTAACTGACACAATATGACAGAGGATGCTTCAAGCACTTAGGAAGCTTTCTGCACTACAGTCGGCTTCTGTGTCCCTTGGCATTGCTTGAGAGTACAAGAGCTGAGATTGCAAGGGGTTGGGAGCAGGTCCTTCTGCCTTCTCCCTCCTCCCACTGTGCATGTGTGTACAGGGCATGGTATGACCTGGCCCTAAACTCATAGATATATGTGTAAGCAGGGTCTGCATGAGCTCTCCTATGACATCTAGTGATGAGCAGGGAGAGCTCTTGTTTGCATAGACAGGCCCACTCTGCCTAGGCACATTGCATGAGGGGGCTGCTTTGCCCAAATGATCACTTTCTGCTGGTGTGGGATTGCAAGTCACTTTGATATTAGGTGCAGGGGTAATAGAGTTATTATCTTTGTTGTGTGAATCAAAGACAGCAGAATTATGTGTGGAATTTTCTGATTGAGGGGTTCACTCTCAACAGAACTGCACATGCTAAGCAGGGAGTAGGGATACCAATGTACAATAGAGATTTTTGCAGGGCAGGGGGGAAGGGGAGAAATGGTGACAATAGTGAAAATAACAGGAGTTTGTACCTAGTGGTATGGACCCTGCCTACAAGTCCTAGGCACTTTTTGATCCTCCATTTTTCCATTGTGCAATAATAGAGTTGATTAAGACTCATTTGAGAGTCTTTTGTTGCAGACCAATAGAGCTTGAAATTGCTGTGAGGCAGGCCTGCTTGGGGACAATGTCTTTGATGAAAGAGATTGCCCAGCCTGCACTAGCAGTGAGGCTCCCCCACTGAGAGCTGAAATCAGTGGAAGCTGTGCTAAGTGGTGGGACCTAAAGAGGTCCCAGAGCTTGCAAGTAGTGGGCAGAGTGAGTGGTGCAGAGCAAACAGTCGCTGGCAGAGCAAGCATGGTGCTTTCTCCCCTCCTTTGCCCCAGGAAGAAGGTGAACACAGACATATGCACCCCAGAACTCTGGATCACCACTGACAAAGAACAACAACTGTGAGTGGGGTGTGGGGAAGGGAAAAGGAGGGGCATGCTAAAGGAACTTTTGATGTTTAGATTTAAGAACCTGAGGCAAAAGACACTGTCCAATATGCTCTGGAGTGCATGTTTTGTGCATGGCCTTATGATTATTAATCCTGTTTGTGTTGTTTTTCCAAGTTAATGCTGAGTCAATCCCACCCCCTCCCCTTGCTCCTCTGAGGCACACAGCAGGTGCTGTATGTATTTCCCAGGTTACTGGATAGGGCTTGAGCTGAGTCTTTCAGTATTGTTCAAAAGGGACCTCCACTCCGGGCCCTGCATCTTTCTGCACTCTCACTACCCCCGGGGCCATCTCTAGGCATATGCGAAATACCCGGCTGCACAGGGCATCCAAAATTTGGGTTCCCCATTCAGCCATGTGTGCTCGCCTGAGGAGGGCATGGACCAGCTCTGTTGATTCCTCTCCCCACAGCTGCTGCAGGGCTTCTCCCGCCCCCTCCCCCATGTGCTACTCTCAGCCAGCGGCAGCCCGTCAATGAGGGCTCCCTGATGCTAGGTGGCAGGCAGAGAGGAGCCCCCCAGCCTCTCAAGTCCCAATAAGCTTTGGGTGGGAGCAAGGGAAGTAGCATGGAGGGCAGAAGTGACCCCCTAGGAATGGCCCTGGATGCCTCTGCTCTGTCTCTTCCTCCAACCCCCCTCACCTGAGCAATGTAGCCCGGGGGCTATCGGGAGTCTGGCTTTGGCAACAGCAGTTGGGCCCCGTTGCACTCACCAACAGTTGCAGGGGAAAGCAGAGTGACATTTATCCAGCCTGCTCTGCTCCCCGTCAGTGAGTGCAGAGAACGGTCCCAACCCCTTTCCCTGAGTGACGCAGCCAGCGGGTGGAACAGGCTATGGGCTGTGCTGCTCTGATTTCTCCTGCCTCTGCTGGTGAGTGCAATGGGTCTGACCCCTGCTGTGGGCCCAATGCCCCCCCACCAGTCACCCAGGGCCCTTTGCCCCTCCAGCTGCTGGCCCTTTGCCCCTCCTGCCCATGGTGTTTGGGGGGTGTCAGGTGCGCCTTCATGCCCCCATGCATTGCTCCTGATAGCAGCCATAGATTAGCCAGACCTAGCAGCAGGCCAGTCATGCTCCCTCTTCCCTGAATGTGTCCCTTACACTGATGGCTGTGATAGATGTGGTATAGAAGCTACCATGGTAGCCCAACATCACTGTGTGTTGGGAATCTTCTAGTGTCCGGTGGGTTTAGACCAGTGGTTATTACCTTTCCTGACTACTGTACCCTTTACAGGAGTCTGCTTTGTCTTGTCAACTTCCAAGTTTCCCTTCAAATTACTTGCTTACACAACCAGACATAAAAATAGAAAAGTCTTACAGCGCACCGTTACTGCAAAATTGCTCACTTTCTCATTTTGTCTGTATGAAATTGTAGTTTGTACTGGCTTAGCTACTACTATTTCTATAGCCTGTTACAAAACTAGGCATATGAATTGATGTGCCCCCTGGAAGACCACTGTGAACCCCAAGGGTACACATCTCTTGTCTTGAGAACCACTGGGTTTTCTGCTTTGCATGGGAGGGCCAGTGCAGAGGGGTTAGCGTGGAGGCCAGGATCTGGACCTTTAGTAATAGTTCATATTCATAGAGTGAAATTTTAAAGTATTGGTAGTCAATGATAACATATAAAGTCATGAACAGTCATATGAGCAATGCATTTTTCAATAGGTAAAATGATAAAAGTATCTAGTTGTGAGCTAACTATTCCAAGTGTATTACTCAATTAAAAAAAGCCCAAAGTATTTACAAGGACTCCCCTGTATGTGCAGATGACCACAAAATATTTACAAATAGAGGGACCTGTTCCAGCAGATCTTTCCTCATGCGGCTGGAGTCGTTGATTTCTATGTCACTATTC
Organism: Apalone spinifera; assembly: GCA_030068395.1. Lineage (NCBI taxonomy): Eukaryota > Metazoa > Chordata > Testudines > Trionychidae > Apalone > Apalone spinifera. Next base: position 135,656,622 of record CM057846.1, read on the forward strand.
CTGTGAGTGCTTGCAAGATGGGAACGGTGTAAGTAAAACCCTCTCAAATTACTGACATAGTATAAATACCCCTTTCCTCCCGCTCCTGAAATATAAGCAACTCACCTCCAAAGGATCGACAAAACCACCCAATATTACTACTATTTAGCTCTATGTAGTTGTTTTAATCATAGACCTAAAAGCATTTGAAAAAAGAAAGCAAGTACATCACCCAAAGTACATCTGAAGAATACTCATTTGGAAGCACAACACTTGACAAATCTCATGGCTAACATTGTGAGGTCATTTACTTGTACATAGCTGAGTAGTGTCCCAGCCAAGGGACTCTCCTATGCTCATGGTCTGAACAGACCTCTTCCAAAGAATACCAGCACACCAAAAAAATGATTCCTTAAATACAATTTATCATCTCCCAAGAATGCTACAAGCCACCCTCAAAGTATTTGTAAGTCACCCTATCATTTAAAAATAACAGTGCCCCTTGAATATGTTTCATGGACCACGTGTAAATCAAACATGGCCAGGAGTTCTGTGAGACTAAAAAATAGATTCCATTTGAAATAAGCTATCAGGATTCAGCTGGGGAACTGAGCTGCTAAGAAGTTGCTGAATACTATAAAGTTAAAGAATCCAATACCAAAATCTTGTTCAGATGCTCCGTCGCATTTGTTAAAAGGATGAGCCAGCAAACCTTACTATTGATAAAAACCACATCTATGCACAATGCTATAGGGCACATCTACACAGCAAGGCTAAAGCCAAAATAAGCTACGCAACTTGAGTTAAGTCAATTACATAGCTTATTTCGGCTTTTGGCGTCTATACAGCATAAAATCCGAGAAAAAAGCACTCTTCCTTCGACTTCCCTTACACCTTGTAAAATGAAGGTTACACGAGTCATAGTAAGAAGTCCTCCAGCTTGACATTATTTTATCAAAATAACTTCTTGAAGTGTAGATGTGGACTATGTTATTTCGGAATAATGACAGTTATTCCTAAATAACGCTGCTGTGTAGATGTACCTGTAGTATACAGTGCTATAGTAAATGTAACCCTTTCACTGTGTATCTGTATACATTATTGCCTTTTCTTCCATTCCCACTGTTCTGTTTTGCTACCAGTATCACCTCTCTCTCTGAGCAGCAGCAGATATCTAGGGCCTTGTAAATCAACTTCCTGGTGACAGAGAAACCAGCGAGGTGAAATCTGGCTATATTTTAGTTTATTGTTTTATTTACACACACACACAGTGTCCTGGAACAGAGGTGATCATGTGGGGGAGCTGCTTACAGCAACTTCTGTCCAATTCCAATGCCTGAATTCCAGGAGGATCTCTGCCTCAAAAATTGATTTTAATCAGAGACCAAGGCAGAAGGTAAATTCTTTCTTTGGCTACACATCTTTAGGACCACTGCCTCTCCACAGACCTTGCATGATGATAACCTCAACACTCGCAAGACTGCAGATTTGCTTGCACACTAAAAGGTTGAAGGACTATATGTGACTTCGCCCTTGATATCTGCTATAACAATATATTGTTTTAAAAAATCATCACCACTTTTATGACTGACTTATTCCTATTTCATGTCCCTCAGTGTTCACAGCTACTGAGACAATACTTTTATAATCCTTCCATTTTAGTCAATGTACCAGCTTGAAAGTAAAAGAAAGAGGAGAGAGGAATATAGATTTGCTGAACATCAAAATAAGATCTTTTATACAAAAATGATGGGGTAATGATGGTGACAGTTCCCGAGTCAGATCACTATTATAGTACATATATTTTTTAATTTGGACAGACATATTTTTGTTTTCACATTCCTCAGTAAGCAGGAAAAAAGAAAATAAACAGTAGACAACTGATGATCTTAAACCAGAAACCAATCTTCCCCAGACCTATCAAGATAATAGTGAAATACAGTAACTAGATAGCACCTTACATCAAGGAATAAGGAAATTAAGATTGACATTGTTTAAAATGTGAGCATATTGAAAGTTTACTAGTATGCAAAAATCTGGGATACTAAGTATTGCTTTTCTCAGAGGAAAAAAACCAGGAATGAGCTAGCAGACCTAGGGTTTTCTATAGGTCAGTGTAAGTTCATTGACAGAACAAAGATGGAAAGAAGATAATGACAAAGACCAAGTTCCACCTTGAAAATCCTCAGGATCAAAAGAGTGGCCAAAACCATGCTCAATGGCACTAATCACATAAGTAAAGATTACTCACGTGATTTAGGATTATAGATGTGGTGTACTGCAAGCAATTTGAATTGCCAGCTATTTCTTTCAGAGTGATGGTGTTGGGAGAGCAGATGTTTCCTGGACCTTTTTGCAGCCTAGGAAAGGACTCTGTAGTAGAGAGTGCTCTATTAGTGACAATATGAAAAGATCCAACTTTAGGCAAGGGGAGGTAAGCTGTGATTCTATTTTAGAGAGATTGTTTTCTTTCTCTCCATGTTGGGATTCTTGTGTGTGTCTGAATCCTAAGAAAGTAGTACTTCATTCCAGACAGGGTATTTTATGTTTTTATCTAATTGCTATATTTCAATGTTGTGGAACATAACAATAGAATTTTATCCTATTACTTTCTCAGGCTCTAAGCTGAAGCTCAGTGGAGTAAGTGGGAGAGTTCAATGATCCTTCACTTCTGGAGGAATTCTGTGCCGCTGCACAATAGAATTTGTGCAGAGTTAATTTTCTGCCTAGAATTTCATTCCCCCTCCCCACCATAGAATTGATGCTGCAGATCTGCTGACTGCTGCTATAGGCCACTGGATTCAGCAGAACCCAACTCCCCAGCTCATGGTGTGCCTGTGTGGGAGGTGCAGGTGGACTACAGTTCCCAGGTTTCCAGCCCCGCTCAGTCATATGGTACAGTAGTTGCCAGAGCCGGTGAACTGTGTAATGCTGGGAGATGCAGGAGCAACAGGATGGAGTTGTGGGGAAGGGATATTGCTTTCCAGTAGGGGAGACTAAGGATAGGGTTGGGGAGACCAAGAGTAGGTTGAGGGCCTGCTGGGAGGGCTGCCCCCCCCCCACTATCAGAAGTGTGGGTCATCTGTGCTAGCAGGACAGTGGGGGTACTTCTACACTGCATGTTGAAATAAGGTATGCAATGAGAGCTACCCAAATTGCATCTCTTATTTCAATGTTATTTCTGAATAGCTTATTTAGAAATTTGGCGCTGTCTACACAGCACTTATTTTGAAATAAATTGCTATTCCAAAATGTCCCTTACTCCTCATGGAATGAGGTTTACTGGGACATCGGAATAGTGAGCCTGTTATATTTTGAAATAATGGGCATGCTCAAAAGACACAGAATAGCTGTTTCGGGATACCTCCGGTATCTTGAAATAGTGCTGCAGTATAGATGTAGCCTAGCAAAGCTGTGTGGAGTGGAGCCTGAAATGATGCTTTGAGGGGGAAGGGTGTGGATATGTGGGCTTGGGTTGGGGGCGGGGGAGGTTCTGTTCAGTCCCCTCCAGCATCTCCAAATATCCCCTCCCAGAACATACACACAACACTCTTCAGCACTCCTACGATACCTTCTCTAATATCCACCAACTGTACACCCCTCCAATTGGGTGAAAAACCAAGAATCAACTAAAAGACCAGAGGGGCAGAGTCGTGTAGCAAAAATGTAGATTTTAGTATTGGTTAGTATTGATTATAAGAATATGATGCACAGTGATTTCATATATAATAATGATCTGCTAATAAGTTCTGTAGCTTCTATTTCTCTCTCTCTGTCTCATGATTAGATAATGTTACTGTAAGACCTTGCTCCCTGTTAGCATTACAAATTAAATTGTACCTCATGTCCGTATCACAAACTAAGTCCTGTCTTCTAGTAACTATTGATCTTGTCTGAAACTCTGTACAATTGCATGGTGTGAATGGAGGGTATATGTGAGTGTGACAGCTATCACAGATACCCAGGTGATCAAGAAGAAGTGGAAATTTTGAAGATAATGAGAAAACATGCATTGTTTTCTTGAGACTGAATTAAATTAGCAGCATTGACAGCCTTGGAGACAGGCAGAAATCCCACCAAGAGTGAGAGACAACGATGGGCAGCCTGACAATCACCATCAAAGGATAACTCTGGAAAACAGATTAACACCTCTTAAGGGTGGGTGATTGCAGCATGACACTGCAATATCCATCGACCCAAATGGGAACTTACCTGGATAAGAAGGAAAGCTCTTGCCATGGGACTCTGGGTTCAGTCCTGCAAGCCAAGCCTTAGAGGAGTCTCAGAGGAATCCTGACTCCTCACTCAGTCACCCTGGCCTGGCCAGGCCAATAAAACTAACTTGAGGCATCATGGACTGGTAACTATGCACCATCTGCAGAACCTGTGTGTGTGTGTGGGGGGGGGGGGGGGGGGGGGGGTTGTCTTTCTAAAGCATATGCTAACTGCTTCTCTACTGTATTCTCAATATAAGCATGACAGTACCTCCACCCCCCAACATATGCCTAGCTGGCAGGTGTGACACACCCAGACTGAGGCACTCCACAAAAGATTACCAAAGACACAGAGAGAGGGTTGTTGTATGGGGTTTCTTTTACTCTGCTTCTGAGGGAATTTTTTATTGTATTGTCTATATTGTTACAGATATATGTCCTGACAAGTATTTTGAAATACATTTCTCTTTCAATGGAAAGAAGAATTAAAATATAAACTAGTTCTGATATTCCTTTCATTATAGTGTCTTCATCTAATTTCCTACACTCCTTTCTCATTGTGCAGTGGATTAAATAGTCTTCTGAAGCACTCTTTGGACATTGTCTTCAGCTCCCCATTTTGTTTTGCAGTTCCATATCTTGTCTTCTTCTTTTTAATCTATGGATCTCCTAATTTTCCAATTTTTAGAGCATGATTCTTTTTTTCTGTTATTTGTCTGTGAGAAGAGTTTACTTGAACTATATTAGCAAAGATGCTAAAAAAACAAAGTTGTTACCTTCTGACTGCTGTTTGGCAGACCACTGTATATTAGAACTGGTCAAAAATCAGTTAGGTATGTTATGTGAAAAATGCTTTCTGAATTTTTTTCAGTCAAAATAGAAACCACAAAAGATGTCTTTGGGGAGGGGAGTGTTCCTTGGAAACAAAAATGAAAAACAGTAATGTTTTAATTTGGAAGGATTGCTTTCTTTCCTCATCTTTTCATTTTCTGACTTTTCCCCCACAACCCATGCTTATAGTGGCAGAATAGAAAAAAGGTAATTGGGCAGGAAATAAGGAAGAGGATGGTGAGGGACTAAACTGGAAAACCAAAGAATTTGGTTTTGGAAAACTGAAACTTTTTTGGGATGGAGGGTAGGTGAAAAAAATAGAAAAATTAATAGGCAGCAGGTTTAAAACAAACAAAAGGAACTCCTTGCCAGGGGATATTGTGACGACTGGGACTCTAACAGGATTAAAAAAAGAGCTAGATAAATTCATGGAGGTGAGGTCCATCAATGGCTATTAGCCAGCATAGGCAGGAATGGTGTGCCTAGCCTCTGTCTGTCTGGAAATGGATGACAGGAGAGAGATCATGTGAGGATTATCTGTTGTGTTTACTGTCTCTGGGGCATCTGGCATTGGCCACTATTGCAGACAGGATGCTGGGCTAGTATTCTTTGGTCTGACCCAGTATGGCCGTTCTTATGTCCTTATCAACTTAAGTAAAATAGCATAAAATAAAGCTATTCTTAAACTGAAATGTCCCCACGAGGGTTTGCACTGCTTTAACTAAGTCAGTTTAAATTCACAGTTTAAACAAGGCCTTAGTCTGAAAGCCTTAGTGCTGTGTTTGCACTTTTCCAAAACAGGAGGACACATATTTAGTTTCTTTTGTACCATTTCTCTTCCTTACTTTTAAATATTCCATAGCAAAAAAGAAATGTTTGTGATACTTGAACTATGGAATGCAGCAGGAGATTACTTGTCAACTTGTAATGTTTCACCCTGCGGGTGAATGGCATTTTCCCCTTACCTGAGTAATATGTAGATAACGATTATTTACTAAACAGTTTTTTGAGAAAAATATCCTGGAGGTTTTCACTACTACTTAACACCTGCTGTCTCCTAACCTGAGGTAACACTGAATGTGAAGGAATTTTATAAACCGCTGAACTCCTCGCCCCCCAAAAATGAAAAAGTAGAGAGATTCTGACAAATGCCACCTGCTGATTTTTCAAAAAGATAAGATTTTCTCCTGTGACCAGTAAGTGCTTCAGTTCTTCTACCATGTAGCAACAAAATAATCACCATGGTAACACTTTTAGGGCAGTCGTCCAAACAGATTTATTGCGAACGCAGAAACTATGCAGCACTTAGAAACAAGAAGGAAGACAGCCTCCATAGTGGATTATTTGTTACTCTGTATGGGCATGACTACACTAGGAAATTATTTTGAAATAACTAAATTCAAAATAATGAAATCGAAATAGCATGTCCCCACTACTGGGGAGCCTCGAAGTTAGTCCGAGGCAAGCTCCATTATTGTGGATGTGCTATCTTGACTAACAGCCTCAGGAAACACTGGGGAGTCATTACTTTGAATGACTTTGGGGCACAGTTATTTTGAAATAGCAGCAGCAGAGTATCCACACTAATGCTATTTCAAAATAACTATTTTGAAATAAGTGTTATTTCCCAAGGAAAGCAGGAGTACAAATTTTGAAATAATAGGTGCAGTAGTGTGGACGCGCTGCTTATTATTATTATTTTGAAATAAGGAGGGTTATTTCGAAATAACTCCCAAGTGTAGAACAGGGCTATGAACGAAGGTTAGTAGGCATCAGAAAGTCTGTTCTAACTTTTTAAAAGTTACCTAGTTACACTAACTTGTTTTGTTTGTAGGTGGTGGGAAATGCAAGTGCTGAAAATAATAACAATCAGTTTTAGCCTTTCACCTCTTATGTTACAGTAACTCTTCCTGAATATTTTTGTAGGACCTCGATGGGTCTGATACAACAGCAATAGCTCACTGGATAGATCACAAATAGTAGGACAATGATGCATTAGACTAGAGAAAGGTAGAATTACTCTCGAGATAAGAACAGGAGCTTTTAGCATATCAGTTTCCTTTTTCTCTTTCTTCTCTCATTCCTGCTTTTTTAGTAAAACAATGAAAATGAAGGAGGTTGCCAATATTGTGGAGAGTCTGACTGAAAACTGAGCAGGAGTAAAATCCATCTGCTTTTCAATATTTTGAACATGAAAAATACCTTTCATTTTGAGGGGATAAGGCAACCCACAATGACAGCTAAACTATTAATCCCAGATAGCCAGGGTGGTATTTTCCAGGAAGTCCCTTTTTGGCCCGGTAGTGGTGGGAGTTAACAGCTAGAATTTGTACATAAGCCAGAACTTTGTAAAGCAGCCAGCAGTGCTGTGTTATGTAGTTGTATAAGAGGTTATATATGGTTCTTGCTTTGTATTTGGCAAACTGTTCTCATTTAAACATTCATTTGGCATGATTACTTGAGTGAACCATATAAGTCTATTTCTTGGAGTACTAAAATTAACTTGTTTTTAGTGCTGCACAGTATCGAAGGTTAATTTAAAATATACATCGGAACTTATAGCATCAATTTACCATGTCATTTTAAAAAGGCAACTTTTATGAAAAACTTTTTCCAGGGTCACAACTTGATGTCGCAAGTCATGTGATGTATCCCTCCACAATTGTTCCGTTTTTGATTACACATGCCATTCCGTGTTAGTCAAGCAAAAAATAAGAGCTAGATAATAGAAAAGGGTCTACTGAAAAAGAGACATTCTGGACTATGAGAAAATTCTTTTTCTGTGTGTGTGTGTGTGTGTGTGTGATGGTTAGAGTTTTCCTGGGAATTTGGTGTTACTTTTAGTAGTATTTTTTTCTGTTTAACAATAATTGTGATGGCACTTAGAGGAGCAAATGGGTGCTTTATGTCATTATAAACTGAAATAAATAAATACCCTTTTTTGTTAATCTGAATATATTTAAAGGCCCTCTTGAAGAAAACCTAATCTTCAATGATACAGTAGAGACACCAGTACACGGATCATTCCTTCCTTTTTATAAATACAATTAAAGATTTTTTTTAAAGGATAGACATGCATGCCACGGCTACTAATGCCTGGAAAAGATGTTGTTGGGATTTAATGTAACTCGCTTGTCCTTTGTAGCCTTCTGTTATGCCTGTTAAAAGTCTTCCAAGTTTCCTTATTTCACATCTGGTTGAATATGTGGGATGAAATACCAGGTCAAGTATGAGGGGAAAAAAGTTAAGCCTATTTTGCTGTCACCAGAATCCAGTATGTACATTTCTCTTGAGACAGATCACTGCCCCACTTGTTCTTTTCATCAGCAAAAAAAACCAGCCTCCCATTTCCTCGGCTTAAAGTCTGATCTCAGTTACATCAGTGTATGTAAATCCAGAAAAGCGCCATTGAAGTCAAGGAAGGTACAGTAGTCCTTGTTTACTACAGCGTAACTGAGATCAAAATCGCCCCTACTGTCTCCATATCCCATTTTCTGTGCAACCATTCTTTTCCCAAAAAGCCCCCTGAGTTTGTCCTTCTTGGATCTAGAGTTATCTTTCCTCTTTCCTGTAATTTCCTCTTTTTCCTTTTTAGCTCTATTACAACATGCAGACATTTGCATCTGCCAGTGACTTTACCCTTGTCCACTTTCCAAACAATGCTAAAATGAATGGGGAAAAAATTAATTTACGTCTCATTGTGGCTGCTAATTGCAGAGTAGTTTGTCTTTCTTTTTTCCTTTTTTTCCCCTCCTCTGACGCACATGCTCTATAATAAGCTTCTGTTCCTTGGAGCTTGTGAGCCTCTATAGTAAGTTGAAACTGCTACTATATTTACACACTTTCCACATTTAGACAAAGGCTATTTTTAACTGGAGTTCTATTTGCGGGGGCTGCCAACGTCACTTTATGTTCACATGCATCTCGGGCATCATATGCTTGTTATTTTTATTTACTGTGCCTGTGCCAGCTCTGCCTTTTTTAAAGGAAGAAAGAATTGAGAGTGCTTTACCAGGCCAGCCCTTGAAAGCTCTTTTGTATAACAGCAGATACACAGATTAGGAAAGAAAAGACAACTCAGCGGTACATTTGGCAAACCTGTTTCTAATGCTTGGCTTCTTTTTTTTTTTTCCATGAGTCTAGTCACAAAGCTGTTTTCTTATTATCGCCACGTTTGTTTAAGGGGAAGCTGTTTCCGAGTATTTGTTATTCTTCTATCACTTGTAGCAGCCATTATTCCTGTGAGCATGATGCAGCATATAAAGGTATTGAGAAATTAACATGACACCATCACTGTCTGGCTGTAGTTAAAGTAAATGATGTACAAATAATGTGTTTTCTCTTTGTGTTTTTTTTTCCTTTGTAAGCAGCTGCATGCTTCAGAGCCTAAAATACAATACATTATATTTTCAGATAGCTATATTTTAAATGTAAAAAGTATTCTGAAAAATGCTGGAAACTGATCTAAAGCAGGAAAGACGTAAACAATAAAAACACTCTGCCAGCCAGGAATAGTACAAACATTCGCAGTGTGAACTTCCCCGAGTTGCTCTAATGACCTCAACTTGACCTAGCATAACTACCCTTTCTGAGGGTTAGAAGTAATTCATGCCGCAAGATGACTCGGGATGCCTGATTCATTGGATATCACCTGTATCATGTGCCTTGGATTTCTAGATACTCATATGCTTCTGCAATGATTACGGTCATTACTCTACACACATGGCAACACCATCTTTATTTACACAGAGCAGCAATCAGGGTTGGGGGTCAGAGGAGGGCAAAGTTAAAGTGAAAACATTGAATGCCTTAATGTACGATAAGAACATACAGTGGGAAGTTATTGATAGACATAGGAAGATAAAGGTAGGGATGAAGAGCTAAGTTAGAACCAACTGGATTTTTTTTTTTTTAAAGCTTGAAACCTTTTGGAAAACTTCTTAGGGTTTCAATTATTTTGGCATGCCTGTAATATAAAAATGCTAATGTGAAACCCAAGTATGCAAACCTGCTTCTACTGACAAAAGTTTAGTTTCCTGAGGGCAGTGATACTTTGACCCAATTCTGATGGCAGGACTAAGTGTGAAGATGGCTGGGCAGTGTTAATGGTCTGAGTTGGTGGCTTAGCAGAATTCTATTTTTATTTGTTTATAATTTTGATAAATTGTATCAATTTTTATTCTTAATCATTCTTTTTATTTGTATCTATTTAAATGTTCAGAATGGTGCAAAACTGTGGACTTTAAGCATTTTTTAGCAATGTAAATTTTCATAGTTGTGGGAAAAAAAGGCAGGGAGGGGTCAGGTAATTATTTAATGACAGTAGATGCCGAGACTTCAAAAGTTACAGCTTTATAACTGTTCAAACACAAATGATCATACACGTCCAAACATATACAGTAAATGTCCTTAAATCAAACTCTACTAAGTTCTCAAGTACCATGTTTCACCCTTTGCCTCGCTGTATATTTGATTATTATCAATTTAAATATTTTGGTTTGTTTGTGTGTGGTAAAATCAATATTTATCTATATTTACAGATAAAAATCTGATCCTTCCAAGCCTAGGTACATAGGATGTCCGACTACTAGATGATCAGACGGCCCTTAAGGCCTTCAGATGACATTGAAAAATGGAGATTCTGTGTTTTGTTTCTAAGATGAACGTCTTCAAATGTGTATTTCTAAAGCTAGGCTCTTAAATTCTACTCTTATACCACACCTCTTACTGTAGTAACTGAATGCCTGCAAGTAGTGCATTATGTAACTCGACTAACTTCTATATCACATGGGATGTGATTCATTTGCTCCTGTCCGCCCCAAGGGGGACTTGTGGTGCAGTAGAATGCAAGTGCTTTGATTCCATAGGATTTTGTTTGGGGGCATATGGGAGATCCTTTCTCTCAATACTATCAGGTTTTTCTTTCTTTTCTTCAGAAACAGAGAGATACTATAATTGCAGGAGGAATTAGATTTATTTATTATGGTCATAATAAGCTCCAGCTCTTTTTTTTCATCAGCTATTTACAAAGGAGGTCACTTGGTATCCTCATTTTATGGATGGGGAAACTGAATTATGGAGAAGTAAAGTGACTTTCCTTAGGTCACCCAACAGGCTATTAGTAGAGCTGAGAATAGACCACAATTCTCCTGAGTCCTGGTCCAAGGAGCTAGCCCCTGGCCAACACTGCTCCCTATACGCACTGAGCATATTACAGAAAAATAAATTAAACAGGTTGTGGTGGTTATGCTGCTCTCTGTAAGTATATGTGTTTTTTCATAGTACCAAACGCTTGCTGGCACTTAGGTACTATGTTGACAGGCATGTTAGGAATGTGTGTGTATGTGTGTGGGGGAGCAATCTTTCTAAAGAGGGGAAAAGCCATTAGTGGGGGTTTTCAGTAGTATGACTGCTTAGGTTGGCTGTGTTGTTTTGCTCAAGATTTCCCTTTAGTGGAAAGTATTTCAGTGACACAAACACCGCTAGTGGCAGCAGCAGTTGGGATATTGTGTTTCCCTACTGAAAGCCTCATTCGTGCCAGTCAAGCCTGTGTAAGTGGCACCTCTGAGAACAGCAATGGCCAACTTGTACCCAGGTCAATTAAATCGATTAAACAGCTTTTAGAGTCAGCCATATATGTGCCCCATGTGACTTTAGCCTAAGATCCTCCTCACATTTTTGGAAAGAAGAAAGAACAGTTTTCCTTGTTAATGAATTGTTAATACGTGCTGATTTTGAGGAATGCCAGCAGCAAATTGTAGATGAGTATTTGAGTCCTGAAGCATTTGTGTGTTTCCATGCACAAAGAGACCAGGCAGTGTGCTGCAGTCACTTCTGCACTGTGGTGTTAGTAGTAATATATCTCTGTAAAATTGTGGCTGGTACATAGGTCTGTTTGTGTGAGTGGTAAAATCAATATTTATCCACATTTACAGGTAGTCTGAAAATAGGAACAAATTAAGTTTTACCTTTTAAATGCACGAATAAACCTTAGTGAACCAGGCAGATTTGGATTCAGACTTGGGATCTGCGGTTTCTGTTTCAATTCAGTTCATTTTAAAGAAAGAGCCTATTTAGCCAGTTTGGGGCTGAATCCAATTAGGAATACTGCCACCTGCCCAATTCAGTAATATTTAGATCCATCTTTGTAGTCAGGGAAAGACGTCATCTTGAACCTGGAGTTTTGAATCAGGCCCCTGTTTTTCAGTCCTGTCTTTGTTTTGTTTTTTTCCTCAAGAAGGATATGATTTGGCTCACAATTTTAGTCCTTATTCAGGCCGAATTCCAATTGTAGCATTGCCAGCAATAAGCATTCCAAAATCATGAGAATGGCTAAAGAATCACAGAATTTTTTTTTTTAAATAATAAGTGTTGGATTATTTGCCTTCCCGTATTTGAGTCTTATTGAGTCATGTTTTCAAGCTTTTCTCTGCAATTCTGAAGGATAGAAATTCACTTAAAGATGAAAACTGAGCTTCTTACAAGATCAACTCCAGGAGATGGGGCTTGAATTAAAACTCCAGATATCATTAGGCTTATATGAGAAAATCACGAGCAATGGAAACGCTGCTATTAAACTCAGTGGGGATTTTGTTCAAATAAGAACTGAGGATTTGATTCAGTATACTCAATACAACTGCAGAATATGTATACTATTCCCTAAGAGTTATCAAAAACTTTGAAAACTGTTTTTTTTTAAGAATGAATGTGTTCTATAAACAAATCTTATTTTTTAAAGCAACAAACCCAAACTACAACTAGAGTTTTAGCTCCTAAACTAACTTATGGTGACACACTCTAGGAATAAACAACAGAGATGGGCTAGTGGGGCATGTAGCAAAGCAGGGGACTCTGTAAGTATTTACAAGAGATGTGACCTGTGTGGGTTTGTCTGCTGCTCAGGAAGAGGGATAGGAAAAAGTGGAAATGTCTTAGCTATGGTCAACAAGTCCATGCAGCATAAAAGCCTCAAGATCAATAATCAGCCTAACTGCTGAGCTACAGGCTATGTCTGTTTCTCTTCCTCATACCTAACAATAGCCTGATGCTCAGGGACTCTGATCTGCAATAACATTTTGGGCTGAAGTTAATTTTTCTCTGAACTGGGCCTTTTTGCTCTGAAATTTTTTAAGTTGGATTTGGTTTGCAGAGATCACTTCTCCACATGAGTGAAATGCAGCCACTTCTGGGGCTGGGTGTGACAACCTGAATAATAAGTTTTTTTTCACACAAGGCACAGTCAACTCGTGGAACTCTTTGTCAGAGGATGTGAAGGCCAAGTCTATAACAAGGTTCAAAAAAGATCTAGGTAAGTTCATGGAGGATAGGTCTATCAATGGCTAGTAGCCAGGTTGAGCAAGAATGGTCTCCCAGAAGCTGGGAATGGGTGACTGGAAATGTAATCATCAAGTATTCCCTCTTCTGTTTATTCCCTCTGGGGCACCTGACACTGGCCAATGTCAGAGGACAGGATACTCGGCATTATGGCTGTTCTTATGTTCATATGTAACACAAGTCCCCTGCATGAGAGACTAGCAGTAGGGACTGAAACTGGGAACACTGACTCTATAAGCAGAAACATCTGCTGTCTCAGCAAGAAGACCCAGTGTCAGCTTCAAGACTCTGATCGAATTATACATGTCTTTGGATTCAGTCACTTGAGGGAGACAGAGAAATACACAATATAATCATAGGTTAGACACAGCAGAGTCTTGGAACAAAGATGAAGAATATTATAGCCAACTAACCCCATTTATTTCTACTAGTTACCAGGGAGCAGGCAAGTACTCCCTCATGCAGTGCTCCTCTTTTCATTGAGGAGCAGGAGAATCTTGATGTTCCTGCTGCCCTTCTCCCCTTGACACCTCCCAGCTGTCTCTTTACCTTCCCTTTATTTTGTCATGTCTGAAAAGCCTTCCTAAGGTGCTTGAAGCAAGGATCATGTCTTCTTCTCCCCCTTTTTGAAACACCAGCATGTCTGTGAGGATTGTAATAACATCTCATCTGAAAGCAGCTGGCTACAGCAGCGCAGCTGATCCCTTGCATGGTGCCATCTTATCTTAGTGCAGTGTGGACGCAGAGTTGGGGAGAGCTTCCTTTTTTACTGACTCAGTTACAGCCTCTCTTGTAGCACCCGGGATTTATGTCAAAGTCCCCATCCAAGTGCGGCTCCAGCCTGATGTTCCTTTGCTAATAAAAGCTGATACACGCACAGCCCAAGATGGTATGGCCACAGGCCAACTTTAATTAGTTAAATCAAGTTGTACAAGGCGTCACTGATTTACTTCTAAAAAAATCTTGCTTAATTCTGTTCTTATTAAATCAAAACCTTCTGGAGAGAATAATAGCCAAATCCAACCCACACTCCAGAGCCAGGGAACAATGATGCTACCACACAACGTCCTCTCCATTGCCACTCAAGCATACGGGTTGGCATTGCTGTTACCAGACCTCAATACCACTCAGGCCATATGGACATGAAGGCATGTGACCCACATAATTGGGGGTCACTAGACTCTCCTCCATAGCCTCGCTCTTTGTCAGCCTACAAGCAGAACTTCTATACAACTCACAGGGGGCCAGAATCTTCCACAGGGGGCCACCCTACCAATGCCCCTAGTCCTTCCAGGCATCACTGAAGAAGACATTTGCAGTCCAACTGCACCACTCACAACAACTTCACAGTGAAAGCAGGTATGTTCCAGAAAGCTACAGACTTAACATCAACCGTGATAACCTTTCTTCTGAGCTTCATTAACATTGTAATGTTTTCTAAAAGAAGCATCATTTTTTTTAGTTTTCAAATAAAAAAGGAATAATTGAAGATCATGGTGCTAAAGGGATGTCCCATTTATTGGGTTTCTAGACATCTGGGATCCTTCCTGTTACCAGCAAGACACTGGCTCAGTTTGTGTCATTCTATATTCAATATGACATTGGCTCACTGGACTTCTCTCCTGCCTCTCAGCCATATTTTTTGGGGCATGAAATTGCTCACTTCTCTTTTTTTCAAAAGAAGACATCTCAGTCACCTACCCAGGGCCACAGTGATAATGAGTCACAAGCCATTTGGATCAATTGCCCCACTTTTTCTGACATTGCTTTCCCCAACTCCTTGCGTTGTCTGGAAATGTGTTCCTTCCTCTGAAGCCAACACTTTTATCCTATAACTGCACAAGTTATCTGCCATTCTCTCTGAGTGCTCCAGCACTTGACACCTGTAATATAATTTAGTCTATACACACTACTCTTCTATTACTGTGTTATACAACTGACCACCTTCCACAATCAGGAGCCTGATTATGGGACAACTCATAATGAGGAGGATTTTGACCCTTAGCTTTGTCTACACTAGCACTTTTTTCATGAAAACTTTTGTTGGTGAGTGGAGTGAAAAAAAACACCCACGAGGCTGCCACAAGTTTCATCAATAAGAGCACTGGTGTGCACAGTGCTGTGTTGGTGGGAGACACTCTCCTTTTGCCATAACTACTGCTACATTATGGGCTTGGTTTAACAATGCTGGTGGGAGAGCTACTCAGCTGTGCCATGGTAAGGCCTTGTAATGCAGTGGCCTCCCTGTGAGCTAGAGGGGGAGGCACCATTCTCTGTGCCATGGGTGGGCAAAGTCAGCCTGGACTTGCTCCTCCCACCAGAAGCTGAGAGGCAGGGCAGGAAGTAAAAAAAGCAGAGCTTGCAGCTCAGCTGGAGCCCATCGAGGGAAGGAGACAGACGTTTGCGAATCACTACAGACCTGGGTTGCTGATGCTAGCCAGCAACACCCTGGGCCAGGAGGAGACTGCTTCTGAAGGGAAGTTGCCGAAGGAACCAGACATGTTTCCCCCCGATGATCTCTGCTTCCAGAACTACCTGCCACCTCAGACACCACGGAGCTGTGGAGACTGCCACTGGCCTCATATCCCAGAGAGGCAGAGCATGACCCCAGGATCCAGGTCATGCAGATCAGTGTGTTGCAGCTGGATTCCCTGCTAACCCAGTGGCTAACACTGCCACTGTTATTGCCCTGGGCTCGGATATGGTAGAGTCCGCTGGGTCCATGTCCCGCCTACTCCTCTCCTGCCAACTCCAGTCTCAGGGTGGCAGCTTTCCCACCACAAGCCAAAAAACTTGCATTGCCTGCGTTTGGACCTGCAGGCCAGAATCCATAAACTACCTGTGTGCTCTGCCCCTGCCTGAAGGCCAGGGCCCATAAACTGCTTGGGTGTTCTGCCCTCCTTGAAGATGAGGGCCCACCACCTGCTTAATTGTTCTGCCCTGGCAGAGGGCTGAAAGCTACAGACTGCTCCTTAGCTCTATCTCACTTGAGGGTCAGAGCCAACAGACTGTTTGGTGCCCTGCCCACTGAGAGAGTCAGATGCTAACAATTGGTTTTCTAATTCCTCCTGCTATTTGACAGTCTTCCTGTTGCTGTAGTGAGGTGTTGTTGTGGTCTCCCTCTGACGCAGAGAGGGAAGGAACAATCACTACCACACTTCAGATCTGTAGCATAAACATAGCCTGTCTCAGCAATGGGAAACTAGTGCATTAATTTTATCAGCCAACAACCTATTTTGTAACCCCCTTCGTCATGGAAAAATAGGATAGCCAGTTGTCAGGCTCCAGATGTTATGAATAAAAAGCTTGTATTCCGCCACTGTTATAAGAAATTCAGTAACTGGCCTGCATATAATTCATATGCAACAGATAATTCATATGATGAATGTATCCTCTTTTTCTGTTCACAGAATGTCTGTGGGCAGAACACTATTTCCTGGGGATGGTCGTATGACAAACTAAAAGGAATAAAATAGAATAGAATTGATTGTACGGAATGCCTGTAATCTTGTTTCTGATGCAAAATGCTCAAGAAAAATTCTCTTTACATGCGTACTTAAGCATGTGAGATTAAAATTTGATTTCCACCATCATTCACTCTAGTAAACCTGAATTGTGTGAATGATTATATAAAGCAAACACAAAAGTTGTGTGCACACTAACAAAGAGTTCTAGAGCCACTTAATCATTGCAGGGTTGTTGTTGTTTTAGACAACATTCAGGTTGTTAAATGCATTTATTTGGCAGCAAAACACATGTTACCTGGAAATAATTTCAACACATTAGTATGTGTGGCCGTTACTTTCATTTGTGCAAAATATATGAAGTTTAAATTTGCTATGCTTCCGATTCTGAGGTGCATGGAAACCGTTTCTGCAATGCTGTGCACTTGGCATGGTGGAGAATGAGTGGCTGCTATCATGTATTGTCACTTTTGTATCGAGGCTTTGGCATGCCATTCACTGGAGGGAGAAAAGAAACATGTTCATGAATATCTTCCTTGCTTCCCAGCAGTCATAATGTAATAAGCCTCTGCTTTTTTCAGACTAACTCTTCATACCTGATGTCAATCATTGCTTAGAATGTGGAATCCATTTCATGTGATAAATGAATAAGGTGGCATGCCATTTCTTCTCTGGAAATTATGCATACACTTCATATGGTGAAAAGCCATTCTTCCCTCAATGTTCACATTGGTGTTTCAAATATTGGCATTTCTAGAGAAAGCAAAATGCCATTTGGAATCTGCTTAAAGGGACACAATCAAGATTTGTAGGCCCGAAATTTGATAAATGGGAATGACCCTTCCTCTTTCCTTCTTAGTCAGATCCAAAGTCCTAAAAACCTTTTATAAGTCTTTTAAAAATAAATGTGTCAATGCTTGTCTCCTAAAAGGAAGACTCTTTCTATTCCTCCAAAGGCCAGCAATTCAAACCTTTCAGCTGAGCCTTATGAAAACAGAACAGGGCATGTCTGATAGAGGGAAAGGAAAACTGCTGTTTCAGTCTCCTAGAGGTTTCTTATAAACTAGTGAGGGAAAATCGTAATTATAAACATGATCTTACAGACTTAAAATGATGCTTTGAGGATATTTATTTTAATATGCATTGATACTTAGATGCAAAAATGATCATTTTAACCTCTACTCACTACATATCTACTAGCTGCATATATTGATGCTACTCTTTGGCAATGTTCATATGTATACTATTTGGCTTGTATGTGAATATGTTTTGAAAAAATGAAACTTGAAAAATAGGGTGCGGGGGAGGAGTGCATGTCTCCTGTTTGCTAAGCATTCCCAGGCTACTACTATTACAGACATATTGAATCTCCTTTTGTATTTGACATTTTTAATGTTTAGGAATGCTGGGTTGGTTTTAAACCTACTAATATGTATAGGATTTTGCTAAGCATAGCTATAAACTCCAAAACCCTGGCAAATAAGGACTGCCCAATTACTGCCGGTGTGCAAGGCTTCGTGGGAGAGGAAGGGACCACCTCGGCCATCAAATCTCATCCCCTGCTATCACAGCACCATGTAACCCTATCCATAAACATATCAGCTTAATCTTAAAACTAGGTTGTTTGCTCCCGCTACTGCTATGGGAAAGCTGTTCCAGAAGGTCTCAGGAACGCAGCTGGGATGATTCTACTGTGTCCTTTTTGAGGAGCTATGTGGACTTCATGTAGAGACAGCCTATAGTCATAGCTGGCCTCAGAGTAGTGCTCTGCAGAATTCTGTCCTCAAGAGCAGTGGAGCCCCATCTTTTACAAGCCAGGATCCTGTTTTATAACAAACTACCATTTCAGGAAGCTTTCCTATGTAACCACAAACAAAGGAGAGTGGTTGTTTCCTACTAAAACATGTTGACAACCCCTCAATGGTCATGACACCTCAGTTCAGAATCTATGTTCGAGGGTAGGGAGGAGCAGCTGGTGCAGGAGCAAACAAGGCAGGGTTGGATGTACAGCCAGTGCATCGACAACAGTTACATGGAGAATTTGGCCAAACCTTACTCAGCAAGGTGCACTGGTAGTTATTGAACCCTGGATTGCCCGAGAAGCAGTTTCCACTCTGAGTACCTTGCTTCAGTCAGACCTGGCTCCCAGTTGAAGGTCGGTCCCTAATGGAACATGCGATACCATTTTAAATGCTGGTCCATAGAGCTGTGACAATGGACGGTGCCTGAATTCCGGCCCCATACATGAATTATGCTCGGAGACCATTGTGCTTTTACTTGTTTGACTTGCCCTCATTTCTTTTTCCTCAATTAAAAAAACAAACATATGTTAGATATTGGTACTAGAATTTTACACCTGTTGTTTTCATGCAGAATAGTAACACGTTCCTCCCAGGTGTGTTGGACTTTAAAAGTTTGTGTTGTCATGAAGTTATTTTCCTTCTCTTTTGTGAGAGATGGACAATTAAAAAACATTCCCACTATTTGTAAATTCTCCTTCTGAGGAACACAGCAGATTGCCTGGATCTTCTGGTTGTTGTTCTGGCTTCAGTTTCAGAACTGAATGCACTCCTTCTGTTCCATCTGTTTGAGTTTTGACAATGCAGTGGATAAAGCTGGAGGAAATCCCATATATAAGGATGGGCTCAGCCTCACTTTTTAAAATGGTATTTTAATTGAATAACTGGATTCAATGCAAATGGAAATGCAGCAGTGTATAGAATATTTCTAGTACTCTCCTTAAATGCAAAGTTCTCTTAACATTACTATTTACCATGAGAAATATATTTACACAATTAAAATATAATGAGCATTATATTTAAATACACCTGCTATTTTTTATTACTGTGCTTTCGTTCCAATGTTGCTTATTTTATGTATCTTTTGAATTGCTAAAGTAAACATTTGAATGCCCTAGAACTTCACTTCTGAATGCATCAATATGTATTTTTCCCATTAAATAAACAGGATGTTAATTAAGAAACAGGAAGAAAGATAAACAATGACATATTCTTTAAATAATTATTTGGTCTTCTTTTGCAATATGCTTATATTTCAATGGACAGTGGGAAAACAGTGCACTCAGATGTATACAAGAAGGGTTTCCCCTTGATTGCAGTGTCTCTGTGTGGGTACGTCTACACAGCAGCATTATTTCTGAATAACTGATGTTATTCTAAAATAACAAAGAGCGTATCTACACTGCAAGCCATTATTTTGAAATAATGGAGAGCTGGCGGACTTCTTACTCCGACTCTTGTAACCCTCATTTTACCTGGAGATGGGAAGTCAAAGGAAGAATGTTCTTCCTTTGATTTCCTGCTGTGTAGACAGCGTCAAAAGCCAAAATAAGCTATTTCGACTTAATCTATGCTATTGAAGTAGCTCAAGTTGTATAGCTTAATTCAGTTTTTGCCCTGCTGTGTAGAAGTGCCCTTAGTGTCTTTTAGAGAACAAGGTAATCTTAGAATCTTTTATACCAACTTCTCCCTTCATATTCTACCTATAACTTTATTTCCTCTCATAGGTCATATTTTGCATTTGGGTGTGTATCTTGCTTGTCTTCCTCACAATCATTGTTTCTGTTCATCTTGATGATCTTCTGCTCCAGAAATACAAAATTAACTCTTTTTTGTAATGTGAATAATCTAGTGTTTTCTGACATGGGCTCACATAAGAGCTCTGTAAAAAATGTCGTCTGGCAAGGGAATGCAATTACTTCACTTCATTAACTTGCTAACACCATAATTGTCACCAAAGAAAGTTTGGTGTCTTTCCATTTCTCAGGTAGGATATGATCACCTAAAGTGCTCAGGGAATGCACCTCCCATTTCTGTCATTGATTTGCAGCAATGTCCATTACCCACAGTGTATCTGTAAAAGAGTTAGCAAATTACTTAAGCACGTGCTAAGGTACATGTATTCCAATGAAGTTAAACACATACTTAAGTGCTTTTCTGACCCCATGCTGGTGCTATAGTTAACTCTGTTATGACAACAATTCCTTGCTGTAACAAAACATACCTCAGTATCATTAACAACATTTTAATATAGTATCTTTGTGGCTTTTTTACATACTCATCACTTCACAAAATCTGACAATCTACAATGGGCCTGCCTATCATTAGTACGCATTTATAGTATTCTTTTATATTTTCAAATGTTTGAATATTTTTTGAGAAATCTTTAATAAGTTTACTGCAGAGGGAAAAATAGAACACCAGACTGCCCCCTTGATTTGTGG
This sequence comes from Apalone spinifera, assembly GCA_030068395.1. Taxonomy (NCBI): domain Eukaryota; kingdom Metazoa; phylum Chordata; order Testudines; family Trionychidae; genus Apalone; species Apalone spinifera. Next base: position 135,677,687 of record CM057846.1, read on the forward strand.
AGTTGGGTTTTAGTTTTATGGAGGAGGGCGGAAACCCTCTCAAACTTAAATTAATTCATTCTATAATTTAGGACCTCATTCTGCAAATTCTTAATTGTCTATATAAAAAGTTTGCAGGCTCCTGTGCAAACTGTGGTTGGTATGTAAGACAAGAAGTACAGTTTGGAGGGCTATTTTGCTATTCAGGCAGAATTATGGTTTGGGTGGCAGAAACAGAAAATCTCAACACTTTGGTTTGTTTTAAGGGACAGTATGTTAAGGTTGCTGTGAAAATAGGTCTTTTCCTAAGTTTGTTTGAAGATAATTGTCTCTTTTGAGAAATGTGGAGTGTTTGCAGTGCACCCTGAAAATATATGGACCTAAAATTCATGAATTGCAGAGAATTACATTTATAACGTTGTAATTTTTAGTTAATTAGTAATTCAAATCTCTAGAAAAATTCAACACCCAACCTCTGTCAACATACCAATTTTCAGATAAAAGTGCCCCTCTGATCTGTTAACAATACAAGTCTAGATTCGACCTGAACTATCGGGTCATGACTGCCACTTCCACAATCTGTTGTTGTATAATTACAGTGGTCTGATATAGCTGCTAATCCACTTTTTGACCTTGTATTTTGTGCATCCTAGACACACTTATTAGGCTTGTCTCAATTTGGTAGTTAGTACTAGGCTATGTCTACACTACAAAGATAAGTCGGAAAAAGATACGCAAATTGCAAACCGCAATTTTTTTCGGAAAAGCAGACGCATTCCTTGGACACAGCAGAGCGGTATCCCGGAAAAGCTGTGCAGTGTAGACAGAACCCTATATGTATGTTTTGTGGGCTGATGTATGACAGCAGGGCCACTCACTTGGTAATGCTCATTCTACTTCTGTGCTGCAGATGTCTGCACAGTGACATGCCCCCTAAAAGATCAGACAAAGGGGATGGCTTGTAAATCTATTGGTCAGCCCCACACTTCATCCCACTCTGTGCTTTGGGGTTGATGGAGCGAAATCTCATGGAGAATAGGGGGGTTCAGATTAACTACTTCCTACCTCTCGCACAGCAGAATTCCTTCAGCTTTGCTGCCTAGCAAGTGGTTTGTGCCCCCAGGGAGAGGGTGGACAGGGTTTGTTCACTGGTTCTGGAGTCTGCAGGACCAAGAAAGAGACTTAATACAGTAGGCAACTTTGCTTCAATACTGAGGAAAAATAAAAGTATCTTGCGTGACAGATCTAGATAATTTTGCAAGTCTGCCTTCTCAATTACCCATTTGCTGAAGCAGTTGAAATGAGACTCAGTTTCATTCAGAAAGCGAGTCTCCTTTTATGTTTCATAATATTGTTCAGAAAATCACAGAAGTGCTGAGACACTAACAGTTGCGCTTGGTAAAGATTCCTCAGTTTCTCTGTCCTTGGCACTCAGGGATATCCACAGAGAGGGTTCGGGCCATTTTCTTTCACTCCAGAATGAATTCAGAGTATTTTCTGAGTATCAGTTACTCAAGGCTGCACTACCTTGCCATGAAATACACTCCCAACTAACTATTGTGAGTGGTCTGATAAGAGACAGATCATTGTGATTATAAAATAATGCCTACTTTGTGTAGGGATAAAACTGTTAAGACTATTATCTTTTTAGGGGGCCACGGCTAGTTTTTGGCATCTTAGACAAAGGCCCTGGTTCTGATTTCACTTACTCTGAGGTAAATATGCAGTAACTCCATTGAAAGCATTGGTGTTTACCACGTAAATCTAGTGTAAGGTCAGAATTAGACCGCAGATGACAAACTGACTCTTGGTTCCGTCAAGCAGAGTTCTGGAAGCAGCATGCATTTTATTTTTAACATTATCTAACTTAACAAGGGATTTCTAGGGTATTTTCTCCTTTAACAGCCACATAGTGCACTTTGGTGAAGTTAATCATGTGCAGCCTCAGGTGACTTCTGCTTGTGCCTTCGAGTTTATTTTCTAGCCTTACTTTCATTCTCCCTTATTAATAGATATGCTGAGGTTTCAGGGGAAGCTTAACTGTCTAGAAGCCATTTCTCTTGAACTAGCTGTGACACATCCCCGCCTGATAGAAGGCACTCACTTTCCCCTCCGAGGGGTGTCTGGTTTCATTGGGAGTCCTCTCAAACTCTGGCATTGCAGAAACAGGTGCCCATCAGATTTTGTTCAGCTAGGAAGCACTATGTACTCACTCTAATTACAAATCCCGTGATCTGGCTCTACTTGCAGCTTGATACATATTGCTGTATGTAACCTCAGGCGGAAATTTTTTTTATTAATGGAGATTTTTCTGGAGTTCAAAACACCTGATCCTTGCGTGAACATGGAGACAGGACTGCTATTTTAAAAATATTTTAAAAATCCTTTAAGAGCACACCCATAGCCGATAGATCCTGTTATGTTTGAGTCAGATATTTTATTTTAATGTTTGCAGCACTTGCAGAACAAAGATCTATGAGCCTGACTCTGTTTCTTATTGGTTCTAGATATTTTAGAGCCTCCTATTGTCTCAAATGGTAAAAGGTTATCTTCTTGGTGCAAAATTTTCTGGGTTCCTTTTCCCATGGTGGCTGTGAGGCAGAGTGGCTTGGGCTGCTTACCTGTGACCACAATGACTTTTTTTTTTCATTTCATTGCCTCAATTGCTTGTGGTTTGAAAGTGTAATGAATTTTTAACACCTGCTAATGAAATAAACAGCTGGCATACTCCATGGCCAAGGTCTTACGTACCCTGTGACCTGTCTGGATTCATTTGATTAGTCACAAAGACATTGATCCTGTGGAGCAATTGAGCATCCACAGTTTTGTTTGGTTTCAAAATGGGCTGAAGGTGACCAAAAGACTGAGTCTATATTGTCAAGAGGTGACGCCATGAATGTGAAATGTAAACTGTTGTTCTTATAACAGCTGTTAAATACAAATAAAACACACAGGCATCCATAGACAGATATGCCAGTGGATGTTTTAGCCCTCCTGAAATGTGAGCTAGACATACTATCAACCATGAACATCTACTTTATCCTTCTCTTCGGCACACTTTATTTCAGCCATGTCTCATGGTTACAGGGCTAGTGCCGCCTCTTGTCCCAGACTGTCAGGCTTCCTGCCTTTACCTATCTGGAGATGGGATTTCACAGTTCTTACATCTCTAGACCAGGATCTGGACTATGGTAACCTGTGTGTCAGCCATGATTATCCTACAGGTCTGACCCACTCTAGCCTTGTCCCTCTTAAATGTTTGCTGAGAGGTGGCTTATCTTGTGCCATTCTTTTCCTTCTTTCCTATTTCAACAGGGCAGTCCTCTACTTAACCCAACATATTCATACAATGAACATCCCAAAAGGCAGGGCACCATACAGTATTCATAAATCAAGATAGAGAAGCTCCAAACCCATTACACCCCTGCTTTATGCCAAATGTTTTGCCTTTTGTATGAGCTTTATTTAACTTTTGGAGTAGGGAAACTGTGGGTAGCGGGGGGAGGTTCTGTGTCAAGGATATATTAGGCTTCAGAGTGCTATTGGGTGAAGAGTCACATGGAGAGTCTGTGTGGGGCCTGTTTGCTGAATATCTTTCTGGCCCAGGTGAATGAGAATGGTTAATGCACAGTCTTTTCTATTAACTTTCAGCACACATTCCAATTGGCACAAAGCCAATATTAGAAGAAAAGGGTGGATTTTATGTACCAGCAACAGTCAACTGCAGGTGATATTTACAGAAACAATGAAAATTGTGAGATATTTTGAAACTTATTATATAACATTTCCCATCGTAATAATATTGACTGAATGGCAGGTGTGAGTATCAGCTTCTCCCACCTTGTGTGAAATCCCTAGAAATTACAGGTGGGAGAGTGATATACTTCTGTCTTAGTTATTCACAGAGGCAAAAGGGGCAAGTGGGAGTCCCTTAGGCCTTCACATGATCTAGATGTGTGAAGGTGGTTCCCTAGCCCTACACTACATGGATAAATGGTCATTTTTGGTCTGCATGTTTATTTTCTCTTATAGAATGAATTGTTCAGAATGTGAATGAGCTGGAAGGTGAAGGGCAGTTCTGAGAAGATAGGATGATGAGAATGAGGAGATGAACCTGAGGAAGAAGCTGAATTGCAAAAAATATTGCCCATGTCGTCTTCTCTGGTGGATTATCATGTGCTAGTTGACATTTTAATGTAGGGCTACGTCTAGACTGGACCCCTTTTCTGGAAAAGGGATGCAGACGAGACAAGTTGGAATTGCAAATGCAGCAGGGATTTAAATTTTCCCCGCTCCATTTGCATGAAGGAATAAGGGATCTTGCGGAAAAGGCTTTATTTTCGCAAGAGCTGCGTCTAGACTGGCGCTTTTTTCCATCAAAGCTCTGAGACGGAAAAAAGCGGCAGCCATGTTCATACAAATGGAGTGGGGAAAATTTAAATCCCCGCTGCATTTGCAATTCCGACTTGTCTCGTCTGCATCCCTTTTCTGGAAAAGGGGTCCAGTCTAGACGTAGCCTAGAAGTAATGTACCCTAAGGATTATCCGAATTTTCATTTGGTCTCTGATAGGATTGCATAAAAGTTGCACATGCGCCATTTTTTCAGAAACAAAAGCTGCATTTGTGTGTGGGAGTAGATGTGTGTGTATACCAGATTGTTGGCACACCGCAAATTTGGAGTGTACACTAAATGGTGGCCCATTGAAAAGTTGAACCAAGGTGCCCAGTGAGCAAGGAAATGTGTTGCAGAGGTGAAATGAATATACGGTAATAAACAATACTTGTAGCCCAGGATCTAAGTATAGCTTAGAAAGAATTTGAATCATCTTCTGAGCAGCTCCAACTTCATTTACGTGGCTAGTGTTCAACAGCCTAGTTCTTTCTATTGTAGATTGTGGCTGCCTTATGAGATAATGATATTTCTGCTGCACCTTTCATTCCAAGAAACCCAAAGCACTTGACGAATGGGATTCCATCTAATCATCTCACCTTGTCACCTCCCCCTAGAGGTTCGTAGACACTTCTGGCTTGAAACATAGTGACTGTTTTTAACACATTCTTGGAGAAATGTCTGAGCTACTTAATGAGCTTGTGGTGGCGTGAATGGAAAAAAAAATCCTTCTGTTAACCTCTTCACTGCTGAATATATGTACACTCCCCTGTGGAAGGAAGTCTGTGATTTTGTGCTGAGAGATCCTATAACTGTTGTCTCTTTAAGAGATCCTAGGGAAGTTTATATTATGGAGGTAATCATTCTGACTGCATAGCTAAGGATGCAGGAGCTAAGGAGCAACATATATCCTTTCCACCTAGACACCACTTAATACCAGAGATTTATTTTTTCTGAAAATAGATTTTTTTCCTGAAAATATGTTTTTCCGTTGAATAGGTTACCAGTGAGATCCATATAATATGACCCATTCTTGGTTTTTTTTCCCCTGGTTTTATATTTCTTTGGGGCCTTCCAATTTAATACTGTTAACAGTTGAAAACATCAGACTTAACACACTGATCGATATTATTTGTGTGCCAGATCTGGGCCCCTTTTCCTTCCCTTTTGAACCATTCTGGCCCTCAAGATTTTTCCCTGATAAATTAACCACTTCAATCCTTCTATATCTATATATGAAACTGTATAAGAAAGAGCATGAACCTAAAGGGGAAAAAAAAGGGAAAAGAGGAAAAAGAATGAAAAGAATGTGTGTAATTTGGATGGAATCCTTTATTGCCTAATTAATTTTCATTTATCCTAAACTTGTCTATTATTTGGGGAAAGTGTAATACCGGCAGTTATTTCCTGAAATACTATCAGTTTTCTAATACAAGGGAAACAGTCCTGTGAGGTTTCAGGCAAAGGACTCTGCTATCTTTGACACCAGTGTACCACATATAATACACTTCATCAGCAGAAGTGCACTTCTAGTTCACCTTTTTGTGGTTTGTGTTTCATTAAAATTCTGTGAGAACACAGCTGATATGGGGGGCATGTGGGGTCATGTCCAGTGTTTCCTCTAAGATTTCCCATCCGTGAGCAGAGTGAGTTTTGTCTTGTGCCCCACCATTGACATTATGTGTGCTTATTCGTATGTGCAACACTGCGGGGACACACACACATTGTTCTAAAAGAAAAAATACCAAGGAATAATTAACAAGGTGCATGTGCCAGCACCACAGGAATCAGGGCAGGGGGTAGGAGGTAAGATGGGGGCTCAGGCCAGGGGGCGCAGGATTCAGGGCAAGGGGGAGCTCAGGGTGTGGGGCTGAGAGGTTGGGGAGATGGCAGCTCCTTGCTGGGGAGGATGGAGCTGGACTGTCCCTTCTTCCGGTGGTTCCTTGTAAGGGCTGGGTCCAGGACTAGGCTGCTCTTCCCCCTCCCCCGCCCAGGAAGCTGCTTGCTAGGAGGGCGGGGGCGGGGGAAAGGCGGACCCCTAGCCAGCCAGCAGCTCTTTATGGGAGAAAGGGCTGGGGTTGGGCTGCCTGGCTCCCTTGAGGTGGGAGCTGGGGCTGAGCTGGCCAGTGCTCCTATCTAGCTGACAAGCAGGTCCTGGAGTAGTGGGGGCAGGGCTGCTGGCTGGCGGTCACCCACCTGGACAGTGTTGCACCACCACCCGCCACATGGCAACTCCAGCTGCATTAGGGGATGCCCGAGCAGCTGCCCCCGGTGGCTGGCAACACAGCTTCAGCCCCGGCCGCCCAAGAAGCCACTCCCAGCCATGCAGCTCCAACTCTGGCTGAGGCCACCGAAGTAGTTGCCCCTGGCCACAAGGCTCCAGCCTCAGCCAGGGCTGCCCGAGCAGCCACCCCCAGCCACCCGGGCGATGGCATCCTGCATGCTATAGGTAGAACCGAAGCTGGTGAGGAAGCCGCAGCAGGGACAGCCTCACCGCACCCCGGCTCCAGCCATAGCAAACAGGGCAGTCGGCCCGCTGTCACATGGCCGCACCAGACCACCACCACTACCACTCTCACCCTCCGGCCCAGCCGGAAAGTGAGTGGTGCTGAGTGCTGCTGTGCAATGCTGCAGGTAAGGTGTGCGGGCCTAAAATTTGTTGTGCACGGCTGCAGCTTAGAGGGAACCCTGGTCATATCCTCTCCCTCTCCCCCGCTGATTTTAATTGCTGAAGCCAGGTGTTCTCAATCTGCCTTCCTTCTGTGCAGGAATGGGTTGCCTCTCTGTGAGAACATAACGTATATATTCATACAGTTATGCAATTAGTTATCACAGTTGCTGATTTTCTGGGTGAAGTCCTCACTTCACTGAAATCAATGGCAAAGCTCCCATCAACTTAAGGGTAGGGGGCAGGATTTTACTTTTTGTTTCTTATGGAGCTGACCTCACTCCCACTGAGTTTCTGGAAATTTTGGATTCCAGTGGGAGAAGAAGCAAGCTTCTTTCTATCAAGAGAGGTGGCTGTACTTCAGTGACGAGTGATGTGATTATTATACATTCCCTTCCCCTCCTCACAGGCATAGTGCGAGGCTCAATACGTGTTTGCAGAGTGCCATGCAGTTCTCAGATAAACAGCACTATTGGACAAAAGGGTGGCAAGTATTTTACAGTCTAGAACGGCAGACACCTACATGGCCAAAAAGCAGTCAGGCTGCACTCGCACAGCACAGGTACAAATTTTCTAAGGTTACAGTAAAAGAGGCTTGTAAGCAGATATAAGTTAGTTTCCCTCTTTAAATCGCTGAATGTCTTTATATCTGTAGTAAGGAATGCTATAAAAATCACCACTTTTTCACCAAATTCAAGTAAAATCGTAGGCAACATAAAAAGGGGAACATGTGAGAATTCCCCCAGATGTTCTAGTTGTTAAAGTCGCACAGATGTGCACATATTCTTGGGTATTTTTAGGTTTCTAAGAGATCTGAAACACTATAAAATCTCAACTGCTTTTTCACTCTGCATTTTGTAAGCCCTGCTTGGTGGCACGCATTCCTGTTGGCATCATGCCAAAGCAACGGCTGAATAATGAGAGACCCTGGCACTTGCATGTATTTTTCTGAAGCTACCCAAAAAAAAAAAAAGAGTTTCAACGATGTGTAACTCAATATACCCATAAAAATCCCTACCCAATAGTGTTCCCTCTAACTTGTGCCAATATTAAAAAGATAAAAATCACTCATCCACAGTCTTGAGATAGTCAGTATCCCTGAAAGTAGTTAATCCCTCCTCGTAAACCACACAAAAATACTCCTCTGACATATCAAATTACAAAAATTACTTTGTTTCTCTTAAGGAGCCAGAGACAGAAATGACAAGCCCTTCTGCAATGAATTCAGACTTACGCTTGTTTCCTATAGAGATTGGAATCTGAATTTCACCAGGTATGCTGGGCTGCTGTCACTCAGATCAGACTAATGTACAGTATGTACATCGTTTTAGACTCTCCACATCTCTTTTCATATCAGCCTATCTTGTATTCTGTTATTTTTCACTATTTTGCTATCTTCTTTTCATCGGCCTGAGACATAAAGACACAACCCACTCTTTCCTTTCTGAATGTTTCTCTCTCATATAAACCACAACAAGGCATGAGTCTCATCCTCTTCACTGGGAGCATTTGCTGGGTGATTTGATCAGCTTGCGATGTGCCTAGTTCATGTGCAGTGCCAGTGGGAGAACAGTTACTGCTTCACCTCGCCTGGACTAACCTAGCTGAAATGCAATGCAAGACTCCAAAACTGTCCTTCCATGGGTCACCCCCTTCTCCCCGCAACCCAGGTGTAAAGCCCTCAGAACCAATATGGGAGGTTCTTTCTGAACTACTGCCATCTGTGGAGTGAGGTGTCTGCCAAGCTATTTTTACAAGTGATTTCTTTTAAACTCCTCTAACTCTGTCCTATCCACATTGCTGCTCATGTGCAAGAGCAGCAGTGTGGTTGACAGGGAGAGGGACACAGTCCAGGGCAGGTGGTATAAGCCATGAGGCCAAGTGACACACATGCAGGCGATGTGTCAGGCAGCACAACTGTGTCTTGACATGTCAGGCTGATCACTAATCTGACATTGAGTCTGTTTCTCAGTAAAAGTGCTATTTCTGGGAAAGATTCCTTTGGATCTAGAAATCCATGATACATAGATTTACAAAGGGCGCCTGGGTACTATATTTTCATTCCCCGTCAAAATGCTGTGATCCAGGCTGAACATGCTGCATACCAGGCAGTATTATATAAAGAGCTTTTTTATCAATTTCTTTAAGTGAAGTGCTTGATGTAATGATATGTTGCAATGCTAATTTGCTTGCTTCTTTGCTTTTATAATGCCTAAAGCACCTGTTGTGAACATCTGGGAGACTGTGCAGAATTAAAACAATAATTAAAATACTACTGGAAGCCCAGGCTACCGCCTCCTGCTCCCACTCATACACCAAGTCTGGGATCTATCCCATCTGTTTCCCCAGTTGTCTGTCTGGTAGGGGCAAGAGGACAGGTCCCACTTCCCCCAACTCCAGTTGGTTGTTAAAGACTCAGTCCCCCTGCAAGCACCTGTCTGGCCTGGGAGATATTTAAAAAGTATGTTATTTCTGTTTCTTTTTTTAAATTGTTCTGGCAAGGATCCCAATCATCAGAGTCCCAGCCCAAGTTACAGTGTCTCAGATATACACACTAGCTAGAAGTCTAGCAGGTCCCTGGATGAGCAGCTGGAGTGTGTGGAGCACCTCAGTAATAAGCTGTACGTAATGTGACCGCGGGATATTCTATGGTGCTCAAAGGGTACTGCAATATTGGGCTTATGAAAACTGCTCTGCTGCCTGAACCACAGACTCTTGGTACAGCTGCTGTTCTGACTGATAACTAATATTTACATGGTACCAGAGGTATTTTTTGAATACAAAAAGAAGAAAATCCATCATGGTGCAGCATAAGGTATCTGGGCTTCTATGTATGCAAACAAACTTCTACTATAACTCCATCCATATTGTATGGATTGCATTTGGAAAGCTTCCAGAGGGACATTGTCAACTCCAAAAATCACTTCTGTCCAAAATCTTTTTCCCTGACAGCATTGCAAGATATACCCAAGATTACTATAGCTGTAAGAGATTAGAGAAAAATAGTGTTCCCTCCACCCCTGGGTTTTTTTTCCAGTTTGTTTACTTTGTGCAGGTGACAGAATTTCACTTATAGTCAGTATCTCCGTTTCCCCTGTGTGGTCAATCACTTCCCCCTGTTGTTTGTTTGACTCGCTCACATATCAACAGGGGAAAGAAAGACATTTTAAAGAATAGGAAAACAGGATTTAAAACCATAAAAATTGGCAGGGGATTCAAGGGCAGGTGAAGTGCCCACAACTACTTTTACCTCATTTTTTGAAGCTGACTGGATTCAGGCTGATGGCATACTTTTTCAGCAGAAATTTATACCTGATCTTATAATAGCTCATGCAGCTAGAAGCTGAAAAACAAGAAGTAGCATTACTCCCTGCCATAAGCAATGGCTCTTTTTAAAGTATGGATATATTTTGCACTGAAGAAAGAGACAAAAAATACATATTCAAACTTTTGATACACAGAAAACAATTCACCTCTCCAAATAAGAAACAAGACACATTTCATAAAAGGTGTGTCTTGCTATGGAAATATCTTTGAAGATCTGGGCCTTCGGGTCCTTGTTACAATATTTACATCACCATTTAGAGAAAAGCACATGGGTAAATTTCAGAAAGCTTCCTTTGACTTTGTACCATCAAAATGAGTGACTTTCAGAACTGTAAGAAATAGGTACAGTGTGCTCACACTTACTTTTTCAATAGGAAGCAGTACACATTTCACACCTACTGTTCATCCAAGTAGCAAGAAGCCCTATTTAAGGATGTATGTGAATTTTCAACAGACTCTGAGTGCAAACTGTATAGTGGTATGTTAAAAATTTTGGAATTATGGAAAGAACAGAAAAGGCAACATCTGGAAAAGCAGAGCACTGCTAGGCACTATTGTCATTATGTTGATCAGGAAAATTCAGGGGAGAACTTGTTGGTAAGAGCATCTTGTGGCTTCTATAAAAAGAGGTGACTCATACAAGCAGCCAATAAAAGGATATATGCTATGTGGCTTGAGTATGGCCATGCTAAAGCACCATGTAGCATGTCCCTTAGCACACACACGAACCCAAGATATTTTAGAGGGTTTGTCTGAACTGCTGGAGATGGCTCTGTGTGAAAGAGACTTCCTATATCTGAAATCCCTGCTTATGTAGCACTGGGCAAGATTTGAACTTCCCTCTGAAGTGCTTAGTGCTCTGGTTCCTATGCAGCGTATTACTAAGTCCTTGTCTACCCAACAGACTTCGGTCAACTCAAGGCAGTTTATGTCTGTTAGGGTGTGTCTACACAGCAGGGCTTAATGCAGATAAACTACACAAATTGAGCTACATCAATTGTGTAGCTTATTTTGAAATTGAAATTGGGAACATCTGCACAACACTTATTTTGAAATAGAGCACTCTTCCTCGAACTTCCCTTACTCCTCGACAATGAGGGTTGGAGTAAGAAGTTCTCCAGCTTTACAGTCTTTCGACATTATTTTGAAATAACTGGCTGCTGTGTAGACATGAACGAAGTTATTTTGAAATAACACTAGTTATTTCAAAATAATGTTGCTGTGTGAATGTACTCTTAGTGTCTGTACTAAAATTTCAGACCCGCCACATAATATGCCTACTTAACAACTCCATTTCCATGAAAGGCAAGAGCCAGTGTTGATGTAGTTAGATAGATGCAGAATCACTGGAAACACCACATTGCTTATATCAACTGTTGCTGGCTTTCAGAAGCCATCCCACAATGACCCACGCTGACAGGTCAGTTGGTCAAATGCTCCTGGAGAGGATGAGCACCATCAAGGCAAGGTGCAAAGCATAGACATGCACAAGTGATTTAATTGTTATCATGGCTGTAGGCCACCGTAAATGTGGTTGATAGTTCTGTAGTCTAGATATGCCTTAGGGAGATATTTGATATTTACAAAACATTGTCATTTTTTAAAAATTTCCTTTAAAACAAAGTGATAGAAAATTTGAAAACAACTTCAGATCACCACAACTAACCTTAGAAATGCATAAGGATATGTCTAGGCTGAACTCTTTTTTTTTTTGGGGGGGGGAAGAGAGGAGGAGTGTAGAGTACATATAAGCATAGCACAGATATTAATAGCAGCGTAGCCAGTGAGTTGTGGTTTAGGCAAGTAAAAATATGCCAGAAGGGTATGGGTATAAATGTGAGGACGTCTCCCATGGCTCCCTGAGCATCCTGCCTCTCAGCTGCTGAAGGCTTTCCCCTCAACAGAAAAAAGATTCACACAGCAGAGAAAGTCTCTGGAAGAGGGAAAGTCTGGTCACCTCCCCACTGCAGGGAAAGCATTTGCTCCCATCGACTTCCCACTAAGAAGATGGTGCCAAGCTCAGTTTAAGGTTAGCCAACTCTAGCTACGTTATTTGCGTAACTGGAATTGACCTGGCCTTATACAATATAACAGCTAGAGTGGGGCAGTAGGCCTACACTAATGCTCCCACTGTTGCTACCAATACTGGGAAATGGAGCCAGTGGTTAGAAAATATACCACCTAGGGTACAATACATTAAAAAAAATCCACAGGTGACAAGCCCCTTTGGCTGAGCAATTCCTCTAATCATTGTTCAAAAGGCACCTGTGTGCCGCATGGCACAGGTCTAGTCTTGCAAAGTGGGGCCATTACAGTGTTATATACATTTCTACAGTGGCTCAAGGGAACAAGTGCTGTCATTCAGCATAAGGGCCATGAGGTGGAATCCTCTCCTCTGGTGTGTTTAAAACAATAGTCTCCACCGCACGCATCATTCGCCCCTTTGGGAGAAAATGAGAGCAAGAGAAAAGAACTGCATCACAGCCATTAGTCGTGTTGCTTAATGCACTATGGTGCTCCGGCTACTATGGGATCGGCACAAGGACCTACAAAGAATTGTTAGCCATGTGTAGTTCAGCCAGCATGTACTCAACCAACTTCTACACAGTTGCAAATATTTGAGCATATAATTCAATTAAGGTACCCAGAACAGTGGATGCTCAGGTACTATGGACCAATTTAGGCATACGTGTTTTAATTAGACATGACCCAGGGCAGATGGACTTGATCCCTTTGCTATAAGGATTGCACTGTTGACTTTGATATTTATCTTTCACCTTGAGTTTACCCCAGAGTGCATTCTTCCTTTTCAGTAACTTGATCATGCAAAGCAGAGAGAGCTTTTTCCCCATGGCAGCCTGTATGCAGTTCATTCACATCTGGCAACTCTTGTGCTTTCTCTCTTCTTTGTCCTCACGTTCTGCAGTGACATACCTGACAGATTCCTCTGTGATCCCTAGGGAGTGGTCTGCTGTGACAATTATGTTCTGTGGCAAGCTCTCAAAATGTGTCCATAAACTCAGCAGCACTGCTCTTGAAGAAACTCAAAACATTCCTGTTTCTAAAGCATCTATACAGGATGGGATTTTTAGACTCGCTTGTCAGTTTTACCGAAGGGGCTATAAAATACATTTCGAAACTGTAGCAAATATATATCATTGCCAAAATCTGGCCTATGTGCATGACCAAAGCGAATAGGGCAGCGAATCATTTTATGTGCAGCTTGTAACATCTTTTAGCTCTGAACTTTGCATGCCACAAACAAATGTCATGCAATGCCTTCCTGTAGTCATGTATGAAAATAACGTATTCTTGCTAATTTCTAGTTTTCCAGGTGGTCGGACATTTCCCCTTCTAACTGATGTAGCTCAGAATGTTCAGCATGAATTTTGTTATGGGAACATGATATTCCCTTAAATCTCTGTTAAGTCTTGAATATCCTTTTGTGTTAGATTTTGGTGTGATGTTCTTTATGAGTGTTTTCTTGTCACTGCACTCATAGATTCTTAGTAGCGCTATTAACAGAAAATAATTTTCAAGGAGATCTCAGATAGCATTGAAGTGCTGCTCATAGTCATTAAAGCGGAAGTTCCACACCATTTTCTAGTTCTTCAGATATTGATTTTTTAATCTGGTTGGTTTGAACCTTACTGCTTTACTAGGAAACAGTTTAGAAGCCTTTTAAGTAGTCCAAACTCAGCTGTTTTACATTGAAGAATCATGAAACTGTCTTAACATTTCTTAAGTGTTTAAACACAGAAATACAGTAGATGCTCCGTTATCCAGCATTCAATTAACCCGCACTTCTGGTATCTCCCAATGCAAATCTTCAATCTCATAATCAGGACTAGTATATTGCCCAGGAGGTTATGCAGTTGCATATTCTGAACTCTACTTTTATGCAAAAAAGGCAGAAGACAAATAAGCAAGCTGGTATCAGATTTATTCAAAAAAGGAGCTTCTGGGGAGTGTCATAGGATCATTACAGATTCAGCCCAATCACCTACACATTCTACATCTGCAGTGATAACTGATGTTGATAATGATGACCCTCAGGCACTGCAAGATCCAGAAATGCCTTCTGAATCATAAGGAAAGATTAAATTATGTTCACATACATATACGTGATCTGGGTGTACACCATGCGCTATCCATAGTGATATGTAATATATCTACTGCATAGAAAACATGACCTGTATGCACCTAAGTTCTTCAAGAAACCAACCACTCTGCAGTGCAGTATTACTACTGGATTGGCGAATGCCTGTATACTATTTTATACTTTATTCATTTTATTATATTCCAATTCTTTGAAAATTGGCATACCATTGGTAAGTATAACTCTCAGTTAATCAGATTATTTGATCAACTGGCACCCCCCCATTCTCCCAATAAGCCAGAAAACAGAACTTTTACTGCAATATAGACATCAGTACAACCATCTAAACAACTTGGAAACCAATCTGCTATTGGAAGCTTACCAATCTATTGTCTCCAGACTAGAGCTGATCAAAAAAGTTAGATATAAAGACAAGAAAATGCATATTTTTCCATGAACATTTTCACTAAAAATAAGAGAGATTATTTTATTTCCTCACTAAAGCCAATTAAAATCAAAGCCCAAAACATTCCAACCAAATTTTTATTTTCATTTTGGTCATATATCCATCATCTGGCTGAAAAAAGATTTCACTGGAAAAAATTCAACCAGCTGCATTCCAGACATAACTAGGTTCAGGCACACACACATTTAACTGGATTCTTTGTTACTGTGTTTCCTCTTTGACCGCTAATGCTTAGCCAACTGGAACATCATCATGGTGCTCTATTTAATTGTTATTCTGGGCTAATTTTAAGGCATGCTGTATGTATAATCAGTGTTTAATTGTGAGCATAAACACTGTCCAAGAAATTCTGAAAATCTATCTAACCTGTGATGTTATGGTCCTGCAGTGATTTAGCAAATCTTGTCAATGTAAAACTTATAAATTCCATTTAGTATTATTAATGCTGCATATGGGTAAGCCCTTATGACCGTATTTACTGTATTCTTATCACATATATTTAGATTATGTCCATACTACAGTGGCACAGCTGCAGTAGACGTTGTAACCCTATAGTGTATACACTCCCTATGTCAATGGAAGGGTTTTTTTCCGGTCCCTGTAGTTAACGCACCTTTAGCTCTAGCTGATAGGTTGATGGGAGAATCCTTCAGTTGACCTCACTAAGGGTGAGATTAACCTAATTCTGATTTTTTTTCTGGCTCTGAGTGATATCAGTAGCTGGAACTAAGTTTTAGATATAGGCCATGCCTCAGACCCCATATGCTAGGAGCAGGGAAGTAATGCCTGAATGTCCATCTTGGAACAAGACAGTTGTTAAGGGCTGTCAATAAGTGAATAGGACATGTCTGAACAGAACGGTGGGATGGCTGAAACTAGGAAAACCAGCTTTCTCCAAATCTCTAGAGGCGAAGGAGTGGAAAAGGATCCAGGCTGAAGATGCTGGTAAATAACTTCACTCCTCTGACACAAAGGAACTCTCTACAATAAAGGCAAAGCTACTCTGTGCAGGAGACAGAATTCCTAACTGAATCCCCCCAGGGATGCAGGACCATCACAAACCTCACCACTTTCCAAGGAGCATGTCTGTAACTTGCCTTCTCTAACAATATTTATAGCAATATGTATATTTAAAAAAGCAAGCAACAGCCAAGCACAATCAAAAACAAAAAAGGAACAGCAACAAAATGAAAAACGTAAAAGCCTGCTGAATGAAGACATTCCATTGCATGTGCTGCTACCCCTGGGGAAAGGATGAGAGACCAAAAAACATGTGACAAATGTGTAATCACCCTTGCTTAACACTCTACTGGAAGCCACTCAGGTTCGACAATGATAAGAACCTAAATGGAATAGAAATTCCCCAGGAGGGAAACAAAGAGACTGTATAGCCCTTTAAAAATACAAAGGCTGATGCCTGGTCTACACCTAAAACATAAGTCAATCTAGCTACTTGGCTTAGGGGAGTGAAAACTTCACACCCCTGAGAAAGGTAGTTAAGCCAACCAAAACCCCTAGATAGACACCACAAAGTCAGTTGAAGAATTCTTGCACCACCTCTTGAAGTGTACCCCTTCTGTGGCTGTGTGTAGTATAACATAGCCTGCTAAGTTGGGAGGACTAACAAAGGGGCAGGTTTCTGGAACAGGGGAAAACTTTTTGATAACAGGAGCCCACAGGATATGATGGGTTCTGAATGTTGGGGTGAGAGGGGAAGAGACTGACTGACTCCATGTTCTCAAGAAGAAGCAATATATAGGAGGGATGGGGGAGAGGAAGGATCCTGGATGCCTTAGATGACTGATCAAATCCTAAAGAGCATTTCAGGGTAGGGAAGAAATGGAGTCAGGGATCTGTTGGTCTTCCACATTTTTGTGTCTCTTAGGCTTTTTACAATGAGGAGCGGTTGCAAAGTCTGGCTCTATTGGCTTCACACATGCCTGAAGAGAGAAACTGCAAACCAAAGGGTCCACAAGATCAAAGTTCTGGGGAGGGAGCGACTAAGCTATCTTAAGGGTCAGCACTGGTCCTTGGGTTGGAAGGGTCAGCTTCCATGAAGGAGTTCAGAGACATATACGCTATGTCTACACTGCAGGCTTCTTGTGCAAGAACTGTTTTGCTGAAGAGTTCTTGTGCAAAAGGTCTTCCACAAGAGTGAGTCCACACTGCAATGTGCTTTTGTGCAAGAGATGTGCTTTTCTGCAAGAGCGTCCATGGCAGTTTGGACGCTCTCTTGTGCAAGAAAGCTCTGATGGCTCTTTTAGCCATAGGGGTTTCTTGCGCAAGAAATTCATGTTGCCTGTCTACACTGGCCTCTTGCACAAGAACAGTTGCGCAAGAGGGTTTATTCCTGAGTGGGAGCATCATAGTTTTTGTGCAAGAAGCACTGATTTCACACATTAGAACATCAGTGTTCTTGCACAAGAACTCTCCGCCAGTGTAGACAGGCAGCATGTTTTTGCGCAAAAGTGGCTGCTTGGTGCGATCTTGCACCAAATGTAGACACAGCCTTAGTGATTTCCACTCTTTAACCACCACCTGGACTGGCAAAGGATTCCAGCTTCCACTGGATTAGCAAAAAGACTCCTCATGGAGTCTGCTTTAGGTCTGTCCTTAAAACAAAGGGGGAAAGGGGCAGGTTGGGCTAGTCTTACAGCTCATAGCTGGTAGGTGTGCCGCAGGCTGACTCAAGCCCTTTTTGTGGAAGAGCTCTTGCGTAAGAGGGCTTATTCCTTTGTTGGGAGAGGAATAACTCTTCTGGAAGAAGGCCTGTTTTCCAACACTGTACTGTAAATTTACTTGTGCAAGAACGTGCGTGCAGTGTAGACGCTCTGCAAGTTTTTGCGCAAGAACGCACAAAAAGCCTGCAGTGTAGACGTAGCCAAAGTCTTACTCCAGGAAGTGTGCCAGAGAGGCCAAAGAAAGAGACAATACTGGAGCCTATTCAATGTTTATCCTGATTTGCAGTTTCAAGGCTACTTGTGCGTGTTGGAATTCTGAATGCTGAAAATACCCTTGGCACTTCAGGAAATCCTCCAAATTAGGAATCACAAGATTAGGGCCTTGGCAAGCCCCAGGTGGCCATTGTCTTTAGAGAACTATGCAGCTATGGGGAATATAATCCCTTTGGGGGTAGCATGGAGGCAAAAGATCTCTGAACAAATCCCCCAGCCCTTTGTAGAGATCTCAAGCCCAGCTGGGAGTTACCCATATAGCTCACACCTTCTGTTTGAAAAGGCATTCCCCACAGCAGGTCCTATAAAGGCAAACAAAGTACTCAGTCCCTGTATAGGAATGATTCCAGAGAAGCCCCATGGTTTCAAGGGAGTTCACAAATTTCCCTGCCTCTTCTACAAGATTTTTTTCTGTTCAGACTATTATTTGGCCCTGATCACTGAGAGAATAAAATAAACTCACAGGAGTTAGAGGTGTAGAGCATATAGCAAAATTCTGGAAAGTGGGATATGCATGTGAAAGTGGTGGTATTATTTCATTTGAAAACTGAATAGAATCTTATTCTGCTTCAACAACAACAACAAAACCCCAAAATGAAGAACCCACAACTCTGTGTTTATTATCTAGATAACCACAGGTAGTCCCTTGTAATCCAAAGGACACTACTCAGGAAATTCTCAAAGATAAGTTAGATCCACTTGAATAATTTCAATATTTCTCCTCCTATACACTCATATTCACATACCTTCTATGGGAATAGTTCTTTTAAAGGCCTAAGTCAATACAGTAGGATTGCTTTAAGATCATTTTAATGGGCAGCACTGTAAATGTCTATACACAATTATATTAGTAGCTAGTGCTTTAGAATGTAATTTGCTGGATCCACTTTTAATGCCTTTTCTCACCAGATTTGGTGTGGTTTCATGTGGAAAATAATCCCATTTCCTAACAAACTTTAGGAGATAACAAATATTTAATGACACCCTACCTAGAAACAATAAATAAATTTGAGTTGCTCTTGGACTCCTGTGGAAAAGGGTGATGAAAATTTTATAAGGTGAGAATTAATAAATTATAACCTGGCTGTTAAAATGTGAATCACTAAAGACTCCTGACACCCTTTTTCTTTCTCTAATTAGAATTTAAAAAATAAATAAATGAACAAATAAACTTGCAGTGTTTAGACTCTAACTTCTTTTTCAGTACATGTTGTAAAACTAATAAAGCCTGACAGTGCTATGGTCTACATGCCTTCATTTGCAAATTAATATTGCTTGAAGGGACAGTAACCAGATAAAATACCAATGTTTTAAAATGCAGTCCAGTTATAAGAACCATGTTGTAACAAGCCACACAACTACAGACAAAAGTAACCCAGCAGCTCGGGATTCTTCAAAGCATTTAGTAAACATGTAGAAAAAGCAGTCATGAAAATTTTCAGTGCAAGTAGTAAAATAAAATGTGTCAGAGGCACTTTTATAGCTGTCTGTTTATTGACTTTTAGCATTTCAAATGGAAACGCACACAACAATAAAATTGTGTGACACCATTCAGATAATGCATGCAGTAAATGTTCTGTGCATCCAAGATACTTGTCTGGGTAGGAGTGGATCCTAAGCCTTTCCAGGCATTGGCCTAGATTGTGCCATTGGATTCTCCATGTAGTGGATTCCTTTCCAATGGAATTTCATTATGCCTGTGTGGAAGGGGACAGTGAGAGATCAGAGGGTGTGAAGGCAGGAGAATCCATGCATGAACTGGGAACAGATGGGGAAGGAATATGGATCCCAGCCCTTTATGGGCAGCTCTGGGAGCATCTGATGGCAGAGGGAGCCAAACTTTCCAGAAGATGGTGGCAAGGGGCAAAGAGGAATGCAGCGGGCACAGAAAATTCCCCACAGATGCCTCTGCCCACTAGCTGATGGCTTGAAGTTAGAGGCTTCAGGAAACTTAAATCCCTGCTCCTTCTGAGGGGAGAGTAAGGCTGCACAGGCCCCTCCAGCAGAAGACTCTGCTGGAAGCTCCATGAAGGGAAACATGAAGTTTCCTGTATCCCATAACAGTTTTCCATGGGACAGTGCAGTGGAATGTTTTCTTCACTGGTTTTTAGGTTATTTTATACAAAGCAGAACACAGGCCATCTATTTCCTTCTCTGGCAGTTGATGGAGCTGACCATTCAACCAGGGGAAATCAGGTTTCTCCGCTTCCAGTTTCTTATCATACAAGATATCATACAAATGATCTACCACGATGCCCAGCTGACAATGGCAGGGCTGCAGGGATATTAGAGCAGGCCCTATAGCATCCATTAAAAGAACCTGTTAAAATGTTGTGTTATCAGGATGTGGCTAATCACCAGGGGGACAATGAGAGAGCAGGGGGCGTGAAGGCAGGAGCAGGCTTGCTAAATGAGTCAAACAGAGACCTCTCCTGTGGGGAGGGAATATCCAGCTGTTGTTTGAGATGAGAGGGCTGATTCTGGGATGGCTACAGGGCAGTCAACTCCATGCAAGACAGCTTCAAGCCGAACGTCAGGATGGGTCACCCTTAAGGACTCTCTTGTATTTTGTATGATATTTTGGAGATCACCCTTAAGGACTTGAGGAAGCTTTTCTCTTGCCCAGACTCTGAGGTAAGAGCCATTCTTTGGGATGGGATGTATGTGGGAGGACTTTGAGTTTTACTTTTAAACGCTATTTGTCTGAATCATCCCAGTTAGAGAGGTGAGTGGCTGAGCGAATTGTGGAGTCTCTATAAAGGGCTTTAAGGGAGGGAATAAAAGGCGGGGCAGGGTACAGGTACCTTAGCCATGATGGGACCCATGGTGGCAAGGGAGTGGAACAACCAATTTATTTGTTCCCCTTTCCCTGCCCTCGGTGTCTGAGTTTATCTTGCCTAGGAAAACTGGACAGTTTGGGCTTAGCTAATGTCCTAGTTGAGCCTGGCCTTTTTCTGAGTCGAGATGCGGTGAAGTGTCTTGTAGCTTGATTGGGCATGCTGAGTCCTAGCCTCAGCTCCTGCTGATAGCACCCTCATCCATCCTGCACAAGTATCTCCTCTTCCAGACTTTGCCAACAACGCAGTCAGAAAATCCCCACCAACACTGACCTAGGCATTTCTACCTCAGAGATCTCCACAAGATGAAGACCATGTTTAAGTCTGTGGCGAGATGGTAGGTCACTTCCTGCGGCTGCTTACCAGCAGCTGAGAACGTATTGTTAGGTCAGATGCACACAGGTGTCGTTCTCTTAGCTGGTACTTGAGCCAGGATTTTGCAGTTTCCATTTTTCAAGGAAATGGATCTGTAACTGAGAATGGCTGATTTGGGCTTCCTCAGTTTGGGTATTAGCACTTCACAGCTTTTCCGGGTTTTCACTTTAAAAAATAATCTGCTTCAGTCAAAACAGCGGCTGTACCACCAGCTGACCCTGGGAAGGGCCAGCAAGGGCTCCATTGACATCAGTGCAGTCTGGATGCAGTGCCTGGACAGCACTCCACCTAGAGTGATACTGATTGGATGCTACTTGAATCACTTTCTTCTGATTAGATTCTTCTGCTTGAAGGGGCAGGCAGCCCCCTCCAGGATCTCTATAGGCTGAGCAGAAGGAGATCACAAAGCGCTATGCCTTTTGCCCCTTTTCCCCCTCACCCACACCCTCCTGACCTCTCTAGGAGTCTTTATGTTCCAGTGATCATGGAGCCAGTCTGCACAGCAGCAGCCACTCTGCAAAAGTAAGAACAACTGTTACTGCAAGCCACAGTGATGACCACCATGTTCCTTTTTCCTCTAGCTATCCCTCTTCCCCCATCCCATGCTTGCCAGGGGAAAGGCTGGATGAACAGGTAAGTAGAGGAGCCAGCGTGGCAACTCTGTACAAAGTCAGAGCTCTCTTCACTGTGGTGGCTCCTCCTTTGATTAAGCTTCATTGTTGGGTAGCTTTGTGCCTGCACTGCAAAGCAAACCTGCCTTAAAGCAGGGCAGAATCTGGTCCTTTAATTGCACAGTCATACAGAACTTTTCCTGTATATTACTGCATCATTCAGAGCGGTGCCTGTGTGGTTTCTAGTGTAGTGAGCCTGAGCCCCACTCAGTGAATCTACAAGTGTGGACATACTTAATATGGACTTGAGACACAAGTTCAGGTCTGGATCCTGGTCTGACTTTCCTTGTAGTTCAGGGGTGCTTAGATTCAGTAGACTGCATCTTGTCTCTTCTCTACAATGGCGTGAACTAATGTTTGGATTTGGATTCGGATCAGATTTTCTCAAAGCACGAGGCGTTTGCATCGAACATCTGGTTTCAGCCCCTCTTTAGTGGATATACAGAACTGGTGTTTCAATTCTTCTTTTTAATGGTGACAAAATAGCAGCAATTCTCTTCTAGGTGATTAGTCTTATTGCTTTGGTAAAATATTTACTTGCAGGTAAAATATTGGATGCATCTGTCAGTTATATATAGCTATACGATCATCAAGGAGTCTCAGTCAGACAAAATGCTCTGTCGTGTAATAGGACACGAAGTACTATGAAATGAGAAGCCAGTTAAATCTATAATGTCTGAACCAGTTACCATTTTAGTGGCTGTTCTTGTTAATAACATGGATATTTAGTTTCTGGTTTAGTAACTATCAAACACTGGGGCACTTCCTGCTCTCCTGTGAACTGACATATGTGTGGAGTAATTCAGCTGGCTTGCAGATATTTTTTTCCCCTAGAAATCAGTCTTTTTTATTGTTACCTTAAGGTGCTATCATAATATAATTACAAGAAAAACGGATACTTGTTGATTCCACCTAAATTATAAACAGTCTGAGGACAGATTTTCTTGTTCTGATGTTTCCAGTTCCTGCAGAAATACAGAAAAAAGAAAAGAAAATTAACTAGATTCAAACCTCAAACAAGTTTGTTTGAATTCACCTCAAATATTGAACAAAAGTTTAGGTTGGTTCTCATTTTATCTGCACCAGATTATCCATCCTCTAAGAAATGGTGATGTTATATAGTCCTTTAACTCTTATTGTTCATCATATATCTAACTACAACTTTTACTATCAAAATCTGTTTATGATAGAGCTAACTACAGCCATTCTCATCACTTTGTTCATTCACTCCCCAAAAAGGAAGGACTTATCCTCATTTCACCTACCAACACCAACTGCAAGCCATTGGAGCTATACAACTATTTCAGTGTTGCTAGAATACCTTGCTCTCGGGGCTGAATTGTTGCAGATGTATCTGCAGGGAAAAGCTCACACAAAATGGTGTTAAATTCCCCACAGTTAGCTGTTTGGGTGGACACTAGAAATGTCTCATTGCTAGACATAGTCTCTTAGGTCAGAATTGAACACAAAGGCTGGACAATGTGGGAAGTTTCTACTATTGATACTACTTCTGGACCCATTCTATGGATAAATGGAGTGCATCTGTTTCCGGATTGCTACTGGGCATCCTATACCAGAACTCAATTAAACAGTTTGTGCTGGGTGATTAATAATGCTGAGTAGAAAAGAATTTTTATAACATGATTTAAACGGGGTTTTTCAAAACTGGGATTATTTTTTACTTCTCACCAGTCCCTCAATGCTACCACATTTGCAAGCAGTAATTAAAAACCTATATTACTGGGCAAGTAATCTCTTCTGCCATTTCAGCCAGTATTCTAAGGTATAATTTGCTTAGCCCTGGAGCTTTGCACAGCTTGATGCTTGTTATAAAAGAAGGTATTTCTAATAAGATTTGCATCTATTAAAACCCTATTACAGAGGACCCAGTCCTGATCCTGTTGAAGTCAGTGAGAGCTTTCACATTGACTTCACTGTGAGTAGCATAAGACCTAAACAGCAGAAAAGTTCTGGAAATCATGAGAGCAAAAGCTGTCCCGCAACATTTCTAGCGCTTTCTAATCTTAGTTGGTAAGATATGCCATCAGACTAGCCTCCAGCCATATTTTGGTCCAATCAGGATATGTGGAGGTACACACACTGGATATTTTCAGAAAAATCTTCCAAACTTCTAACAGGATTGAGTGGTTAAATATGAGGAATGACAAAGGTTTGCAACGGTGCTTGCTTTATACAAACTGGTTCACTCATCCCTAGTTTTCAGGCTTAGTTCCCCATAGGACTGAAAGAGCATTCTGCCTGATCTGCAGAACTGAGTGCACATCTTCAAGGGAAATAAAAAGGTGTTATTGCATATAGATAATCTTTATTGGAATGCTGGTCCTCTTCAGGAACAGCATTATGATTCTGGTGGAGGGGGGTTCCTGAGGGCTCAGTCTTCAATGGGACCCCAAGCTGCATTAGCTCACATCTCCAAATGTTTTTCTCCTAGTCTCCCAGTTCCCCCAATCTCTTTCTTGTCTCTCTTATGTCACCTGCTGTATGTTTTTGATTTTTAATTATACAACGTATGTACAGGCATAGATGCCCTGCCAGACCCCTCACTCTCCCATTTTTCCTTTTCAGATGTATTGATCCCTCTCCATAGTCATGTCACTTCCTCTATCAGCAGCAGCAATTGTCCATAGAGCCTTGCACGTATCCACTTTATATCTGAGGGTGTATACGCATCCACGGATGTGACTGTGAATATCTGCAGTTCATTTTTGCAGATATGGACGAGGACGTGGACACAAATTTTATGTCTAGAGCCCCACAAATTTGGAGATATTTGCTTTATATCCAGGGGTATTCACATCTGCAGATTCAGATGCAGATACCAATTTTATATCTGCGCCAGGCTCTAATTGTCCACCCCTGCTGATGAAATAGAAGCTACCAAACACGAGACTTGCCATATTGGATCACACCCCTACTCCATTAGTCCAATATCCTGTCTCTGACAGTGACTGGAAACAGTGACTTCAGGGGAAAAGGCACACACATATATCAGAGTCAGCAATTAGGGAATAACCTCCCCGAAGGAAAAGTTTCTTCCTAACCCTGCCCTTTAGTGGATGCTTATGCCCTGTGGAATGAGGGTTTCTTCCACTTACATTTGATGGCAGAGGGGAACTGTTAGATTTACATAATGAAAACACAGTTACATGTATAATCTTTTAAGCCTTCTGAGCTTCTGGCCTCTATGATATTGACAGTGAGTTTGATAGGTGAATAGTGAGTTGCGTTAAAAATATTTCTTCAGTGATACCAACCAAGGTTTCTTACTCTTGGGTATGAAGACTCCACCAAGAGACTACTTGCTCAAAAACTTGTAGGCTGCATGTCCTCACCTGTGCAAGTACTTAAAGAAACTAATAACTGAAGGCACCAGTAGGCCCCATCTATCTTGTAGCAGGCTGAGAATATTCTACATGGATGTGAATTGAGTGCAGCAGTCCAGAACATTCACTGTGGGGCACTGTAGCCAATGAGACAATACCTTCAAAGAAGCAGAAATACAAAGACTGGCTCTTTCACACTCTCTTACCGGTTTGAAACTGCTTCCATTTTACTTTCACTGGGTGTCCCACGTTTCTTGTATTGTGGTAAAGGGGAACTAGAAGCCCCCAATTCACCTTCAATATTTACCATTCATTATTTGCTCTCTCTTTGTAAAGTCTCCTCTCACTTGCTCTTTCTGATCCATTCTAATCTTTGCAGTCTCTACTCGTATGGAAATCTCTCCATGCCTTTAGTAACTTTGCCCTCTTGGGCTCTATCTCTTTTTGAGGTAGAATTAACACAACATTCAAGGTAAGGGCATATGACTTAAGCAGGGCAGGGCGTCCTACATGCAGTAAAGTTTAAAACAGCAGAAGGTATTTGGCAACCTCTACGCACTGAAAATACTTGTAGATGTTATACCACACAAGTAACTTAAATTCCAATGTTGGTTTTTTGTTTTGTGTTTTTGTTTTGTTTTTGTTTTTTGAGGGTTTTTTTTTGAAGGCTCATTATCTTTATTATAAGGGAAACCACCAACCTAGTGTATGTTCATGAGCCAAGTCATGTCTTTTTTTTTTTCCAGTAGGAAGATACAATTTTTCAGTCTTTTGAGTTGAGTGGATATTTTGTGGCAGAATTTATCATGGGTTCAAAATGACTTTTATGTCTTGATTATAACTATAGTCATCACATAAAATGATTGAGATTATCTCATGCCTGGCAAAAGTCAAGATTTTTAAAATAGAAATCAAGCACTTAAATGTATACCCCAAATTCAAAAAATACAGTAAGAGAACCAAAAAAGTGCCACTATGGCTTAACATCCAAGTAAAAGCAGCAGTGAGAGAGAGATAAAAACACTTCTTTTAAAAAGTGGAAATCAAATCCAAGGGAGGAAAATAGAAGGAAGCATAAACTCTATCAAATTAAGTGTAAAAATATAAAAAAAAGCCAAAAAGGAGTTTGAAGAACAGCTAGCTAAAAACTCAAAAAGTAATAGCAAAATGTTTTTAAGTACATCAGAAGCAGAAGTCTGCTAAACAACCAGTAGAATCTTTGGATGATTGAGATGCTAAAGGAGCACTCAAAGATGATAAAGTAATTGCGCAGAAACTAAATGAATTCTTTGCTTCAGTCTTCATGGCTGAGGATGTTAGGGAGATTCCCAACCTGAGCCATTCTTTTTAGGTGACAAAGCTGAGAAATTGTCCCAGATTGAAGTGTCATTAGAGGAAGTTTCAGAACAAATTGATAAACTTAACAGTAACAAGTCACTGGGACCAGATGGCATTCACCCAAGAGTTCTAAAAAAACCCAAATGTGAAATTGAAGAACTATTAACTGTGGTTTGTAAACTACCCTTTAAATCAGCTTCTGTAACTAATGACTGGAAGATAGCTAATGTGATGCCAATATTTAAAAAGGGCTCGAGTGGTGATCTTGGCAATTACAGATTGGTAAATCTAATGTCAGTCCCGGGCAAATTAGTTGAAACCAGAGTAAAGAATAAAATTGTCAGACACACAGATGAACATAATTTGTTGGGGAAAAATCAACATGGTTTCTGTAAAGGAAAATCATGCCTTACTAATCTGCTAGAGTTCTTTGAGAGAGTCAGATAGCATGTAGACAAGGGGGATCCAGTGGATATAGTGTACTTAGATTTCCAGGAAGCCTTTGAAAAGCTCCCTCACCAAAGGCTCTTAAGTAAAGGAAATTGTCATGGGATAAGAGGGAAGGTCCTTTCATTGATAGATAACTGGTTAAAAGACAGGAAACAAAGGGTAGGAATAAATGGTCAGTTTTCAGAATGGAGAGAGGTAACTAGTGGTGTCCCCCAAGGGTCTGTCCTGGGACCATCCTATTCAACTTATTTATAAATGATCTGGAGAAAGGGTTAAACGGTGAGGTGGCAAAATTTGTAGTTGATGCCAAACTGCTCAGGATATGATAGAGGTCTATAAAATCACGACTAGTGTGAAAAAAGTAAATAAGGAAAAGTTATTTACTTGTTCCCATAAGAACTAGGAGTCACCAAATGAAATTAATAGGCAGCAGATTTAAAACAAACAAAAGGATTTTTTTCTTCACACAGTGCACCGTCAATCTGTGGAATTGCCTTCTAGAGGATGTGGTGAAGGCTAGGATTTTAACAGTGTTCAAAAAAGAGCTAGATAGATTCATGGAGGGTAAGTCCATCAATGGCTATTAGCCAGGATGGGTAGGGATGGTGTCCCTAGCCTCTGTTTCTCTGGAAATGGATGACAGGAGAGGGATCACATGATGATTACCTGTTGTGTTTCCTCCCTCTGAGGCATCTGGCATTGGCCACTGTTGGCAGACAAGATACTGGGCTAGATGGACCTTTGATATGACCCAGTATAGCTGTTCTTATATTCATATGTTCTTAAGGAATTGGCCTAATATATTTAGCCTGAGACTGCTAGAAAAAATCCCAGAAATGCTTTGGTCTCACTGACACAGCAGAAGTAAACTCCGGTCTCTCTGCATTGTCATTGTTACAGTATCACTTCAGGATTAGAAATGAGCTGAGCAAATCATTCCTGCCAAATAATGAATTCACAAACTTTTCTGTTCACAAATTATCCCCAAAGAGCTTGCAATTGGTGCAAATTTACCTAGTATTCAGAATTAGCTATTTAATAACTTGTATTATGTAGATCACTCACAAGCATCACATTAGTTATGTGATTATCCAAATTCAAAGGACGTTGGCAGTCTTTGATTAGACACAAGTCACATGGCATTGTTTCTGTTCCCTAACTGGATGAGAGTTTCTATTACATTAGACACCTGATGTTAAGTGTTCAATTTTGAAATTCTCGTCCTACAATTATTTGCTTAATGTGCTGTTTCCATTAATTTCTGCTAGTGAATGATTCGCAGAAAGAAAGCATAAGTGTGTACACACAGGCAAAGTGAATGTAAAGTGTTTATTTGACCAAACATTAGAGAACAATTTATAGGTATTCACCCAACTCTATATGGAAAGTCTATCCCCCCATCATATTTTCAGGAGCCTCTTAGTTTGATATCTAAGAGCTGAATATTATTAAGACAAAAGGATCAGACTCTAACAAATATATACTGCTGTTGACTTCCTGTGTGTTTGAATTTACATGCGGGTTGCAAAAAGCATTGGGTGGAGCAGCAGCAGGGAGTTAAAATAAGCAGGTGCCTTTTACTGGCTCCCAACAAAATATGTTCAAACTAATACTTCTTCAGAGCCGAACATGCTCTGTGCAATAGACTCTTGAAATGCTGCATTATTTATTGTTTCCTCATTTGTAATTGCTTTAGTGTTACTTTAAACTAGATTGAGGAAGCATTTGGATCTGCACTAGGTTCAAATGAGTTTGGAAACAAGCTAAATCAGTTTCAAATTCAAATACAGTGGTACTGAAAGCACCTGAGCTACTATCCTGGGAATCTGGTGCCAAATAGCAGAATGTGTCATGGAGTCAGCTGAGCATGAGAAATTTGTCACTTTGAATGACAGAGATAGCACAAGATCAACTTTTCTCATGAATATTGCTCCCGTTCAGATGCAGGCAGACAGTAAACCAGATATGAGTCCAAGCTAAAAGTAAAACCATGGGAGCAGGTGTGATTCAGAGTTGAGCTCTCTCAATATTTCTAGTGGTTCAGGGAGCAAGTCTTCATTTTGCCCCATCCCCTTTTCGTAAAACTTTCATTTCATGTTTCAAGAAGCTCCCGTTGAGATTCAGAAACTTCTGGAAAATTGATGCAACATTGCGCTCAGCAGCAGGACAGAAACCAGAACCCAAACCTCATGTCCCACCTACCCTGCAATACTGCTGCACATTTTTTCTGCCACTAGTTTCCACTTCAAAGACCCCATTTGCCAACCATTACCACAGAAACATCTGAGCGACTGCAGTATTTTTCTAGCTTTAGTGGTGGGTTAGCACATACTTACTTTCAACTGACCACAGCTTATGGGAAGAAAATGACAATGCTGAGTACAGCTAGAAAAATGTTCCTCCTGGTTATAGCAATGATGAATTTGTACATAGCCTTCATGCAGATTATTATTTTCTAAGGGTCGGATGATGGTAGCTTTCAAGCCAGGCCTTACCATAGGAGTATACTGTACTGGAATGCCCAAGAAGAAATCTAGCTGTCTCAGCCAGAATTCCAGCTGGAGCTCAGAGGTGCAGGGGCATCCTTAGGATTTATGGGTCCCTATGCAGTACTATTAAACTGGTGCCCCTGTGCTTGACAGCAGCCCGGGGATAGGGGAGCCATGTTTTTAAGATGTGATTTTATTATCTTCAGCAACACACCAATGAAATATTTTTAAAGCAAAGCCTTGTAGACTAACACAGTAAATTCAGAAACTGGCAGTATATTCCTGGGGTTGGCAGATGATTGTTAAATGCTTCATTACCACTTGAATGGCTCTTTCACAGATTCAAGATTCTGATAATAGGTCTGGCAGGTTTTATCACTTTTAAGTTAACTACATCAACTCTGTAGGAAGCCTAACCACAGAACAGGTAGAGGAAGAGGGTAGGTGGGACCCAGTGCTGCCCCAAATTTTTGTGTGCTCTATACACAACTGCATATTCTGCATATGGGTAAGGATGGCCCTTCTGGGGAGCATGCACCAGAAGGACTTCATGCAAGGAGCAGCATGCAATCTCCTCTGTACCAATCCAATTGTTGCCCCAGACCTGCCATATAGATCAGACTAACATGGCTACCTCTCTGTGACTATCCCATTGTGTGAGGCTAGCCGCTGCAGCAGAGCTACCCTGGAGCATTGCTAACCGTTCTCCACCAAGATTATGCTCAATCACTGCAGGAGTCACACTAAAGTTCATTGGAGTCAAAGGAAGTCTTGAGAGAAACTCTCTTGAATGCCTTCACAACTTTTGTACTTCTATGCAAGGTTAGGCAAAGTCAAGCCCCTATTTGGTGAGACATCTATTCATGGTATATTAGAAGCGTATTTTCTTCCTGCAAGCTACAATAAGGGTTTAATTGGTTGATTTTGCTTATTATGATAGACCAGTGGCAGCCCGTCAATACAGGCAAACTAGGCAGTCGTCTAGGGTGCCAAGATAAATGGCCGTTGAGGGCTTTGGAGGCGGAGACGCCGATAGCGTGCCCATCACACATTTTGCCTAGGGCGCCAGTTGCTAGCAGCTCGTCTAGGGCTGCTCCTGTGATAGACTGAACTATGCGTAGGCCAATGTTGTGGTATTTATTTGGTATTTCCTTTGTATGTGTCACAAACAACAATAGAATATATTTTTCAGATGATTTTTCCCAAGGACATGATGCTATGAAACAACACCATAGTGCTCAACATAAGAGCAAAAAAACCCAAACCCCTTTACTTTTATAATACATTTAATCACAACCAATCCCAGATTGCCTTACAAATTGTTATCCAATCACCTGCTACTGGGAGGCCTAGCAGCTATTTAATAGTGCACAGAAACATTAGGCAACTGATTGGGATAGAAGTCTCAGTCTGAAACTGCAAAGGGGTTTTAAGTAGGGAGCATGTAATTAATAAAATTAGAAAGTCTCCAGGACATTAAAGCTAATAATCTGCCTCATTCAAAAACTGTCTTGGGTTCCTTAATGAACACAAATGGCTAAGGAGCTGAATTGTACATCTCACCCAAAAGACAATATGGAGCTCAAAGGTGTTTGGCACTACTCTGGGGCATTGCTTCAGCACTAATTGAAAGTGTGACAGAGTGCTGGCTGTAGTACCCTGGTCACTCAAGTAGCTGCAGCACAGAAATGTCTTCAGGTTTAATTGGAAGCAATTCACTAGTTTCTCTTAGGGATTACTGACACCTGGTTGGCAATGACTGACCTAATGAGGCAACTGGCTCGGTCACTAGAGGGCTATATAATTTGTAGGAACCTGTTTTCCTTGGAGGTCTTCCATAAAAACATTGGTGAGGCCTGGTCTTGCTCACCTGATGGGATTAAACAAGGTCACAGACTAAGGCAGTGGTTCTCAACTCGTTTCAGTCCATGGATCACCTGGCCAATAAAAAAAATGTCATGGACCACCTCCTTTTTGAGACATGATAAAAAAGAGCAGACAACGAACATTTTGGTTTGAAATGTATTTCTTACTAACAGATTTTTGGTGTCTGCCCACGCCATATGACTTTGGACAATGTTCCTGTGGACCACCGAAAAAGTCACCATGGACCACCAGTCGTCCATGGACCACCAGCTGAGAACCACAGGACTAAGGTGACAATAGAACCCTTTGAATCTTACTTTAATTTTTCTGTGTTCTCATCTATATGAGCAGTTGTCATGGTTACGGGGTGAGCCATACTTTAGAGCCCTATTAAGCCTCTCATCTCTTTCATGGATTCCAAGGCCGGAAGGGACCAGTGTGCTCACTTGTCTGACCTCCTCTGTAAGACAGGCACTAGAACATCCCCAAAAAGATTCCTAGAACAGATCTTTTAGAAAAAACATTCAATCTGGACTTTAAAATTGTTAGTGATGGGGAATCCACTATGACCCCTTGTTAAGTTGTTCCAACGGTTACTCTCCGTTAAAAACCTATGTGTCATTTCAGCCCCTTGGGTACTTACAGTTTGTAATCTAGTTACCCCTGTATCTTCTCTTTGCCACACACAAGGAGCTTATCACTTTAAAACAGAGTTTCTAATCCTTCTTCTCATGGCTTTTCTCTGTATCCCCTCGTCTACTAACATCCTTCTTGAATTCTGGATATCACAACTGGATGCAGTATTCCAGCAGCAGTCACTCTAGTGCCAAATACTTACTCTTACTCTCACTCTTACTTTTGGGGTACATCTAGACTACAAGCCTCTTTTGAAAGAGAACGTCTAGACATCCACAAGACTTTTGAAAAAGTGATCCGCTATTTCGAAAGAGAGCACCCAGGCAATCTGGAAACTCTCTTTCGAAAAAGCTCTGTTTGTGTTCAAGAACGCTTTTTTTCGAAAGAGCTCTTTCAAAAAAAGATGTTCTTCCTCATAAAATGAGGTTTACCGCTGTCGAAAGAATTGCTGCATTCTTTCAATTTAATTTTGAAAGAACGTGATGGCAGTCTAGACATAGGTGACTTTTTTGAAAAAGGCTATGCCTAGACTACACAGTTTTTTCGAAAAAAGTAGCCTTTTTTCAAAAAAACTACACTGCTGTCGTGTTCTTTTGAAATTAAATTGAAAGAACATGGCAGTTTTTTTGACAGCGGTAAACCTTATTTTACGAGGAAGAACACCTTTTTTCGAAAGAGCTTTTTTGAAAAAAGGTGTTCTTGAATGCAAACAGGGCTTTTTCAAAAGAAAGCATCCAGATTGCCTGGGTGCTCTCTTTCGAAAAAGTGATCTGCTTTTTCGAAAGTCTTTTGAAAGAGGCCTGTAGTCTAGACGTACCCTTACTTGAGATTCCTCTGCTCATGCATCCCAAGATCACATTAGTCTTTGTAGACACATACTAAAAGCTCTTGGTCTGCTGATCATCCACCACAATCCCAAAATCTTTCTCAGAGTCACTGCTTCCCAGGATAAGTCTCTCCTCCTATAGGTCTGGCCTACATTCTTTGTTCCTAGGTTTATATATTTTACATGCAGTCTTACTAAAACCTCACTTCCCAAGCAATCCAGGGTGCTCTCTGCATTATGTACCACTCCCTTAAAAGTGTTTCATCTGTAAACTTTCAGTGATTATGTTTTCTTCCAAGGCATTAACAAGAATGTTAAATAACAGGGCCAGGAACCTCACCAGAAATACACCAATGCAGTGATGATTCTCCATTTATGGTTTCATTTTGAGACCTATTAGTTACCCAGCCTTAAATCCATTTAATGTGTGCCATGTTCATTTCTTCATCTCTCTAGTTTCATAATCAAAATGTCATGTTACCAAGTTAAATGCCTTATAGAAAGTCTAAGTGCATTACATCAACAGGATTACTTTACCAACAAAATGTGTGATCTCATCAAAAAAAAGATATAAAGCCAGTTTGACAGGATATTTTCCATAACCCCATATTTATTAGCATTTATTTTATTACCCTTCTTTAATAGTTTCATATCGGCATTCCATTATCTTGCCTGGAATCTGTGTCAGCCTGACAGGCCCATAATTACTAAAGTAATCCCATGTATCCTCTTTTTTTTTTTTAAAGAACTTGGCACAAAATTAGCTTTCTTCCCATCTTCTAGAATTTCCCCAGTGTTCCAAGACTTATTGCAAATCAACATTAATGGTCCAGTGAGTTTCTTCTCTTCTTTTGACATCCTTGGTTATAATTATCTGGACCTGGTGACTTTAAAATGTCCACCAATAGTAGCTGCTGTTTAACATTCTCCAGGGATGCTAGAAGGATAGAATTGTAGGGCTTATTGCACCAGATGATGGGTGGAACCATGTGGTCCAATCACTTTCAGACTGCTTCAGCACTGCCTGTTTCCCAACTGCGTTAATCTGACAAGTCTGGGTTTGGCACCTTTTCCTCCATGACCTTGTGACAGCAGCTGATTAATGACTCAAAACCAGTTCCTTTCAAATGAAATGACTATTTATTCATCTACCTAAAGATACATAGTGGACAGAGCAAAGGCAAAACCAGTAAAAGACTAGGTGCATACTTCCCGTTATCGAGCACTTCGTCTTTCCTTTTGTATGTGCCACTCTCTCTGAGTGGGTGAAACCAATTGTTCTGCTTTCAGCATGCTTTGTCTGGCTTGCTCTCTCCTTGTATGACTCTTAACTTTCACTGATTGTTTTGAGCAAACAGCCTTCATCTTTAGGCCTTATTGTTATGGCTTAATATTCCCTGGGATTGTAGATTTTTTTGGTCTGAGAAGAATACCCCTTGCTGGACTAGCTGCATGCTTGATGTACCCTCTCCTAGCCCCTTATCTTTACTGTTGTTTCTTTTTCTCTGCATTTCTCTTTTACAGCCTCCTTTGATTTATCTCCTTTAGCTAGCATAATATCACACAGGTGAGCTGGGGTCATATGGTATTTATAAGAGATATTATACATAACTACATGCTATACATAATTGCCGCAGTGGTGACCGGAGCCCTGGACCCCTTTGAGTAACTAGGCTGTGGGGAAATTGCCCCTTTTTACTTTCCCTCCCCTTCTACCATCAGCAGGCTTGTGGGCTATTCTGGCTAGGTCTCATTCTCCTTTGACTTGGTGTGTCCTTGTCCGTGGCATGCTTGTCCCAACTTGCACTTAGCTCAGAAGCTATGATACCTTTCCCTCCGCCTGAAGAGGAGCTTTATGGAGCTCAGAAGCTTTGCCTTCCACCATCAGCTGGTACCAATCAATAAAGATACAATCTCACTTACTTTTTCTGCTCTCGTATCCTGGGCCCAACATGGCTACAACTCCTCTGAAAAGAGATGGAAGCTAATGAAAGATACTCTGATAGAATCACAAAATATGCATTCCTCTTAAGAAGCACTACTACACATCCACTGTTAAAAAATCTCAAAGTGCAAGAGGTTATTTCAGTCAAATAGGTGGAAAATGGAAATCCAACCTGAGAGAAGTCTAGGGAGAGGAGTACACCCTAAAAAAGGTGGCAATGAAGAGGGAGGAGGAGGAGGAGGGAATTTGATGAGCTAATGCTCAAAGACATAAAAACAAATAGCAACTATTCTTTCTCTCTATCAGATGCAGGCACAGGCCCTGTGAGGGAATCGGTGGTTCCTCTGCGTCCCCAGGGATGAAGAGAGCAATTAAAGAGTATGGAAAGTACAGCACAGAGACGCTAGTGATTTATTTTATCAGTCTCTGGTGGGAAGCTATGTGGCCCAGATGTAGGCTTTTCAGATGCTAAAGCTGAGGGACTGTTTCAGGGACTGAGGTGGAAAGAGAGTAGTTGCTGAAAACAATCTGATAAAATAAAGAGCAGTAAGACACCAGGTTGATAGAGTATCAATCAGAGGGCTCTGAAGGCGTTAAGAACCTGGAATTGCTAATAAAAATATTTCATTTTTAATTAATATCCGCTACTATACTGGATGATAGAAAATGTTGAATGTATCATTTGAAAAGCAGCTAGGTTTAATTCTGGTTATTACAGAGCAGTGAGCCTTATTTTAGCATCCTGTCACATGTTTGCTTACCTCCACATCCACAGCAGCCCAGTTGGGAATCCAGAATTAACTGGAAAGGGCAGTGGGAGGTGTAGCCCGCCCACTGTTGGTGGTATAGGGGAGTAATCAGCTGTGTAGTGGGCATATGCAAGTGAGTAACAACTCAGTTAATGTGCTAAAGGTTTTCTTCTCATCTATGAAGGTTAGAACCTGTATTTTAAGTGAGAGAGAATCCAGAACTTCCATCTGACCATATCAGCCTACGTAATCAGGGAACATCTCAATGGAGAAACAAATGGAGGAATACAAAGGGAATAACTTTTCAATTATTTTTAAAGTATAATATCTGCGCGGTGTCTTAAGTTCTCAGATTGGGTGAACATTGTAAATATAGTGTTCGAGGGGGAGGGGAGGCCTGAGGACTTTTATCGAACAGGAAAAATAAAAAGTTGACATCAGTACAAAATTTCAGAAAACCCCCCTTTTAAAATTATGTTGACCTCATAAACCAGTTAGCAGATTTACTTGAAAATCCTCAGAAAATTCCAACTTTGCCCTCAGATGATGTGCTGTCAGTGTGGGCAAGATACACTGTATTCTTCAGACACAGTAAAGAGGCTGAATCACTGCTTTAAGAGGAAAACTCAATGCTACCTTAATTATGAAATCATAACCACTATCCCCATTGTATCCTATTTACAAGTCACTAGCACATTGCTTAAGATAATTTTAAATATCCAAAGAAATGTTCCTTTCTTATCTTCATCCTGTTACACCTAGTTACTGCTCAGTTTTGCAACATTCTTGCACGCGCTTCCCCTTTCAAATATTTGTGGAGAGTTACAAGACTCAACTCAGGGGTTTGGGTTGTCATTTAGACACACTATATATGTGAATCCCTTTCAATACTCCTTCATAATGATTGTGTGCAAGTTTTGATTCAAATCCAGAACCAACCCAAAACTATGGTGGCCCAGGATCATTCCCCCAGACAAGGTCTCCTCAGGGTTTTCTGGTGACTAGACAGCAGCTACCCACATCTTGTAACTTGGTGCTTTCTTTCTGACTTCAGGCAGTGGCGTGCCTCCTTTCCCCATAGGAATCTGCATCTGTTGCAAATGCTGGGAGATTGGAAACAAGGGCTGGTTAGCTCCCAATGCATTTTAGAACGATAGTAGGGAGAGCAGTGCCTTACAAGTGGGACAAGCCAGGCTCCAAGTGAACTTGCAGAGAACTGACATTGCTCTAGCCTATGCAAACAATAAAATCAGGATCCAATTTGTGACTCATACAAACAGGCCCGTGTTACCGATCCAGTGACTCCCTGCAGCCCTCACTGCTTTGATTTTTGTGCATCTTTTTTTATTTCCAAATTGATCAATTTAACCATTTCTTTGGAATCAGTAGTTTGTGAGAATTAATTAGAGAGCCGATCTTACCTGGCCCCTTGTTATAAACAGGAACTCAGTTTTCCTGGCTGAAAGTATTTAAAATCAAAGCCCTGTTTCATCTTGTAAATTGCATCATGGAATTCCAGCAGGAGCAGAGGGAAGGAGCAGGAACAGCAGCCCAGTGCCTTTTTTACGGGGGAGGGAGAGGGGGAGAGAGAATGGGAGGGCTGGGGTGATTCTGCAGAGTGGGACAAACAAATGAGAAAAAAGCTTAGAAATCCCTCACTGGCCATTTCTGTGTCCATGGACAGAGCTTTGAAAATTGTGACTATTTCTTTGTATAACCCTATCCAACCTCTCCGACATGTATTAAGACACAGAGTTGTCTAGAGTGACACGGAATAAAAATTCCCACACTGGAGTGTCAGATTTATTCTATGGCTATTGTCCTGGCCTCTTTTTACCAGTTACAGCAATACTCAGAAGCCCCAGAGACACCCGTTTTCCAGCATACTCTATGCAGATTAAGCAGGGGCAAATTACAAAATTAGGTGCCTGATTACAGCTGCCAGAAGGCCAGCCTCTGGAGACTTCACTGCATAAAATTCAAAACATGGAAAGAAAGGTCTGTTTTCCATGTTGTATATGCACTTAATTAACTCTGTTACTCAGCATTCAGGGTAATGTGATGTCTAGTGCACAGTTGGAGAAATGCTTGTTATTGTACTGCAAACAAGAGAGGAGAGAGACAGTTATTTTCTCACCAAAAATCTCAAAATTGGGTCCAAAAGTTTGAGGGTTTGGTTCAGTTTGGTAAATGCTGAGTTTAGATATTATAGTTCCATCTATTTCTAACTTACCTGACCCTTTTATTACTGTCTTTCTTTGGCCCACTTACCTCTCTCCCTCTCTGTCTCCATTTCTTACCATTTCTACCTCACAGCCTGAAGAGAGGTATGCTGCGGGGCAGCAGTTCCCAACTGCTGGTCTGTGGACCTGCAATGGGCCGCGAATTCCTGTCTGCCAGGCCACGGCACATTACCAGGCTACACCCCCAGCTTCTATTTAGCCCCGGCCCACTGGGGTTCCCAGGGAATTCCCTTCCCGCCCTCTTCCCCTTGCAGCAGCAGGGTGAGTGGGGTGGCTGGCCATCGGGTGTGCTGCTGCTGGAGCCAGGACCGCAGT
Source organism: Apalone spinifera (assembly GCA_030068395.1). Taxonomy (NCBI): domain Eukaryota; kingdom Metazoa; phylum Chordata; order Testudines; family Trionychidae; genus Apalone; species Apalone spinifera. The sequence continues at coordinate 135,715,654 of CM057846.1, forward strand.
AAAGCTATCCCTATTGAGCTGCATAGCTGCCAGGGCCAAGCACCCCGTGATAGGCGGCTGCCCCTACTATCACCATTCTCCTCCCTCCCTGCTCAGCGGAAGTCTTCCACTGGCCTCCACCTGCTCCCAGCCAGGGGTACACACATTATTATTATTATGCATATTAAGTGCATAGGAAAATATGCGTGTGCAGAATGTGTCAGCACTGTCAGACCAGTTAACTATTGCCTCTTTAATTCTGGTGCAATTGAGGCAAAAGGTTTGGACTGGAGAATACCCTTTAACAAATATTAGCAACTATTTTATTGTTTTTTTTAAATGCATGTACGCAGCAGTTTTTCAAATTCTTCTTAACCATCATGTTAACCATCTTGTTAACCTCCTTTAATTTGCCTGATATATCATGGGCTAAAATTACCATAATGAATATGAATATATGCAAATAAATTAATTATCACAATGAATATGCACATACTTCAGTGCTGGTCTGCCAATAGTTTTTGAATGAGATTGCCGGTATGCAGTTTGAAAAAGTTTGGGAACCACTGGTGGTGGGGAGCCAGTGAGAAAGATCTTCTCTCCAACAGCACTTATGTTTTAGACTCCTCTGTGTGGGACTCTACTGGAGGTGTTCTGAACAAACAAATCCTGGAGCCATGTGATACTGCAGCTGCTTTGGGTGTCACCCCGAACTCAAAAGTCACCAGAAGTGCATTGAAAGGTTTGTTAAGGCTCGGGGCTACTTTGGGAAAAACTTGTCCAGGTTTCACAAGAATCTAAGGCAATTTACAGATGTCAGTACTATTTGAATGTGGTGGCTTCATGTAGTTACAAAATTACACATAGCTGCAATTTTTAGCTTTGCTTAAATTCCAGACCCAAAGCAAAATTCATGTTGTGCAAATGCATGCAAATCCAACATGGATGTTGCCACATAAACTCCTGCAAACTTAACACACTAAGGGTAAGTCTACACAGCAACATTATTTCAAAATAAGTGCTGTGTAGACGCTCCCAATTTCGAAATAAGCTACGCAATTGATGTAGCTCAATTTGTGTAGCTTATTTCAAGTTAAGCCCTGCTGTGTAGATGCATCCCAAGCCCTGGTCTACACTAGGGAGTTATCATATATATAGCAGCCCAATGTCTGTGAGTCTGTAACGCTGAAATGCTGGCTGTTCCCTCTGGGCG
>CM057846.1:135716945-135740733 GCA_030068395.1 Apalone spinifera
GAGACCTGAAAATCCCGTCTTATGACGGGCTAATTGGCTAGTTTCAAAATAAGAAGCAGAGCATCCACACTACCAAGGCTGTTATTTCAAAATAAGGGGCTGATTATTTTGAAATAACTCCTGCTTTCCACAAGAAATAACGCTTATTTTGAAATAGTTGTTTTGAAATAGCAGTAGTGTGGACACTCCATTGCTGCTATTTCAAAATAACTATTCCCCAGAGTCATTCAAAATAATTACTCCCCAGTGCTTCCTGGGGGCTCTAAGGGGCCATCTACACAGCAGGGCTTAACTCGAAATAAGCTCTGCAAATTGAGCTACATCAATTGCGTAGCTTATTTTGAAATAGGGAGCCTCTGCTTCCCTGTAGTGTGGACACAATATTTTGAAATAGTTATTTTGAGAGTTATTATTTCCAAATAAATTATTTCAAAATAATTTCCCAGGGTAGACATGCCCTAAGATTTGCATATCTCTAGTCTCAAGTCTGTATTAGCTACAATAATTAATTTAAAGTTTATGACATGTATTTCCCTGTAGTTTCGCCACTTATGGGATATCACTTTTACAGTACCAATTTGGTCACATGGTTTTGTTTTAACTGCTGTGTGCACAGATTTTTGCCATTTTTGGTGTTTCTTTCACAATCAGCACTTTCAGTAAACCGTCTCACTTATGCTTGACTCATTTACCATGCAGACATCTCTGTTTTATTTCATTTTGCTCTCAGCAAAGAATATTTTAACAAAATGGTAGAGCTGATCAAATAATTCATCTCAAACAGTATCTTCTTTTTCTTTGCACAAAAAATCCCTGAGTAGATTGCAGCTACGTTAATTTATGCATTGTTCATACTTAGTCAGCATAGATCTATTCATTTTTTTCATATATGGCTTAATTATACCCATTCTAAATTCAAATTGTGTTGCTTAGTTCTAGTTAGTCAGCGAAGTCACCTGGTATTGTTCTGCTCTCTGATCTGACAAGCAGACAATCACTCTTGGCTTAGAAATTCATTTTCGGCAAGTAATAATGCCAGGAAAGTGGGCTGCTCTTGAATGTTTGCAGAAAGCAAACAAAAAAAGGGGGGTAATGAACCTAGTGAAAGTGAATTTGTTTTAAAATCCTAAAATGCTTGTGAAAACAACTTGCCTTATTTGAAACCATCTTTTTGTTAAAGTTACTAAGATATTTTTCAAATGCTGGCCACTGTTTTCAGAGAACTTTTGAACAATGGTTTTTACTGGCCAGTGGTTTGTGCTTTGTTTAACTCTTTCAAACAGTGTGTGTTTTGTTGGGAGTGGAGGATACTTGTTACCTCTCAGTAGTGTTCAGTGACTTTGAGAAGTAAGGTTTCTCTTTGCAGTTATGTTTCTTAGATTACATTTAAGATGTGCAAAAAATCTAATGCCAGGTTTACACTGGCAGAGAAAATCTATGTAAGATATGCAATTCCAGCTATGATAATTGCATAGCTGGAGTCAATGTACCTTACCTTGATTTTCTGGGGTGGCCCTACAGAAGGAGGTTGATGAGAGAAATTCTTGTATCGACTTCCCTTATTCCTTGTGACAGGGGTGTTCTCAGCATTCTATTTATCGGGTCTTTACTAGACCTGCAAAATCAAACCCCGGAAGATCAATCACCAGAACATCTATCCTCACATAAATGGAGACATGGCCTAGTGGCAAAAGCACAGGAGCCAGTAGTTCCTGAGTTCTAGGCTTAGATTAGATGCTGATATAATTTCTTCCCAACCCTATACACTTCGGATCAATATCAAGAAGTTCAGTGGACTTGGGCTAATGTTGTTTGCCTACTCATTTATACTCCAGTTTTTAGATATGTTGGGTGGGAGGAAGAAATACTCAAAGAGTAGTCAACAATAGTTCACTGTCAAACTGGGAGGGTGGTAGTGAGGTCTCATGTGGCGGAGGGTCTTTGCTGGATCTGCACTGGTCAGTATTTTCATTAATGACTTGGATGATGCAGTGGAGAGTACATACACAAAACCTGCAGGTGGCCCCAGGCAAGCATTTTGGAGGACAGGACTGGAATTCAAAATGATCTTCATAAATTGGACACTTGGTCTGAAATTAGTAAGATTGGATTCAATAATGTAAAGTACTTCACTTAGGAAGGAAAAATCAAAAGCACAACTACAAAATGGAGATTAATTGGTGAGGTGTCAAACTACTGAAAACTATCTGGAGGTTACAGTGGCTCACGAAGTGTTGGTTCATATTCAACGGATGCAGATGTGAAAAAGGCAAATGTTACCTTATGATTATTGACATGGACAGTAATTTTTCTGCTCTGCTTGGCACTAGTGAAATCTCAGCTAGAGTACTGTGTACAGTTCTGGGCACTGAACTTAAGAAAAGATGTAGCCAAATTGAAGGGAATCCAGAGGAAAGCATCAAGAATGAAAATGGGCTTAGAAAAACCTGACCTAAGAGGAAAGAGGAAAGGTTTAAAAAACTGGGCATGTTTAGCCTTGAGATAAGAAGACTGAGCAGTCATCTGATTACAATATTTGAATGCATTGAGAGCTGTTGTAAATAAGACAGTGATCAGTTTTTTTCATGGCCACTGAGGGTGGGATAAGAAGTAATGGGTTTAATCTTCAACAAGAGAGATTAGGTTACATATTAGGAAAAGCTTTCTAACTCTAAGAATTGTTAAGCACTGGAATGAAGTAACTAAGGAGATTGTGTAATTGGAAGTTTTTAAGAACAAGTTAGACAGGGAGGGTTGGGGTCTAGTTAATCTTGCCTCAGCATGGGAGGATGGACTAAACAACCCCTTGAAGTCCCTTCCAATGCTATATTTCCATGATTCAGGAGAAGCCAACATCTGTGCCTAATGCCACAGGACCAGATCCATGGAGTCACTAGCTCATTTCAACCCCTCTGAAGATCTTTGAGGAGCTCACTAGGAAAAAGCTCTTCCCCAGTTCTCAGTACTTCTTGTGATGCGAAGCAGGAGACATCTGCTACCTCAGATAGGGCAGTGGGAGGCAGGATCTCGTCTCTCTGATTGTAAGTACCTTTGTAATTTCCAGTGTTGTCTTCAAGTCATCATTGTCAAGTCCAAGTTGAGTCTCAAGTCACTACAGTTCAAGTCTCAAGTCGAGTCTCGAGTCCCTAAAGTCACTTTCGAGTCAAGTCCCAAGTTGAGTCTCAAGTCTTAATTTTAAAAATGTCAAGTCACTTTTGTACAAGCCATCAATATCGGCATTTTTGGACAATTTTTTCCACCAAGTCGATTTAACAAAATTAGCAAGTCTCAAGTTGAGTCTCAAGTCACAAACAATGAACCTGAGTCGAGTCTCAAGTCGAGTCACCGAGACGACTTAAGTCAGACTCGAGTTCAAGTCATGGGACTCAAGTCAACAACTCTGGTAATTTCTGAACTGGTTAGTCAACTCTACAGGATTTCTTAGAAATCATAACTGGGGAATTAAAGGGTGTCAGTCATAGTGCATTAGTCAGAATATTCCCTTGATCTGGGACAATGCACTCTCGACAGACTAAACCCTGGCAGTTGTCAGTTTACATAAGAATAAAAAGGAAGTTTCTCCAGTAGGAGAAATGATTTTTTGTGCTTACAAAGAGGGAGAAGGAGCTTGGCTTTGATATACTTGTTCTGAGGGCAAACAGCACATTTTAAAAATACACAGACATAGTGAACAAATCCCAAAAGGTGCACCTCCTGTGAGTTATTAAATAACTTTGACTCCCAGTGAAGTGAATGGGAGTTTAGGATGCCACACACCTTGCAGAATGAAGTCCAGGTATTGCAAAAGGGATTTCAGAAAAGTATTTTAATTCATGATATCTGTTCAAGCCTTAATTGTTCTTTATTATCGGCATATTCCAGAGCAAAGCTGTAATAAAGATAATAAAGGTACAATCTGTTAGAAGTTTAACAAATATTGGGTTTCTCAGAATTGTTCAAGGGAGAGGGCAGAGATATTTCTTGTTGTGGGCTCTTTCTCTAGCAGCTCTTTGGACAAGCCATCCTCTTGCCTTGCTTCTCAGGCAGCAACCCCCTCCGCTGCTGAGAGACAAGTCTGATATCCAAGTGATAGTTGGCATAGAAACGAGCAGGAAACTCATGCCAGGGCCACTCTGCTGCAGGTTCCACTCTTCAGTTAATGAGTTCTTTGCATTTCCAAGGAATGTAAAAGGAAATGAGGCTGAAGACAGAAATAAAGCTCTTGCCAACTCAGAGTCAGGGACTGAAGTCAGCATCCATCACTAAAACTGGGGTTCACGTAACTAATTGGACTGGGCTCCGTCTGGAGTTGGGACACAGTGGAACTGTCAACCCACAATCCCCTCTCTCTTGGGGACGTGGAGAAGATTGGTACAGTGTGAATAATAGGAAGGTCCAAGCCAGAAAGGATTAAAGTTAGGCCAAGGAGTGGGTGAATTAGGGACAGGCTGGCTGGAAGACAGCTACCTGCTGATTCAATGTTTGTACATCGTCCTCATCTAGCTTTTAAAGCTGCTCTCTCATAGGGAAACCCCCAGAATCCTGTCACAATCAATTGCCTCCTGGGAATGTATCCCTCTCTGACTGATCTGTTCTTGCAGGGCAGTGAGGGCAAATGGCATCCTCTTGTGCAGTGATAGTGAATGTGAACTGAGGTTTCCAACACAGTTGGACTGTTTGGGGTTGTTTTTTTCTTTAAAACTTCCCTGGAGTATATTGGTCTTCTTTACATGGAGTGATCAAAATGCATTCAAAACCAGTTGATCAGGATCTGTGATACACATCCCTATCCTGGGTCCCCTCCCAGCATGGTGAGGGCCAGTAGAATAGTTATTCTTTCCTCAATAGTTCATTTTGGGAAAATGTTTTCGATGGAAACAATTGGCAGGAGATTTGTCTTCCTTATTCAGCAGCTACGTACCCTCTGTGCGCTGCAGAACATGGCAGTCTCTGCAGTGATTCTGTCACAGTCACGTTATGGACATACTGTGTCCATTTGTTATATTTGGAGCAGCTCTTTCTGGATCCCATCCGAAGCAGTCAAGTACCTGTGTATGTTGAAGTGGCCGTCTGGCCTACTACACTTATTCTAAATATGGCAGGGCTAGACATACTAGAAAATACCAGCTTATCACCTCCCTGGTTGTACACTCCTCATAGTAAAATCAATACATTTGTGCTCTGGGACGGGAGCTATTTTTAGGTGATGATTTTTCACACATTCTGCAGCTGTTTTCAGTCACAAACTTCTGGAACTAAAAAAAGACACCAGGGTGGCCCGGCACCTACCTATTTACAGCACATGAATGGGGAGACCACATGCACACGAAAGAGTCCAGCTCAAAATTCCTGAGTAATTAGGCTACATCTAGACTGCAAGCCTCTTTCGAAAAAGAGTATCTAGACTACAACCAGTACTTTCAAAAAAGCAAGCTGCTTTTTCAAAAGAAAGTACCCAGGCAGTCTCGATGCTCTCTTTCGAAAAAGCAGTTTGCATTACATAGAGCCTTTTTTTCAAAAAAAGGCGTTATTCCTCATAAAATGAGGTTTTCTGCCATCGAAAAAACTGCTGCATTCTTTCGATTTACTTTTGAAAGAACACGGCAGCAGTCTAGACACAGGGGAAGTTTTTTTGAAAAAAGGCCGCTTTTTTTCGGAAAAAAACCCCCTGTAGTCTAGACACACCCTAAGTCTGCTGGTAAATCAGGCCTGGTTAAATATAGAGATCTAGGGTACATCTACACTGCATGGCTATTTCGGGATACCAGAGGTATCCCAAAATAGCTACCCAGCGTCTACACAAGCTGCCCATTATTTCTAAATATTTTTTAAAATAATGGGCGCGCTATTTAGGCATCCCGGTAACCCTCGTTCCACAAGAGTTAAGGAATGTCTCGAAATAGCATGTTATTTTGAATTTTAGCGCTGTGTAAATGCGCCAAATTTCAAAATAAGCTATTTTGAAATAGATTCAAAATAAAATAAGCAATTGTATCTTATTTTGAGTTACCCAAACTATGGCATTGAAAGCACGTACTGTGCCAGTTCAGAGCAATTTCTGTCCAGCCCCTACCTTAGTGCAGCTGCACCTGGATTTGCAGAAGTGCATGTTAGTCCTGATTCAAACCAGTTGGTGCTATATATCACTGCATCTGCCTCTGAATAAAGATAGGTTGGCAGCACCACATACTGAGGTATTGAAAAACAATTAAGAAAAAACGAGGCATCCTGTGGCACCTTAAAGACTAAAAAATGTATTAGGACATAAGCTTTTTTTATTATGTGTTAGTCTTTAAGGTTCCACAGGACTCCTCATCATTTTTGAGGAAACAGCCTAATACAGCTACCCCTCTGCAACTTTTCAATAGAGAAAAAAATATCTCCTTTCAGAAAAAGGGACCCTAGGCACATAAGAGGAGCAGAATAGTGCAGGTATGTGAGAGCAGAGACTATGTAGTTCTGGGAGGGGCATTTTGGCTCAGCTGAGGTGAATCGTTTTTTTTTTTTTAATTCTCTAAATATATGTGCTATTAAATTAACCAGCCCTTCTCTAAGGTGACTGATAGTGCATACTTATGCTGACTTGTTCTTTCAGCTTATTGTCTAATATGTGTGAAATGTTTTGCATAAAATAGAGACCGTAGGCTGCTGCCTAACCACAGATAAAGGCTTCTGCTCTACCCATTGCCAGCTCACCAACAATGAAGTTTAAAAATCAGGACTATAACATGCAAATGTCTGAATGCGAATGAAGTGATAACAAAAGGAAGCAGCTGGAGCTTTCGGTGTTAAGTCTTGCCACAGCCCCCATTAAAATCATATTTTTAAACCAGTATTTTTAGTCGTGGTAAATAAGTGATGTGACCCAAAGGGATGAACTAAACTAAAATTAGCACTAGGAAGTAGCATGCCCAGAGCCTAGAGCAACACACAGCAACTGGGCGATGAAAGCAACTGAAGTCTCATGATCATACCGAATCCTCCCTACCAGATTCATTAGCAGTGCCATCCACGTCATCCTCCATAGGGATATTAGCAGTACTCTGCTGAGTTGCTGACTGAGAGGAGCTCTGCTGGTGGCTGCCTGGGTACATGTGGGAAGGAAATGCTACCACTTATGTAATTCTGCATCTGCTCTGTAGCCTGAACTGCTGCCTTCTCTGCACGTACCTGAGGCATTGCCTCTAGCTCTTTGGGGGGCAGCTTGTTTAATGCTTCATCGTGTCCCTTCTTTGTTCCTTGTTTGGCTCTGCTGGTTAGCTCTCTTTCATTATGCCTCTCTCTATTTCCTTTTTGCACACGTGAAGCTTGAAAACAATTCCTGTCTAGCAGCCCCCACCCCCTTCTCTCCCACACTCACAACCACAAAAATTTCAAGAGCAAAACACTTTTGCAGTTATAACTTTCTACACCGAACAGCTAACGCGACAAATACCCTCTGACCCTGCAGCGTCAGCTGCAAGATTCGATTTTCAGCTGTGGCCTGTTTGCAGCATTGTTTGGGAACTAAATGACTTGATTGTGATTGTGTCTTCCACAGGTGTGTGTGGCCAGGGGGAGAGCACAAAGAACTTTCCCCTTCTCTTGCTCTCTCTGCGCAGAAGATGGGGAATGTTCTTTGCACTCTCTCCCTGTGAGCTCTCACTCTATGTACAAGAGCCAGAGACATCTTAGAGATGCATGTTCAGCATGTGCTCAGCCCTTCACTCCCTGGAGCTAGCTCCAAGGGAAATCACCCTGGTGCTCCCCCTACAGCTGTGCATGACCCTAGGCTGCAAATAAGCTAGCCCTCAGTGTTTGCCATATTTAAACCTCCACCTTTGACTTCTAAGCCCCCTCCAAGGACCTGCGTCTGCCCCCTTTACTCACATCCAGTGGTTGTAGCTTACTCACGTGGGTTGCTCAGTGGGACATCTCACATGTGGAAAGTGTGACTCAGTCAAGGGTGGCAGGATCAGTCCTTGAAGCACAGTTCTTCTGCTGCTCCTACAAACACACACGAGTGCAGTTTGAACCATGTGAATAACCCCTTTGGAATTAGGGTGAGCAGGTGTCTGGTTTTGACCTGAACACCTGGTCAAAAAGGGACTCTGGTGGATCTGGTCAGCATTGCTGACTGGGCCATTAAAAATCAGTTGACTGTGCTACAGGGGTAAGGCAGGTTAGACCCCGCCGTCCTGGTCCTGCGCTGTGACCCAGAAGTGGCACTGAGGTGAGGGGGGACATCCCAGGGTAGAGCACCTACACTGCACTCCCATTGGCCAGTTACTAGCCAGAGGGAGCTGGGGGAAAAGCCTGTGGGCAAGGGCAGCATGTGGAGCTTCCTTCTCCTTCCCCTACTAGGTGCTGGATCTGCTGGCTGCTTCCAGGATGCAGTGTGGAGCCAGGACTGGCAGGGAGCCTGCCTTAGCCTCACTGCACTGCTGGCCAGGAGCTGCCTGAGGTAAACTCATGCCCCATCTCCTACCCCAGCCCTTCACCCCCCATATCTAGAGTCCCCTCCTGCCCTCCAAACACCTCATATCCACCCCCACCCCAGTGCCCGCACCCTCAGTTAGAGCCCTCATGCCCTGCCAGGCCCCAACCTCCTGCCCCAGCCTACAGAAAGTGATTAAGTCTGGGAGAGTGCAAGACACCAAGGGGAAGGGGAATATAATGATCAGGGCCTTAGTGAAGAGGCAGGGGGCATGGCCTCAGAGAAAGGGAAAGGGCTAGGGCATTTGGTTTTATGCAGTTAGAAAGTTGGCAACCCTATCTGGAATCAATGGGCATTTGGCACTACCTTCAGAGACAAGTTTCCAGGATCAGGACCTTGGAATGAAAGCTCCTGGAGGGCAAGGTCATTTCCTCTTTGTGCTCTGCAGCATCCAGGAGACTGCTGGCCTGCTAGAGGTAACATCCCAGAGCGCCAGCAAAGCCTCCCTCCCTCCCCTCCATCGATCTTTACTTGGAGGCATTTTTCAGTGAAAGGGTCAGAATATGGCAGACTAACACACTCACACCAAGGTAACTGCAGCCTGCCCCTCCCCTCAACAGCACTGCTGTTGGTCCCACTACGTACAAGGCAAGCTAACTCTTAACGGCAATAATTTTAAAAAAAGAATAGTTTTATGTTTTATTTTGCATCTAATGGGTGAAAAATCCGATTTTTGGTAGCCATTGTTTTATATGGAAATTTCCTCACAACATTTTAGTATTGACCATTGACATGGGCGCTGCAATTCTCCTCTTGCACAGAATAAAACATTGATGTACAAGCCCTTGTTATGGGTTATTGTTTAATCAAGTTACTTGCTCTATTTTATATGAAATGCAAACAAAGACTCCATTTCATGAGATCAAAATTGCCCAAATTAGATTTTATTATATTTCACATGTATGATTTTCCTTGTTTTTATTAAAATTAAGTTTGCTCATTTGCCATTTTCAAGCTAGTTTGAAATTAGGATCACCTTGTATCCTAGGAAACACGGGGAGAATTTTATATGTGATCAGATTTTTATCCATGTTATGAAAAAAAGCAGCTGGTAATTAGGTGCATTATTCATAGGAAAATCTTGTTGAGCACACTGTTTCTGTGGTTCTGGCTTGGATTCTAACTTTTTTTTAAAGAACTAGTTTATATCTTGCAATTGGCCTCACTTTAAGTATCATTATTTTTCTGTGGCCTACAGTGCAAGGAAAGCAATGTCTTAAAGTATTAAGTTGCTAATTTCTGATGTCACTAAAACAGTCACTTTCATACATGTTGACATCAAAGTGTCCTTTCTGCAACATTATTATTGTTTGTGGCAGGCAAGATTGTGTCTCTCAGGAGCTGTTCCGCACTGGGGGTGGTGTGGAGCTGGACTAGCCAGGGAAAGCACCAAAGCCATTTGTCAGGCTGACTTTTTGAGTAACTTAGTGTGTAGCGTAGTGCACAAACCATTGCTCTGGCCCTAAGAGACACGCAAATTGTCCCCAATGCATCTAACAACCTGTGTTGTTAGGTTTCGGGAGAGGGGCAGGAGTCACCACCCAGTGACTCCAAGTCTTTCCATGTGCAGAGCAACAGAAATTATACCAATGTACATTTCCCCATGTGGATCGTTTCAAATCACACCCAACAGAACTGTCAGCCAGGAAGCTGCTACTTGTCTCCAGACACCACCATCATCCTTGCAGCAAAGAACTGTTAACCTGCTTCAAGAATAAAGAAGCCAGAATCAGGGCAGATTCTTGAGAGCCCATGAGTCAAAGGCAGGAGCATCCTTTGAGCAACCGTAGAGTCACCCATTCACAGAATCCTTCACACAACAGGGATTTCTTAAAGCACTAAAAGAAATTAATTGCTTTTCCAGGCTGGTGAGAGATTAGTGGTTGGGCCTATTAGAAACAAATCCTATTAGAAACATCTCCTATGAGTCACAACTCACCCTAAAACCAGACTGCATTCTGGGCTACCTTCAAGAAAAAATTGCCTGATGAAAACAAAATATTAAGAACTAGTGGATTCCAATTCTTCCCAAGCACCTTACATCTGAATTACCTGCCAGGACAATACATACAGTGAGGTGGTTGGTTACACCAGATAATCTCTTCAAAGCTGTGGACAAGAGGACCACACTCATGCTATTGGATCTCTTGGCATTGTTCAACATGACGTTGCTGCTGTCTTAAAGATCTACCAGGGACAAGTGGAAATCCTCTAAGCTGGCTCAGATCCTCTCCTTGCACTAATCTGCAAGAACGGTAATTGGCAGCTGCACTTTCACCTCCAGAGCTCTCAGTGGGGAATACCACAAATATCCCTCCCTCCCAGATGTTATCCATCACTGAAGTAGAGGTGTTTGGGGAGACTGTGAGACATCCCAAGAGAAGACAGATGCCATTCAATTGTAAATCTCTCAAAAGCTAACAGTGCCTTCTCCTAGCTCTTCTAGTACCTAATTAAAACTAGCATCTGAATGAACAGCAGCAGGGGGAAACAAACCTAAAAGAGAGATGGGGTGATGTTTGGGAAAAGAGGAAAATGGTTCCAAGAACTGGCAAGCAACAACTAAAGACACCTTCCCATCTGTATGAAAAGTCAGCCTCCTCCTAGCTTTTGGACCCAAGTTGCTACAACAGCTAGAAATGTCTTCTTCCGTCTTCACTTAGCTATGAGGCTTTGCGCCACCCCAACTCACAAGGACATGGCAGCAGTGAACCCATGTTTATGAACTACAGGCTTGATTAGTGTATACTTTAAATCCAACACAAGAGTCTTAAAGACACTCCAGCTCATGCAACATGCAGAGTCCTGCCTTAGTAAAGAAGCAGAGGCCACAGTAAACATAGCACAGCTTGACAATGAGCCAGACATTAAACTGGCTCCCTACCAGGCCTGCCGATGGAGGGGGAGGGAAAGAGGGAAATTGCCACAGGTCCTGGAGATTCAAAGGGGCCCAGAGCTACTGGCGGCTGCTACTGTGACAGCAGCAGGGGTTGGAGCCCCGGAACCCTTGGATTATTGCCAGAGCACTGCTCTGTGTGGCTCTGAGGGCGGGGGAGGAGGACCATGCCGCAGTGTCACAAAAACATAAGAATGGCCATACTGGGTCAGACCAAAGGTCTATCTAGCCCAGTATCCTGTCTGCTGACAGTGGCCAATACCAGAAGCCCCAGAGGGAGGGAACACAACAGGTAATCCTCACATGACCCCCTTCCTGTCACCCATTTCCAGACAAGCAGAGGCTGGGGACACCATTCCTACACATCCTGGCTAATAGCCATTGATGGACCTAACCTCCATGAATCTATGAAGCTCTTTTTTGAACCCTGTTAAAGTCTTAGTCTTCACCACATCCTCTGGCAAGGAGTTCCACAGGTTGAGTGCGTTCTGGGTGTTCTTAGCCCCGTTCCTTCCGCTCAAGATCCTGCTACTTCTAAGGGCACAGAGCTGGGCTCACATACACACACCTTGCCCCAAGGCCTGAGATAGCTTTGGCCATGCTGCTGCATACTGAATATGGGATCCAAATTTATGTATTGATTTTGATCTCTGGGTCTTTATTGGGATGGCCCTTGGTGCTCTCTGTGGCCATGTCGTCCCACAGTAACTGGGCCCAATTGATATAATGGAACTGTCCACAACAAGGGTGAGCTCTGTCAGGGGGTGGCTAGCTAGCGCTCTCAGAAGCAGATTGTCATTTAGAACTCCCTTCCAAAAGAGCAAAGAATGATCACAAATCTAACCATGTTCAGATTCTGCAAGTGTCACGTGTTCAGTGTGGCATCTTGTATTTAACAGGCCCTGAAAAAAATACAGTCCCCACTACAAAGTTACTCAGTGGCCTGAGCATGAAGACAGAAACCTCCCCCTAAAAGGTGACCTCATTTCTCATTTTAAAAAGCTGGGCACCATCACCCAATCCTGGGGAGATCTCTCTACAATAAACCCATGAATTCTGCACAGATGACTCTCGGGCTTAGAGGTCTCCAAACAGAAAATATTTTTTGAAAAATGAACTGCAAGTGGATGAGACAAGAGGATTTTTTCATCCTACTGGCTCTGAAAATAAAGAGGGGCAAGGCTACTTGTTCTGCAGAGAGCCATCTGTAACCCTTCTAGCACTTGTTCAGATGGGCAGGAAAGAAGACTCATGAGAATATTAGCACTAAGACCCTGTGGTGCTAGATCCTATATTTGAAAGAGAGAGAGAGAGAGAGAGAGAATATTTTCAATCATATTTTAATTCTACCTGAGCAGTGGGGTTTTGTTTTGGGATCAGGGTATCAGCAGTTTCCACTACATATCTTTTATGTTTTGTTTATTTGAGTATTTTCCTAAAAGTTGTGACAAAGTATTGGAGTTCTTTGTTTGTTTGTTTGTTCCCCTTAAGTAGCTTATGATGCACTTAGGCCATGCTCACTGCCTCTTGCTGAAATATATCTGTTTGAAGTCCCCATCAATAAACAGATGATAGTGTCCAAAGAAACTCCAGTCGGATGCACACTTGACTAAACAATTTATGAAAAAACCTGAAATTTGGGGGTTGAGTTTTTGCATCTGAAATGTTTGCAACGCCACCAGCCAATAGAGTGGATAATGTGATCCCTAGGGACTCGCCTATGTCATCTTTAACATTGATCTCCTCAAGGAGGAGAACAGCACAGACTGACTATACAATCAATATAAATATACCTTCTCATTGTGTGCTTTGCTAACCAGAAAATCCAAGCAAACGTTACTGACACGGCTCTTTCTTTTGGATCCCAGCTGCCTCTGGTACATTGCTCTTGTTAGGGTCTGCTGGCTTTGCTGTCGCCTACCCTGAAGATCACAGTTTTTTCCTTATAAAAGTAAGCCTGCTCTTTGAAACTTGCAGTGGGCTAAAGAGGTGGGGCCAGTCACATGTAGGTGCACAAAGACAGAGCAGACATGGGCAGTGTCTGCACAGACAACAGGTAGAATCCTAGGGCTTGTGCTCCCTGAGCACAGCATGGCTGTCACTGGTAGCACTCACACTGACACAGGCTACCCTAGAGGAGTGGAGACATGGCCATGACAATGGCAGAACCCCTCTGCCAGCCTCCCCCTTTGCCATTAGCTTTTGGACATAGCCTGAACAAAAGCACCTTGGAAACCTTTGCATGCATCCATCCTTCCTTGGTAGAATGGTTCCAGCCAAATGGAGCAGACTATACACCAGTCACCAGCACTCCGCAAAGGAGCGAAGCACGCTCCCTGCCAACTGTGCTATAATTACAGAGGGATCTGAGCCCTGACTGCATCCCCCTGCTGCCATATATTGTATTCCTGTAGTGGTGTGGGAGTCAGGTGCTCAACCTTGCGCTCACCTTTGTGCAATCCTGCCCTGCAGCCACATGGGGAAGCAGAGGCCACCTGCAGAAAGCAGATTGTTGTCCTTCTGTGTCAGTGGAGCTCTCGCATAGAGTGTGTTCACTGGTTTGGGGTTGCTTGGCAAAAGAATGTTTCAAACTGCAGAAGGAGGGAGGGAGAAATGCAACACATTTAGGCTTAGTCTACACTGCAGGGTTTTTGTGCAAGAAGCTTTTTGCAGAAGAGATCTTGCCCCAAAACTTCTTGTGCAAAAGTGCACCCACACGTCAAAGCGTATGGACACTCTTGCACAAGAAAGCTCTGACGGCCATTCATAGAATGGCCATCAAAGCACCTGTGCTTTTGCCGATAGGGGTTTCTTGTGCAAAAACCCCTCCAGAGCGTCCATGCCTGCCTTCTTGCACAGGAGCTGTAGCGCAAAAAGGAGTTATTCCTCATGGGGAGAGGAGGCCTCTGTGGGGAGAGGAAAAGCTCTCTGTTCTGTTGATTTTATTGCGCAAAAATGTGCTTGAGGTGTGGACGCTTGGCCAGTTTTTGCGCAAAAAAGGCTTATTTTTGTGCAAAAATCTTGTAATGTGTCTACATAGCCTTAGGGTCCAGTGAGTCCCAGAAGCCACATCTTGCCACAGAACTGTTCTAGAATCCAAGCTTTCGGGGTGGGGGAGGTTTAAAGAAGTTTCTAGCCCTTATGGAGGCCAGGAAAACATTCTGAATGTGTCAACTATGCCTGCCCTAAAGCCTGAAGCAATTGCTCAGATAAGAGTGGGCACCCACCACTCATCTCAACAGGGAATTAGCTGTGAAGTCTAAAGATGTATATTTCATGGACACCTATATCAGAGGTGATCCTGTGAACATCAAGTTAGTGGACTCATTCCACCAATCAAAGTCTTTCCCCCTCCCCTTCCAGTTGCTAAATGCTCCAACTGTCTCCAACCCAATTGCCAAAACCTCCAGTTTCTGCTGACAAATTCCACAGAACATATTTTCTGTCCAAAATTCTGCAGCACACTGAAAATGATACATGTAGAGTACAATTAAAAAACTCTGAATTTCATATCCAACTAAAGAACAGCAGGAGGCTCTAACAATCATGCAATTCATTTTCATATCTTATTCAATCAAAGCTTCTATTATTTTTCTAATGAGCCTGAAGTTGCTACACAATCTCCAGCTCGCTGAACAAGAGCACCGCAGAATGCAGGAATCTCGCTGCAGGACGAAGGTCAAGCTTTCAGTGGAGGAGAAGAGATTGTCCACTAATTGGGGTTCTTGACATGGCATATAAGCCACCGGTGAATCCAAGTGAATTCCCCCAAAATAAAACCTGTCAGAGATGAGAATTAGGTTAAAGAGACCTGGGGCCCAGGATTCGATGCTTTCATTTGTACTGCACAGCCAACCACTGTATGTGATGTGTGTTTGGCAACTGAAGGGGCAGCAGTAGTGGGAGTGCCAAGCAGAAGTTAGTGTCCCTACAATGGAAATACTGTGCAGGCTAATCTGTTTCTGCCCTGTGCATTGTTCACTGAAAATTGCATACATGCACTGAGACGTGGGTGCAAGGAGGGGCTGGCACAGCCACTCTAGCACCTGGGATCAAGCCAGGGAGCAGGTAGGAATCACCATCTCCATCACCCTAGTGTCAGTAGCTTCTTTTACACTCCACGCACAGCATCCTCCTGCTCCCTTTCCTATCCATCATCCCCTGACCTCCCCTCCCCCCATAGAGAGCACCTCTATTCCAGCAACACCATGCAAAAGGAGCTTTCACAGCCTCTGGGTAACTTGCACTTGAAGCCCCAGCAAAATATTGGAATAATTATTAGGAGACAAAGAGAAGAACCTGTAACTATAGACTAGACGGCTACTGCCAAGAGCAATAAGCAGCACAGGACTGTAAAGAATAGCTCATGCCAAATAAGGGTTAGCACTTTTACTATTTTTTTTTAAAGAAACCCAAAATGTGTGAGTAAAGGAAAAGCAGTAGGGAAAACTCGGCCCTGCCTTTTATCTCACCTGGGATAAATCCATGGCACAGTAGGGTTACTCTGACTTACCACTTAAATGAGATCAGAACCTGGTCCAAGTGAAATACCCCAAAATAAAAACTGTGTGAGATGAGAATCAGGCTAAAGAGACCCGGGACCCAGGATTTTTGGAAAGCGTCTGATAATTGTGTCTCAATCGTATTTGCAAAAATAATTCAAATTGGCTTGGGTAGGGGAACTGTGACATGGAATAAAACTTCCTGGTGGATGTTGTGCTAACAAGCAATGTAACAAGTGAAGGGGAAGTGTCTAGTGAAGTGCTGCAGGCATTATCCTGTTTATATATTTACTGATGATCTGAAGAGAGGTTAAACAGTATTTTCAGACCCTAATCCTGCAGCCCTTACTCACTGTGGTAGCACAGGGTGGAGTCCCATCAATGTCAGTAAGCGGTTGTGTGTGTACAGACTACTCAGCTGAGTAACAGCTGCAGGCTTTGCCCATACATTTGCAGATCTGTAATAAGCAGGAGAAACTGGCCCTACCCACAGGATTCCAGCTGACAACTCCTTCAGTGGAGTGTAAGGACAGTACTTCCCAGAGGAGCCACTGGAATACATTAGTGCTGAAACACAGCTAATGGTGACAGATGCCAGCACACTGTAGTTTAAATAAAGGCAAAAGGATGAGAGAGGAAAACCTGCCACACTGCCTGAAAATGCTGTTCCTTGACTCCTCTCCCAGCCCATCCAGTCATGCCTACTCTCCAACCACGAAACACAGCTCACATTTTGTAGCTGAGCAAGGGACTGGGGGTAGTCCTGTGTGGAGAGAGGTGACCACTTAACCCCCTTTCTCTTCTGCTTGAGTTTTCTGTGATTTGTGTGTGTTTGGCATCAGAGAACATATTTCTAGTGGAAAAGATCACAGAAGTGAAAAGGACCAGAGAAGTAATGCAAAAAAGATGTTCCTTGTTAGTACTGCTACAGTAGCCAATTGAATATGTCTCAATTTCCTGCCTTTCTCTGTGTGCTTAATGCATATACAGTTGGATATCAGCTGGGCCATTAAGGCGAGATCCTGAATACCATTTGATAGCTACAAAGATTTGTGGGATCTGTTCCCCTGTTCATAATGTGATGTTCTATTTTCTGTGTGGCTATAGCATTGTGTATAAAGTGCTCCTGACTCTAATGTGTACAATATTTGCAAACTTCCTGCCAAAAATTAAAAATGGAAAAAATCAAGAGCCCTTGGGGCAGCAATAAATTATTTAACATCAAGTTACACAGGTTTTACATGTTTATTTCCTCAAGTATTCAATTAAAATCTTACTTCCCATGGCAGCTGCCACATCACATGGTGCATATGCTGCCTCTTAGATACAGAGCAGCTTTCTAGAAATGACTGCCAAAATGTTGGGAGGACTTTTATAATGTTTTCAGGGTGCAACATGCAATGTAATAAGTTACACATTGGTGTGTGTTTTATTGATCATTTAGGTCCAAACTTTTATTTTTTGTTGCTGTGCAAAAAAAGGGACCTTTATGGCTTTCTTGGGAGGAAGAAGGGGCAGAGAGATGTGGTGAAAGGAGAAGCTGGGATGAACATGATGAAACAGATGTCCTTTGGACCATGATTTTGTTCCTTCACAAGAATTGCAAAGAGATGTTTCAGTGCCACCAAGCAATATTTCAGTAAGCGACAAAACACTTAGTGCATTTTATTTCATTAGAAAATGATTCACCTGAATTCCACTGTTGGCCACTTGGCGAGGACTTCTGTGGGATGTTTTCCAAAATCGAGATTTGATTTCCATTCATAAATCTGTGCATGTTATAATTTGATTTAGGCTGATTCAAATGTTAATATCTGTATTACATTTCAATCAGTTTAAATTTGCATGGGAGATCAGTCTTCATAGTTCAGGACATATGATGACAATTAGTGGCCTGGGATTCGGAACAAGCTTTCCCTATCAGTACAGTTGTGCATTATGGAAGTGTCACATACTTCTCTCATATTGGCCACTGTTCAAGACAGGTTGCTGGAGTAGTCTGCACATCTGTGGTTATTTCCATGTCTTTTTGTGTCCAAGGGCATTGCCTATCTTCCTTTTATCTGTCTCATAACAAAATCTGTGGGTTATATTATGCAAGTTGCAAAACACCCAGAGAAAAGCCCTCCCATCACATTGTGACCATTGGCCTCTAAGTCAGGCCAGTGCCCGCCACCACATTGTAGCAACTGGCCCCTGCCTCAAGCTAGCTCCCTCCCCCAGAACACCGAGAGGCTGGGCAGTGTGGACCCAGCATTCCCAGCGCTGGACCATCGAAGGTGGTATGTCACTGTGGTTCCTGTCCCTGCCACCAATATTCTGCCCACAACTGTAAAGTCTCACTCTGGCTTCCACCAGCCTCGTTCTTTGCAGGATAACATCAATAGCCCTTTTAGTCTCAAGTCTCCTCAAATCTGTCCTCCATGACTCAAGTTCTTAATTATCGGGCATTTGGACATTCCCTTCTGGCTCAACATCCCTGAGGGTGTGAAACCATTCCTTCCCCCCCCCCCCCATCCCACTGATCAGCTCACTTTGGTGCACACACTCCCCAGAGTTTACCCCCTAGAGACCTGGTTGGGATAAAAATAAAAAAGTCTATTTAATAGAAAACCCACAGATTTGAAGACACAATAGTAAGGGAGAGCAAATGCTCAAGTTACAAAGGTGCAGTTTCAGGCTCTACACTTTCATGTTTGATAAAATCCATTTTATAGTAAGTTGCTGCTTGCCTCAAAACAGTTTCCTGGCACCCCCCCTAGCCACAGTTGGGATCCAGCATTCACAGGCAGCCTCCCACTTAGAAACTGTCCTCCAAGTTCCCGATAAAAATCTCAGTTCCAAGCCTGGTTTTTAAGGGGTTTTTGCCTTAGTGCCTAGTGACTCACAGGGAGAAATTCCCTCCTGCCTTGATGTTTGAGAACCAGTTTTGAATTGTCTCAGTTTCTTCTTATTAACGCTTATGGTTCCCCATGGTCTTTGTCCTGAGCTGGAAAATAGAGGGTATCTGGACGTCAGTTTTGGGTAAACCACTGGCTGGGGAGGTGCCCCTTCTAGTATACTCACTGCCCTTCTGTGAGATGGAGCTGAAATTGCAGCACAGATTATAAGCAGTTTTCTTTTACACACAAATATATAGACTCCTAACTGTGGCCTCTATACATCTCATAATGACGATCAAGATCAGAGCTATACAAGCTTTAGAAAAGACTGTGCTCAATACAGCTCTATAGAACAATAATAGAGTACAAAACTGATTCCTGTACTTACTCATTTCTGGGGATTAAGCCTTCTGTTCTCCCCTTGGGGTGTCTAGGCCCTGACTAGCAACCTTGAATATACTACAGCAAACATAGTAAGTGTGCACCAAAGAGAAGCTCCATGGTCAAGTATAAGAAGTTTGAACTTGTCTCTGACTCTGCATCTTGCTTCTACTGTGCTACCCAGGGACTTGTGTTATGCATAGGGCCCTACCAAATTCATGGCCATGAAAAATGTGTCACGGACCATAAAAATCTGGTCTTCTCCCATGGCATCTGGTCTTTTATACCCAGTACGACACAGATTACAGAGGAAACCAGCATTTCTTAAACTGGGGGTCCTGATCCAAAAAGGGGGTGGGCGTCATCAGGTTATTGTAAAGGGAATCGTGGTATTGCCACACCTCCGTGCTACCTTCAGAGCTGGGTGGTGGCGGCTGCTGAGTGAGGGCCCAGCTTTGCAGGCAGCAGCACAGAAGTCAGGCTGGAAATATCATCCCATGCCATCCTTACTTCTGCGCTGCAGCTGGTGGTGCTGCCTCTGCCTTCAGAGCTGGGCTCCTGGCCAGCAGACACTACTGCCCAGCTCTGAAGGAAGTACCACCACCAGTAGCAGTGCAGAAGTAAGGGTTGCAGTAGTGCAACCTCCCCCTACAATAACCTTGTGATCCTCCCCACCCAACTCCTTTTTGGGTCAGGACTCCTAAAATTATAACAGCATGAAATTTCAGATTTAAATAGCTGAAATCCTGAAATGTTTGGTGTTTAAAAGTCTGTGACCGTGAAATTGACCAAAATGGACTGTGAATATGGTAGGGCTCTTGTTAGGTACTTTAACATACCTTTATAGGAAGTAGCTAATGTATAAACATAAAAAGGAGTAGAGGGAAGAGTGTGCTGTCATTTAATTTGAAGTGGCAAAATAGCAATAGACAAATTCTTATCTCTGTAGGTACAACAGATATAGTCTATTACCACTTGAGTCATTCAGGACAGTTAGTAAAATGTCCCTAATGGCAGGAGTAACTGAATGAGGACTCTTAGGATCTTTAGGGATAATATTCCATGTATGGAAATCGACTCATAACAACCTCATAACAAGGTTACCTCGTCCATGTCTGACAATGCACAAAAACAAATCTAGTGGAACATTACAAGCCTACTCTGGTTAGATCTGGATTTAAACAATCAGGAACTACACAATGCTCCTATATCACACCAACCTTTTTAAATACAAATGCAACTTACAGATTCTTTTCCAGGAACAGAATTTGCTCTTTTGTCTTTCAGAGAGACACACCAGAGACGGGAACGATAAATCAGGTCACCTTGTCCACCTTCTCCCTCTCAGTAGAGGATTATTCCCTTCAATATTATCAACTACTACAAGGAGTCCAGTTTTAAAATGCTCATATGTTGGGGTGTCTGTCACTTCCTGTGGGGGATAATTATAACACACAGTCCAATAGGCTTTATTGGCAGGAAGTTAGTCAAATTTCCTTTACCTGTCTTAATTCTATTCCACTCCAGTAGTTACATCTGCTTGCATTGCTCCAAACTATACATCTCCATCCTGATGATGTGTTTGGTAGTGCAAAGCTTTGGTTTCAAGGTCTGCAATTCTGCCTGCTCCTAAGTTAGAGTTCACAAAGGTTAGGCAGGAACCTCATGTCATCCTTCAGCGACACAAAATCTGACCCTGAAGAAACAAGAGTCCCTGAAGTGAGCCTCTCCACAGAGAGTATAACTCAAAGTTGTAACCAAACCCAACCTGCAAATCAGTGCTAGGAAGAGAAACCGCTGCTAGGACTTCTTGTACCTAGCTATGATGATTCTTAGAAACTGTGTTAACCCTTTGAAAGGGGGCACTGTGTTAGCATGGCATCCAGCTTTTCAAAGAAAGGGCTGGGAGTGATCCACCTCTTTTGACACTAGTGCCTTGCTGCTAACATCAAGGTCACCATGGGTGGTGGGTGAATGGCTGGTTCCACTCTTTCCACCCCAGGCCTCACCCCTTCCATGTCCATTGCAGCCCGGGCCTCATTGTAGCCACTGGTTCCTGCCCTGACCCCAGAACGCCCCATTACAGCCTCTGGCCCCTGCCCAAAGATAGTGCCTCCCTACCTTCAGATTCCCTGGAACAGCTGGGCAGCCACACTGCAGCCCCAGCCCCCAGAGCAGCTGGGAAGCTGTTCTATGGCCCCAGTCTTCTGTGCCAGCCCGGTAGCCATGTGGCCCCAGCCTATTCGATCAGCTGGAGCACTGGCAGGGCCACCCTGTCTTTTTGTGAAAGCAATGCCTTCCTTTGCCTACATACCCACTGCCCATTTCACCCCTCTGCCAAGCAATAGTAGACGTCTCAAGCCCTTTTGCAGCTGAACTTCATAGTGGAGGAGAAATCTTTGACCAGACTCTGAGCATTTGTGCATATATACCCATCCTGGAGCAGTGGTGCTCACAAAGAACTTGCAGGACAATCCCTGCTTCCAGAAATCTAAGTCCAGCACTGAATGTCCAGTTCTCCCATAGCAGCTCTGCAGCAAGAAGGATTCTATCAGAGAGCAAACCTTCTTGCTGATTCTTCATAATCAAACAAACAACACATCTTTCCAAGACTGCATGTCTTCCCAAGAGGGACCATTATCTTATGTGCTAGGGACAACAAAAAAAGCAAAAAACCATGGAAGACTGGGTGTAACATCAATTTACTGGCATCTGGCATAAAGTACATGTAATTAAGAATGAGCAAATTATCTTGTCCTTGAGGTCACAGATCAAGTTTAAGACCTTACTGCAAATCTACATGAGTATTGGCTTATTGTATGACTTCCAGCTCTGAATAGTTCAGAAGCAGTTACAGTCATACACCCAGATTAGCAAATTACATTTATTGGATAACACATTCCTGGGAAGAAAAAGTAATGGCCACATTTTATTGTGATTTATGGGTGATTATTAAAACTCTCTATAGCTATTTCGTTTTACAATTGTTCAAGTTGTTGATTAGTTCTGTTAATAAGAGTTCCCTTAGGTACATTTTAAAGGAGCAAAAATCTCTAGGAATTGGTACAGTGTTACTGAAACTGTTCAGCACACTTAACTACATTTGATTACATAGAATATATAGATTGGATTATTTCAAATAACATAGTTCAGCTGGGATATGAGTGTTTTGGGACCTGGTAGGAACTATATGTGCTCCACTGGGGAAGATTTTTTAAAGGATTGTATTCTTTGAAAAGACTTTGCCTTCCTGTCTCATTAATAATCCACGGGGGTATGCTCTGACCTGTCAAAAAAGCTTAAAAGGGCCATTTGCAACAATCTGCTAAAATATGTATTTAAAGTTTTTAAAAGACATATTTAAATACATGTTTAAAAATATATGAAAACAACTTCATGTCAGAGCAGATCTCTGGATGGCTTCAGGAAAAACACTAGCCCACACTTCCAAGTGATGTCATTGATCTTGACAGGGAACAACATGAAATGGAATTTAATGGGTGGGACAAGGTAACTCTTAGTAGGTGATCATGGATAGCAGATATAAGAGATAAGGGGAGACCATGTCCTCTTAGTGCTGAACCCCTCCCCGCTTCCTATCCCTATTCTGACCATTCCTGTGGGCACCCACAGCAAGTTGTTGAAGACTGATGGCTCTTCTCCTCCCCAAAGTGGATCTGTTAAGGTAAAATGAAAAGCCTTCCAGCTTGCCAAACCTATTAGCAGAACACTGAACCTGTGAAGGAGCCATTAAGTGGTAATGAAGCCATTTAACAGGCAAGTGCCAACCCTGAATTTACTGACAAAAAGAGTTGTGCATTATGCTTACAGGACCTTACTTTAAAATTTGTTTTAAATATTTCATTAGCTTGTTGCTGACGATTATAAAACCCCATCTCTAAACAGTCCTTGCAATCTGTGTGTCCTAGTGACAGAGAGTTAATAAGATGTCCAGTGAAATCAGGCTCTTTTTCTGTTTGCTGAATATCAGATCATTGCCTCTTCAAACATTTTCATTGTTTGAAGCTATCTGGAAACAGTTTCTTGGATTGTTCCCTCATGGATTGAATGAAAATATTTTAAAGTTAAGATATACTGCTCAGCGCTGATTGGTCAGCTCAGTCACATGGTACTCTTTCTGTTCCCTGACTGGGGATGTGATGCAGCAAAGAGCAAACTCTGGTCTAAGTACATGAGTAGCCCCATTGAAGTTAATACATGAACCTAGATGCATTTCTGATGTGGTGCTTGCATGAGCACATAAGATCTGAAGGTGAAAATTCTTAAAAGTGTACATTTAAACTGTGGTTGCTGCAATCAAACCTGAGCATGAGATTCTACTGAATAATGCAGCAAGATGAATTGGAGCACACTTGAGCTGCTAGAATGTGACATAGTTCACAGTAGATTGTAGAGGCCTTCTAAAGATAAGTAGGCATGTTCTGCTTATAACTTTGGGCTCAGCACCCTCCTGGTTGGACTCTTATGTCTACTCTGCTTTCTTCCTTATTGCTATCTTAGGGCTGCAGGGATTGGAAAAACAAGCTGTGGTATTTGTCCCAAACACTCCTGACATTTCAGTTGTCAATATATTTGAGCATCAGTGCTCCATTGGATTGAAAAGAGACAGTCTTCTTTCAGAAATTTTGTT
>CM057846.1:135755556-135772588 GCA_030068395.1 Apalone spinifera
CAGAAGCATTTTGGCTCTAGAGCAGTGTAATCAAAGGTTGGCTTATACTCTGAAGCATAAGGATTGATGGATCCTTCATAGATAACTAGTGTAATTGTGGATATTATTCATATGATGGCTTAATCCCTTTTTGAAATTATACTAAGCTCTTTGCCTCCATGATGTCTTGTAGCAATCCTTACTCTGTAGAATTTTCAAGGTTGGGCTCTGCTCTGGAGTAATAGTTAGACCATATTGTTTGCTGAATGCATCAGAGCTATTATAGCCTCAACAATGTGAAACAGAAGCCTTGCTAGAAGGTAAATGCTATTGTTGTGAGGATTCTCTTCTTTCCTCTGCATCCCTGTTTACTTAGGGAACCATTCAAGGTTTTGGCCTCAGTATTGCTTCATGGGAAAGCCATGCATTGGATATGTGATCTGAAAGTGATTTCAGTTCTGCAATATACAGAGTTTCACCCTGATTTCCTCTGTGACATCTGGAAAACAGCCCAGGGGCACATGAGGTCTGATGATTTGTAATTCCATTCCAGTGAAGCTAAGAGTGGTAGCTCTTCACTGAACGCTGTGAGTTCAGAATGCAGCAGCAAGTGAATGTAATACACCCACTCTACTGTCTTCACATACAGTGACAGGGTGACTTTAATTTGGTTGTTTTGGTTTTTAAAGCCTTAAATGGTGTTGGCTACAGTCACATTTGAGAATTCTTGCTCACGTCCTGTTCCGCGGGGTGTCTAGATTTATTGCCTGTAAACAGGAGCCCATCCCTTTGTGTTGTGTGAACAAGTGATGTCTAGCAGCATTTTAAAGACTAAAAAAACATGCAGATGGTATCATGAGCTTTCGTGGGTTCAACACGAATGCTCATGATACCATCTATACATTTTGTTAGTCTCTAAGGTACTAGAAGACTATTTGTTGTTTTTTTAAGCTTTACCAGTTACAGACTAACTCGGCTACCACTCTGACGCTTTCTTTTTCCGGATCTTAAGCATGAAACTTGTTCAAGCTTGACATCCATTTCTCTCTATTTTGTTAAAAGATTTCTGTGAAATTGTGTTTTTTTTTCTAGCATGAGCCCTAGTGACCATTCCCCAGCCATCTATTTTTTGTTATAGATTTTATTATAGATTTATTTTATCAATTTCACATAATCATCTATTGGAAAAAAAATGTAAAGTCAAAACTAATAATAATAACAATAATAATGTATTGTAATTCCTGTTTTACATTCCATATCATGCATCCACATGTCAAGGATCTCTTATCTTTCTAGTACTGGAATATGGTCATACCTAAGTTTATCATGGCTGGTAGTGAAAATTACTCCAATACAAATTGGATCTACATTCTGTTGGCAGTTTCTGGACTCTGCAGCAATACAGTACAGCAAAATGCAAATTCTGCTGCAGCTCCATTTAAATTTTAAAACGATATTTATTTAAATAAATATCAGAATGAATAATGCAGGGCAGACAGTACAATAGCCCCTATCATGTTTCTTTACTATAAAGTTCCATTTATTTTATGCTCTCTTCTCACTGTCAGTTTTCAATATGCCAAAGGTTCTTACAATTCTTACCTTTATTGTAGAATTTGCCAGAACTCTCCTCCAAGCAAAGATTTCACATGGGAAGCATGGTATAGAAAGTTTAAAAAGGAGGGCAGGGCAAAAATCAGGCTCACAATGAAAACTACCTCACAGCTTTATTATGAAGTCACTATAGTAACTCCTTTTAAAAATAGAATTTATAAGATCTTAGCTGATTAGCATAGCACTACAAGTACTGGAAGAACATAACAGAGTTCTTCTACATAATTATATGGCCTTCGTATCTATAATACTGAAATGCCACCCAAGTTTTTAAAAATAGAAATAACAGATTTATGCAAAGAAAACCACCAAATTACTTTTCTATGAGTGAAACACCAGCCTACTGGTGGCTGGGAAACATGTTTATAAGTCTGTGTCTCCAAATGAATCAAGCAGTTTCATATGTTGGTAGCTCACGCTACTGAGAATTTTGATATAATTTCCTTGGAAAGAATAACTGACTGGGCTAAGAATTTGCTTTCCTTGAACTGTCCTTACAGCTACTGTAGCACCAGTTTTTTTTTCCAAGGACCAATCCTCAGATAAGTAGAGACCCGATGCAATCATGTGAAAGCTGCTGTGTGGGAGTTGGGTGAATGTTTAGTTACTTACCACCACACTGTCTGGAGTGTTTCATGCCTGGGAGTGCTTGAGGCTAGGTGTTCATTACAGGGGAAGGTCAGTTTAAGATAGGCAATTCTAGCTACATAAATAATGTAGCTGGAGTCGACGTACCTTAAGCCGAACTTTGGTGCCATTCCCACAACAGGAGGTTGATGAGAGAAATGCTTCTGTCAGCTTCCCTTACTCCTCATGATAGCAAGGAGTACCACGGTTGCCGGGGCACCCTCAAGGTTTGATTAAGTGGGTCTTTACTAGACACATTAAATTGAATGCCAGAAGATTGACTGCTGAAGCATCAATCTTTCTGTTAGTATAGATGTGGTAGCCTCAGGGCAGACTATCAGAAACAGAGCAGGCACTCCAAACGGCTGGTGTGTTCTATAATTAGATTTCACCAAGTCAGTAACAAATGGATCACTATAGTAGTCTTACTAGTGCATCACAGCCAATCTCTTCTCCAATCATCCAAGCAAGCTAATGATAACTGGTCACTTATATCAACCACCACAAAATATTCAGATTACTTCCAGTCCCAAGACAACAATCATTTATCCCAAATAATAGATATCCTAGCTCTCACACCATCAACACTGTCTGCACCCAGTCCTGAAATAAACTATCTAAAGGTTTATTAACTAGGAAAGAGAAATAAGAGAATAGTTTTCAAGTTAAAGAAAGCAAACATACAGACAGAGTTACCATCTAAATTCCCAAGAGTGACAGAGTTGTATTATTCTGTCCATTCAAAATGTCTTTCAGGTCAGACCCAGAGTAACCTTTGTGGAATCTCTGCTTTAGTTTAATGTCTCTGGCCCTATTCAAATGGAAAATGGACGACAAAATTCTTCATGTCCACTGTTTTTATTTCCCTGTTCCAAGATTCAAATGGGTGAAATGGAGTCATCCAAACATACTACTCCATGTGTAAAAGGGACAATTAATAAAGCTTTTGTCTGATACTGACACACTTCATTTTAGAAAGTCATCATGAATGGGTGAGGGGAATGCTTCCAGTGCCTTTAAGTTCACAGCAAACATTTTCAAAGTTATAACGCAAAATTTACATATAGCATCGAATGCTGACATTACAAGTGAGATTAAAACAGTGGTGCACAACCTTTTTTAATCAGCGACCCCTGTGCTGCGGGGGCCACCAACTGCTGGGCCCAGCCCCCCGGCCAGCCAGATTTAGGTCTCCTTTGTGAGGTCTGCACCTTTCATTCATTTATGGCAATGTAGTAATGCGGCTGTCCACTCAGAATGAGGAGGAGATAAAGCAGGCCAGGGAAAGCCTCCTCAGAGCCCTCCAATTAATAAAGGGCTTGTGTCTTGCTGAGGGAGCCAATCAGAGCTGGGGTAAGTGATATAAAAAAGGGCTGCTCAACAGAATCAGGGGCAGTCTTTCCCTGGAGCTGGAGGGAAATGGCCTGGATGCCCAGGACCATCTAGGTAAATAGTGCTGGGCAGGACAATAGAAACTGGAGAACCACTAGCCTGACAACACCAGATTGCTCCATGTTTTCCCATGCCTTGTACCATTCTGCTGCAGTTTCTCCTTTTTCCTGAACCCCACACTCCCCTAATACTTTGTGGCTTCCTCACAAATGGGATGACCTCCTCTTTGCCTGGACTGCAGTTTTCTTGGCTGGCTGGATAGGTAGGTAAAGCCTAGAAAAGACAAAATGTGTTTGCGGGAAGCTTTGGGAATGGTATATATCATATTTGCCAGCTTTTTTATACATTTTCCTTCAGGATGCTTACTGAGCACACTTTTCAAAAGAAAACATTCTTGTCTTTATTATTGCCTCAAAGTTTGGATCAAAAAGTTTGAACCAAGCCTGACACTGTGAACTCTTTAGGGCAATGAAAGTTTGTGTGTGTAAAGCACCTAGTAGAATGAAGTCCTGAACCATGATTGATGCTCCTAGATGCTACTGCAATGCATATACTTAGACCATGTCTTCATTAGACAGAAGATTGACGCTGCTGCTATCCATCTTCCAGAGTTTTAGTTAGCAAGTCTAATTAAGACTCGCTGAATTGAACTCAGAGGGTGCCCCCACAAGCTGCTGTTATTCCTGCTTGTGTCAGGAGTAAGGGAAGTCAACAGAAGCATTTGCTCCTATCAGCCTCCTGCTGTGGGAACGGTAGGGAAACGTGAAATAAAGTACGTCAACTCCATTTACATAGTTGCATATCTTGATTCAACTTTCCCTGTGAGTGTAGACCTGGCCATAAAATAACATCAAATTGGACAAATCAAAACCCTGGCCTTGTACCATCCTTTCAAGGGAAGTGTTTGTACATTGGCTTCCATATTCTTATTCATCGTTTTAAAAATTTCCCCTGTTTCTTATTTAATTCCAAGTTCTACCTTTTGGGATTTACTTTTTGTTCCTACTACAGTATACTGTCTTCTTATTATTTCACAACAGGATCCTTGGGCTATTTTTCATAATGAGTCTATAAACATGTAAATAGATTCCTCTCCCGATAATTTTGAAGCCTAGTATATAGTTACTAATTTTAAAATGGTGCTATTAGAAAATGCTATAAAAGTTCTCATGAATTTAGTTCACAGTTTTTAAGAAAAGGTGTTAACCTTAAGTTCTTGTGTCCATAGACCCACCTACATAATAGTGGCTGGCTAGTCAGAGGTGCTGAGCATTTGCAATCCCCATTAGCATGAATAGGAAACTGAAGAAAGAGAGACTCAATTAAGTGAAAAGTAGAAAAAGTATTTATCGGGGAACAGTGCTTGGAAATGAGGTTGAAGACATTGAAACATATGAAGGGAAATATCCAGCAAGACACATTACAGGGAAAGAAATAAAAGAGTAGAGGAAGAGAGAAAAAAAACATGAAAGACAAATAGCTGTAAATAAAAACAAATCGTACGTTTGCTATAAAAATGTTGTGATAAAGTGTGCACATCACTTTAACCAATGTCTTTTAAGTGATGCCATTGAGAAACAATGGCTGAGGAGAGGGCAAGGGAGGAGGGACACCTGGCGTTGGTGGAGGTAGGCCCTCAGGCTGAGTGAGGGCCCCTATCAGCACTGTGAATAAAAGGGACTAATTCTGTCTGGATTATGTTGGGGTTTATGTGTGTGAAATAAGAATAAACTGCTAAAATCTACCTGTACTGGACCAGCTCTGATATGGAGAAATCACTGGTGGCTCAAATACAGTTGGGGAGCAGGGCAACAGAAACAAAAGTGCTTAATCCTCTAACAGTTAAAAAGAAAGGACAGTCACAATAAAACCTTGTATCCGCTCTCCAAAAACCAAGGGAAGTGGGGGAGACAAAGTAAGACTCATTTATGGAACCAGAGGACTCTGTGAAAGACTCATTTTCATGTTCACTGGGAATTTTTGGTAACCTCAAATTGTCCAGCAGTCCTATTAAAGCATAGAGGAAGAGCTTGGGTATACTCTAGCTCCATCTAGTTAACTTCCAAGGTAACTCCAGCACCACATTTAACACTATGAAATTCAGAAGATAGTTGATTGTCTCAGTCCTGTTGGATTTTGGGGGTGCAAGTCCAGATCAGTGAGGGTTATTTCACCACCAGCGTGTACCCGCACTGCCTCAGAATTCCCTGCTTCCATAACTCCCAAAGTGGACAGTTCACAAACCCCAAGTGTCTGTGTCTAGCTGCCGCCTGGATCCAGCAGCTCTGACCTCAGCAGCCTATCAGCAACACATGAGTCACACTCTGGCTTCCACCAACCTTGGTTTCAACCAGCAAAATGACCTCAACACACTACCAGTCCCAAAATTTCCCTAACATCATGTGCACTAAAATGTCAAGTCCCCTTGAACAGGTCAGGGAATTAATAAGATGTAAAGAGACAAAACCAGCACTGAGTTAGTTTATGATAAAAATGAACTAAATGTATTAACAAACTAGACATGGGATTAAGTGAGTTTAAATATAAGGAATGAAGAAAGAAATAATAGCAGGTAAAGCAAAACAAAAAATCCCTCTATTTTAAAGTCTAAAACATAATCTAGTAAGGTACAATCTTTGTTTCAGATGGTTTTTTATCTTATCTTATTCCATTCTCAGAGACTTCAGTCCTCCTTCATTGGGGGACCCATCTTTATGAGCTTGCAAGAAATCTGTTCTCTTGTACCTGTCTAGTGATGGATGCCTAAAAATGGCTTATATCCTTGCTTATGTCTCCCAGTTACATCCTGAATGTTCATCATGCTGTTTTTCCCTTCCTCTAGGTTTCCCCCAACTGTGGCTCTTAGCAGAAATAATAGCGCTATCATATACAGCAATCTCTGTGAGACTAAAGCCACCAGAAAATGTTTTATTCATGTTATGATTTCTTGTAACATAACTAAGCATCTATTTCCATGCAAGCACCCTTCATGCTGAAATGCTGAAGTGCACTGCTACAGCTTGATCATAATGGGAGCCTTTGGGTGATGAGATTGAAATGTAAGGCGAATACCTATCAGCTGATAACAGTGGGACAAGCAATCTGCAGAAATATTTTCATATCCTGATTGATATTGAATAGCCATGGTCAGGTGAAGGACAAGTTCATGGATCTAGGCCCAGGGATGGGAAGAGATTCACCTGATCAAAAGGCATGGCCCTGTCTCTCCATGGGGTCCACTAACTCTGTCATGAGAGAGCAGGAGGGAAAGAGGGGAGAAGAATTGGCAAGTGGTGACCCCACATCTCTCTCTGTGTTTAGCTACCTAAATTTTTATCTGTCTTCGTTTTCATTCTCTTCTTGTTTCCAGGCTATCTGAGTTCATCTACCTCACAGCTGATTCTTCTGTCCCACTCAGCCAATCACAGAAGCTGCACTGCTGTCCTGAATTTGTGCACTGTTTGTCACACTGGTAGTGCTACCCAAACAACCATTCTTTCTTCAGAGGCCCAGCCATGTCTTGGGCACCACTCTTCTTTTCAGCCATGGGCATTCTTCCCTCCTCAAGGCACCTTTCTAGCCCCTCCTCTGCCTCAGGCCTTCTGCTTCCCACTTTGGCTTAAGTTTATTCAGGGAGATCAAAGGTGAAGAATATGAGCCTCATGAATCAAGAAGGAGATAAGGCTGGGAAAAGGGCTTGTTGAGGAGAGAAGAGACTAAGGGGGTTGCCAAGCTGTGGAAGGTTGGTTGAAAGGAAGTGTTATCCTGAAGTGCATTTCTCTTAAACTGCCCTATTGATATATCATGGAGAGCAGCTGGACTCACACCTGTAGGATCTATATACAGCATTCTTAAAACTGAAATACTCACCCAGAGAAGTGAAAAAACAGATCGACAGAGCCAGATGAGTACCCAGACATGTACTACTTCAAGATAGGCCAAGAAAAGAAAACAACAGAATTCCACTTGTTACCACCTACAGCCCACAACTTAAACCGCTCCAGCACATTATCAAAAATCTACAACCTATCGTGGAAAATGACCCCTCACTCTCACAGGCCTTGGGGGAAAGGCCAATCCTCACCTACAGACAACCCCCTAACCTCAAATTAATTCTTTCCAGTAACCACGCAGCACACCTCCTTCATAATCATCCAGGAACCCACTCCTGTAATCAGCCCTGGTGCCAACTCTGTCCACACATCTACACATATGATTTCATCACTGGACCCAGCCACATCAACCACTACATCAGGGGCTCATTTAACTGCACATCCACTAATGTGATCTATGCCAACAAATGCCAGCAATGCCCCTCAGCAATGTATATTGGCCAAACTGGACAGACTCTACGGAAAAGAATTAATGGACACAACTCAGATATCCGAAAATGCAACACACAGAAATCTGTTGCAGAGCACTTTAACCTGCCTGGGCACTCATTAATGGATCTCAAAGTCACCCTGTTGGGTCAGGCCAATTTCACAAGCCAAATACACAGGGAAGGGTTGGAACTTTACAAGTTTGATTCCTATCATAGAGGTATAATAAAGACATTGGCTGGCTAGCACACTACCTTCCACATCCTAATGACTTAATCATCTAAACAATGCTTCAGGGGGTAGCTAAGTCAGTCTATACAGAAAAAAACAACATATGGTCTGGTAGCACTTTATAGACTAACAAAACATGTAGATGGTATCATGAGCTTTCGTGGGTGCAGCCCACTTCTTCAGATGACCAGAATTTTAGGTGACAATGGTCACTTAGAGAAGATGAAATTGTTCTTATCAGCTTCTTGTAACTTGAACACTCTAATTCACCTTTTTTTCCTCCCTTCCTCATCCCCTGTCTTCTCCACTTGCCTTATTTATTCTTGGATCTGGACTTTTAATGCTCCGTTCATCTGAAGAAGTGAGTTGTACCCACGAAAGCTCATGATACCATCTACATGTTTTGTTAGTCTTTAAGGTGCTGCTAGACTATTCATTGTTTTTTAACTTTCATCATTAGCAAACAGGCATTCCTTAGGGTTGCCAAATCTGACTAGAGCTATTCTGGAAGATTTTTTTTCCCCACATGACAGAATGCCATTTTCTTAAAATATTGTGTTACAGTCTCCAGGATCGCTTTCAGTAGCCACTGGGAAAATGACAGTGATTCCAGGAGACTCCAGGCCAGTCCTGGAGCGTTGGCTACCCTAGCATTCCCACTCCCCTGAGTACATTATGAAGTAGTAATGTTATGTAGATGGCAATTATTTCATGAATTAAACATAAATCCCTTAACACAAGAATATTAATTCAGGCAAGGGCGTCTGTTTCAATCACACAATATTTTTGTTTGGATCCCATTAGTGGCCTGGATGTAAATACAACTGTTCTTTCTCATTTATTTCCATTGCTCTGAGAATGCACTGCACCCAGGCATCTGGGGCAGCTGTGGTTGTGACCATACAGCAGGCAAGGTAAGATCAAACAAGGTGGGCTTGGGGCTTTGTACAATTCATTTTTTTTAACTTTTTCAAAACTGCATGAAGCAGTGTTAATCTGGGGGAAAAAAAACCCTAGTTGCCATGTAATAATACCTGCAGGGGTCTACAACTGCTGCATAATTTAAGTAAATTTGGCGCAAGGTGCTAAGAAGTAAATTCCAGAAAAGAGTACAGTGATCACATCTGGTGGTCTAGCCTATAGCGCAGGCTGAGTGAGGATGACCAGATGTCCTGATTTGCTAGGGACAGTTGTGATATTCAGGGCTCTGTCGTATGTTGGCGCCTGTTACCACCTACCCCTGGCCTGATTCTTCACGCTTGCTATCTGGTCACCCTAATCTGAGTTAGGATTTATGGCTCTCCTGGACCTGATATCTC
Organism: Apalone spinifera; assembly: GCA_030068395.1. Taxonomy (NCBI): domain Eukaryota; kingdom Metazoa; phylum Chordata; order Testudines; family Trionychidae; genus Apalone; species Apalone spinifera. The sequence continues at coordinate 135,765,041 of CM057846.1, forward strand.
TCCTCTTCTCTGCTCCCCCAAAAGGGGACGAGGGGAGGCATCTAAACAGCCACTCAGCAAAACTCAATTTCAGTCACACCTTGCCTGTACATTCCAGTGTCATTCTCAGATTTTCTTTATGCTGTGCCGACATCTCTCTCATACATTGTGAGAATGTCCAAATACTGGAACCCTGCCTGCCCTTTCAGTATCACTGAAAACTCCTCTTGCGGGCACTCCTCTTGTGGACAGATTTTCAAAGATATGTAGGTGCCTAAAGATGCAGATTGTCTCCCAGGAAGTTCCTTTAGGAGCCTATGTGCATCATTAGGCATCTAAAGACCTTTGAAACTCTGGTGTTGTGTTCAGATGTGAGTTCAAAAGGAACAAAGTGAAAAAACAAAGAAGTCTACCCTAGGACATAAAACTGGCTAGATCCTTATGTAACAGTACCTGCTGGTGCCTAGAGTACACAATTGCCTCACTCCAGAAAGTTACTACATTTACCTTTAATCCTTTGCACTCTGGAAACAGAGCAGATAACTAGATTCGAGCCGCAATGGCATAGTATTAGTTCAGTGAAGTGTGACCATCCTGAAGGTACCTAAATGATAACATAGTGACAGTTTATCAAGCCACTGAAGTGCACTGCAATCACCTATGGTTTGAACAGCAATATCAGTGACAGCAGTTTCATGTACTTGACTTCTGGGAGGAGAAATGCAGCAAACCTTAACAAAATCTCCCCTCTTTCCACACTGCTGACCCTGAACATTTTCTGTAAGGCATTCTGCATGTTTGGTGGCATGAAGCACGGATCAAAAAGAGATGGTCACAATGCTTAATAGATGCATGAATCACCACCAGCTTGTCTGCCACTCCTACACCAATCAGGAGACTGCACTTAGCAAACAAACTTGTGAGCAAGAATTTTAGCCTCTGCCATAGCAGAATCCATATGACTACCAAGAAATGCAGCTCTCAGGAAAGTTAGCTCTGGTTCAAAACTTTAGTGGCTCACATATGTATGAATGTAAGTCTTCTCCAAGAAGTTTTCACTTACTCAGTTTCATGTGGTAAAATAAGCAAGGCCTCCTTGTGTCTATTTTAATGTATTTCAGGCTGCTCTAGAAAGTATAATTCACCCCGGGGTGTGAGAAATAAATCAGGAAGCCACAGAATTTAGTCCCAGTGCAACCATGAATACATAAGGCTAGAGCAGAGTTTGTCCATCACAGCTACACAGAGCAAGACCTACCAGATTTGGACTTCCCATCATTTGTGGCCCATATGGCCAGAACAATCAATATTAATTTAGCCTCCACTCTCTGCCTTTCTGTTGCATGTTTATGTTTCTATTCAGGCTCAGAGACAAACATGCACCAACACTGGTATTTATTTTCTGATCATTCACAGCCAGACCTTCCTCCTCCCCCCATGTTCAGATATATTTACATTCAACTGGAATCTCTGAAGCCTAGTTCTAGCAGGGAACTTTGTGTGACGCTCCATATTTACAATCCTTTCCCCAGACTAAATCAAATGGTATGTGGCCCATAATGCTGTCATGAAGGTAAGCTATGCCATTCTGCATCTGATTAAGAGTGATATATTTAGTCAACCCACATAATAATGTTGCTCTAAGACTAAAATTCCAACTGAAAGAATAATCTCTCTTTTTCTAAAAGAGAGATGTGCACATGTGCAGACTGCATGAAGGATCAGTGATTTTAAAGATACACTAGTCCCTGAATCAGAATTGGGATGATTTGCAGTTTGTAGGTTGTGTGCCTGCCACTGTGCCTTTTAACTTTTTCTTGTTGCTTGGACTAAGGAACAGAGCTGTAGAGGACAGAATATTTAGGATCTGTCACCATAAGCATGACGTATGGGTAGTGCCTGGATAGTGGCATCTTTATAGCTGTGTTATTTCTAATCCAAGCGTATGCAGATTAGCACCAGGCTCAGTCGTGCTGAAAGTATCCAATGCTTTTTTTAAGCACTGAGCTTCCTCAGTGTGGTCATGATGTGACTGTCAGATACAGTTCCCTGATGTCTCCCTCACATGACTTCTGAATGCCATGATACACCACATTCATCCAGCTATCCAATTTCCAATCAGCATAAGGCAGCACTGGACAGTACCAGGGTTTCTGTTACTGTCCTGTCTGTTCCACAGTGTACTTGGAGAGACTTCTGCTGCTTGCATGTGCGTTTTGGAATCCCCTTTTACAATCAGGAGGTCAATGGAAAAAGAAATCCCTACCACAGCACGAATATAATATTAGCTGTATTTGATGCCAAGAGCATTAATCTCTTCAAATGCCTGGCTTTGAGACAGCGTGCCTACATTCTTCAAGTGTCCCAGTTCACTCAGCACATTTCCCTTGGCATTGTGGGTGATTTCTGGTAAATCGAACATCACATGATAACACACAACACAGTGTGTGAGTTATAAAATCTAAATCTCACACTTCTGGGAAAACTCAGGTGTTCTTCCGTCCCTTTGTATATCATGCAGGGTAGAAAGGAGAAGTCGTTATTTTAAATAACAAATCTGAAAAAAATACTTGCGTCTGAAAGTCTGGGCATTAGTAGACTCTATCTCGGACAAATGACCACGTGATACATAAAGTTCTTTCCAATTAATGTTATTCAAATGACCATGGATTTAAGAAATTCTGCTCTTAGTTCCCATTGGTTGCCAGTTTAAACTAACAGCAAGCATTCTCCTCCTCAATAATCCTCCAATCCATCGGAAGTACACTGGGTGAAATCAATGACAAGACTCTCATTGACTTCAGTGGGGGCAGGATTTCATCCCTAATGTTTATAATTCAATAATTGGTACCTAATGATTCTGCTGAGAAGCACCTTGGAAATGCTTACAACAGACACACATACTTTTTACAGAGATGTTTTTTGTTCCAAATGCTCATTAGGCTAATTTGGATTTAAATAGATGTTCAGAAAAATAAACAAGAAAGGGTTGTACGCAGTCTAACTAGAATTGCCTTCCTTTTACATCCGTTCAGTTCAGAGATGAAAGTAAATGGGGGAACCCTGATGCGCAGCTCCGGCAAGAGCTGGCTGACCTGTGGGAAAAGCCAGCAGGGAGCTATTTAAAGAGCTGGCAGGGACCGTGGTTGCAATAGGACAGTATCTGTAAGAAATGTTAAGTTACTTTCACCCTTGGTTCAGCTTGCAGTCCTTGTGAAATGAGGTTTACCGGAGCGGTCGACAAAGGCTTCTGTTGTCGACCGCGGAGTGTCCAGACTACCCCTCTGTGCCACCAAACAGCTGATTGGCACAGCGTGGCGGCCATTTTTATGTAAATGAAGTGGCAATTATTTAAATTGCTGCTTCATTATCCTGTCTAGTAAACTCATCTACATGGCTCCGTCGATGGAGCCATGTAGTCTAGACATACCCAAAGTGAGCATCTACACAGCAAGCCTGTTATTTTGAACTAATTTCAAAATAACAGGCTTCTTATTTCACATTTTGTAACCCTCATTTTACGAGGAATAACACCTATTTTGGAAAAGTTATTTCAAATTAGGATGTGTGTAGAAAGCACAGCTGAAATTATTTCGAAATAAGTGGCCTCCAGGGCTTTCCACAGGTGCCCTGGTAGCTGCTCTGTCCACTCATCAGAACTCTATGGTTCCCCTTCCCTTGCAGCTCTTAAAGCTACAGCCATAGGGGAAAGGGCTTGTGGCACAAAGCAGGCCCAGCTCACACTGTGCTACACAGCAGAGTCCTGACAGCTATTGCTGCTGCCATGGCAGATGCCTGTGCTCCCTGCAAGCCCCCCATGGCTGTAAGGGAGCAGGCAGTTGCCTCCTTAGCCCCTTCCCGGGGAGCGAAAGAGGAAGGCGCCTTCATGGACAGATGCGGAGGTCCTGGATCTCACTGAGATCTGGGGGGAACACTCCAGCATCCAGGATCTCCAGGCCAAATGGTGAAATGTGGATGTCTACAGCCGCATGGCCAACAGCCTGATCCAGAAGGAGCACAGAAGTACTCTGGATCAGGTGCAAATGAAAAGCAAAGAATTCTGCCAGCCTATTCCAAAGCTAGGGAAAGAAGTTCCCAACTGAGGGTGGCACCACAGACCTGCTGCTTTTTCACCCAGCTGGATGGCATCCTCGGGGGAGGGGGAGCAGGTTGCCTCCCCTCCCTTCATCATCAACTCTGGCCCGGACATGCCTGTTGTCATTCTCCCGGAGAGCATTGCTGTGGAGTAAGAGGATGATGATGAGGTGGCCAGAACAGACACCAGGCCCACCAGCCAGGAGGTCAGCCTGCCCTCTGAGCTGGTACCCTCCCCCCCGCAGGATGTCAGCCAGGGCTCAGACGAGGCTGGGGAAGGCCCATCGGGTGAGTTGCATTACTTTCCCTGGACACACGCCACGTAGTGGGTGGCGAGGGGCTGTGCACTCCTCGCCCAGCCTTTTCGGCCTGGAGATTGCACGGCAGTCTGTGCACTTGGAGCGCCAGTCCAGAGCACACAACCGCAATGAGGAAGCCACTCAGGAACATTGCGTTCCAGCTCACAGAGTTTCTGGGGAGGCCTGCCTTACTCCTGACCCCATGGTGGGACACCTTCCCACCACAAGCTACCACTAGGGAGGATGGGGTCACAGACACACACACAGCAGTGCTGCTCATGGTGCCTGGGCATGCCTGCACGTTTGGGACAGCATGCGCTCTTGGGCCAGTTCAGTGAGGCAGAGGACACTGGTCACCTGCAGGGGAGCTTGCCAGGAGGGCAAGAGGGTGGAAGTGGAGGGGACTCCTTGGCAAGATGGCAGGGGCAAGTCACTCATAGAGCTCCAGGTGGAAGTTCTGGAACCACTGCTGGTCATCCCACTACACCAGGACGATCCGGTCCCACCAGTCAGAACTGGTGTCCCAGCACCAGAAGTGGCGGTGCACGGTGTGCGGGGAAGGGTGGGAGGGGTCGTGCTGCATGAGCAGTGGCTGGAGAGAGCAGAGGAGGGGCCCCGTAATGAGCTGTGGGTCCTGTTCCTATTTCGCCATGAGGGCAGCCTTCAATAACTGCACCAGGAGGTGCGGCATGAGGTCTAGGAGCTGTCGACTTCTTGGAGGCAGGCCAGCTCCATGGCTGGAGTGCTGTGGTGTCTGCAAAGGCAACCAGATCAGGCACTGAGAAGATTTTGCTGTCCCTCGAGGATGTAGGCAAAAGAGAGGATCCTGAGACATGACTGTACCGGGGGGGTCCCTTTAAGCATGAGCGTCAGATAGCCTAAGGAAGCAGCTCCAGGAAGTAACTGCTGTCCTGATGCCCTGTCTGAAGTGCTTCTGGGGGGGCTTTAAATGCATTTCAGGCTCCAATCAGCATGAACATTTATTTTGAAAATAGCTCAATGCTATTTCAATGGGCATTTGCTAGGGTTGCCAGATGGCTTAACAAAAGATACCGAACATCCTCTCACCCGAGAAAAAATTCTGTTGAGAAAAAAAAAAGGAAACCATAGTTATTGAGAAAAAAAGGGTGCTGTGCCGTTAAATGGCCCCGCGATCCGCACTCCCCCGCCCCCGCCCCCGCCAGATGTGGCAGGGAAAAATTGCCCCCGCTGGGCTTCCATCCCAGGGAAACAGGAAATACTGGACATTTCACATGTCCGGTATTTTCTGGGGGGGTTTTTACCAGACAGGGAACCCAAATAATGGACAGTCCAGGTGAAAACCGGTCACCTGGCTACCCTAGCATTTGCAGTGTGGATGTGGATGTGCTATTTCAAAATAAGCTGTTTTGGAGTTTTTATTCCGAAGTAGCTTATTTCTAAATAAGCAGGGTACACATAACCATAGAGAATGATCTCTCTTTGTATAATGTATAATATAATCTAGACATTTTCACAACAATATGTAAAGTTCTATTAAATTCTGTGGCATTGTTTAAAAATTCACTGGCCAGGGTTACTGTTTTCTATTAAATTCCGTAAGAGTGGTCTTAGGAATTTCCCTTATGACTTTCTGGCATGGACCTTGGGGAGTTTCACTTTCCTTGTCATCACTGAATGGGGCTCACACATCAGGATCATGTGGGGATATGTCATAAGGACAACTTTCTGTGCCTGCTGGGTGCACATCAGGTCTTCCTGTTGTTTTCTGCTAGTTAGATCTATCACAAATGACCAGCATAGCCATAAGTGTCACCAGTTGAACAAAAAATCACAGTGAGTAAATAAGGAAGTGGCTCTGTTTGGAAGCATGACACTGGTATAAGAAAAAATGAGTGATGGCAATAGAAATTCATAGACAGAAATTCTCCCAGTTAGCCAGAACTTTTACCTATAGGTTTAATACATTGTGTCACTACCAGTTTCCTCACAGCCATAATTAACACAAGAATTCATATCCACAAAACAGGAATAGTAAGATGCTTAACCTTATAAATGAAATGATCCAAGGATATTAAATTTCATATGCAGAGGGAGGTATTCCTGTACACAGGCAGTGTACAAATATTCTTGGATGCTTGTCAGATGTGCTAGATTCTGGACGTCATTATTTGAGATGGTTTTGATATGATTACTGTAACTGCAGCTTCCTTGGATGGACGTTAAGGCTTTGTTTTACGGTGATCATTCCAGGTCAAGGCTATGATGTGTTAAGAAGGAACTGAGAGAAAGGGTGTGTTTTCACATCCTGAGCTGGACCAATCCTGTGGATTGCTGGCATTGCTTGTTCTTCTGCACTATGTGTCAGGGTAACTTTTTAAAGCACTCTGTTAACATTTTCCTTTTACACAATAGACATTTTATCAGGAAGTGAGAACAGAATGTTTCAGCCATAACTTACTTCAGCCCTTATTTCCTCTTTCTCTAGGTCTGACATCAAAGCCATTCCATTTGAGGAAGCTACAATTACAGCAATTGTCAGGTTTTTTCTAACTATTTCCCCCTTCTATTTAAGGGAACGTTGTGTTACACATATGTTTTCCTTGGCGTTCCTATCTCTCTAAATTTGTGCTGATTGGGGTAAGCACACTGATACTAGGAAGATTAGTTGAGAGGAGAAAATGTATGTGCAGGATGGAAGGGTTTAAAGAGAAAGAAACTATGTATTTTGGTACTGATCTTAAATGCTTTAACAGCCTCCACACATTGATTGTGCAATACAATGGAGTCAAAATAGACAGGTGAAATGAATCTCCTTTGAACTTTAGACAGAGATGAGCCAACTCCCAGTGCCTTTTGCTTTGGCCAGTAATTTACATCTATGCAAAGTGGCAAGTGGGTGCAAATGCTTATCAGAATGGTGGTGTTCAGAGGGCAGTGTGGATGCTCGGCAGCGATTTCTTGTGCAAGAAACCCCTATGGCTAAAATGGCCATTGGAGCTTTCTTGCGCAAAAGAGCATCCACACTGCCATGGATGCTCTTGCACAAAAGCACAGCTCACACATGGCAGTGTGGACGTGTTCTTGTGCAAGACTTCTTGCACAAGAACTCTTGCACAAGATGTTCTTGCGCAAGAAGCCACCAGTGTAGACATAGTCTAAGAGTTTCCTCCCATGAGCAGAATGGATTTTGTGT
>CM057846.1:135784825-135806132 GCA_030068395.1 Apalone spinifera
CCCACTTTGGGGAAGCCTTGAAATTAGTCTGAGGCTACATCTAGATTGCAGAGTTAAATCTGAAAAAGATACACAATTTACAGGATGCAAATTGTGTATCTTTTTTTCTGATTTTCTTTTGAAAGAGGATTTTTCCAAAATTTGGTGCATCTACACAGTGCCAAATTTCAGAAAAACCCGCTCTTTCGACACATCCCTTGTGCCTCGTAGAACGAGGTTTATAGGGATGGTGAAAGAGCGTGTCCCCTTTTTCGATTTTTTTTTTCAGAAAAGTGGACACGTTCCTTGGGTGCGGCATTGCTTTTCCGCAATAAGGGGGAGGGGGGTAATTTCGAAATAAACCCCTAGTGTAGTTTAGCTCTAAGGTGCCACAGAACTACTCATTTTTCAGTGTTTACTCACCCTCACTGTTAAAAATGAATACCTTATTTTTAATGTGAATGTGTCTGGCTTTAACTTTCAGCCATTGGTTATTGTTATCGCCACTAAATTTAAAAATTCCTGGTTTTTTCTTTTTGTGTAGATAGTTGTATAATATAATTAAGTCATCCCTTGGTCTTTTTCTTTGCTTACCAGGTTGAGCTCTTTACATCTTTCAAAGGAAGATTTTTTTTCCAATTTTGAAAAAAAAAATTAAATTCTTCTCTGTATTCGCTCAATTTTTCAACATCCTTTTAAAATTGTGAACCCCAGTTTGGACACACTTATTGGAGAGAAGGAACAAATGGAAAGACAAGAAAGAGAAGAAATAAGGTAGAGAAGGAAAATGAGACATAATGGAGGAGGTCATAGAAGAAACCCAAATATTATATTCTTAGTGTCATTCAAAGGTTGGCAGAATCCGATGGAGGTGATGATTTCATCTGGTTCCCTCGCTTTGGCCTGGTCTGGTCAGGCTACCTTTTAGGATTCGGCTAATGAAGAGTCAGTTATGTTATGATGGATTCTAGGGTTCCATAAGATGGCAGGGATAGCAGCCATAAAATTCTTGTCTTTCAGTACACGTGTGTCCTGTCCCACCCCACTGTGTGGTGACCTCCAGATGAACAATGTCCAGCAGAAAAGGATGGCAACTTCCTCCCATTGACATTAACAAATTGAAACACATTTGGTGATTTAACTTTTTACATTTCCTCCCTTTTCTAGAATCTTTCCGCCATGCCAAGTCTTGACTCTTCCAAGTGCCTTACAGAATCCTTGTCCCAGTTATTTTTATATAATCAACCCAATTTGTATGGATCTATTTCTCTTCCACTTCTGTTGGCTTTCATAAAGAATTTTAAATAGCAAACTGAGTTGGATTTCTGTTATATTTGACAATTTACAATACAGGCCGCAGCACACCCAACCAGTGGGCTCTCCCTTCAAAGGGAGGATGGTGCCCCCCCCCAAAAAAAGTTGCTGCATGCTGGGAATAAGGAAAGACCCTTCATAACCTAGTTCTGCTGTCCCGACAAGGTGCAGAACCGCTCCTTAGGCTTCTCACCCCAATCCACTCACAGTAGAACCACACTGATCAAAGACGTGTTGTAACTATGGGAGTGCCGGGGGAGGGAGAGCCATGCACAGACTGACCTCCCAAAGCTGGAGGTAGTTTCATTTAATATTTTCTGTTTCCTATATCTTTTACCTTGTTTTCCAGTGATTGAGTGGTCAGATACCTTGTATTTCCCAAATGCTTTGGTTTTGTGCAGGTGTTTTGATGTCCCAGTGGGTTCTATGCCTTCTGTTTTGTCATGTTTTCTATATAATTCCCCAGGTCCTCTCCACCTCAACCTTTAACCCTCCCTCCCCCACCTTCAACATCTACATTCTGCCAGGTCACTGTCACCACCCCAAACTCAGCCCCAGCCCACAGCAATTCGCACACAGGATGAAATCAGAGCCCAGGTACATCCTATTGGTCTCCCACTACATGCAGGGCTTGCCCTTCAAACTGATACATAAAATCTTGGGAGCATCATCTCTTGGTTTGTTTGGTATGATGCATTCAGGGGAGTTGGGCTGAGTAATTTACAGGGGATATTGCAGTGATACCTGGTACAGAGCAGGACTCCAAGCTCATCTTACTATGAAGGGCAGTATAGGACTCCTATGGCAAGGAGAGACATAGTGGGCAGAAGAAACTGTTCTTTGTTAGTTTGGCTTTATGGCCAGAAATAAATAGTCAGGGGCAACCGATAAAGGGTTAACTCTCTACTCCAATCTCTATGATCGCTTTCGAATTTGACTTTTTCTGTTCCAAAACAGGGTCACTGCTTCCTTGCTGCATGGATCTGCCAAGCACAGACCTGGATGCGGCTTTTAGACATCAGCTTCTCTTCCCCTCTTCCCCCCTGGTTCCCACATCTAGAGACAGACTTGTGAGTACGGTGCAGAGAATGCTGATAAAATACAGACCAATTACACACAGAGGGCTTTCAAATAGTGATCCAGCCCCTAAGTGTTAAGGAGGTAGAGAAAAATATCCTGACTTTTGCATCGCACACATATAATTAGTACATTTTAGAACATGGTAGTGATTTTTTAAAAATTATTCATAAAGAGCAAAGCACCCTCTTTGACAAGTACAGTGAAGAGCAGGTTAGCAGCAGAAGAGAGTCAGCTCCAACGTGACTATCAGAAAGAAACTAGATCTTCAAAATAGTATTTCCGGTTCCTTTGAGGCTGCAGCCTGTGGTTTCAGTTGAGGTACCTGTTGTGGCAAGCTATTCAAATGAAATTACAAACAGCTTCATATGCTGAACACTAAGTGAAGGGAAGAGGAATTTCCAGTGGAAAATGTGATTGAATGGAGATATGTTCACTTGGGGAAGTCTTTTCATAAGGTATAGCAAATGATTAGAGGTATATGCCCATCTAATTTTCCATGCCATGAGCCACAATCTACATTATTGTTCAAGCCAAGTAAACCTCATAAAGTGAATGTTGGGCACATAAAAAGAGCTTGCTTTCCTCTAGAGAAACTCACCAACCTGCCTACTCACATTGTGGTTGGCAAGCATCTCTGAATCTTCCAGCCCTTTGCAGTGTGACTCATGCTTGAGCTCTGGGCGCTGTATAATAGACTTTAGGCAATAGTTGCATAAACAGGCAGCTATACTCACTACATCTCAGCAACATTATACAATTAGCCATAGAGTATTTCAAATGGGGGTGGGGAACCTCAGGCCTGGGTGTTGGATGTGGCCCTCAGCTTACAAGGATCCGGCCCCTGGGGCTCACAGCTCCCCCACTGCATTGGAGAGCCTACACTGGTGCTCCAGCTCTCCATTGTTCCACTGTGGGGCTGGAGCACACAAAATCTATTAGCGTAGGCCCCCCTTGGCTCTGGTGTGTGAGGAGAGTGTGAAGGGACTGTCTTTGTCCTTCTCAGTCAGGGGCTACATCAATGAGGCATGAGGGTTTTTGGGCTTCTGATTTGTGTGCAGCCCCCGACTGATTTTTCTGTGGATCAGTGGCCCCCGACCATAAAAAGGTTCCTCCTCCCCTGATTTAAAAGAATATTGTGTGACCCAAAATTACTTTTAAAATGTATTAGTTTACAGTGGCCTGATGAATGTGGAATTAAAACATAGAAACATATTCCTTGATAGATTTTTTTAAAAACTTAGGAGATGGTACATACAGCAAATATAACACTGGTTTGAAGCCAACTCCCTTCAACCATTAGGAAGGGATCTTTGGTGGAATGAGGAAGCTAGGCTTTGCATATTCATTTATTAGAATGTCAAAAATTTTCATATCTGAGAGTTTCTTTCTTAGCAAGTCATGAAATATTTTGATCAAAAGACTTGTCAATTTGTCCATAGCTTTTTAAATAACCCGAATAAATTCTAAGACTGGTGTTTTGCATGGCATCTTGGGGGAAGCGTTATGGGAAGTGGGGGTAACTGGGAAAAGAGTAAGAGATATGTAATTTTTTTAAGTCTAGTGTCATAACTCTGTTCTTTGCCACAAATAACTTGATTTTTCTCTGATTTTAATGCAAACAGTAGAGCTGTGTGTGTGCTAACATAGCAGGGGATGGATTGGAAGACTGTAGGTGTTGTGCCAGATATAACCTTTGTTATCCCAACCTTTCACTCCAGGGCATGTCAGTCTTTCTTTCACCTTGCAGGAATATGTATTATCATCATCCCCAGAGAAATTTAAGTTCTCTGGGAGATTCACTGTTCGGATCCTTTGTGCCAAGGCAGTTTTATTGCTGAGTGCTTGCTCTCATATGCAGCCCTGAGTTTAATTTGTCAGCTCTTGGCAAAAATGGTGTAGCTGTTCCTCATCACAGTCATCTCTGGGAATCAGAAGTGGGACAAGAAAAGCCAATGGCAGTCATGAGAGAAACACTTTTGTAGTCACCTCTTGAATTGAAAATACAACTGAAAATTGCCCACACGCAGCTAACGATATTTGAATCAGTGATATAGTTGAGACCCTCTGTTTTTCTAAATGGCCTCATGGAGCACACTGACTAGCTGCAGACCCAGAGCAGCAATGGCCTGGTAGGACAGTGCAATCATATGTCGTCCACAACCAGTGATGTGTTGGCCTCTCCCAGACAAAATCCTTTTAGGTCACCACGGGTCATCAGCATCTGTAGCAGATACAATGAGGAGGCAAACAAGCAGAATGCTTTTAGAAATGAATTAAATCATAATGCAGTTGCCTGTGGGAAAGGAGTTTGTACCATTCTGTCACTGAAGTAAGAAATACTAAAAGAAAGGCTTCTCCTCTTTTGTACTTTGCAATATCATGACCAGCAAATTTGTCCAGATCTAACCAAGCCAGACTGTCTCCATACAGTTCCAGATTTCAGTACTTCTCCTGCTGCAAAGCACTATCATACTACCTTATAGAAAGATCAAGACTATTTAAAATAATGTCTCCTACCACCTATAAATGGAACCAAAGGGGAGAAAATCACCTTGATTTCTCTTAGCTTGGTTCTGATCCTGCAACTAGATCTTGTGCCTTCCCAGAGTCCCATTTCCATGGGTCTGAACAATCTGACTGCAGCACTAGGACCCTAGTTTATGCTAGTCTCACAAAGTGCAGTGTTGAAATCACTTCAAGAAAGCTTATGGCACTCTGTAGAATTGGATCCTTGCCCCCGGCTAACTGTGAAGGCCATCAGAGAACACATATGATCACAACTTTTAAAAAATCTCAAATCATGCACAAGATCAGCTATAATGAATTTATTTCAAATCTAGTCATAGCACAGAATTCTGTGGTATTTACCTAGCTTTGTATATTGCTCTGCTTTCTCCTGTCATTCGATGCACTGCACAGAACAGCTTACCCGATAAAATAAATGATCTTTGTATTTTAAAACAAAGGATGGAGGGCAAGACACTTGTCACAACAGTCCTAAAAGAAGCAATAATTGCTGTAGTAATGTCTGTAGGGTCTTCTAATGGAATGTCTGCAGGACCTCAAAGGTAAATATGGTAACTATTAGGTTGAGATATTTGCTGGAGAATGGAGAGGAAAGTGACTTTAGGGGAAGTTTTGATCACTGTAACATAAAACATTGATAATAAAGTGAGATCATGATTCACTTTCAGCTGGAAAAGCATGCATAGTTCCACAAAGATGGATACAACAATGGGGCAGGCAGAAAATAATATTCTAATTAGCATATTTGAGGAACAAACCAAAGATTTATAGAGGCACAGCAGGAATGGAGGAATTGTTCTAACTATAGGGATAATTATCACTGGAACACATTGCCAAGGGATGTTATAGAAACTCCATCACTGGAGATTTTTAAGAACAGTTAACACAAACACTTGTCAAAGATCCTTTAGGTGTACCTGATCCTGCCTCTTAAGATCCCTTCCAGCCCTACACTTCTATGATTCTGCATATAATCCTATGGAGTGCCTTTCTTTTTTGCTCAAGACAAAACTTAGGCTCCTGTCCCACTTAAAAGAAATGTATTTGATATTCAAGTGAAAGTAGTGACTTGTGCTCCACTAGTCTTTGAGTGAAGTGCAATGGGAAATAGATCACTGTTGGAGGAACAAAGCAGAAGTGCACTTATTTGAAAGTATCAACACAATTGGAAAGCATACTTCAGCTTGTGATTTAATTGAATTTGTCATGTAGCTGAAGAACAAGCCTCTACCACATATCTAGAAGTGCAGTTCTCAGAGCTGTGGTCCACTGTCCACTGGCAATCCTCAGAAAGCTGGCTGGTCCTTGTTTCCCCTACTAAACTGCATTGAAGTCAGCTTAAAACTACTGAAATACTCTCCTACTGTTACTTTTCCACATGTGCAGTTGTAATGGCCACAGGGATACTGTGTGATGGTGACTAGAAGGGGAGGTAGGCTGCCTAAATGTGAATGGGAAAGGGGTGCTGATTCAAACATTTCAGAACCCATATCCTAGAATCCAGGTACCATGTGAAAGATGAAAATAGTCTGCATATAATATAACATTTCAGATTTGAGTTTCGAGTATTTCAACAGTAACATTCTGTAGTATCCCTGACTTTACCTTAATATTGAAAATGTAGCTCATGTTTTATATGGCAATTATGAATGGAATCTGAACCTGTCAGAGCCATCCTTTTTTGACACTATAATTGTAATGACACTGCCCTAGTGTTGGTTATAATTACAGATAAATTCAAACACTGTCATTAATTTGCCATTACCAATCATTTTTGAAAGCCTTTTAGGCTTTCTCTGGTATATAATGAAGATGAAGTTAATAGGCTTTCTACTTGGCCTTGTTGGAAGAATTTCATTTAACTCTGATTTCTTTTAAAAAGTTTATACAAAAAATATTTTACTGGATAGCTAGCAAGTGCTACTCTTTTAAATGTAATTATGTGCCACAAGGCCTTTCTATTAGGATTCCAGCTGTGCAAATAATGAACTTTTTAGTTTGGTTTTGGTTCAAAAAATGTTAAAAAAAAAAAATTAAAGGGAAAACCCCCAAAAGTTTAAAAATCCTCATTTCAGGTTGAACTAAACCTTCGATTCAACCCACAATAAAATATTTTGTTGCGGTTTTGAGCTTTACTAAAAATAATGTTTGAATGAAATTGAAGTAAATTTCGAAATGAAAAGTAAGTTAGAATAAAAACGCAAAACTTTGTGTTTTGAAAAATGTCAAATCGACACATTTCAGTGTTGTTGGAAATTTTTGTTCAGGGGTTTTATTTATATATTTATTTATTTATTTAATGACTGAAGGAATTTGGTGAATTTTTTATAAATTTGGGAAATATTTTGGTTGACCCGAAGCCGCCTTTTTTGGCAAAAAAAAGTTTAGGATGAACGATTTCACCCAGCTATAGTGAGGGCATTTTCTTCTGTTCTTATGGAGTTGTAGCCATTTAATATACTGAAGACTAGACCTGATCATCATGAGTGCAGAGACACCAACTGTTCATTGATTCAATGGCTCAGCACTTTTGAAAATCTGGTGAATAAGATCAAACCCTACATGTCCCTCTCAAGCAAATCTTTAGTAAAGTCAAAGGCAAGTTTCTCCACAGTAGGATGTGTAGCATGGGACTCTGAGCTCTTTCTGAAATGGAGATTTCTGAGCTTAGAAAGGAGTTCCTCTTCCCATACTGATCTGCTGGGGCAGTTCAGCCCCTGTAATTCCATGCATTCAGATTAGCTTACCTGATGTATATATTGTATTTTGGCTTCTAAATTCATCTTTCCACACATTTACAATATTATACTTGAATTCTGGCCTTTAATCATGCACCCCATGCCACATGGCTGAATTACTGTACACAAAATAAACATTGTTCTGTTGTCATGACAGAAATGCCAGCTGTAGCCCACTATTAAATGCTGGCTTCCAATTAGGTGTTTGGAAGAAAATACCATTCACAGGGGTAATTAATTCACTTCCTCTGTAACTATCCACAGGTAGGAAAAGCATATTTAGAAACCTTTATCGGCCCCATAAAGCTGGCTTGAGAGGGCAGATCATTGCCGGATTTTTAAAGCAGGGGTAAGGTTTTTACTGATGAACAGATTTTCACAAAGTATTTTTTTATAACCCAGGGCACCGTCTGCATGACAAAGTTTTCATAGCATGTCAGTGAGGAGGTTGGAAAATATCACACTCCCAAGTCAAAGTAGAGATACCAGCTTAAGCTCTGAGGTAGAAGCAGCAATGAAAACAGAATATTCTCTGTGTCCATGGGCTTAGCTAATGTAATTGGTGTGGCACGGCTGAGGACAGAAATACTGGCCCCCTGGGAAAGGTGGAGGTGGGGGTGGCTGGCTCCAGGCCCTCCCAGAAGTGTGGGGCCTTTAGCGGAAGCATGGGCTGGAGACTAGCCTCCCCCGTCAACCCTCTGTGCTGCTCTTGACTGTGCAGCCAGGGGCAACAGGAGTGATTTAAAAGGGACCAAAGTTCTGGCCTCTGCTGCAGCTTGAGCTTCAGCTGTGGTGGGGGTGGCTGGAAGCCTGGACTCTTAAATCACTGGGCCCCGGGGTAGCTGCTCTTTTTGTCCCCACCATGTCAGTGGCCCAGGGAGGTAGTATAGGTATGTGATTTGAAGAACTTCTGTTGGCCCATGCAGTGTTTCTAATAGTGTTTCTAACAGCAATACCAGCAAAGGCTCAAGAGTGCAAACTCGCCCTGTGGAAAGTCTTCCCAAGAGATTTTTTGACAAAATAAGACCTGAAGGAGAAAAAAAAAAGTCTTTTTCCTGGGGCTGAATCAGCTACCCTGACTTTTAACCGCCTCTTACCATCTCTCGAACAAAGACATTGTTCACAGTCTGCTACAAATGCACACGCACCCTCCTTTGGAGTTACGGTGCCAATACTGAAGAAGTCTTTAAAAGAAGAAAAGCAGTAACGTGTTAAAATAGTGGGATAGGTCATATGATAAATGCCTGGAGGCCAGGAAGTAGTGCTGAGGAACTGAAGTGCATAAGGTATGTGGAAAGGCCTACTGTGCTTTGCCACCTGAACTGAATGAGAAAGTGCCAAGTGTCTGATCTTGCAGCAGCTTTGCTTGCACTGTTTACATTGACTCAATGGCAGTTCTATGCAAGGAAGGGCTATAGGACTGGGTGTGTTGCAGGCATGTGTAAAAAGCCACATTTAATATTCAGATCTGCCCTTGACTGGTTCAGTGGTGCTCTTGCCACACCACGTCTGAAACTCCTTGAGTTTCGAGGGAATGGAACAATTTGTATATAGGACTGGGGGTGCTGAAAGCCAATCAAAGCAGTCCACAGTTTGGTCTGCATTTGCAGAGAGCAGACACCTCTAACCTGAGCAGCACTGAGATGCGGTGTATCAGGTTGTAGGACCTGGAGTGGGAAGTCCATCAGGTCACAACACCCTTATACTTCAAGCCAGGAGGTACTGCCACACCCCCAGCACCCTAGCTCCTGTGCCACTGTTTATGTCTGTTGGTTTTCTGTATTTCAGAGCAAAAAGGATACCACTTACATCTGCTATTACAAGTGTTTGCAGAACCTCCCCCCGCCCCCCCGAGAATGCATTGAGCCCCAGCGGCTGCTAGGAAATGTAGTTCATTCCACGGTAGGAATCCCAGACTTCCTCATCAACATATTTATTGTATATAGACACAAATATTTTCTATTTGTTAGATCTGCAGACTGGGAAAGAGGAGACACTGAACTGACTTTGTGTGACCTGAGTTAGCTGACCTTCCTAGATGGAGCTCTTCTGCCCCCTTTAGATTTGCAATGAGGACTGCGCTTGAACCACTCTGCAGCACATAAGAAAATGAGTCTCTCTCATTTTGGGACAAGCCAAAGGTTTTTTTACAAGGATATCACCTGGCCTGATGTCTAGAGATTCATATCCTGGCATGATGGCTAGCACTGTAAAGGCATCCGGAGGAAGAGCCTGTAACAAACTGCCATCTGCAGTGTGACAGAAGGAGACCTCAAAAATAAGTTCTCCTATAAGGGCAGATGCTGTGGAAGTGCAAGGGGGTGTTTTATTACATTATATGGACGTTTTAATTTGAGACATTGATTAACAATGATGAGGAAGAGCAGGTAGCTGTTGGGAGGAGGATGTAATGTGTGCCCAGAGGCAATGGAGTACACGCTATGCTTGGAAATAGGTTGTATTCTGTGGTGCCACCAGGAAGGGTCTTTGACCCACCCACAGGGCAAAGGCAAGGGGCTTAGTGGGTGACACCAAGTGCCAGAAGGAGCATCGAGCGTCCAGTGGAGAACCCTATCTGGTACTATCAAAATAGATAAGGAGCCATGGAGGATCCTTTGCAGTGGCAGTGAAACCAACAAGAAAACAGGCAGCACAAAACAAACAAACAAAAAACCAAACCGAGACAAAAAAAAAAGCTGTGGCAGCCCCAGCTGGAGCCAGAGCCATTGTGTCAGCAATGCAGCCCCTGGGAATTAAGCAGAGGTTCATCTAATTCCAATAATTCCTTCCGGAGTGGGAAGAGGATCATGGCTATTTCCTGATTACCTTTGAACAAATATATAGAATTATTGTGTGGGCAGGGACATCTGGCTCTCACACCATATGTTGCTCCTTTTGGAGACAGCCTTAGCAGCGTGTCTCTGCCTACATGCAGCGCATTGTGAGAGTGGAAGGGGCCTTGTTGAGAAAGGCTGGATGCCCTAAGACAATCATAATTAATAAAAAAATAGTAAGAAATGATAACAAGTAAAACTTTTTACATACATAGTAACTTCTATCATAAGATCTACAAGTATACAATGGCTTAACCAGTCTCTTGAGATTTATATGAAGCTGAATGTTATAATGACAGAGCTGTGCTATAAATGGATGGGAGGGGTGGATGCTGTCATTTTTCAGGATTTGGCTGAGGTGCTTGGTTACAGCAATGCCATGCAGTTCACTTCATTCAGAGACTGCATAATATTCAGTTCTCCCATTATTGCTGCCAGTGGCACCATTTTCATTGACAGTCAAATCTTGCTTTCACTTACGTCCATTCAATCCCATTGAAATCACTCAGTGGAACTACACTAGTGAAAGCAAGACCACTTTTCTCCAACTATATCAATACTAGACCTTGATACAGGAGGAATGTGACAGGAGACATCAAGGCAACTGATATTCAGGAGTGGGTGGCTACTGTCCCGAACACAAAAGAAGATACACCCTAAGATAAATATGAGGAATGAGAAACTGAGTCATTATTAATATGATGAGTGAATGGTGTAGAACCTAGGATGTCACTAAGAGAATGATTGTGCAGGTCCCCTTTGGGATTAGCTAATATCTTGAGCCTAGTAGAAGAGGGCTCAGCATTAGTGCACATTAATTACTGCATTAAGAATAAGAGTGCTCTGGACTAAGACATATGACATAGATTTCTTTTAAAATCAAAATAAATCAATAAGAATTACTTTGCAACTGGTGAGATACACAAAGGTACTTAGGTATCTAAACCCAAGATTTAGGCACCTAAGTCTCAGATTTAGGTACCTTAGGGTGCATCTACACAGCACCCTAAACTTGAAATAAGATACGCAATTTGCGCTATGAAAATTGCATATCTTATCTCAAATCTTTTTCAAAATAGCATCTACACAGCAACAAATTTCAAAATAGCACACTATTTTGAGCCATCCATTATCCCTTGTGCAATGAGGTTTACTGGGACGGTGAAATAGCTCACCCATTATTTTGAAAAATATTTTGAAATAACAGGTAGCTTATGTAGACATAAGGTAGCTATTTTGGGATACCGCCGGTATTCCAAAATAGCCATGTGGTGTAGATGTACCTTAAGACCCCAGTTGGCTTCACATAGATTTAAAACAAAAATCTGTCCAAACTCTGTAGACACTTGCCCTCACTCAGTGTCTAAGTTGCTGCCTCAGGAGCATAAATGCTATTAACTGGAGTTTGAAAGGAAAGTCAAGATCCTCAAGACCAGACCCTTCAGAAGGAGGCCAGAAGTGGGTCACAAATTTTAGACCCCCAAAGTTTGTAAACTGAGACATGAGAAGAGTAAATGCACATTGTTTCTGGTTGTTAATGGTAGCTCCAGAATGTACTCTTCCATGCTATCTCCCTGGGATCCTGTTAAAACCTGTTAAAATTAATGTTGTTGAGGAAGAAGCTTAATGAAGGAGAGCTTACGTATTTTTGATGTACAGCAAAGCTTTCTCTTACTCCTCTTGGACAAGTCTTTATTCCCACTTAAGTTATATGGCAACTATATGAAAAGAAATTGAGCCCCCTGGATGTGTGACCTCAAGGTGGTTTTCTGAAAAAGAAATCTCTGAAGAAAGCCTTTTATTAGAGAAAGACTGGGCACTTGCCAAACATATCCCAAACATACTAACAGCACAGATTGATTTTGTGGAGAAAAAGGATGATGTGAGGATCTGTTACTAGACAATGGACAGCTGCAGGTTTAATTACTAACCAGCAGAATTTCAAGTCCGTTCCTAATGATTCCTTGGAATAAACACCAAATACCTTATGCTGTGTTCCAGCTTGCATTTGGCTGTGATACTCAGGGTACCTTTCACAAAGCTGAAAAAGAGCCTTGTGTAACTGGCAAGTGTGTCTCATCAGCAGAAGTTGGTCCGATAAAAGATATTATGTTACCTTTTACCCACATTGTTGTGCTAGAATCCTGATACCAACATGGCTACAATAACAGGCTGTGTCTAGACTGATGCGATCTTGCGCCACAGCTATGCAAATGAGGCTCAGTGTTGGAATATCGCCGAGCCTCATTTGCATAACTAATGAGCCACCATTTTCGCGGAAGAGACTTTTGCACAAGACAGGACTGTCTACACTGCCCCTCCTTGCGCAAGAAAAACCCTCTTGCGCAAAGCCGTTATGCTGATTATTTTCAGGCATAACGGCTTTGCGCAAGAGGGTTTTTCTTGCGCAAGAAGGGGCAGTGTAGACAGCTCCGTCTTGCGCAAGAGCCTCTTCCGCAAAATGGCGGCTCATTAGCTATGCAAATGAGGCTCGGCATTATTCCGACGCTGAGCCTCATTTGCATAGCTCTGGCGCAAAATAGGACCAGTCTAGACACAACCACACTGTTTATAGCTTCCTTTCAGTCACTCTTGCCTTGCATGATGTTCCACAGGATAATATGCTATGTCTTGAAGTGGTTTCCATTATATACCGTATTTACAGTTTGGATCAATGGCTCCTGAGAGCTCCACCATACAAATTATTCCAGCACCCTTAAATGCATTAGTCCTTATTGGACTGTTCCCTATGTGGGCTGGGGATGAGGGGACAGAGGACAACCCTAGCCCCCTGTAACTGCAGCAGCTTGGAGCTAGGTGAGCAGTGTCTGTCCATGGCTGCTGCAGCTGCAGTAGGCATAACTGGGGAAGGGGAGCATGTCCCCCAGCTGGGGAGCAGAGAGATGCACAGACACAAAAATAAACTCTGAAATATATAGTATGTAGCTGTCCCTTTCTCCACTCCTGCCCCTTGCTGGCCCAAGGGGGTTACCACTGTCCCATTCCCCAACTCTGGTCCTTTGCTGCCACTTGGTGGTCATTCTGCAGTATAACTGTCCCTCCTGCCAGACCCCTCCCTTTCCATTTTAGGAGAAAAAAATCGAATTCCAGGCACTTTCTATTGTCCTGGCACAACCAAACCCTGACCTTGCTTTAAGTTATGATAACAAGGAAGCTGCATACCAAATTTGTGGTCCTAACACTTACCATTTAGGAGGAGCTCTTGAACAAATAGACTCACAGACAGCCGGACAAACACACATACACACACATATATTTCACTACATTATATATATATTGCAGCCCAATATGTCTAATAGACTTTCAGTGACTGTTCCATGAACTCTCAGTGAATGTTGAGACTGTAGAAATGTTTCAGTATTTCCTTTCAGCCATCACAAGGCAAGGAGGCGGGATCTGGATTGCACCATCTGCTTTTATACGTGTGACAGATCGCCTCTAATCTGCCAGTAATTCATATTTGATGTAAACTAAATTCATGTTAAAAGAGAATTATAAGAATATATGAGTCCTATGTCTTCAAGGCTTGACAGACAGAGAAATGGATTAAAGATGTTGCCTCCTGCCAAAACAATTAACATTCAAAAGTGTGGCTGTTGAAGTAGAATAAAGAGAAGACACTTCTGGGAGTGAGGAGTGCTTATTTGGACATAAGACATAGAGGGGGCACAGGAGACAAGGATTCTGAGGCTATATCTTCAAAACTACACTTTAATTTGTAAAGGAGGCATAGGAAAAATCCAGGGACCAAGACTGTAAATAGAATCCTGGGTTTGGGAAATATGCAATGACTGTCATGTCATCCTCCTCAGAGAGTACACTGTGGAAATCCCCTGGAAGCTGGTTGAAGGTCACATTGGAGGAGGAGATCAAAGTAATCTGAAAGTGACATTGGGAAGACCAGGAGGGCAAGGGAGGAAGGGTGACAAAAGAACATCTTGGATGAAATCCTAACATCATTGAAATCAGTGGGAGTTTTGTCATTGGCTTCAGTGAAGGATTTCACCTTAATACCCAAGTCTGGAATTTCTGACTTGCTGGCCTGACAATCAGTCAGGGAGAAAGAGACTTGTGAGAGTGCAAGGTTGAGCCTGATGACCTATGGTGTAGTCTATTGTCTTTTGATCTATTGTGCAGTGTCTATTGATCAAAACATGTTACAGGGAGAGAGGGAGGAAGTGGGGACTTAGCAAAAAGAATTTGCTTTTTTATCTACTTTTTAGTCAAATGTCCAACTTTTTCAAATATTCCAAGCAGCAGGGCTAGAGAAGAGGGAATTGGGGAATCCAGTGCCTCTCTTCATCTCCAGTATCTGCTGGGGTTGAAATCTACCACAAGTGAAAAATACTTTTCTGGTGAATGAAGTGGAGAGGGAATTTGGTAAAGGGTTCTTTGTGTGTGGACAATTTTATTTCACCATTGTGTGGTTAAGGGACTAAGACCTGGCTCTATTTATGTTGAAGTCTCTCTACACTTTTTTTCTGTGTCCTCCATTAAATATGTAGATATTCACATAGTAGGATGGGCATACCATTCTTCTTACCTATTTTAGCAAGTCTGGCAATTCCAGGGCTACTATTGCATTGGGCCCAAACCACATGATGAGTAAGTGTCTAATTTATGAGTATTGGTGAAATGGATATTTTTTAGTTCAAACCACAATGCCTAGCTCTTATGTTGGGCTTTTCATCAGTAGATCTTAAAGTGCTTCACATTCCTCAATGTGTGTATCCTCACAACCTAAGAAGCACAGTGTGCCTCTGCTCCTTGCCTAAAATATGCTACAAAGAAGTTAAGTAACTTAACTTCTGATGCCTTAGGCTACACAGAGGTCTGTGCTGAGCAGGGAATCAAACCTGGATCTCCCATTTCTTGGGCTGACACCCTAATGTTAGCAATGTGACATTATGGGTTAGAAGTGATGGGATAGTCTTTTCTATCCATTGTCTTTATATTTCCCCACTGTATGGAATTCTAACAATGATAACATTTACATTTTGCAATGGAAACACAAAGTTCTAATACTACAACAATGAAAAATCACCTCCATATCCCAAATGGAGAACCAGGGCAGCAGGTGAAGTGTTGCTTCAGCTCTTGCATGAGTAACGTAAATAGGAAGAGAAGAACACTAGAAATTTAGGACATTTGGTCCTCATCCTTTTAGCCATTTGACAGGTGACTCTGGCCCAGTGGAGTGAACGGAGAGCTCTGCTGACAATCCAAGAGAAGCAATACTGGAGACAGTTACAGCCTGATGTCATTGCTGCTTGATGACTGGTTATGAGAAATGAATTTAAGAGCTAGGGGGTGACATCACACCATTTTTATCTTGTCAATGGCTTATAAAGTTTAAACTAAGGAAATGTACATTTTGTGGCATAATAAATAGACTTAAATTTTGAGTGCACAGAGCCAAACACGTTTAACTTACTGTTTTGTATTATGAAAAGAGAAAAAATAGAAAGGCATCATCAGTATAGTTGCTTAATGTTTTATTCCTGGCTGGGTAGTTGGACCAGAAAAATAACAGCTTTACTTTTGGCTCTTAGCATTTAATGATTCAATGTTAGCAGCCAAGAAGTAAGCTGATAACCATCCTCCTCTTCTTCACAGTCTTTCCTTCTTTATTTGATCTAAATCTGTCCTTCACATATGGGAAGAGCAGTCAGAAACATGGGGATCAAATTCTGACTTCACAGGAAATACCATCAGAATGACTTAAAGGATTTTTTTTCATTTAGTGGTTGT
The DNA here is from genome assembly GCA_030068395.1 of Apalone spinifera. Lineage (NCBI taxonomy): Eukaryota > Metazoa > Chordata > Testudines > Trionychidae > Apalone > Apalone spinifera. The sequence goes on from CM057846.1 coordinate 135,801,069, forward strand.
ACTGTTCCCCATTCTTCTAGAGCAGTGTAGTTTCCTCTTCACTTCAGATACCTTTGTTTTACTAATTTCTCCCTGGTTTCAACAAGCCACAAATCTTTTTTCTTCATGAAACTTCCTCCAAAGACAAGCACTTTCAGAGCTGTGCTGCAATGTACTGTCACTACTGCACTCTGCTAGACAGAATAAACCTGTGCCAGCGTTTATGACTTTCTGATTCTCAACTGTCCTACCTGGAAAGCTCCAATCACACTGATACCATATGGACACTTTGTCTCAAGTTAAACATATTTTATTAATGTCACTTTCCCAAATCTTCTCAATTTTCACTTACTTAAACATGGCAGATGCCAATAACCCAAAAATCAGAGTCAACCTGCTTAGGAACTTCTATTACAAAATATCTCATATAATAAAAGCATGTGTTATGCCTATTGTATTTGGGACAAGTTCATGAACCTCTATCAGTGAATATCCCTCTTTAGCACCATTCCTTTTCTGCACAGTGTAAGAACAAAAAAACAATCTTGTGGCTTTCCTCTCCAGAGTGAGACAGACTGTCATGACATTGAAGGAACTGCCCGCTATACACATTCACCAATCAGTATGCAGTACAGTTCATCCTTCATCTAGAGTTTTCCGTATGACCAGATAGGGAGATTAGCCTTAGTCTCTTTGTTAATGCCACTCACTGCTGTGCAATTACCTATGACTGTTCCTTAATCTTTTCATCTCAAATGGGGACCCCAACATCACAGTCTCCTGCAAAGCCTATGGTAGAAGAGACTTAAGTCAACTTCCAGCTCTGAATAGGAACTCGAATGTGTTTACAAGATTCTTTGTCAGACTTGGAGTTGGAGGAAGAAATTAGGGAGAGGGTTTCTATTTCCTCAGTAGAAATAACACCTGCTCCTGGTCCTTCTCTACTTTCCTAATGATTTGGCCCACTCCTTTCAAGACACTGGGTCACCCAGAGGATTGGTAATTGGATTAAAAAAATCTCTTTCTACTTTTTCAAAGATTCCAATTGGTACTGGGTTGTAAGCGATCAGACCTTGTTACAACCGGATAGCTGTTTTATGGTCTGTGACAATTGAGATGGAGATCTTGCTCCAGTTCCTATTAGACAACTGGCCACAACTCAGATATTAAACAGATGATTGCCATCCTTGTTGTTAGGGTCAGCTATGAGGCCAAGGACATGGAAACTGAACTGCCCACAAATGTGTTGAGCTGGTCGCTTTAGGTCAGGTTACAGGCCCACTCTTAGGTCAATGTAAGAATCTTGCCCTTTCACTTTGTTTTCTGTTCTGTGTGTGGATAAACAGAGAACTTCATTCTCCCAAAGAGTCATTCTCAATATGCTGCTTAAATGCTGTTTTCAGATTCAGTCCTGGAGCACAATTTGGTACCCTGTGCCCTACACTGCCCATATTCTCTAGTGTGGAGTGGCATCACTTGGCATTCCTGGATCCCAATGTTTATACAAAAAATATTACTTTAATTAGCTCCCCACCCCCATTCAATTCTTTAAAGAGATTCCTCTCATGAAATTCTCTTACTCCAGAGATATATTCAATTCTCTTACGAGGGGACACTGAACCTGTGCTTCCATGCTGGCAGTGACAAAGGCTGTATTTCCATTTTCTAGTGCCAAAACATATAAGCACACGCCACACATAATCAGCATCACAGAAATCTGAACAACTCTGCACACATATTTACTTCCAGGTGACAATTCTCAGTGCCATTAGATGTCAATGCATTTATCTGCGGCTCATTTTTGCAGAAATAGATTTGTATGTAGACACAAATTTTGTATCCATGCTGGAGATGGAGCAGATAATTTCAGATAAGATGGTGGCATTGCTGCTGATGAAAATATCTATAAAATCCCCAATCAGGACCCTCTTGTGGTAGGTGTTATACAAACACATAGACTAAAGATAGTCTCAGTCCAGGCACCAGAGAGCTCACAAACTCTTGATTTAAAAAAAAAATCTTTCCATAGACATACCAACAATCCCAGAGAAAGCCAAATACCCCCATTCTAGACGTTACTCAGATTTCTTGGCAGGATAGAGCAAGAAGTGAATTTTTAGGGGTTTGTGTCTCTCTTGTGGAACATAGGACTCAATTTTTCAGTACTACATTGATTAAGAAAAAGTGGGGCCTCAGTCTTGGGTGCCTATCTTGAAAAAGGAAGAGAGAAGGAAAAGACTGAATTATAACAATTTTTAAAAAACAAAAAATCCCCAAATAACAAATTTCTTATCACTCCTGTGCTTAGTGAAAGTAGCATAAGACTAAAAATATTGCTCAGTGCTGTGAAGTACAGAGATTAGAAAGCCACCCCCTTATGGCCAAGAAATGTCTGTGTCTTTAAAAGTTGTTATTGATTTCCCCACAAGATGGGGTAGCATGTACAGTTTAACAGATTCTTGCAGATGAAAGTTTTGCATGGACTGAGCACTGTATTCTTAGTAGGTCCAAGCAAATTAATAAAAAATATTAACAGTCAACCCTTCATCTGTCCCTTGAATCATTGATGTTCCAAACACTGTGGTTAATAACAGATCCATGATCCCTTCTCTCCTAATTCTCCAATAGGCTCTCCTCGCCTCTCTGAGCCATGTGGTATGGAGGTGCTGGAGGCTTCACATTTGACCCACCCCTGTTACTGTTAAACTGAAATGGGACATGTTCTGAATATCTGGGGGATGTAAACTTGCAATTTGGTGGCAGCAAGGGCTACCAGGGAAGATTGTTAAAAGCACGGGTGCCGGCCACTATCACTGATAACAGTGGTGGAAACCAGGTACTCTCCCATGGTACATGCTAATGTATCTCAGTGGTGGAAACCAGGTACATGCTAATGAAGCTCAGACACAATCTGTTTGGGTACGTCTACACTAGCCCCCTAGTTCGAACTAGGGAGGCTAATGAGGGCGACCAAAATTGCAAATTAAGCCTGGGATTTAAATATCCCGCACTTCATTAGCATGTTCCCGGCCGGTCGCCATTTTAGAAATTGACTAGCCCGGAAGAACTCATGAGGTTTAACTGGTAATTCGAAGTAAGGGGTTTATTTCAGAATCGCCCTTCTCTGCCGCGTGTAGACGCGGGCAGTTCGAACTAGGGGGCTAGTGTAGACATACCCTTTGATAAAATGAAGTGGGGAGGCACCCATAGTGCAGCAGAATGAAAATATCTGTGGGAGTGAGGAAAGCCTGACTTCTAATCCCAGTTTTGTCACTGCTGTGGGAGATGAAGCAGAGCATTTCAGATAAGATAGACTACTGGGCAGGATGGATAGAACTTTTTGAAGTTGCAGGTCTGTCAAGGTTGCTTTTTGCAGCTGGGTTCTCTTTTCTGACACGGCTCCCTGTGTAGCCACATACACTTTTATATGATCTTTGAGCTCACAGGCTGTGGGGTGGGTTGCTGGATTCTATGACAGAGTGTCTGCTACTACCAGATTCTGCCCAGGAACATATTTAACAATTGGATTAAATCTCATTATTCCTATCAATGGACACTGGCATCTCAGCAGTGTTTGATTCAGGTCTTCCCAACTGATGAATTTACTGTCCTGCCAGGCTTGTGTTGAGGTTAGCTAAAATAAGGTAATTGTATACTCAGCCCCAACTAGTGGCTGAGCATATCATGCAGTTGAGTATCCCCATTATGGTTAGGACCTCTGGGAGAAAGGCTCTCCCTGAGGAACTTGTGTGGTACAAATGTGTTGTGGGAAGGACCCTACCCACTTTGAGCCTACTCTTGCCTCACTAAAATCAAGAGGAATGAAGGATCCCTTGGCTCAGTCTTTGAAACAGAACAATCTGAGGAAAGACTCTGGAGAGCTTTGTAAACGTGTACCAGAGGTAGCTGATCTGATGCCTCTTAGGAGCCAAACTTTAATTTACAGTCATGGAACAGGAGAAAATGGACATTCTAGAATGGGAGACAAGACTAGAACTGAAAGCAGAGATCACAATGCAGAAACACATGCTACCCTTGATTGTGGCTGTCACAGGGGCTCTTCAAAATTCTAAAAAAGGTTTAAATAGTTAGTGTATCTGCATAACGGTGGTAAGTCCAGGTGCATTGACTGGCTCCTTTGTTGTTACTCAGAGAGAGATCTCTCCTTCATAGTTTCCATTTAAGCCTCTATGTGGGAGAAAATTATACAGACTGGAGGAATTTGTGGTAAGCAGATATGGGCTGAGAAAGGTTAATGTTTTCTGTCTGCATTTCTAATGTGTTGATTCGAGCTGGGTGATTATCACACTCAATTTTCCACAGGTACTGGAAAAACATGTGAAGATGAATTTACTTCAGCCAGGCTGATTTTGTGTTCATTTTCCACAGATATTCAATATAGACTATTCTCATCTGAATGCTCATGGAAATGGACTTGTAAGTTCACAAGCTGAGCACTCACAGATACTTACAGAGGATAGGACACTGCTTTACAGCAGCAGAACAGGGCTCCTAAAACCCCTTCACAAAGCCCTAGGAAAGAAATGGTGAAATAAGGCAAAGAGCTAACCATATCCACTGAATTAGGACCATGCACATGAGCAGGGCTTGACAAACAGTGGTGAAAGCCGCTCGCCAGCCCCGCACTGCGCATGAGCAAGAGCTGCATTGCGCATGTGCACGCCGCCGGTAAACGGGGTGCGCGGCTGAAATCTACTTGCCATGGGCGAGTAGATTCTATAGTTTGTCGAGCCCTGCACATGAGGCTACATCTAGACTGCAGACTTCTTTCGGAAAAACTTTTTTGTAAGAGATCTTCCAAAAAAGCTTCTTCTGAAAGAGAGTGCCCACACTGCAAAAGTGCATTGAAAAATCGATCTGCTTTTTCGAAAGAGGAGAGCATCCAGACTGAATGGAATCTCTCTTGCATGTAAGCTGTGATTGCTATGGATGGAATGGCCACCTAGTCTTTTTCCTCTTTTCTCTTCTTCCAAAAGAACTCCCTCTTCTTTGTCCACACACTCCTTTTTATGAAAGAGCTCTTTTGCAAAAAGGCTTCTTCCTCGTAGAATGAGGATTACCAAT
>CM057846.1:135816103-135838023 GCA_030068395.1 Apalone spinifera
TTTCCGTTAAAAGCATTTGCGGAAAATCATGCCAGTCTAGACGTAGCCCTCATGTTTTGAGAGGCATAGCCAGTGGCGCTCACCAGCATAGCACCTCATTCTCCTCTGCTGAACTCACTGGGAGTTACACCATTGACTGCAATGGGTGCAGGATCAAGCCCAAAGCAAAAAAGTCACTTAGACTTCTCTACGGGTCCATCTACACTGCAGCGTTTTTCTAGGAAAAACAACAGCTGGTTTTCTGGAAAAAAAAAATACTTGCATCCACACTGCCATTGAGTTCTTTCGACAGAAAGTCGAAAGAACAGAGAGGTTTTTCCGACGGCAGTAAACCTCATTCTACGAGGAAGAAGCCTTTTTCCAAGAAAGCTTTTTTGGAAAATGGTGTGTGTGGACACAGAAGATGGAGCTCTTTCGAAAGAAGAGGCCTCCAGGAAATAACACAGGTGCCCTGGTGGCCACTCCATCCAGAGTAATCACAACTTAAATGCGAGATAGCGTCCGATCAATGTGGATGCTATCTTTCAAAAAAGGACATTGCTTTTTCATTGTGCTTTTGCTGTGTGGACGCTCTCTTTCGAAATAAGCTTTTCTGGAAGATCTCATCTGGAAAAGCTTCTTCCAAAAGAAGCTTGCAGTCTAGATGTAGCCTCAGTGTTTTTCATGTATTCCCAATCTGCTACATAGTTATTTCAATACAGAATCGAAGCTAAAAAAAATACTTGTAATGTACACAACATTAATTTAATTCTTTCCTGTCACACAGGGGTGGCTGACCACCTATATGTAGCCCATGATGCTGCCTAGCAACAGTGCCTAGCAATGCCATACTGCTATCAGATAGAATCTAACGCTGTTGAAACAGCTAGCAGGGTGCACAGAGAATCATCAGGTTCAATGTTATTTGCACAGGGAAAAAAATTGCTCCAGAACTACTTATCAGGTTTTAGTTCAAATCCTTCTCCTTGCAGTCATTTATTTTTCCTGGTTTTGCTTCAGGGATCATGTTGTGTGTAGTATTTTGGTTTTGGGGAACATCTTCTTTGATGAACATGCCTGGTAAAGTGTCTGTGTCATGGTGCTTTCCTGTCAGCATAAAACATCCTTGGTTATCTTGGAGTCAGAGTTAAAGGGTCAGTAGCACTGGCAGCTGTTGGACTGTACAGGTTCATCTATATGGGAGCGAAAAACCTGAAGCACTAAAAAAATGAGGTTTACAGGATCTTTTGAAACAGGGCATTTCTGTCAAAAGATCCTCGTCCTGACTGCAGGGTTGGTTTTTTTTTCCGAAAAAAAAAGCCGCGGCCTCCATTATGTAAATGAAACGCTGGAAATTCAAATCCCACCTTCATTTACAATTTTGATATGTCTAATTTACTTCCCTTTATCGAAAAAGGGATATAGTTTAGACGTACCCTAAGTCTCAGAGGCCAGGTCTATTGACTCAGGCTTGTGGAGCTCCAGCTGCAGGGCTAAAAGCAGCAGAAACCATGTGCAGGCTCAGGAGGGAGCCTGGCAGGGTTGCCAGTTATGGTTGGACATATTCTTGCAGATTTCATCATGCGACACTCTATAATAAAAAATTAAATTTTAATTCTTGCAGATTCCAGGAAAATCCTGGAGTGTTGGCTACCCTAGGGCATGGATTTGGAGTCCCTGCTGTAAGGGCACAGAATCTTCCTAGAAATGGGGAAGTCACCAATACACAAACCGTGGCCTTGCCCTTGCTCCACCTTTCTCCCAAGGCCTTGCCCTTGCTCCTCTCCATCCCCTCTTCCTGTCTCTCACCTTTAAGGCAGGTAAAAAGTGACAAGGTCATGACTCCGTGTTCTCGTGCCCCTGCTCTACTGTCTTGGGGGCGAAGGAGGGGGGTCTCACAGCCTGGATTCCAGGTGACACCCAAAAGTTTCTATTGCAATTTTTAGCCCTGGACCCTGAATCCTGTGAGCCAGAGTGGTCTGACCTCAGGGAGCCATAGCCAGGCCAAAGCTCTTTTATTTCAGTATAAACATTTGGGAGTCTTCTAGGACCTGTTCCTACATAAAGAGAGCTTGAGCAAGTCACCCATTGCCTAGAAGTTGAGAGGCAGGATCAACCAGCCTCTCCCTAAAAAGTCATGATGGATAATGTACCCTAACTTAAGATACCCTTAGGCACCAAGGTCACTTGAAGGTCTCTGAGCCTTTCACAGAACCTCAACATATGGTAGAGGGGAACTTGTGGACAAAGTTGGTCTTGCATGTGGATTACAGGGAGATTACCTTATTTATATGAATTTAATCAGAATTAATCAGCAACAGAACATATCTTCATGAAAATTATGCACATTTGATAGCCAGCGGGATTCAGTGCATTGCCAGCATGAGTGCAAGACCAGTAAACTTTAATGAGGGTACATCTACACAGCAGCGTTATTTTGGAATAACTGGTGTTATTCCAAAATAACATAGTGCACATCTACACTACAAACCTTTATTTCAAAACAATGGTGAGCTGGAGGACTTCTTATTCCAACTAATGGTAACCCTCATTTCACAAAGAGTAAGGAAAGTTGAAGGAAGAATGTTGTTCCTTTGAGTTCCTGCTGTGTAGACAGTGTCAAAAGCTGAATTAAGCTATTTCGACTTAAGCTATGCAATTGACGTAGCTGAAGTTGCATAGCTTATTTTGGCTTTAGCCCTGCTGTGTAGACGTCCCCTGAGAGTTCAGCCTGCTCATACCAAAGCTTCGCTGAGCCCTTATCATCCGCGTCTGGAAACTCCTCAGTATTTTAGACAATTGCTTATTTCTGCACCTTATACAAATTCATGAACTTTTTTCTGTGGTATCAGCAGAAGCAATGTGTGAACTAGATTTGTGCAACTCGGTGAATAGAACCTGAACTTAAAGACCACACAACCAGAATGCCACCATATCAACAATAAAAGTCTCAGATCTAAGGGCTTTTAAAATAGCACGATTTAGACAAATTCAAAGTCTGGCTGATAGACTTCAAACAGAACATTGAGAAAGGATTTTAAAATCCTTCCAGATCAGAAACTGGGAAGAATGATTATTTATGTGCAATAGCATCAACCCACCAGATCGCTAGAGATAAGAGTTCAAACACTGATTTTGTCACTAGTAAATGGGTTTGTTGTGTTAATTGCTGATACCAGTTAACATTGCCCTGCATCAATACACTATTCTACTACTTGGCAGAATTAAGTATAACTGTCATTCTCGGGAGTTATAAGAGACTGGCATACAGTGACGACAAGGTTGCAGATTGGAAATTATATCTATGCACAAGATTCATAAAACACCAGTGCTTGGTATTCCTATCTTTTTATTGAATAAAATCCAGAAAAAAAAACCCCAAAAAACAACAGAAGCCATATAACCCAAATTTAAAAAAAAAAAGTCAAAAATCAACCAATGGACACACATTTTAACCCAATCCCCAAATTCAGGTCAATTAAGGTTTTTATTAATATTAATATCATGTCAAGTTAGCATATATAATGCTATATAAAACATGAGTTTTCTAAACTACTATTAGTGCCCTGCCCCAAAAAGCTTATATTCTTAAAAATGCTTTAACAAAACTAATTGAAATAGATGTTTTATAATTTTAAATATGTAATTGAAATAGTTTATTTAAAAACAGCCCTTCTGTGTTTCCCATCCAGACATTTTGCCATTAATTCCTTAATGGTGCTGCTCAGAGTTGGCCCAGAAACGTAATCCAACAAACTTTGACTTGTATGTGTAAAAATTCAATTAGATATTATATTGTAAGGTCTTGGAGATTGGGGTTGTCATTTGCTCTATATTTGAGTATTGCTCAACACAACAGGCACTGAATAAACAATGCAGATTTGATCATAGTAACAAAACAATAAAAAAATAATATTTGAAGTTGTGTTAAATATGCATGAATTTTTAATAGGGACATTAGCCTGTAGTCATTTACATGATTAACTGATAAGCCTGGGCATGCAACAACATGCAACCCTCACCCCTCCCCCCCCTCGCTGCCTGTGTGTCAGTTAGTGGGGGTAAGGCAGGAGCTAGTGCCAATGGCTCCGGTGGAGCTGCCTGACCTCACCCCCACTGCCTCTCACAGAGGCAGCAGTGCAGCAGGTGAGGGGGGCAGGTGGGAGCCTATGCACATGGGAAGTGACTTTCAAGCTGGCTCCTCGTGTGTATCGCCCCACCCCCTGCAAAGCCGCCTGCCCCCTGTGATGCTGCCTATTTATCAGAGGCAGCAGGGGGAAGTAGGAGGGAGCTGGTGCACTGGTTCCCATCTACCTACGCTGCATGTAAATACGCAACTGATAAAAATTCCATTGGTTACAGCTTCACCTAATTACACGTTAGTTAACATCTCTAATTTTTAACCAGATTTATGATGAAATGGACAAAATATAATACTACTGATGCACACTTATTAGTAGATTGCTTATGTTTCCTTTAACATTGTAATATAATTTGCTTTGAGGGAAGGGAAAATGACTTCTTTAATAAATGAGTTTGCCATATGAACTGACATAAATACTGATAATCAGTTGAAAAATGGCATTGTTTTAATTTCTGTTTCCAAAATGGTAAGTACTTATATCAATATGATAAGTATAACAATATCTAAGCAACTTCATCTCAAAAGAAACAAGAGCTGTATTTTTCCAGAATAAATATGACAAAGCTATCTATCATCCTATCTATCTTTGTAATTATGTAGCCCTCGCTGCATCAGCTAGCAAAGTACCAACTAATCTCTAACCAACATGACTAATGGAAAAATACAGGCTGTTAAATTTACTTTCTTATGCGTACTGAACACGTCATGGTTTATTCTGATGAGGGCAAGTTGTGTTATAGTTTCAGCTGCCCACATTTTTGTTCCTAAAGAAGAATTTGTATGTTTGGTAAAGACATCAGAATACTGAAGGAACATACTGTGAAAGGGCTTGAGCAATTCATATGGTGTGCTGTGTTACTGTCGGATAGACTCAGAGATATTACGATACAGCGAAAGGTACAAGAGACAATGAAAAGAACTGACAGTTTCTTGTTGGAGGGTAAACTCCCAGTCTGATGTGATAAAAGAAAAAAAAAAAAGCCCGCTGCTTCCAAACAAAGATCTGTCTCAGTATGAAACAGATTTTTTCAGCTAATGAATTCATGTACTTGAGCAACTGTCTTCTATGCAGCCCTTTCAACAACAACAAACAGGATGAAAGATTATCCAAAGCAACCTATTTATCAGTAAGTCTGATTTTTCAGTTTCTGGAAGTGTTTGCTGGTTTTTATCATGCTTAAGTGCATCTGACTTGAAAAAGTTCTGGACAGAGGGTTGTAATCCAGCATCTGGGGACTGATCTTATTAGAATAGATGGCTCAGTAAAATAATTCAACTGAACTAAAACCTATTAAGACAGACACATAATTGTGCCCCATCACAAAATTCTCTGAACTTTAGAGGTTTTTAAAAAAAAGTTTTCATACTTCTTTGCAAATATTTTACGTGTTATTAAATGTTTTGCTAATACTTTGCCATCTTTGGCTGATGATCTGATAGACTTACTTACCTAGGATACAACATAGTTTCTAATATGTTATTTTCTAAAACAAGTTGATCCCCTCCTATGCTAGAACCGTTTTGTTGGACCCATGATGGAAATGTACGTAAGCAAGATTCTCAAACATTGTCCCTAAATCTGAATCACTTCCACTGGATCCTGTATAATAAAACAGAGTAGATTAGACACATAGATTAGTGGTTAATTTGTATTTCATTTCTAAGAGAATCCATGATCTAAGCAATTTCTTAACTAACCACCTAGTTCTATAGCTCCCTATCTCAAATGCCAGCTTCAAACAAATCATTCTTAAACACTGGAATAAATTGCCTACGGGAGTTGTGCAATCTCAATCACTGAAGATATTTAAAAGCAGGTTAGACAGACACCTGTCAGGGATGATCTAGATGGTGGTTGGTCCTGCTCAGAGGGCAGGGGACTGGACTCAATGACCTCTTGAGGTCCCTTCCAGTTCTAGTGTTCTATGATTCTTCACTCCCCCACTGCACACTGCTGTATATTCTTTACGGTCACAAAAGGAACCCAGCTCAGAAGGCCAAGGGATCATTCCATTAAAATAAATCTTCCTATCTTACTCTGTGTATTGCACATCCTCCAGTCACATTAAGACCTAATTTATATTGATGGCCCTATGTCAGCTTACACAGCTCAGGATCTACATTATAAAATTATATGCATGCTTTAACTTCTAGGGAGTTAGTATCTGTCAACTTTCTTTATCCTTGGAAAGGACAGACCTGGCACTTCTAGGGTTTGAATTTATGTTGCTTGAAAGGCAATGTTTATTAACTTTTATTCAGCTCAATTTCTCAGACCCTGTTCCTTGGTTTATATTTTTGGAGTCAGAGACTACATTATATTTACATTAGAGATGTAAAGTAGAGGGGAGATACTACAATTTTCAATGACATGCCTGCAGGTCCATAGGAATATTATTTTTTTCTTCATTAAGGTGCCATGTACTTCAGGAAGGGTGTCATTTCTGACTCTCACAATGGTGAAGATGTTAGAACTTCCTGGAGCACCTATACCACTCCATTGTTTACCATTTAGAAGACAAAGGTATTTCTCTCACTTAGCCTGAAGGCAAGGGAGCAGTAGGACAGCTACATGTTGGATCAACTGACTTTTCAGGCCAGATCTGGCTCACAGAGGCTGTTTTGCCCACCCCTGCTCTTGGTAAATTACTTAATCTTTCTAAATGTTATTCGTATCATTAGTAACTATCGTAAAGTGCTTTGATTAAGAGCACTATATAAAACCCTTAATTAACAACTTTTTTTGTTCTGCAAATAAAAGCACAGAAATTCACATTTTAATACAAGTAGTCAGACCTTTCTGATAGATGTGCCTGTTTTTGGGAGCAGTTCACAGCAATCCAGTGTAATGTTTGTCAGCTTTACCCTTAGGTCAGGCTCTGCATTCATCTTGCTTCTGTATTTGGACTTGAGGGCAATAAATCATGAAAATCTTGTCTTGCAAGGTACATAATAGCAAATGGCATCAGAAAATGCACTGCTATGTCTAGAAGTTCTGGGGACTATCCAGTTCTTTGAATCCAAAACTCAATTAGGAAACTCTAAATTCTGACTGTAAGGTTTCATCATAAGAAAGTTTCAACAAGCACTCTTGTGCCTTATTGGATAAACAGGAGGGCCGCTCACTGAATTCAATTCCAAAAGAATTATGTAACTGGTTGTCAGGTTTAGTTCCTATTGGAAAGTAATCCTCAAACTGTTGCTTAAGAGCAAAAAGATGTTTTGTGTTGTAATTGGTTTTGGTCAAGAACCAGCTCATTTTCAGGCATATCATCTGCCAGTGCTGGAACCACAGGCAGAATGATCCACAGACCACTTGAATGGATCTTGCTGACCATTGGTGCTCCACAGATTACAGTAGGGATGTTAAATTTAGTTTAAATCAACTAAGTGACCACTCAATAGATTTTCCATCGATAAGTCAATAAGCCGGGGAGCTGCAGCAGGGTTAGCTCCCTCCTTGGAAGCTAACCCCATTGTGGCTCTGCCTTTTAAATGTATTAAGAGCCAGCAGGCTCCTAATACACTTAAAAGGTGGAAGTGCAGCAGGTGGAATCCAGCATGAGCCAGGACAGCTCAAACATAATAAGGCTGGAGCGCAGGGGCAGGATCCAGCCCAAGCCAGGAATCAGCTGTCCTGGCTCACAGTACCCCCCGCTGCAAGTAGGCTTTTAATACATTTAAAAAGCAGAGGCATAGTGTCTGGGACTGGGTGCGAGCTGGGAAGCAGCTTGATACCCGGCTTGCGCCCGGTCTCCGCTACCCTCCTGCCTCCCATGAAGACGGTGCTGGGGGGAAAACTGGCTCCTTCCATCACTAGCTCCCTCCCCTTGCTGCCTCTGATAGAAACAGCAAGGGGAGAAGGGAGCAACTAGTCATTTACATCCCTAGACTACAGTTTGAGAACCTCTAGACGAGACGATCATGATGGTTCTTTCCGATTATAAAATCTGTAAGTCAATGCCGCTGTAGCCAGCTACTCAAAGGCATCACTTTTACTTAGGTGTACATAGCCAAGAAACCACAAAGCATATATTTAGGCTCTCCCACTATTATTTTATTTGCATCTGGCTAGACAAGTTCAAAAAGGAGCCTCAGCAAGGGCAATGGGCTAAAATCATTCTACCCAACACTGAGGGGAACAAATAAGTAAATCAGTCTTCATTCAAGAATTTTACAATGTACAGTATGAGTAATTCTAATTGCAGCTCTGATTACACACACACACACACACACACACACACACACACACACACGGCTCGACAAACAATGTAATCTACTCGGCGAGCCCTGTGTAATATATATGTATGCATTGGGGGGGGGGAAATGAGAAAATGCTGTTCAGTGGTCCACAGTTAGCTCATTACATAATCTGTTGCTGTGGAATGCCATAATCAAAAGGGGGAACAATCCACCAGCACACTTATCACAGTATGTTTTAAATGACCAAGTGCATTCACATGTGAGACATGAAAATGTTTCAAATCACACAAATTTTGTTCCAAAAACAATTCTGATGAAAGATTTTATTTTCTACATAAGATTGTACAGTATGTAAAATTCTATTATGAGCTATCGTTATACCATTGTTTACTCAAAACTATGGAGAAAGCTCTTTAGAATAGCTCATGACAGTGCTGCGTTGAAAGGGAAGAGGAACAGAGAATACATTGCTTCAATTTACATATACACATTTTATTTCAAGACCTGTAATTTGTCTATAGCCAAAAATACAAAGTCCATAGCCAAACATACAATGACCTGTGATAGCAAAGCTTCAAAACCTGCACAAACAGAAAAATTTAACAGTTCGTTCAACACCAAATAAAAGTGACAATGGATTCCTCAATAGTGATACAGGAAGCTTTCCAAATATTCTCTCTCCATGAGCAAACAAAAATTCTCCTTACTTTTGGTCCAAGGTGTAGGTTTTAAATGGCAGACACATAGATGGTATTGAGTCTATGAGCGAGTGTACTTGCCCCAGATATGCAACATAAATACAGAAGCAATGAAGAGGAGACTCATAACCAAAACTGGAACAGGACCACTAGAAGCAAACAAAAAAGTTCGTTAATCTCAGTAATATATAAAAAGAACTTGTTCTGAAGTTTAGGTAGAACCAGCTAAATCAATTTCAAATCACCGTAATTCGTAAATACACAGACTTAATAGCAAAGTTCTCTCCTGAACCCACTCCACAATCCCCACTAAATAAGAGTGATGAGGATCATTGTGTCATCTAGTGCAAAGATGTTAATACACTATTAAAACCTGAATTCTTCTAATGCAAGTTACTCCTTTCAGATGATCAAAAATAAGAACCATTTTCTCAGAATTGGTATCTGCCACAGTAAGTTGGAAATCTAAGATTTAATTTTTTAATAGCTCAGCTTTGAATTGCTGAAATGATATGAATGATTCCATTTGTATTAGAAATAATTACAGAAATATTTAATAGGGCTGTCAATTGACCTGGGTTAATGCCTACGATTAATTCAGGACAGGATTAACGCATTCATTTTTTAATGTGTTAATCGCAGGTGTTAATGCTGCGCTGCCCCTTTGAAATGCAACTGTGGCGCTTTAAAGGGGCAGCGCATTAGAAACTGGGGATCAGCTTGGGACTCCGGCTGATCCCCGGCTCTGCTGTTGCAAAGCCTGTTTGAAGCGCCAGAGAGGCACTTTAAAGGGGCAGTGCTGCATGGAGCCCAGAGTCAGCTGGGGACTCCAGCTGATCCCGGGCTCCATGCAGCACTGCCCATTGAAACACCAACACGCACGATTAAAAAGTGTCATCGCGCAATTAAATTTTTAAATCACTTGACAGCCCTAGTATTTAATCATTTACTGCTAATCCCTTGTTGAAAACAGGATCGTAATACTCTCAAACTGTAAACTTTATCACCCCTTTTCTAAATTCAGGTTTCTGTCTCCCATTCTGGTGGGTTTACTACTGAGTTAGGGGCCCAAGCATACTTGTATATAAATAGCAGCTAGTCAAACTTAGGTTCAAAATTAAAATATTTTAGCTTGGCAAGTAATTTATAGCCAAATCCCCAATTTTAAGAAGTCAACAGAATGTAAAATGAAGTGAAGCAACAGATACAATCATTTTTAAGTAGGTTTTTTTATATTGGTTATATCAGTTTGTTTGATTAAATTTACTTCATGTGATAATGAAAAAATCACGAGTGGAAGTTCTGTCCATTAAAACTTCCAATCTGAACTTTGTGCTGAAATCTTTTATGCTCGCTAATTCTATTTTTAAGAAGTTATAATTAGGGTATATTTTTGGAAAGTCTCCCAGGTTCAATTTTAGACAATGTTAAGCTGGCTGTTCTATTCAGTGACTAGTCTGAAAGGGATTCCAAACAAATTAACATGTGTATTCTATTACATAATAAAAACACCATTTTCTTACTGTACATCTCGTTAATGAAGGAAAATCAGGTACAGAATTTAAGGCAGTATCATAACATTAAGACATTGAAAATTTTAAACCATAATAAGTGCTACAGATTTCCAAAAGTATCAGAGTTTTTATGATCAAGCAGATATTACTTGAACACAAGGTGAGAATGCAACTGAAGCTACTGGCTTCAAGATTTTTCAACTACCTAGGCAATTTTCTGATTCACAGGTTTCTGAAGGTCATCAACTGTTTTAAATCATAATTGCTATACACTGTGCATAGTCCAATTTGGCATTTGTACAGAACTCTGAATTTTATCTAACAATAGAGATATGTAGAAGCATTTACTAATCCAAATAATTGTAAACAAACCCACTTATTTTAGTTTGCAATTCCACAGTGCAATTCCATACACAACTTTTGAACCATTTCCCCCATCTTCACAATCTACTTCCAGACTCTAAAAGTACAAATATGAATACATAAAAATTAAAGAAGCCCTAGGATATTCCACAATTATAAAAACAAAACAAAAACTAATAGGAACTCCCCTCCAATATATTTGACTTGCCACTTGAATCAATAAATCATTCTCACTCATTAAAATATAAATAATCTTCAGACCATTCCCATTTTTCATCCTTTCCAAAAGTACAACAGGTGATCTATTCATTGAATAGATATGAATGTATCACATTTCAGTTAAGACAGATTGGTTCTTCCTCATTTATGGGGGGACAGACTGTTTCCTCTAATAACTCTGATCTCTAGTTGGATCTAGAGTCAACATACTTTTGTATTTCATTAAGACTTGTCAAGAAGCCTAGCTTAGTCTCAAGTTTTTTAAATGGTGGAAAATACTCTAAAAGCAGTTTTGTGATCTGTGGTATCCAATAATAGCTCTCGAGCTGAATATGGCTCAATACGGAACCAAGTATGGCTCTTTTGACACCCCCAAAACACGTGCAACTTTTTAGATTAAAATGAAACACACAGAATTTTAAAAATGCATAATTACTCATGTCAAGATAGTCTTTTTTCCCTCTATTTCACCTTTAACCAGTGGCGAAAGCAAGGTGATACACCCCGGTAAGAAATGGCTACACTCTGGCAAGAGCCTGCTGAGGAACTGTGCTCATTTAAAGGGCCAGCTGAGGGCATGCTATAGGGGACGCACACGTGTTCCCTGTCAGGATAGTAAGAGGGACTGGTGATGGCAGCCCCCAACTGAATGCCACTGTCTGTCCCCAGCCGCCGTGCTCCTGGAGCAGACCCCATGGCTTAGCCTCAGTAGCCCCCCCGACTGCTACAACAACCCAGTCATGGCGGCCTAGCCAACAAGGCCCCAATTGACTGCAATGTCCTGTCCCTGTCCCCTAACCTGGAGCAGGCCCCACTGTCTGGTCCCCATCTGGCTGCAGGAAGTGCTGGCATGGGTAGGAGGGGAGGCCACAATCCGGCTGTGGCGATCCTGGCCTGGCCCCTCATCCAGCCGCTGCTGCCCGGGTGCAGCAGCCCAGCCACAGTCAGGTAAAGTAATCTGGTCCCAGGGCCCCCTACATACTCTACTTCCCATCCCCAGTATCCTGCCTCCTGCATCTCCCACACACTCCAATTCCGTGCCCTGAGCCCCTCCTACACTCTAACCCTGACACCTGCATCCCCAGCAGCAGAAATCCCATTCAATAAAATCTGTAAGTATGTTTCATTTATGCTATTATTAATCATGCCAATTATCAATAATATTAAGTTGTATGTTCTCAGTTGTGCAAATGGGCATTCTTATACTGGCTCTTTGTTGACCACTTGTGAATTTTGATGTAGTTTGGCTCTTTGGTTTGAAAAGGCTGCCAAGCCCTGCACTGGCCACATGTGGCCATCTGGCCAGTTGAGTGTGGCTAGGTGGCTTTATTTTAGAATAATGTGGCTAGTTCACTATAGCAATAGCCACTAGAGTGGCTAATGCTTCAGAACTGGTTGGACACCTCGGCTCTAGATCAATATGATCAACGTGAGATATTTGTTCGTTTTGTGTTTAAAAACCAACTGACTTCACTGTAATCTGTCAAACAATAACCAAAAAAAAAAATTGTAGTAAGGATTGTGTCAATGTATGTGAAACATGCAGATAAATTTAAGCTAACTTTATTAAAATACTCTGGTGGGAAAGGAACTTGACCATACTGACATCTTGGTATGAAAACTTGGGTTTTTTCTGTACTAGCTTTTAAAAAAAAAAATCTTTGGTGCAAGTACATTAGAATTTAGTTGCAGACAAACTTGACCTCCTTCCCTCTTTATGAATCTGCACATGACAGATCTTATAGAAGCTGTCTCTTCATTATAGAAGCTGTCTCTTCATAAATATATGCAAAACCAAAGATTCCAAAGTGCATTAGTCTTCAAGGAAGAACTTGGTACCTTGCTACTTATGATCACCATTAAGGATTTATAAACGTCAGTAAAGAAAACGTGTACTAATATTTCTGAAGCACAATCTATTACATCTATATTATACCAAAATGCTAATATTCAGGAACATTCCTGGCTAGAAGAAGTCCAAAAAGTTGTGTGTTATAGTCTACAGATTTTTACAAATCTGATTACAAAAAAATGCTTACTCAATATTGATAAATCATTACATCTTTCCATTGCAGTTCAATTTTATGAAAGATCCTTCCTGGAGTCTAGGAGATCAACCATTATCCCCCCCCCAACACACATATGCTTCTCACTCTCATTGATCTCAACATTTTCTCTGACTAGCCAGATGAATTCCCTTATTACGAGTAACATTAAATAACCAGAGCAGCGATGCGATTTCTATAGCTCCTTGCCGTAGTCAACATCATTGACATCAACTTTGAGTTTCTACCCAATCTAGTTTTACCAAAACCAAACCATTCTACTCAAGATTTCTATTACATAATCTTGACATTTTCACAGTGATCACAAGCAAGTACAAAAAGAAGGGTAATAGGGTCCAAGCAAACTATTTTGCTCCAACTACTCTTCCCATTAAAACATTCCTCTCCCCCCCGCCATGTAGATTCATAACTTCTTAAAATGTTTAAAGCTTCAATACTTCATTTATGTTCCTCAACAGTAAGTGTTCTGAATGATTCAAGCATTCACATTTGAGATCACACACAGAAAAGGTTATCAGACATTCAGTGAAACTGTTCAAAAGCTTTTTGGTATTACAACCTGTGATTTACTTGGATTGTAAGCCATACCCAAGTTTCCTCTAATTTTTGTGTACACATGTGGAATGAATTTTGTTGTGTGCACCAACATAAAGGTGATATGTGGCAGAGGTGGGGCTGAGGGATTCAGAGTGTGGAAGGAGGCTCTGGGGGGGAAAGGAAACCAGCTGAGGGCGAAGGCTCTGAGGTGGGGCTGGAGATGAGGGCTAGGGTGCATGGGATGAGCCGAGAATACGGTGTTCAGGGTATGCGAGGGGACTCAGGGCTGCAGCAGAGAGAGATGACTCCCATCAGTCTTCTCTCACCACAGCAACATGGAGACAGGCATTTCTCCCCTCCTGTGCAGCCCTTGATAGCCTGCTGTGCAGCTCTCAGGGAACTTGGGTCCACACACCAAGCAACATGCTTTTTACAAAGGAACCTTGCTGAGCCACTGATGAACTGCACCTGGGTGTTACAGTGCCAGTGCAGCCCCAACATAAGTGTTTCACCCAGAGGGAAAGGTAGAAGCCTTTCAGAAACAGGGTCCTATAGTTTGTCTGCTGAACTAGTGACTAGCAGAGAACGGAGGCAGGAGTTAGTGAAATTCTAATGCTGCAGATCATAACTATGAGTCAGAGAAGAGGGCAGCACTGAGGAAGCCTAATAAGGGCTTATATTATCAGGTAGTGACCACTCTCACTTAGACAAGCAAGACATCAAAGGATCACCAGCAAGTTTCTTTGCAGTGAATGTTTTAATGATTCTCCCTTAGACCTAAATACTGTTACTACGAAGGAGCAGGTATTTGGCTAATCACGTAGTTGATACAATCTATACTGACTACATGATTAGTAGATAAGGGGAGGCACTCTGCAGAGCTGCAGCACGGGTAGCTCCTGGAGCCAGAGGACGCCAGGACTGAGCGGTCCCAGCTCACACTGGGTCCGGCACCGATGCAATTCTGCCTCCTCTGCAACCCCGCTCCCCACACCACCCAGACAATATTTTTTTGGGGGGGAGCGGGGGAGAGGAGGAGAGGAAGGGAGAATGGCTTTTAAGCCAGCTCCCTCCAGCATTGGCTTCTGTCCCCCTCCCCCCACTACCTCTGATATACAGGCAGCAGGGGGGAGGGGGGGCAGGAGGAAGGAAATTTGAGTAGTTGTCGACTAATCTGCTACTCTTTTACATCCCTAGTTACTACCACATGCAAAAATTCCTGGTTCAGTTGTCAAAGTTCTTATCTTTACCAATTGCTTGTGAGAGTCAGAAATATGCAAGGAGAAAAGAACACTTCTTTGTGGATATGGATTTTGGTCATTTTGATGAGGCGGGAACAGACAGTCACTTCTATCAGGATTGGTAATTTCCTGGGAAAAACTACTTTAGGTCAGAGTGCTGGTCAATACCAGTTTAAATCGGGACAATGAAAAAAAATTAGAATATACTGAGGACTATTATTCAGAAGTTTCCATTTGTTTAAGGTAAACTGTCATACTAAATCCCCACCTCCAAACTGTGTAGCTGAAGGGTAGGCAATAAGCCAGAGGCAGTTGACCAGAGTTAGCCCCGGATGGGCCCTGGCACTTTATTTACCTGCACATCTGCAGATACGGTTGTTTGAAGCTCCCATTGGCCGCGGGATCACTGTTCCTGGCCAATGGGATTTGCAGGAACCATCGCAGACTGGAACAGTGCTGTATCAGAGGCAGCAGCACCGGGGCAAAGGGAAGATGTACCCCCTTCCTCCCCTAAGTTATACCAGTGGTGGGCAACCTGCGGGCCATCAGGGTAAGGCCATGAGACGTTTTATTGATGTTGGTTGGCCAGCACTTCCCGCAGCTCCCATTGACCAGGAACAGCAAACCGTAGCCACTGGGAGCTTTGAGATGCCTTGTCTGAGGACAGTCAACATCAACAAAATGTCTTGCGGTCTGCCAGCAGATTATTCTGATGGGCTGTGTGTGGTCCATGGGCCACAAGTTATCCACCACTGCCTTGTATTGAATATTTTGATGAAACATGTAAACTTAGAAAAGTATTTTTGTAATCACCATCAGCCTGATTAAAAGAATGCCAAGGATCTGTAAAAACCCAAATCCCAGGTGAGACAGCATGGAAAAAATAACATGAATGGAAACTCATGTTAAAAGTTGGCCACATTATCTTAGGATTCAGAGTGGTTGTAGAGCTTGAAGATAGTGGTGAGCTCACTTTTTGACAGCCAGCTGCAGCATCTGCCTCTTTCTGATTATCAAAGGTAGCCGAGAAGGTACAAATGGAAGGAAATGGGTGTAATGGGCAAAAAGACTGGTTAAAAGCACTGTAGTCCTCTGCTGTAAGGATGAAGAAATTTAAGATAGGAAGAAAATATATAACAGTGGAACAAAATTGTGCAGTATGTGTCAGCCCAAGCTAAAAATGTTAGCTTTTTAACATAAGGATGTGTTAAAGACTTCTTCACTTCATTAGTTTAACTCAAGACCTGTGGTTAATGAAGTTAACGTCTGATGGATCCCACTAGCAGGGAGTTGCTTCTGTATGTATACTGTATGTATATATTATTTCCAACTGCAAATGATATATATAAATATATAATGGTTCAGTATTTCTGCGAAGTGTTTTTATTGAATAAAACCCCAGCAAAATATAAATAATGAAATCTTAGAGCTTAAACCTGAAACTACTTATACATGTGCTTTACTACTGTGAGTAACCCCTTTTGATTTCTGTGGGACTGTTTACAGTGTTCAATCAATACAGGTGCCATGTCTGCAAGCTGGGGAAAAAACAATTCAAGCAGTCCTTTGACTGGATTGCGTTCAACTTAAACATCTACCTACAGAATTAATCTTTCACATTTTCATAACTAGATCGCCTCAAGGCATTCTTTCTGGTTTATCTAAGCAACTGTGGTTTTTCCACATTTTTAATGCACAATATGCAGGCCAGAACAAATGACCCATGGAGCTCTGACTACAGTGTATAGACTTAAAACAACACACTCTTGCTGCTTCTTTGACTTACACTTTGAGCCCAGGGGAGTCCTCTGTGTAGAATCTCCACATGCCGCCGGTGCCTGCGGATGTAGTACGGCCCGCACTTCTAGTCCCACAGCTGGCATTTTTCCTTCAAGGGAAAGGCAGGGGAATTAGCGCTTAACCTACATTAGCCCTCAGCTGAGCACCCAACCACCAACCTTCCGAGAGTAGGAATGTAAAATCTTGTTTAATTAGTTAACTAAGACAGCAGGCTAAGTGATGAAACAGTGGGGCCGAAAGCAGCAGGTCGGGGCGAAGGAGAGGGGCACTGCCAATTGCCTGCCTGCATGGGCAGGGAGTCAGCAGCCCTCCAGAGTTGGTCTGAGGTGGCCGCAGAGCTACTTCCGGGTAACAGTTAAACCTTTACCCTGCAAGCATCACCAGTGAAGAGTGACATTTCCCAGGTAAGGGGTTAATCCCTCTCATCCCCATCCCAAAGGCTCACTGTGAACCTCCCCACCCAACCCATTTCTGCAGCTCGCAGACGGAGGGCCAGGCTGGGGCTGGCCTTAGCCACGGAAGAGGGGAGAAGGCTCCTCTCACGCAGTGGGCCGCTCCCGGCCTGGCACAGCGGGCAGCGACGCCCAGCCAGCCCGGCCCAGCTGCTGGGTGCCAGCCCGAGCGCAGGGCGGGAGGGGCGAGCCCCGAGCTCGGTATTCGGCCCGGGCCCCGCAGGGGGCGGCGCAGCAGGTACCTTTGCCGGACGGTGGATCCCGCCGCTCGAGGCGCCACCGCTTTGCTGGGGGAGCGGCTGGAGGCGCCGACGTTGGTGCCGCTGGGGTTGGGCCCGGGCTGCGGAGAGAAACAGACAGCGCGTGAGGCGGGAGCGGCCCGAGCCCCGGCCGGGGAGCGGCGAGGGGTGGGGGTCGGGGTCTCGCACTCTCACCATGGCAACGACTTGGGGTTCAGGGAAGCGCGCGCAAGTCTCACAACTCTGCCGGCTCCAAAACTCGGTACGTCGGCAGCCGCGGGTCCTTCAGCAGAGACGTTCCGAGCGCCCCGCCCCTAGGGCCTCTCGCTTGCTGGGTCTGCCAGGGCCCCGCGGTTGCCTCGCCACTGCCTGACTCCAGTCCCCTCTCAGGAGACGTTTTCCGGAGACGGTATCCCAACCCAGTGCTTCAGGCGACCTAGTCCCGGGTCCCTTCCTCTGCCCGACGCCCGCTTCAAACGGACACACGGCAGGATGCATGGCCTAAGGCAGCAGGCAGCGCTCGGACACCTATGGGGACTAAGGCTGATGTGTCCCTAGGTGGAAGCTTTAGTCAGAGGGCGGAGCTGCGCGTGCGCTCTCCGCAACGACACGTGGACGAGTCTAGCATCACTTCTTCATCCGCAGGCGGGCTCCGCCTCCTGTCCGGAGGGTGCGCGCCAGCATGGCAGGGAGCCCGGGCCCGTCCGTGCTGTTCCTGCACCCGGACCTGGGCCTGGGCGGCGCTGAGCGGCTGGTGGTGGACGCGGCGCTGGCGCTGCAGGCGCGCGGCTGCCGCGTGCAGATCTGGACCGCGCACTACGACCCCGCGCGCTGCTTCTCGGAGACGCGCGGCCTAGCGGTGCGGAGCGCGGGCGACTGGCTGCCGCGCAGCTTCCTGGGGCGGGGCCACGCGCTCTGCGCCGCGCTGCGCATGGCCTACGTGGCCCTCTACGTGCTGCTGCTGAGCGGGGAGGAGATGGACGTGTTCGTGTGCGACCAGGTGCGGGGGAGGGGAAGGGGGCGTGGCCAGCAGGGGGCCAGGCCCACGTGCTGGGCGAGGCGCGAGGCGCTGGCGCGGGAGCAGCCGTTACCCGCCTGCCGGGGTCCTCGTGAGCCCGGTGTGGAGCCAGGACGAGCCTGGCCTCAGGCAGCTGCCTGCGGAGCCCTGCAGCGAGGCTCGGGCACCAGGGAAGCAGCAGCCTCTGGCCCGTCCCCGCTCGTGCCCCACCCCAGACATGTGGCACGAGGAGTGGGGGGCAGGTCCCTGCGGGGCTGGCAGCCCGCTGCGGGCGTTAGCGAGGGGCTGCAACCCTGGTACGGAGCCTGTGGGCGCTGCCCTGCCCTGCCCCGGCCTGTGCCCGTCGGTAGCCTCCCTGAGGCTGACGCTTGGCCAGGCGTCTTGCTGTTAAAGGAAGGCAGGAGCGACTGAGGAGCCTGGCCGCTGGCTCACCTCTCCCTGGGCAAACCAGGGAAATGTGAGTGGTGTGGGGCATCACCAGCATCTGAAATCCCACTTGTGAGGCTCCGCCTGTGATGATAAACAGGGATTCAGTGAAACTGACCAGGCACCCACATTTCCCCTGCAATGAAAATTGCAGAATCCATAGGTGTAGCTGTTGAATCGATCTTATTGTAGAAGTTGGAATTAAATAATATTTTCTCTTATTCTCACTCCCACCCCTGGGTTTGTCTAGGTGTCTGCTTGTATCCCGATTCTCAGACTGGCAAGAACTCCTAAGAAGGTTTTGTTTTACTGTCACTTTCCTGACCAGCTTCTGACCAAGAGAGAATCTTTTCTTAAGCGCATCTATAGAGTGCCACTTGACTGGCTGGAAGAGTATACTACTGGTATGGCAGATTGCATTGTTGTCAACAGCAATTTTACAGCAAATGTCTTCAAGGATACATTTACATCCTTAAATCACATTAAACCTGATGTCCTGTACCCTTCTTTAAATGTCAGTACCTTTGAAACTATTGTTCCTGCAGATATAGCTAATATAATTCCCCAAGGGAGAAAATACTTGTTTCTTTCAATCAATAGATTTGAAAGGAAAAAAAACCTAGCATTAGCTCTGGAAGCATTACATGATCTTCGTGGACGGCTCAGTGCTCAAGAGTGGAATGAAGTTCATCTAGTTTTGGCTGGTGGTTATGATGAAAGGGTGTTGGAAAATGTGGAACATTTTGAAGAGCTGAAGAATCTTGCGACCAAGCTTAATATTAGCAAGCAAGTCACTTTTGTTAGGTCTTTTTCAGATGAACAAAAAATCGCTCTTTTAAATAATGCTGTGTGCGTGCTTTATACGCCAAGCCATGAACATTTTGGCATAGTACCCTTGGAGGCTATGTATATGAGATGTCCAGTGATAGCAGTTAATTCAGGTGGCCCTTTGGAATCTGTTGTAAATAATGTTACAGGATTTTTGTGCGAACCTCTTCCAACGCAGTTTTCTGAGGCCATGGAAAAATTTGTGAGAGACCCTGCCTTAAAGAATACAATGGGAACAGCTGGAAGAATGAGAGTTACCAAAAAATTTTCATCATCAGCATTTTCTGAACAGCTGCACCAATACATATGTAGGTTAACACAATAGCAGATGCACTTACTATAATTTACTGTTTTGTCATATTTCTGGTTTGTGTATGAGGTGGTTCAACTAATTTCTAGGCTAACACAAATATGCTGGAGTATTTAAAAAATTAAATTGAATTAAATCTTTAAACTACCCTTTTGGATACTATGTTTAATGCTGGTTGCCCCAAAATAAGATTTTAGTTGAGGTTGGATTTGTTTACTATTTATTTGGTTGCCACTGACGGCACTGAATTTTTGCTATGTATTGTGTACTGGAAATTTTTTTAATACATTTAAATTTCACTTTCTAGTTTAAACTGTAAGAAAAGTTAAAATTATGTCAAATCTAACTTCAGATTGTATAAGATTAACTTTCATAGCAAGTGTAGAGAAGAAAGTTTAACTTTACAGTGCAGTTATTTTGTTGTAGTACTCTGTATTCTGCACCATAATTTGCCATTTGAATGAATTTCTACTGGAAGGTTCTCCCAGATCTCCACTAATTCTAGGTGAACAGGGTCATTGAAAATCCAGTGAGCTTTATCTATGTAATAAAGTCGCAGGTGGTTTGATCGATAGTAGTCTTAAACTGTATATTTGTCTGTGAACTGTTTGCCTTAAATATTATCACCTAATCACCTGTGATGTCATAATCCCAGTACTAGTTTGCTGTTCTTGGCACAGTAGCACAGGGAGGCGAGAGAAGGAAGGAACCAAGGATGTCAAAATCTCTTAGACAAAAAATGGGATCAAGATTTAACCCCATCAAAAGTCCCTGTAATCTTCTGGAATATCAGCTCTCCTACTGAATGGCTACATATACCAAATTACTACATTTCCTTTTGTCTATTAGAAGTGTGTCTTGATACATCTTTCCTTTGCAGATTTGCTTCGCGCCCCCCCCCCTCCCCCTCCCCAGTCAGCTAGATGGGTAGAAAACATGTTTTGATTTTTTTCCCCATTCCCTTTACAGTTGTATGCGATATTGCTGGGTCATGCAAAAATGGTAATTTGAATATTTTTCCTACACTCAGAACACCAAAAATTGAGGTTTTAGAAGGTACAGGTTAGACCTCCCTGGTCCAGCACCCTCAGGACTTGACTAATCCTGGATGAGGGATTTTTCTGGATCAGGGGAGGTCATTTCTGCCCTCCCACCTCCTGCCCTGCCACCCTCACCTGGTTCCTCCAGGCAGCCCTGCTGGGTCTCATGCTGGGCTTCCCCTTCCCTATAATTTCCCTCCTCCTGCAGCCCAGCTGAGCTGCATGCTAGCTCTTCCCCCTCCCCCAGCCCAGCTGAGCCATGCAGCAGTTTCCTGGCCCTGCTCCACAGTCCTGTAGGGCAATGTGCTGCCTTCTACCCTCCCAGTGGGCCAAGCTTCTGAACCCCCCCCCCCACCACCACCACTCCCTGCAATGCCCAGAACGTTCTGATCAGGGCATTTGTGGTCCTGCGGGACCATGGATGTTGCTGAAACAGAGTCCCAGTTTATGGAGGTGCAACCTGTAGTATGTATTTCCCAAGTTGCTTCTTTTACAACTAAGTTGATGGATGAAGTACTAGTGAGAAAATGTATACCATCCTTTGATTAGGTTTTTAGAAAATCAGACTTCTGGAGAACAAATAAATGCTTGAAGTTAAAGAACAGACAAAATTTCAAAGGACTGTGTTTAGTAGTGTTATAGTGTCTTGCTAGAAATATGCTTCTAAATTTATATTTTATGCATTGTATACTAGTCAGGATTTCAGACCAAAATACACATGCATGCTGAACCAGCTGTACATGAAAATTAAAGAACTGCATCAGGCCTACACTAAGGCCAGGGAACAAAGGCACGTCTAGACTACATGCCTCTGTCGCCAGAGGCATGTAGATTAGGCTACCC
>CM057846.1:135843816-135855567 GCA_030068395.1 Apalone spinifera
TTCTTGCTCATGGGGAGGGGAGTGAGTGCGGGGGATTGGGATGTGGGGGTCTGGGCATGAGGCAGGATGCTTACCTGGCTTTGTGACCCCCTTGCATCAACTGCCCCGGCCACGCGGTCCCAAGCCAGCCCCGAACTGCATGGCCATGGCAGTGGCGCTTCTGGGGTAGTCGGAGGCTGGAGGGGCCACTGTTGCAGTCACGCAGTCCAAGGCTGGCTCCAGAGGCCCCGCTGCCATGGCCATGCGGTCTGAGGCCAGGTGCCTCAGACCCAGTGCTGCCTTCTTCCACTGCAGCCTAACTTGCTGTGGGGAAGAGGGAGGGCTCTCCAGTGGCTGCACGGGGGAGTCGGGGTGGGGCTGAGCTCCAGCCCCGTGTGCCACTGAAAATTGGCTCGTGTGTCACTTATGGCACATGTGCTGTAGGTTACCAACCCCTGGCTTATAGCATCTAGAAAGGAAGGAGGTGCTATTTAGTTCAAGAAGTTGTTGGCATTGAAGAAGTTTAATTTAACAGTGTTATCATCCAGGGGATGTAGAGTAATCCAGGACACCTACTAGCCCATTTGAAAATAGCTGTGTCACTGGGTTCCCTGTCAGCTCTTAATACATTTAAAAGCCTAAAGCGCAACAGGAGGGACCCAGCGCGAGCTGGGACAGCTGATTCCTGGCTCACACCAGGTGCCCCCCACCGCACACCAGCCTTTTAAATGCACACCAGCCTGCCAGCTCTTAATACATTTAAAAGGCAGAGCCGCAGCGGGATTAGACCCCGCTGCAGCTCCCCTGCTTATCTACACAGGGCTCTGCCTATACTTAAATTTGTCCCCCTCATTGTCTCTTACATTCATTTGCTGCACTCGCCCCCACACTAACCACACTTTTCCCCCTAGGCACCTACTCATGCACATCCACTAATATGCACAAGGGGCATAGCCATGGATGGGCTTGAGTGGGCTGTGACTTACCCACTTTGTATCCAGGCCCACATCCCACCAGTCTACCCAACACTCTGGCTGGGGAGCAAGGCTGGAGCACCTGGGTCTCATATGTTCCACTCAGAGGTAGCTCTGGAAAGCAAGGCTGGGGTGCCGGGCTTCCTCTGCTCTGCTCCAGCTATGTAGTAGGGCCGGGGAGCTAAGAATTACTCTGCTCTGCCCTGGCACTCTGGTTGGGTAGCAGGGCTGGGGCTTACCCCGCTCCTCCCCCTGCCCGCTCTGGCCAGAGCTTGCCCCATTCCGGTCCTGTGCCTCAGCCAGGTAGTGGGGCTGAAGTGATGGGGCTTCCCTCGCTCTGCTCCAGCTGGGTAGAGGGGCCAAGGCGTCGACTCTTACCCTTTTCCGCCCCAGCGCTCTGTTCATTCTTGCCCAATGTCATCACCAGCACCTGGTGACTAAAGGTGTATCTAGCAAGGTATCTGATGGCCAACCAATAACAATGAAGGTAGAAATTTCAAACTGGCAAAGAAGCGATTTTATCTCTCCGCTCTTGCGGGCCCCCACTTCTGCATTCATCATGCCAGAGTAGGGAACAGCCTTGACATGGTGGCAGAGCAGTCAGATCATTTTGAGAATCCAGAATTTTAAAAGTACTCAGGTTTTTCTTTTGACTAGTTGCAAGCTTGGGAGGTTTTTTTCCTTTTTCTTTTCTGTTGGTGCCTTGGGGAAAGGAACACAGAAGGTTAACCTAAAGCCAAACTGTCCAACCCAAACAGGTTTTTTTTTTCTAGCTTTCAGGGCAACTGGATAGTGAGGCTAGATCAGGGAAAGATGTCCAGCTCTAGGGCAG
Organism: Apalone spinifera; assembly: GCA_030068395.1. Lineage (NCBI taxonomy): Eukaryota > Metazoa > Chordata > Testudines > Trionychidae > Apalone > Apalone spinifera. The sequence continues at coordinate 135,845,602 of CM057846.1, forward strand.
ATTCATACCCCGAGGAGGGGAGACAGGAGCATGTCCCTGTGAGTCCAGGGGGAAGTAACCTTGAGAAGGCAGGAGCCAGCAGAGGGCAGCCCTCCTTCTCTCTTATTACTGTCTTCTTTCTGGGGGAATGCCTTTAAGGTAGGCAGACCTCTAACTGAGAAAGAGGTGGAGTTCTTACTACGCATGAAGCAAATAAAAGCAGAAGAAGAGGCGAGCCTAGCAGAAATAGAGGCAGAGATGAGGTGAGTAGACGCAGAAACACAAGCAAGATGTGCTAAAGTGACGACTACAGTTGCAATGGGGAAAACTAACCAGCTGGGCATTCCAACTTCATCAACTAACTACCCTGCTCCCACTAATGTTTCAATCACTGTTCAACACCCCAGAAAACTCCAGATCCAGAGAAAGGAAGGAAAATTCTATGGCCATTGTGAGCAGGGAGGACACACCCAGCCAGCCCTTTGTCTCTGTTGCGCTAGGGAGTTCAGGGCAAGGGTGAAACTTGTGTTTGCCAAGGAAGGCTACAATTTTTTAACCCTAAAAGGTCAGGATTCCATCAGTATTGAGTCCAAGATATTGCATGACAGAAAGTATTGTCCATGTATGCTTGCCATGGATTTGTTCCTATTGCTGATATTAACTTTTGTAACTAAATGTGCTGTTGTTACCAAGAACTGTAAAGATGTCCAATGTACATACTCTTTTGGAAAGACCATTGAACCTGTTAAGAAATGTATCAAAGAATACACTGTATGCTAAAAAGCCTGGTAATACTGGTATTTCATTGCTGATACCTGTAACTAGTTTTGGAACTTCTCACATAAGAAAGGACATTCCAGAACTGGGGTACATTATAAAAAAGCAAACTGAGGCACAACCACATTTTGTTTCCATGTCTAAGTGCCAAGATACCTATCCTATGGGGAATGAAAATACCTTCATTAACTCAATGCTAATTGGATTTCAGACAGTTGCCAGAGCTGGCATGGATACATTTACTATTTTCTTTAGCTCTAAGCGAGGTCACTGCTGTACCCACTAATGGGTGTTTGGTCCAAATTCTGTACAAAGTGGCCCATGTGAGGTGTCAAATGAAATCTTGTACTCTGCTGATTCTATGTATGATACTTGTGTACTTGTATGATTTTTGTACGTGACGTTATGGAATGGGCTCTGTTCTTGTATTTTAAATGTTCCCTGTCTGGGAGGAAGCAATGGGCCTGGACTGCCTACTGTAGGAATGATTATTCAGTGAATGGCTGTGCTAATTAGCACTGCCTCATGAACAATGGCTCTCAGAGTAACCTGAGGAATGCGTCTGGAAGTCTGCAGATCAGCCAGTGCATAACGGCTACTTGCATGTGTAACTCAGACAGGCAGGAGCAGCCTGAGGCTGGCTGCAGCAGCTGGTGCTCTAGGTGGGACAGCACAATCGGTGCCCCTGCCTGCATGGCCGTCAATGGCCGTGACGTCATCATCGGGCACCCGGGCCAGCAGTGCCATAGGCAGGTGCCTAGCTCACCTAGGCTCACGGGCCGCCCCTGAAGACAGGTCATTTGATCATCTGACTGGCTCACTCCATCTTTTGTCTCCAGTCCTGCTCCTGATACCCAGATGCATCCTTGCTAGGGCCAGAGGCCAGGAAGGATCACTGACCCATCCTGATTCAGGACGTGCACCAGAGACTTTTAAGCTAGCAGTTGTAATATCTCTGCTAAGAGCCTATATCAAGCACTTGGTGACTGATGTATGTAATGTATTCTCCTTAACAATCTCACTCTCAACCTTTTCGTTCTTTTATTAATACACCTTTAGATTTTAGATTCTAAAGGATTAGCCCAGCGTGTTCTTGTGGGTAAGATCTAAAGTGTATCCTTATCAATTGGTGGCTCTTTCCATCTAGCCACTTTTCTATGCTTGCAACTGTAGTTTTGTTTTGATAATAAAATATTGTTTTCTTTCTAATTAACCGGGATTGGTTGATTGTTGTGTCCTTAGGACTCAGCACCTAGTTACAAGGGCAGAGTCCATTGCTGTCTGTGAATTTCCTTTGTTTTTCCCAACTCCAAGTAAAACGGAGGTTGAGGCAGGAGGAGAGTTTTACCTTAGGGTGTAGATTTCCCAAGTGATCTCTTCCCAGGTTTTCTTGGAATTACTTGGGTGGTGGCAGCGGATTCCCCAAAATCTGGGTATTAGGACTTTGGGGGGAAGTTTTTTCTTACCGGAGCCTGTAGAGGCAAGGTTTTGGAGTGCTCTTGTGGGCCCCCATTTCTGCAATTGTTGTGCCAGAGTGGGGATCAGTCTTGACACCCAACTACCCAAAGCTGAGGCCCACCCAAGTGGCCTCTTCTGGCTACACCACTGACATGAGCTCAGTTTCTCACACCCATGTGCAGCCATCCTCTCTCAGGCTACATCTACACTGCAGGCTTCTTGTGCAAGAAGCCTTTTGCGCAAGAGTTTTTGTGCAAAACCTTCTTGCTCAAAAGCACATCCACACCTCAAAGCACATCGCAAAAGTGATGTGCTTTTGCACAAGAGAGTGTCCACACTGCATGAATGCTCTTGCGCAAGAAAGCTCTGATAGCCATTCACAGAATGGCCATCAGAGCATCTGTGCTTTTTCCCATAGGGGTTTGTGCAAGAAACCCCTCTGGAGCGTCCACACTTGCCTTTTTGCGCAATAGCTGTAGCACAAAAGGTAGTTATGCCTCAAAGAAGGAGGTTTACCTACATTGGAAAAAGCCCTCTGTTCTGCTGTTTTACTGCTGATTTACTTGCACAAAAGCGCATTTGAGTGTGCACACTCTTCAGGTTTTTGCACAAAAACAGCCCTTGTTGCGCCAAAACCTTGTTGCACCAAAAAAGTGTAGACGTAGCCCCAGTCTCACTCCTAGCTCTGTTTTTTGCTCCAGTTAAAAGAGAAGTAACTTCCCTGCTCTTCTGGAAACACCTGGACTTCTCTGCTCCTTGTTACTCCACCTCTTGTTTTAAAGAAGCAGCAAACCCAGCATCACCCTTCACAAGCTTGCTCATTTGTCTCAGGAGGAAAAGCCAGCAACTCCAGGTGATCAGGCCCCAGTTAGCCCATTCCTCCCTCCAATATCCTCTTTGCCATGTTTTTTTTTTTTAAGTTCTCGTGTTATACAAATTAGTAGAGCCCTAGGTGGATACACAAATGTATATCCACATCCCCACAGCTGCCAGTGCATCTTGCCCCAAACCTGGCTCCAGCTAAGAGGGCAACCTGGAGCTGTGTGAACAGTTGTGAGCATTTGTGCAGAGCTGTGGCAGACCCTCTAGCCGCCCATGTCCCTGCCCCCCAGCTCTTCTGCTGAGGACAGGTGGATGGTCCCAGGCTCTGCACAGCTACCAATGAAGCTTTTCCTGACCTGGCTCTGGACTGGAGGTGGGGTGGGAGCAGCTCGGCACTACAGAGCAGTCATACTGCAGGCAGGCAGCTGCAAGGAGCTATGAAAAACTGTCTACCACCCATTGGTTTGGGGCCTGAGCAACCTTCAACTCATGTCCCTGTCCCCCAGACCTTCCATCTAGGCCAGGTGGAGGATCTGCTCTACAATTCCTTACAGATGCCCAACTGCTCTTATCACCAGAGTCCTGCATGGATATAAAATGTGTATCTGCATCCACATTGCTATTGGCAGAAATAGTACCTACAGATTTTCAGGGTTCACTACATATAGGAGAAATCCAGCAAATACTACTGAGCACAGAGATTGCTACCAGAACTGCTGCTCCTGAAAGCAAATAACTTGTGATTGGCATTACGTGTTTGTATTGGGTCAGGAAAATAAATATGTACTGAAAAAATAAAATCAGTACTTACTGTCATTTTATGCCACAGTACTGCATACAAAGAATATAATTACTTACAGTTTACATGTTTTTTAACAAGAGATATTTTCATGGAGTGTATCTTCCCTCCATAGCTGTTATAGATTTTTGTAGCTGAAGTCTGAGGAATTGTTACTAAGTTGTCTATCAGTTGTATTAAAGGATCCTAGAACCTTCAATAGCCTGAAGACAGGTTTACTTGAATGTAAGAATGGCCATACTAGATGAGCCCAATGGTCCATCTAGCCTAGTGCCCTGTCTCTGACAATGGCTGATGCCAGATGCTTCAAAATGAATGAACAGAACAGTGCAATTTCAAGTGATCTATCCCTTATTCAGTCCCAGTGTGTGGCATTTGGAGGTTTGGGAACACAAGAGCATGAGGTTGTACCCCTGACTATCTTGGCTAATAGCCTTTGATGGACCAATGATCCATGAAGTTATCGAATTCTTTTAAAACCTAGTTATACATGTGGCCTCTTCAATGTCCCATAGTAATAAATTCTACAAGTTGACTGTGCAACTTGTCCTCAGTGTTCTGCCTGGGAAAATATGTTTGTCTTGATTCCCTCTCTCTGCTCCCCACAAGACCTGCACTGTCCCCTCATTCCTTGCAACAAAGACAATGGCTTATTCCAAACCCTGAAGGATATCTGAAGTAGAAAGAGCTTCACTTCTCACCTGCTACCAGCCCTACCTTCCTACATGGGGTCCGTTGAAGTTCTGCATCATTTGTTCCTTGTCCTGTCTGGCATGATGTGACAACCTAGCTCTTGTCGGTGCCCTGCCTAGAGAGAGAGAGAGGGCACTGATAAGTAGTAGGAAAGGAGAATGGTACACTGGAAGGGCAGCTCTGGGGAGAAAGGAAGATTCTCAGAGTGGTGAAAACATGAGTCCTAATGCAGTGCCACCTTCTAGCAGACAGAAAACTTTCCTGATTCCCAGCACAATGCCCCAAACTAAAACTCTGGAGAGTCACTAGTCCCTTGACTTCACTAGACTAAAAGGTGTGTTTTAACTTATGTTAATGCCAGGTAAAATCCTAGTGAAGAGAGGCAATTTGTAGTTTACATATAAGAGATAGAGGTAAAGAGTAGGCTCCCTTAGAACCCGTATCTTGATCTGCTAATTCATCTGCAAACTGCAAGCTGCCTTATCTTCCCAAGGATTTTACCTTGAGAGAGTTAATGCATTAAGAACATGCATTTTCTTCTAGTGAAGGCCAAGACCTCTCTGACATTCACACGGGAATTATGTAATCATCTCAGGGTGAATCATTAATGTGTTTATGATTCAACACTTCCATATGAGTCAGAGCTGTTTCACAAACATCATTAATGTGAGGAAATTCTCTGCTCGCTCAGTGTTTTCTCACCGACATCACATTCTGCAGCCCAAGGTATCTTGTTCACTTTCCTCCTTTCTATTTTAATTTTTCTCCTTCTTTTTACTATATATAATGCAGAGGACCCAGTTCAACATTGCCCTGTGCTCGAGCCCATCAACGGGGGTTGGGGGAGAAGGGAGCAGCTGCCCCAGGGCCCAGCAATATAAAAAGGCCCAGACCCTTTAAATTGCTACCAAAGCCCCAGCAGTGCATTCTGGGCAATGCTGAAAGGCTAGCTGGGGGAGGTTAGTCCCAGCCCCACCCTTTTACCTCAGGCTCCACCCCTTCCAGGGCATGTTGCCAGCCCCTCCCTCCCCCCCAGCCAGGGGCCTATCAAGTCCGTCAGCTGCCCTGCCTGTGCTCCATTTGTGCCAGCACAAATGTGCACTGTGCATAAACCGTTCCAAGGGACACACTCAAAGCTCGCTGTGCCATTTGCTCAAGCTGGGAAGTGTTTCTTGATGACTGTTCCAAGAAGCCAGCACATCCAGTTTTGCAGTTAGGTGAGTTAAAGTATTGAAGTCACCGTTCAGATTTGAAATTTCATCTTGAGTGGCAAATGGTCGAAGCTCTCTTGGCTTAGCGGTGGTAGTCTGCTGCACAGTTTCTCCTGAGGAAGAGGTGCAACACAAAGATGATATTCCAAACAATCTTCAGCACCATACACTTTGGGGTTCAGATTACAGGACATGGTTGTCTCCCATTTCTCACTAAGCATTGTGTGGAAGGTTTTGAGTGCTTTTTTGGTTTTCTCTTGTTCCAGGGTCATAAGGATTTCCAGAAACAGCTGATATTTCTCTCTATATGGTTCTCTTCCAGCTTTTGTGCTCAACTCAGCTGAGATTTTGCTTGTCAGGATCCAGTAAATGTCTGTATTAGCACACAGTGATTTTAAGCTTTCAACAATGAACATTAATTAGCTTGGTGCACAGTATCTGGCAGTCATTTTGATTATTTGCCAGTCTCTTCAGAGTTTCTGCTTTAGAATCAACATACTCAGGATGATCTGGAAGACGCATTAGTGCAGTCCACACATTATTTACATGACTGGTAGCAAAGTACAAGCTCATCCACCAATGTGGCACATCGGGGGTAGCATCTGGCAGTCGGCTCTGCATTCATCTCAGATTGTATAAAACAAAGCCTTCAGCTTGTTTGCATACTTGAAAATGTCCCTGAATTCAATGATGTGTAAGCAGAGTCTCAATAAAAACTTCCTTGACAGCTAGCTATCTGGGCGTGGAAGAGACTTGGGTGCATCTATGTAAATACAGTTTGCTCCTACCCTGCTTATTATTTAGCAGATACAGCAGGGTAAAAGCGATGAGCTTTGGCTGCCGTTGGATACAAATTGCCTTAGTACTGAATGCAGGAGTAATGAAATATAGTTACCAATGTTGTAATTATTGTGGGAATAAAGAAAAGGAGGACTGTGCTTAACCCATGCCATAGGAGGGGATCACCTGCAGTTGAAAGAATCTTGGTAAGCCAAGGGCTCGAATGTAAGAGCTTTGTGAAAGTAAAGGCGGGGAGGTATCCCCATCAGGAAGCTGCACATCCTCAGTAAGGTTTCTTTCAAGACTGATTCAACCTATTCCTTCCTACTTTCAAAGAATAGAATTGAATAGGCCTCATTAGAAGCCTCTTTTGTTATTTTAAATATCTCAGTCAGAGCTGAAACCAGTTGTGTCAGGACAGTGTTTCTGCCCAACCTGTACAGAATTAAAATCACAAAGAGACTGGAAGCTGGGGTGGCCGGCAGGAGCAGTAGGCAGATAGCTAGCGGGAGTGGCTGGGGGGAACAGTGAGCTGGCAAGGGAAACTGGTAAGAGCTCGGACAGTGAAGCCAAGAATGGTGGTTTCTCTCTCTGTGTCTCTCACTCCCCCACACTCACCCCCCCCCCACACCCACCCACACACCACCACCACCATACACACAGTGATGATGGGAGGAGATTCACAAAAATGTACTTATGAATTCTGGGTCTGCGCTGGCCAGGCACAAGAACTGTGAGTGCTATGTGAAGGGGGAGGGGGCACACTATAAAAACTTGAGTGTTGGACTCAACAACCTGAAGCAAAGAAAACTCAGTGTCCAGCATAGTCTGGGCAGGGTGTCTTGCTCATGCTGTTATATTTATGAATACCACTTGCGGTGTTTTCTCAGATTAATGCTAGGTTACTTTTATTAAAGAAACACTCTCTACCTCAGACTCTGTGCTTGTGAGACAAGAAGAATTGCCTCTTACAAGCACACAGTGAATAGAAATGATATTTCCCAGATTATTTGGTGGAGGATGTGCTGGTTTTGGTTATATTGTTGAAAAAGAATCCTCTGGATATAGAATCTGGCCCTTCTTGCTGTCCTCTCCAACTGGCAGAAGAGTTGCAGAGACAATATTTCACATTTTCCATTTCTTCTGTAGTCGTAGCTGTTGACATACATTAATCAGATGGTAATATGTAGCAGCTCCCGTTTCTGATTGAGTTTAATCTCCCACACAAATTTAGCTAAGTAGGAAGCAGAATCTGTGCTAGTAGTAGCCACATTTTCCCAAGTTTGTAGGTACATCTCAAACATGTCAGTTATTCAACACGTCAACCCAACCGGTATTAGGATACATGTCACAGCCACACAAAAGAATACAGGTTTATTCATTTTGAAATTGAAAAAATGAAAACAAAAGGCCAAGAATTGGATGGTCCAAAGTGTCAGGAGACTCATAAAAAATCAGACTATGCACCACATTTCCATCAATTTGTTCCATCAGTTAAGATAGTAAAGCATTCTTATTTTCTTTCAGCTACTTACACATGAGGTTGTGTGCATTAGGAAGGGCTTTTGCTGCTGGACATTATTGTCACACAAAGTCACCAATGGGCCCTGCTACAGTTAACAGTGGTTGTCTGGTGAAACAAAGACCATACCGAGAGTCCTTGACAAAATCGTGCTGTCCTCTTTTTCATTAAAGTGTCAGGCTGGAATTGGAGATCGGAGATCGGGGCAGTACCAGGTTGGAATCAGGATCAGAGTCAGGCTATAGTCAGAGATTAGAAGAACAAGCAAAATCTGGCATTGCAACACACCAAAGTCTGTGTGGCAGCTCAGGCAACTGCCTGGGGCAATCTCTGGGGTTAAACTGTATGCTTGGCCATTCAGACAGCTGCAGGGTACCATCACTCTGAGCCTTTTGGGCAGTACTTCCTGTAGTGCCTACTCTTCACAGTGCCCCCTAGCAGTACCTCTGCATAGCCACCTGGTGGCATAATGGGAACATCTGCTCTTCCAGGTCCTTACAGTGAACTGTGCAGAAATGTGCCTCCTTTGTGCTAGTATTTTATCTTTTGTGTAAAGCAGGGGTGGGGAACCCTAGGCCTGGAGGCTGGATGTGGCCCCCGGTTTGCCTGGATCCAGCCCTCGAGGCTCAGGGTCCCCCCAGCTTTGGGGAGTTGTGCTGGTTCTCCAGCCGCCCCACCTCCCCACCTTGGGGCTGGCGCACACAAAATGTACTAGGCTGAGGCTCCCTAGGCTCTATTGTGGGAGGGGAATGTGAGGAGTGTCCTTCTCCTTCTCAGTTGAGGGCCACATTAGTGAGGATTTGTTTTTCTTCTCACTTGTGTGTAGCCCCCAACTGATTTTCCTGTGGGTCAGTAGTCCATGACCCCCAAAAAATTCCCCACCCCTGGTGTAAAGGCTGAAAAAAATGAGCATCTTTTAAACATGCCAAATACATTTGCTAGATGACAAAAAGGAGAGACAATAAGACCACATACCATGCAGAGGAAGAATGACTCAAGGCACAGAAAGACAGAGAGAAGTACTGTGGCAAGAGATAATCCCAGAAGAAGGCACTGATATTAATAAGGCCCAATTTTGCCATGGAATTTTTTGAAAAAATCAATTATAAAATCTGACCCTTAATAAAGTATTTAAATTCGCTCCCCAGACACCATATAAAAGCTGATGAGTGAGAAGATGAAACCAAATCAATATGGTGAAAAAAGGAAATCCCCCAACTCATATATTTGCCTGCATATAATTGGAACCCCAGTTTATTAGAAGAGATCAACAAAGAGAAAAAGTATATGATGCAGAATAAGGGGATAAATATGAGGAGGGGAAGCTAGAGAATGTTTTTTCACTAAAGGTATGTCTACACTACAGCACTATTTCGAATTAACTTATTAGTTAATTTGAAATAAGCTAAATCGAAATAACGCATCTAGACACAAAAACTAATTCGAAATAGCGTTTTTCTAATTCGAAATAGCATGTCCACATTGAATGGACCCTGAATCGAAGGTAAGGCTGGCTGGAACCAGTGCCAAAAGGGCATCAGGGTCGGACTTAGAGTGTGGGGCTGCTGCCTCAGGCTAGCTGAGGTCTGTGCTTAAAGGGACCCGACCCCCCCATCCTGGACAGACAGTTCTCAGGTTTCTCTGCTTGCTAGTCTACCTCGCTGAGGGACAGCAAAGCATTTGTGTCTCGGAGTGCTCTGCTTGCCCTCACTCGGGACACCGCGGCATTCTGCAACATGGAATCAGACCTGTCCCCGGGAACTCTGCTGCATCTCGTGGATACGTTGCTGGCAGCCTGGCTGTACCATCTGCAGGCTGCCATCCAGGAGGACCATCGAGGGGCTGTCAGAATCCCAGGGGCCCTGCAGGAGAGCTTCCACCCTGAGGAGCACTAACAGTCTGCCCGGTCTGCCCTACTGGGGGCT
>CM057846.1:135871110-135894787 GCA_030068395.1 Apalone spinifera
GGGGGCAGGGTCTGGGCATGACGGGGGATGGTGGTGGAGCCCTAATCTGACTCCCTGCTCCCAGGGGCACACATGGTTCCGTGCCTCTTGCCACTCCCAGGCACTTCCCCCACCACTATGGAAACAGTGGGGAAAAGCCTCGGGACAAGCACTTTGCTGCATTGCCATTCCCCCAGCTGACGGGGTGGGAATCAGCAGCATGTAGAATTGCTTCCTCCTCCCAATGCCAGGGTTCAAACCACAGATGTTCCTGGATCAGGGACACCCAGTTTACGGAGGTTCAAGTGCACAACTAAACTAGGGCTTGTTTCCATTAGCAGAAGATCGACACTGAAGAGATCAATCCACCGGGTGGTCAATTTAGCAGGTGTAGTGAAGACCCACTAAACTGATCGTAAATCGCTCTCCCATTGCCTCTGGTATTCCATTGGAATACGAAGTGTAAGATAAGGCAAAAGGTGACTTTTTCCAGTCAATCCAGCATTAGGTAGGATGCTACAATAAATTGACCTAAACTATATTGACTCCAGCTACATTATTCACATAGCCGGAATTGTGTAACATAGGTTGACTTAACCCTGTAATGAAGACCTGCCCCTAGAGAAAGGCACTCTTATTCCCAAGCATCCCCGGGGAAGCTACACTGGTATAATTCTGCTGGGAAACTTCCCTGTGTATATCAATCCTTAGTTTGGGTTGAAAGTTCTTCAAGGCAGAAAATGTCTTTTTCTCTGTTTGAACAACACCTAGCATGAGGAGTCCTGATCTTCAGAGGGACCTCTGAACATTGCTGCAGTACAATTAACAGTAAGAACACAAAGACCAACAAAAGCAGCATCCAAGAAGTTTGGATTTATCTTTCCAAAGCAGTTCCAAGGGAAGGGGAAAAAGAGTGAACTGTCTGCCCTTCCCTCTCCTAATTCTTAGGAGTAGTCTGTGCATTTGCTAAATGTCCCTGTGCATAGACTGTAGCCCCAAAAGGGAGTTATGCAGTTACACAATCTCCTTTTCACATATGTAATGTATTATGTTAGGGTGTGAAGCAAAATGATCAAGGGGCAAAGTGATCACGAAGCTGTGATGTTTTATTTTTCAGTAAATGGAAACTGCAGTAAAGGTTTCAGTTTCGTTTCCTTCCCTGCATTGTTTCAGCTGCCTACAACAGTATTTATAGGACATGCACGTTGCCCAGGATTTCATTTCAGTCCAGAAAAAGCAGAAGGAAGGATGGCAGACCAAAATGTCCACAACGCTGGTTATACCTCAGATGGCATAGAAAGAGGATCACTTGGCTCTAAGATGATGTCCACAGAGTCGAGAAGCCATGGAGGAGGTGTGCCTTCTGGAGGAACTACTTCTACCCTGCAAGAAATGGGTATGTGATAGAATTTCTTCTTTTGCATAGAAAAGAAATGAATGGTTACTGCACCTTAAAGAAAAAAGGTAAAAAGAACCTAATACCTTATACAGAACCTAGACATAAGCTCTGTTAAGTATTCTCTTCTAACCTACAATTTTCACTGAAGTAAAAACTATTGACCAATATAACTGAGTTTTTTATGGAACCAATTATATATATATATATATATATATATATATATATATATATGCATATATGTATGCACATGCATACAAAAATCTACAGGGTATACTCTTAACAATTTCCCACTTGTCAATATAATCATTTAAATACTATTTATGAAATTTAAGATTACTCTATTTATGATAATTCTATTTTATTTGTAGGGAATAGCAATATTAAAAACAATAGCAGCAGTGGTAAATGGTACATTTTTAAGGTTGCCTACTGCATGTGTGCAGTGCTTTGAAAACTATCATGTATTTTTAACACACTGTGGCCATGTCTACACTATGCAGAAGCTCAACGCTGCCAAAGTCGATCTTCCAGAGTTCAATTTAGTGGGTCTAGTGAAGATACGTTGACTCCAGCTATGCAATTAATGTAGCTAGAGTTGTGTATCTTAAATCGACCTTCCACTCCAGTGTAGACCAGATCTGTATGTAGATATGTCTGTATAAGCCAGTCACTCACATACAAGAGGCACTCATAAACTTACACATATATTTTAGTAGGAGTTGGTAGCAACCCATCTATTGATGTTACCTGCCACTTTCCATTATAAAGGATTCTTCCAACCTTTTCTTTCAGAAACTCCCACCTCTCCATTGTTTACAGCAGGCTCTTGATTGGGGTCTGCAATCTTTTTAAGCAAGAGATCACTTTTTGAAGTTAAATGCAATCCAAGATCTACCTCAAATATAAATACCCTGGACCCGACTCCTTCCCTCCCCTTCTCTGAGGTCTCACCCCTGCTCACTCTACCCTCCCTCTCCTGCCCATCCTCACTCACTTTCATCAGGCTGTGGCAGAGGGTTGGGGTGCAGGCTCTGGTCTTGGATTAAGGGATCTGGAGTGCCACAGGGGCTCTGAGCTGCTCTTGGGGCAGGCAGTAAGGGATGTGGGAGGCAGTTTGGTGTTTGGATGCTGGGGTCCTTGGGATAGGGCTGCACTAGGGGGTTTGTGATTGGGTAGGATTTTGGGATGTGGGCTCCAGCTTACCTCAGGTGACTCCTGGGTAGTGGTGCAGTAGGGCTAAGGTAGGGTTACCTGCACCACTCCCTAAAGCAGCCAGCAAACTCCATCCCAAGTCCTGTTGTGCCCCCTCTCTGCTTTGTGGAGCTAGGATACAGAGTGGGATGGGGCACCTTGACATCAGCATCCTTCCTCTTCCTCCCCTGCCTTGCACAATGAGCAGGAGGCTCCCTGGGGAGAGGGGCAGCTCCAAGGCAAAGGGCAGGAGATGAGCAGCAGGGAGGCGGGGGTAGGGAGCAACTGAAGTGGCGGCACTTGGTAACCTCTTGGCCAAACCAGTCAGGATCACCTGTGAGTGCTTCCAAGATCTACTAGTAGATCCCAATCTACTGGTTGGTGACCACTGCTTTTGATATTTGGCAGGGATCATGCCCTTATGCTACTGAAGTGTCTTTTCTTGGTCCCATGCAATTCCATTCAGGTTTTGCTGAAATAAACTGTTAAATTCCATTTCTTAGAAAAATATGGGCAGCCTTCCAAAAATAATAACGGAACCCAAGAACATTCTAAGAACAGTGAAAAACCAAATCTGAGCTATAACAGCTGACTGGTTTAGGTTGTTTTTATTTAGCAACATTTTGGATTGGTTCAGTGCCAGGGAGTGGTGGTGGGAGGGGACAGTCATCATCTTGACATGGATTATAGTAGTACTTAATAGTTCTGGAGTGAGGCTCTCCCAGCATAAGAAAGTGGACGTAAATCATGTTGTTGGCTATCAGGTTTACTCCACTGGTATTTCAAAAACAGCCTGCTGTGACAAACACTGGCAAAAAAAAAAAGTTACCACTTTACTAGTGATCATTGTGGGAAGGACACTAATCGAAGGCAGAGGAATGAATTCCTATTTTCTTTCATCTGCCAAGACTCATTCAAAGTCACAGACAGGAGGTAAAGCTTTAGCAGAGAGTATATGGTTACACATGCAATGACTATATCCAATATGTGTGTATGGGAAACACATTTCTAGAGAAGAGAAGGCTATGTGCTTGATGCTAAAGGAAACTATACCTGTGCCTTTTGGAGATATTCCAGAATAGTTCTTATCCTTGTGAAAATATTAGCCCTATAATGCCTCCCAGAATAGGTGATGGCTTAGGCTCTCTGCAGTGGAAAAGCTTGTCATACATGCTGTGCCTCTCTGGGTGAGAATGAGAAGTTCTATTTTCACTTGCACAGGTGTTTATGGGAAATCTTGCTCATTAACATTGTGTTTTAACCTTTCCTCTTTGGATAAACATACCCCCCTCATGTTTACCCTAACATGGACACTTGCAAGGGATGGTTTCTGACTGCAACAGCATCTGAACATTGTTCAAAGTCTCTCTATTTTAGTTTGTACAGGCTTTTATACCACACTCATCACCATGGTATCTGAATACTTTCCAGCCGTACATTAAGCTACATGACTACACATGTCACATGTTATTTGTTCTCTCATCCTCACTCCCAGAGGGAAAAGTGTGTGCAGTGGAGTGTTTGGTTTTGGATTTTTTTTTTAAATATAGCAATATGCGGCTATATATTTATCTTTGAGAATGCAAGTCAAAGAAAAGCACCTTACTCTTCAAGTGGAAGATGATAAGGCTTGGGATGGTCCTTAGGCCTTTATTGTAGAAAGCACTATTGAGCCAAAGTGCTGTTAACCACTTCTTCACCCCAGAGTTCTAGTTGATCTGTTACATCTGAGGATTCTTATTTAGAGATGCATTGCATGGCCCCTTCGGGATGTTACACCCACATTGGCATGGAAATATGGCAGAATTGGATTCTAAATAGGCCTGTGTCCTTCTACCTTGGAAACAGCAGTAGCCAAAAGGTTGCACATTGCTGGTGTTCTTGCATATGGTGGAATGGGATGAGTGACTAGCCATCTGTTTGTATTTATTTTTTATATCTCTATTTGAAATATTTGGTGAAGTAAGTGTTTTTGGCTTTAAAATGCCATATTGTCCCAGGAGGCCCTTTCCAGCCCAGAGATCATTATCAACACACTATTTGTAACTTTTGTAGGTGCCAAAAACTCAACCCATTCATCAGGTTACACCTCTAGTGGGCTCTCCAGTGGAACTAAGGCATCTGGAATGATGTCCCAGGAAGCTAAATCTCATGGAGGAAGAATACCAAGCGGTGGGACAACATCCAATATCCAGTCTGTCTGTAAGTTGAAGTCCAGTTATTGTTTATAATTCTATGAAAGATTCATTCAATCAGAAATGTCAACAAGGGTACAGGGGCAAGCTGTGAGTCAGAACGGGGTCAGAGTCCATACCAAGCCAAATCAAGATCACTATCCGTATCCGGAAGCAGGCTGAGGGTCAAAGCCAGGTTTGCACCATGGTCCAAAGGCCTGGCAAGCAGTTGGTGGATACAGGTCAGGAGTAAAGTCAGAATAGGCCATGGACAAGGCTGACGTGGGCTGGAAGTATGATGGTGGTTTTGTGGTACACTAGAAACTGGATAGAGAACTCCAACTCATTTTGTATAAGTCATTGAGCAATTTTCATACAGTTATGCCTGGGCAATTTTCAACAGGTGATCAGGTGTCAAAGGCTCAGTACAATATAATGGAGCCATGGTGCAAGGCCCACACACAGAAGGGGACCAATTCCTGGACCATGGTCCCACCCTCTGCTCTACCAAAGGCCTTGCCTCAGCTCAGCCCAAGGCCCTGCCTTCTGTTTACTCCTCTCTGCCCTCTCTCCCCTGTGTGAGCAGCTGGCTGAGCCTTGCAGGAAGGGGCAGAGCCAGGGCTGGCCTTACCATGAGGCGAACTGAGGCGGCTACCTCAGGTGCCAGACTGTAGGGGGGGCGCCACTAGGACCCAGAGAATTGTGACCTGTCAAAGTTTTGGCCCAAGTGAGGGGACATGGGGGCATCATTTGAGCTCCCCGCCTCAGGTGCCAAAATATTGTGGTCCGGCTCTGGGCAGAGCTGGGGCAGGGCCTTAGGGGACCAAGGCCAAGCAGGAGATAGGACCACAGTACAACTGCCAGGGTCCACCAAAGATGAATCCAGCTCTGCAAAGGCTTTATAGTCCATACATTCTCCTTACTTTAAATAAACATAACATGAGTTCCTTATTGTATATATAAATGTCTCTCTGTTTTTCTTTTAGCAATGGGTGGTAAAGGAAAAATGAAATGAATAAAAAAAGCATTGCTTACCCTGCTAGCCCTGCAAACACCACGTCTGTAGGTGACATAACTGGGAACCTTTCCTTGTCTCCTCCAACCTTGCTGACATGAAGTGTCAAAAGCTTTAATATGCTGAATAAAAGCTTTACTAAAGTCCTGGACTTGTGCAGAAAATTTGATTTTTTTCCAATTGTGTGTCAATTATTCATTAAGTTAATATCTTTTCTATTGATCTGAAACACATCCCCCAAAGGCTTTATTTTTTTTCCCTAATGGAGCTTCTGTGGGTCTGGCCAGTGAGCTTTGTTCCCATTGGCTAGGAACCACAGCCAATGGCTACTTCAGAGGCAATGTCTTTGCATGCAGGCAGCGCATAAAGCGCACATCTCAATCCCCTCCCACACTCCAGACCCCTTCCCCAGATTGGAACCCCTCCTGCTCCCAAAGTCCTTCTCTGAGCCTGCCCCCCACACCCTCTCCCATGCCCCAATGCTTTGCCCCATCCCTGAGCCCCTTCTGCACCCATACTCCCTCACAGAGCCCACACCACAACCCCCGGTCTCACCCTTTCCTGCACGCCAAACCTCTTACCCCTGGTGCCACCCTAAGGCTCTTACCCCTCTCTGCCCCAGCCTGGTGAAAATGAGTGAGGCTGGGGACAGGTAAGCAACAGAGGGCAGGGGGCCGACCGTGAAGAAGAGGTGGGGCATGGGCAGATCCACAGGCAGATCAAAGTGTGTTTGATTCTGTGTCAGAAAATTTGACAACCCTAAGCAGTGACCCAGAGCAGCCAGCTTCAGCCACATGAAAAGTCATTCCCTCCTGCTCTCAACTGGGACCCACCTGCCAGGAATGGCAGCTGAATGTACCACCAGGGCAGCCACAGAGGGAAGACAAAGTCCTCCCTATCACAGTCAACTCGGTGAGGCAGAGAGAGCATTGCAGCCCCAGGCTGGGTGTGGGGAGGGGATGGTATGCCAGGGCAGAGAAGACGTGGGGTGATCAAAGGTTTTTCCCCTTTAGATTTTGCCCACCTATTTCAGGGAGGCATAAATCTCTGACACTGCAGTAAATTTACACTCAGGATCACATGTTTAGAACATAGGAAAAGCTGACCAGAGGAGTCTGGGTTTCTTATAGTCATGTGTTACCACACTGAGTTCAAGCGTTAGGGCTGCCTTTCTTCAATTGCCCTACAAGAAAATATGCTAGTGTCATACTGTAGTCAGGAGCTATGACGGCCACACAACATTGTCCTGATGTGATGCTGCATCAAAGTGGGTGGCTGTGACGGCACAGTCGGGGTTCCCCCCAAATCCTGCACCCCGTCTGCAGCAATAACAGATTCCACCAGCCAGTAGAAGAGAGAGGGTTTATTGCTTCTCCAGGATACAGCACAGCATAGACGTGGTGTGGTTACAGGAGTCAGGGCCAGGATGCCTTGGACCCCTTGGGATAGGGGTCCATCACCCCTAGACCCTCAGCCCAGGATATTCCCTTCATGTTTCTCAGCCAGCAACTCCCCTTCCCCCGAACACTCACTTTTTTAGTTCCAACTCGTCTGATTAGTTGGGTCTTTGTCTTCGTGACTTAGGCAGTGCTCACAGGCAGAGGACAGTAGGGGTCATCCACAGCCCTAGTACAGCAACCAGCAAGGTACTGACACTACATCACAACATGTGGGTGAGTCAGTGGCAGTCACACATCACAGCGCAAGGGAACCCTGGGTTACAGAGCAGACAGCACAGTGACCACATGCCAATGTAATGTCAAGCTGTAATTCCCATTGTGTCACAATATTCAATCGTAATGTAATGCCCTATCTCTCTAAGAGTGGGCACGAAATGCCTGGGTGCAAGCAATTCAATATCTAATGTAATCTTATCTATATTTTCGTCCACCTACCATTGATTCACAGTATCTAGGTACTCTATTCAAAACGTAGGTAGCAGCAATTATTGTCACTAAAAGATCAAACCTACTCCTACATATTTTTGTTGGACAGCTAAGGACTGCATAGGACACATTTTCTCTAGTGTAAGGGGAAGCCTTACTCCAATCAACTCACTTCCCTAGTCTTTAGCCCATTTTTCATGCTGGCGCTCACACCATTCATTCCTGCCCCCCCTCACACACACACTTTCTCACTGCCCAGCCCCCCCAATTTATGCCCCCCTCATACATATATTCCCCTATTATTGCCCTCCCTCCCACACACCTCATTGTTCCCTCACATTCACACCCTCACAATCCTGTTCACATATACACACTTCCATACTTCTGCTTTCCTCCTGGGCTCTTGGCTGGTCACCTTTCCCTCCAAAGCTTCTCTTCCTGGTCTTCCTCGCATCCTATGGCATGTGGGGGAGAGAGGGACATATCAGAAAGAACTGAGTGTGGATATGAATCTTTACTTCCAAGATTTATCCGGAAGTCTCATTAGGAGTTACAACCATTCCCTATCACCACCCCAAAGTTAGAGGATGAGATCCTCACTCCTGCTTCCTTCCTCCCATAATGGAGGAGTGAGGCCCCTGGTGCTACAGGTGATCTCTGCCTCTGGGCACCAGCATTCCCTCCTCAGCTACTTCTGGCAGCCTGGGAAGTGTTGAGGTCACGTGACTAGTTTGGGGCGGGGAAGAACCCTGCATACCTCACATGCCCCTAGAACTAGCTCTGCTCCCTCTTTCTTCTTAGGCTGCTTCTTGAGCTGATGTCAAGAAATTCTTATTGACTCCAGTTACTGCTACTTTAGAATAAAACAGCCAGTCAGTTGCGGGGAGCTTGGACAGGGAGGAAGTCACTGAGGGAAAGAAGGAAATCAACACTTAGGCTATGTCTAGACTGCATCCCTCTGTCAACAAAGAGGTGTAGTCTTGACACACCCTTATTGTGCTGCAAATGGATTAAAAATAACCCTCCAAGTCAGGAAAGCAGCCGTATTAAGGAAATCACTGAGGCGTATGCTTAACATTAAATCACATGCTTAAGTCCCATTTACGTCAATGAAACTTAAGTATTTGCTTAAAAGTGAAGCATGGGTAATATCTGTAAAGCTAAGAAAAACCTGTGGCTAGCCCGGGCCATCCAATAGGCTTGCAGGGCTGTTTCATTGCTACGGAGATTTTGAAGCTCAAGCAGGAGCCCGAAGTCCAAGACCCTTCCTCCTGGCAGGGTCCTTGAGCCCAGACTCCATCCAGTGCTCAGAAACTCTACACAGCAATGAAACAAACCTGAAGCCTGAGCCTAAGTTGGCTGTCATGGGCCCATCTGGAGTCTCTACTAAATATTATATCATCAATTCAACATTATGTCAGGAATATGCCCAGCCAAAATTGGCAACCCTAGGCCAGCTGGGGCATTTTCTTTGCTGTGTAGACATATTGGCTATGTCTAGACTGCAAGCCTCTTTTGAAAAAGCCTCTTTCAAAAAAGAGTGTCTAGCCTACAACCTCTTTCAAAAAAGAGTGTCTAGCCTACAAGCAAGCCACTTTTTCAAAAGAGAGCACCCAGGCAGCCTGGATGCTTTTTTTTCGAAAAAGCACAGTTTACATTACATAGCGCCTTTTTTCAAAAGAGCACTTTTGAAAAAAGATGTTCTTCCTCGTAAAACTGCCACGTTCTTTTGATTTACTTTTGAAAGAACATGGCAGCAGTCTAGACGCAAGGGAAGTTTTTTCGAAAAAAGGCCACTTTTTTCAAAAAAACCCTGCCGTCTAGACACACCCATTGTGTTTGAGTGCTTCCCTGAATATGGATTGATTTAAATACCTGCTTAAAAGGTTTCCTGAGTTGGGTCTTGAGCCAAGAGGGAGAAGTGGAGGCAACAATGGGAACGTGTTTTTCAGAGTCGGCTCTCTGGCTCCACTTCAGCTAATGGATCTATTGCTTGCCAATGACACTTCATCAAATGGGGTGAATGCTGTGTTGTCATAAGTTCCCTGCATTCTATGAAATCATGTTACTTTATAATAGCAGAATGGGTATACCTATAGAGAAGAGCAATACATAATAATATCTTACCTTTATATAGTAGCTTTCATCTTAAAGGATCCCTGAGTGCTTTACAAATTGTAAGGAATGACATCTTCCCCTAAAAAATGCAGCCACTTTTGAGGAAAAAAGATAAATTATTAAATCCCTAATTTATTAACTTTCCCAAACTCCTAATCTAAACAATCAATTGAATTTCCCTTTATTTGGACTAAACAGTAAGATGTAAGTTAGTAGCTGTATGTTTTGTAGCATCTTAATTTTGTTATTACATAGCATCCTTAAGCACCTTATTATTACTGTCATAACTATTTAATTTCACTATTAATGGTGAACTATAATGTTATACAGCAGAAGACTAACATACCCTACTGAAACCAAAGGGGGAATTTAAGTAGAACTGTGTATTGGGCTTCCAGCTACCCCCAAAACAGTTGTGGGGCCACCAAGACTAGAATGTCATGAACCTGAGCAACAAATCATGGGCAGAGTCCTTCAGTTGGGGGCTTCAGATAAAATTTCTTGCATTTGCTCTCCACATCCCACCAATGTAGCTGAGTCTCAGCCAGATACCTGCACAATAATTTGTCCTGCCCAGTGGCCCCAGTCACAATTAGATGCTGGGTAAGTGATTCCACCAAACACTAAAAACATGATGCTGGGTGTCATCAGCACAGGAGACTGGGAGCTGCTGGAATTTGTGTTCCTGGAATTTCTTTCTTGTTCTGGTTGGTGAAGTTTGACCCTGCCTGAGGTAGAGGATGGTGATGTCCCACCCTTCTGCTGCAACTTCCCAACATCTCCCTGACATAGCATCCCCCACTCCAGGGATGCTGGAACCATTTGTAGAGTGGGAGTGCTGAGAGTTATTGAACCAAACTGTAAACCACATATAGAATGGAAACCACTTAAATCCAGGGGATACTACAGCACCTCAAGTTCCATCACCTATGTCCCTCTCCCTCCTTTTCCCTCCTAACCTGGGTCCACCAGTTCAGCCCTCCTTCATCCGTCTTAATGCAGCAACACAACCCTACTTCCTCTGCACATCCTCTGCTTCCACGTATTTTGCTCAGCCACGTGGATAGTAGGGATGTGACTGTATTATCCAATAGTCATGTAACCACAAGAAATGTTAGCAGTTACACAACTATTCGATAGTCACTGGGGTGGGGTTGGCAGCCAGTGTGGCCCAGGCCCCACTCCCGGGGAGCCCCCTGCCACTCCACACTGCTGCTTCTCTATCAGAGGCAGCAGCATCGGGTGGCAAGCAGGAGCTGGTCTGTGAGGGGAGCCAGTTTAAAAACAGGCTTCCCTTGCAAACTGGCTCCTGCCTGCTGTCCTGTGCTGCTGTCTCTGATACAGAGGCAGCAGTACAGGATGGCAGCAACTCCTGTCCATGTGGGAACCAGGCTTGACAACAGGATGCTGTTCCAAGAAGAACTGCTAAGCATGGATGGAGTTCACCTTTTGAGGAAGGGGAAGAGAGTATTTGGATACAGACTGGCTAACCTAGCGAGGAGGGCTTTAAACTAGGTTCAACTGGGGCAGGTGACCAAAGCCCACAGGTAAGTGAAAAACATACAGACCTGGGAGATAGGTCAGAAATGGGAGGGAGCATGGGCTATAATAGCAGAGATAAAGGAGGGACAAGGCAGAACTGCGGGGCAAAATCAAATCGGTATCTTAGATGCCTGTATACAAATGCAATAAGTATGAGGAATAAGCAGAAAGAACTTGAAGTGCTAATAAACAAACACAACAATGACATAGCTGGTATCACAGAGACTTGGTGGGATAATATACACAATTGGAATATTGCTATAGAAGGGTACAGCTTGCTCAGGAAGGATAGGCAGGGAAAAGAAGGGAGGAAGTGTTGCCTTATATATAAAACATGTATACAAGTGGACTGAGATTGAGATGGACATAGGAGACAGACTTATTGAGATTAGATTAAAAGAGGTAAAAAACAAGGGTGATGTCATGCTAAGGGTCTACTACAGAACACCTACTCAGGCAGAAGAGGTGGATGAGGCTTTTTTAAAATAACTAATAACATCATCCAAAGTGCAGGATTGGGTGGTGATGGGGGACTTCAACTATCCAGACATATGTTGGGAAACTAACACAGTGGGGCACGGATTATCCAGCAAGTTCTTGGACTGCATTAGAGACAACTTTTTTATTTCAGAAGGCTGAGAAAACTACTGGGGGAAAGTGTTTTATATTTGATTTTAACAAATAGGAAGGAACTGGTTGAAAATTGGAAAGTGGAAGACTTCTTAAGTGAAAGTGATCATGAAATCACAAGAGTTCATGATTCTAAGAAATGGTAGAAGGGAAACCAGCAAAATGAAGACAATGGAATCCAGGAAGGCAGATTTTAGTAAACTCAGGGTACATCTAAAGTACATGGCTCCATTGATGGAGCCATGTAAAATAGTTTACTCAGCATAGTCAAAGAAGCAGGGATTTAAATAATCCCAGCTTCATTAAAATAAAAATGGCCACCGCACTGTGCCGACGATCAGCTAATCCGGCACAGCGCGGCAGTCTAGACGTGGCACAATCAACAAGGGAAGCCTTTGTCGACTGCTCCGGTAAACCTCGTTTCACATTTCACATTTGACGATCAGTTGATTGTTGGCACAGCGCGGCAGCCATTTGTATTTTAGTGAAGCAGGGATTATTTAAATCCCCGCTTCTTTGATTATGCCAAGTAAACTATTTTACATGGCTCAGTCGATGGAGCCATGTAGTCTAGACTTACCCTCAGAGAGCTGGGAGGTAAGGTCCCATGGGAAGCAAGACAAAGAGGAAAAACAACTGAAGACAGTTGGCAGTTTTTCAAAGGGACATTAAACTATTCCACTGTGTAGGAAAGATAGAAAGTATAGCAGGAGACCACCTTGGCTTAACCAGGAGATCTTACATGATCTAAAAATCAAAAAAGAGTCGTATAAAAAGTGGAAACTAGGTCAAATTACAAAGGACAAATATAAGCTAATAACATAAGTATGCAGGAGCAAGATTAGAAAGGCAAAGGCACAAAACAAGCTCAGTCTAGCTAGAGACATAAAGGGTAACAAGAAAACATTCTACAAATATATTAGAAGCAAGAGGATGACCAAGGAGAGAGTAGGCCCATTGCTCAGTGAAGAGGGAGAAACAATAACAGGAAACTTGGGAATGGCAGAGGTCCTTAACAACTACTTTGTTTCAGTTTTCACCAAGGAGAGTGATGGTGATGGGATGCCTAACATTGTGAATGCTAGTGGAAATGGGAAAAGGTTAGAAGATAAAATAAACAAAGAACAAGTTAAAAATTACTTAGAAAAGGTAGATGTCTTTAGATCACCAGGGCCTAGAATACTCAAGGAGCTGATAGAGGAGGTATCTGAGCCATTAGCTATCATCTTTGAAAAATCATAGAATTACAGAATCATAGGGTTAGAAGAGACCTCAGGAGGTCAAGAAGCAAGAAGATAGGACAAGAAGTAAGAAGTTGGGAGAGATTCCAGAAGAGTGGAAAAGGGCAAATGTAGTGCCCATCTATAAAAAGGGAAATAAGAACAACCTAGGAAACTATAAACCAGTTCATCTTAACTTCTGTGCCAGAGAAGATAATGGAGCAAATAATTAAGGAAATCATCTGCTAATATCTGGAAAATAATAAGGTGATAGAAAACATGTCCTATGAGGGAAGGCTGAAGGAACTGGGCTTGTTTAGTTTAGAAAAGAGAAGACTGAGAGGGGGACATGATATCGGTTTTCAGGTATCTAAAAGGGTGTTACAAGGAGGAGGGAGAAAAATTGTTCTGCTTGGCCTCTGAGGATAGGACAAGAAGCAATGGGCTTAAATTTCAGCAAGGGAGGTTTATGTTGGACAATAGGCAGTCTCCCCTGCTCCCTCTCCCTCTGGTGAGGCAGCAGCATGGGGAAACGGGGGAGGGGGGGTGGAATGGGACAGGCAGCACCATGGAGCCGGTGCTGGGGGGGAACTGGCTTTTAAGCTGGCTCCCCACCACCACCGGCTCCTGCCTGCCCACCCCTCACCACCTCTGTAAGAGTCAGCAAGGGGAGCAGGTGGGTCTGCAGAGATGGTATGCAGTTGCTTCAAAGCCGACTCCCTGTGCATTTCGGTTCCTGCCTGCTCCCCTCACCCTCCACACTGTTGTCTCGCTATCAGAGGGAGTAGCACATGGGGAGCGGGGACAAACAGAGTGGCTCCCACTCGTTTGTCCACCTGCTGCTTCTGATAGGGTATGTCTACACTACAGAGAAGATCAAAGCTGTCGCTGTCAATCTTCCCGGGTTTGAATTAGCAGGTCTAGTGAAGACACACTAATTCAAACTCAGAGCTCCAGACAATGCCAGTAGTCCTGCTTCCCTTCAACTTCCTGCAGTGTGGACAGCACCAAAAGTCGAGTTAAGGTACTTTGACTTCAGCCACACAATTAACATAGCTGAAGTTGTGTATCTTAACTCAACCATATCCTGTAGTATAGCCACATCTCTACAGAGTCATGGGGGGGGGCGGTGTGTGTATTCTACAATATTAACCGATAAAACCAGGCTTATTGGTTAATCATGTAACCATGTACACAATGACATCCCTACTGGGTACTGTCTTGGGTAGGATGCTGTTATATCCCTACCTCACATTAACTACTCCAGGAGGGTTTGTTGACCTTGGTGAAGAACGCCCTCTTGTAGTGGGATTGAAGTAGGTTGCTGCCTTCCAATGGTGTGTACCTAAATAGTTTGGGGTTATGAAATGTACATTGGGCCTGATTCACTACTGTGTTGCACCATTTGTAGGTATTAACACCCATGGAAGAAAAAGTGGGCACACAAGTACTGCCATTTTGATATGGTAGCATTTTACATCCACCAAGCACAGATGTAAGTGATGTTAGCAGGTGGAAGAATAGGGAGACTCAGGCTCTCTGTTTTCCCTTCCATAGGGTGGTTCAGAGCAGCTTTCCTGGGCCCTGCGCGCTGGGGAGTCCCACAGGATCCAAAGCGGCCTAAGGAGCTTACCGGGGGCCCTGAACCAACAGCAGGGGTTGGACCCACCTCTGCTCTCACTGTCAGTGGCAGGAGCCATGGGAAGCAGAGTCACCTAACTCCAGCCTGCTCTGCCCCACCATCTCTCAAGTGGGTCGCTCTGCTTCACTAAGGTGGTGGGAGCAATCCAGCACCAGCTTGCTCCATCCCTCAGCAATGTGGCCGGGAACTGGGCTCAGGGGAAAGGAATAGGCTGGAGCTGGGCCAGTCCACTATCTGCTGCTGCAAGAGTACAAGGGGCCCCAATTTCTGCTGTCAGTGCCAGACCACCTGCTAATCCCTCAGGCTGCACCACTTGGTGGAAGGGGCTTGCAGGAAGGGGTGCAATGGGAGTAGAGGGATAGAGCAGGGGAGGGTAGAGGTGAGGTGAGAACGGAGCAGGGACAGAGTTTGGGGCAAGGAGTGTAGTGGGGGCAGGGGTGGGGCAAAGATGGGAAGAGGGAGGTTGGGGGGGTAGGATCAGAGATATATGGGAGAAGGGTTGTCCCACATCCTGCACTCCCCTCGGGACGGCCCTGTTTACAGACCACCATTGCTTCAGAGCTCTGGAAATGGAAATTTAGGGCTTTATTATTTACATTTAAATGATATGTAAATAATATCATTTATTATTTGAGGGGAGGGGGTGGGTTGCTGGCCATTTTTCAGTTTTATGTATAGGGTCAAAATTGTGATTCTGGGGCTTTTTTAATATATTGTAATGGGTAATCTCATTGTAATGTTTCCTAATACACTTTAACAGCAGAGCATTAAAGCACCTCAAGGAGCCTTTAACTCACACCAGCAGGTTTACACACACCAATTCATGTGCAACACATTATCACACTTCAGCAATCACACACCCCAATACACTTTTCTGTTCTGCGTAGACATGCCCTTAAATATAAGTCACCATTTCTGGTGTTTTCCCACTGTTCGGTGGATACACACTGATTTTGGGGAGTGTTTTGTTGATATTTATCAGTTAAAATCTAATATCAGAAGCCCAATGAAAGCTCCTTCTTTTGGATTTTACCCCTTTTGCCATCCTTTCATCTTTTTAAAAACCTAGAAGAGTAACCAATTAACTTACTAAAACGAATTAAACCATGAGTTGCAGCCAGTGAGCACTGGGCACAGCTTAGAGGTGGGGATGTGCCAAACACTGCATGGATGGAGTGGACAAGGTGCCCCTATGGCTGCTTTATGCCACCAAATGATTCCCCTACGAAGGGGATATATGCAAGTGACTTGTAAGCTGCCAAGGAGCAGCCGAAGATCTAGCCCAAGGGTTCTCAAACTTCAGTGCACCATGACTGCCTTCTGACAACAAAAATTGCTGCATGATCCTGGGGGGAGGAAACGAAGCCTGAACCCGCATGAGTTGTCCTGCCCCAGGCGGAAGGGAAGGGCAAAACTCAAAGGCTTCGGGCCCAGCCAAGTGGCCTGTAATCTGAGCCTCGTGGCACAGTCTGAAGCTCTCAGGTTTCAGCTTTGGCCCTGAGGGTTGTGGGACTCAGACTTCAACCCCATGTCCCAACGAGCCTCTGCCGGATCTGGTGACCTCATTAAAATAGAGTCGTGACTAGTGTTGCCTATAAGTTGTGCGCTTGTGCAGCCATTCAGGAGAGAGATTCAAATGCTGCCCAGCTGATTAGCAGAGAGCCCATAGCTAGATTTTTGTCTTTCTATTAGTGGTGCACATTCGCACGTGCCTTGGCACACATAGAAAAAATATTTCTCACATAGATGGAAAAGATTAGAGGGAACATTGGTTGCAACCTGTATTAGGGTCCTCATCCACAGTTTGAGAACTGCTGTTCCAGCCCATATTGTTATACAGAATGGCACACAAACATCAGGAAATGTCAAAGTTGAGGCGCAAGTTCCAATAAGTCAACAGAGAGACATTAATTTCATTATTAGACTAGTCCAGGGTAACGCTGACAGACCCTGATCATCTACAGGCAGAATTGAATCTTGGACCTCTGGAGCTTAGTGCACGAGCATGTGTCACGTAAGCTAAAAGTCAACTAGCTGTCAGCAAAGGCCATAGAGCAGGCTTAGTCTTTGATGTATAAGCACTCATCTACATTAGGGAGTTATTTCAAAATAACTCCCCTTATTTTGAAATAACAAGCAGAGTGTCCACACTACCAAGCCCGTTATTTTGAATTAACAGTTATTTCAAAATAACGGGCTGGTTATTTCAAAATAGTAATTCCTGCTTTCCCTCAGGAATAAGCTTATTTCAAAATAGTTATTTCAGGAGTTATTATTTCAAATTTAGCTATTTCAAAATAATTTCCTAGTGTAGACACGCCTGAAGAGGTGTTAGTGCCAGTACATGGCAAAGTGTACCGCACCCAGAAGGTATGTGGGTTATACCAGCATAAGCGTACAAGAATGACAAAAGCCTTACAAGATGATACATTTGTATAACTAAGACAAAGAACTGTATAATTTGTATTGTATTGACTAGGCTATAATATGCAGTCATGCCATTAAAGACTGTTACTTGTCTACATGAGACAGAAGAATTATATTCAGCTTTAACTATGACATTTCCTGACCTTTGAGTGCCTACCCTGTAAATTTAATGTTACATGAATTTGACTTTAAAATAATTATTATCCATGTCATAGAATGGAAGCTTACTCCTCCCCTGAGAGTTCAGCTACATCCCTAGGAAATGAGAGTTTAAAAAGTGGTATTTATGCAAAAAAAAAAAAAAAAAAAAACCATCCCACATTATTTAACTTTCCAGAATTGCTGTAATTCTCATGTTCGTAATTTTGAATATCTGTGAATAGAAAACTGGATTAGATGTATCGGTTTTATCCCTGGCCACCATCCTAGTGACCTTGGGCAAATCAATTCATGTCTCTGTGCCTCGGCTTCCCTCTGTAAAATCAAGAGAATGCTACAGACCACCTTTGTAAAGTGCTTGAGACCTAGTGGTGAAAAAGCTCTATATACAAGTAGGATAAGGTGCCTGCAAAGTAGCTTTATTTCAGATGGAAATGACTTCAACTGCACTTTATTTGTCCCTTGCTGAATCATCCTGAGCGGACATAGTGGATCAGAATAGAATAAGATGTTTCCTTCTGAAAGTCTTACTTAGTCCCCACTTAAAGAATTGGACATGTTTATTTAAAATAAAGCATTTTCATTTTAACACACTAGAAGTTACATTATCAAATATTAAGAAGCTAGCTTAATAACAAATACAGCAACTGAAACACTTTGTGTTTCTCGTGCAATCCTTCTGATCAAAAAAATGAAAAAGAAAGAGAAGGTGAAAGTGCTGTGTGATTACCAGAGCAATGCACTACACAACAGGAAGCGCAGAGCTTTCTGTGAGAAAATCAATTGCTCCCATGGGATGGGAGTTCGATATTTGTCTGACAGGACAGCATACAAGCAATTTAGTAGGATTTTATCCAAATGAATCCTTGTCTTTTCCACACCACCCTCGCAATTCATGAACTGGATTTTTTTTAATTAAAATGGATTATTTTTCCCCCACACAATTGGCAAATATTTACAATTCTGAAGACAGTAGTGTTCTGTTTGAAATCACTCCACACTCTTCCTCATGACTGGAACTGCAGTTCTTGCCCAACATTTTTGTTCTAATTAGTTAACGCACAGATGCTGTATATAAAAATCACTTTCAGTCACTCTAAAAATACTTTCTTTATTCAGATACATTTTGAACCATCAGTCACTTCGAGGAAATGAACCAAAAGCAGGCAGAACTAGGGAATGTAAAGTAGTGAGAGCAGAAGTGTTCACATGGTAATGAAATGTTATGCCAAAAAAAGCCCATTTTCTGAGAACTGAATTATTCACAGAGATTGGTTGTCCAGTTTATCTGTTTTAATAACACTTTGTGATTAAAGCTGAGCTGACCTTATTAGTGAATTTTGGGGTGAAATAAATAGTAATGAACAAGAAAACCTAATAAGCATAATTTCATGGATGGATCTTCATAGCTGTAGCAGGTTAATATTGTGCCCCAAAGGCTATTGTAATCCAGCTGCAGTCCTCACTCATTTAGAAGATTAGGGGCTGATAAGCGACAGTCAAACCTTATTAGAACTGGCTGAGGCAAAAGGAAACTCTAATTGGATAATTTCATCCACAAGGAGACAATAAATGCCAGCATTGTGGTTCAAATGTTATTCTTTTATTGATTGGTTTATCTCCTGCTGCGTGAAATTTCCACACATTCTTAATGCAGGAAAAGGACTAAAATCTAGATTTGAAATCACTAGTTACTGCTGCTATTTTTCATAGGATCCGTTCTCCTTTTGTTTTGCTCCTTTTCTTAGCCCATGTGCTGTGTCATGTCATAGAATGGAAGCTTGTCCCTCCCCTGAGAGTTCAGGAATAGTCCTGGGAAGACCAAACATTAGTTCTCAGCTTGAGTATTTCTAAGTACAATAAAAAGATGTCAGAAATTCACTGTATAAATAATGTCAAAAGATATGCCTAGGACCAGTGGCTAAAGTAGATAAAAATGGGATGGGGGTGGATATCTAACCATGGTGTTGATGTTATATGATATATGAGACACGGCACAGGAAAGATAATGGCAATGAGGGAATACATTTCTGAAAAGAATCCTTGTTCCCAAGCAGGCTCATAGCCTGCCACACAAAAAGGTGTGTGGGTATCTCTCACTTTCTCACACACACACATGTGCGTGGCTGTTTAGGATAACATCCCTGGTTCTCCCAGCTCCATTCAATAACCAGAGACCACACTATGGAGTGCCAGAAAGGGTTACGGAATGGGCTGTAATGTTCTGCTTCTCCTGGATTCGGACTCAGAGCGAGGGAGTCTGGAACATAGTGTTTCTTTTCTATGGAAAGGAAGCCAAGAAGGGGAATTAGCAAAGTCAGGAGTAATGTTTCCTCTCAATATTTCCATCCATGTGCAGGATAAATTTTGTTATGTGCACCAAAACATGTGTGGATGTGTATCACCAATAGGAACACCTGCTGCCAACTGTGGGTGCTTTGCTAATCAGCTGGGTGGCATTTTAATTTATCTTGGGTAGCCCCCCAAGCTCTCATTTTACAGGAGACACAGGTCAAGAGACTGTCCTGTAGGCAAATAGGATACTCTCAGCTTGGATAATTCTTCTTCAGTTAAGTGCCAGTTCTGGAAGGAAGGCTCAGAGCACTCTAAAGTCTGCAGCCAGGCATGCAGGGTCTCCATGTTGATCCCATTTTGATTTTCCCACATAAGGAATCCCCATTTCAAAGTCTGGTGAAGACAGAAACAAAAGGAACTCTAGAGGAGCTTCCCCAAGCCCAGAGACAGAGAGGCAGGGGAGCTCTCACTTTGCATTTAGCAGCTGCGCAGGCTATTCCCCCTCCTCCCTCTTTCCCCCCACCTTTAACCCTTGCCTAGGGCTAGAACTTGGAATAGTTGGTGTTTTAGCTTCAGGACATTTTATCTTAATAATTTAAGTGTCAAAACAATTTAAATACTAAAATGCAGTTTGAGGTCATGCAAGCAGTGTCAATTCAAAATAAACATGGTGCATTATGCTCCATTGAACAGCATTCACTCCTACTTTGTGGCTTTATTCTGCTTTCAGGTTTAATGTTTGTAAGCACTGTGGCTTTTTGTGATGCCTTCACATCCCTGTTGGCACGGCCGGCTTCTGGATCTACTCCTGCCCCATCCCCAAAACATTCTTCTGTGGTAAGGTACAGAGATTTCTTGTGGAGCTGTGACCCTGTCAGCAGCTAGGACCTGGGCAGTCAGACTTACAGGTTGGAGCAGTGGTAGTCAGGGATAGTAGTGAAAGCCAGAGTCAGGAAGTAGGAGTAAAGAGTCAAGGCCTGGAGCTGGAGTCAAGAATGGAGCAGACTGGAGTAGGGCTGGAGCAAGGCTCGGAAGAAGGCAGGAGCTGAAGTGATCATGGCTGCAGGCATAAGCGTGGACATGCTCTTGCTGGGCATAAGTGTATGCCTGCTGGTTCCCCTCAGCCAGTCAGGTGGCCCTGTGTAGCTCACCTGTGTTCATACATCTGCCTGGGGCTGAGCTAGCTGGGCCAAGGCTTTGCTGCAGGCCTTTGCTCCTGAGGCCAGGTCTACACTAGACCCCGCAGCTCAATTTAAGGAATGCAACTCCACCTACGCAGAATACAGAGCTGGAGTCGGCTTACCTTAAGACGAGCTTGGCAGCATCCCCACAGTGGGAGGCCGATAGGAGCAAATAGTCCCATCAGCTTCCCTTACACCTTCCAAAAGCAGGAGAACTGGACACCAGCAGGGGCGCCCTCTGAATTCAATTTAGCAAGTCTTAACTAGACTCGCTAAATCAAACTCTGGAAGATCAAACGCATCAGCGGCGATCTTTCATTTAGTATAGACTCCTCTGCACAGCTCCCAACCTTCCCATCAGAACAATATCATTTCTGCTGTGGACAGCCGTTTCTCACCCATGGTGCAGGTTGGAAGGTTCACCTCACATTGCCGAGTGAGGTGATGTTTCCTGTGACATGGTCACCTGTCTCTTGGAACTGAGTAATATTGTCATAGTGCCCAGAAGCTTGGGGCACCACTGTGCTAAGTGCTGTTCAAACACATAACAAAAAGATGGTTCTATTCTAATTAGCATACAATCCAGATGTACTGAGGCTACCAAGCTCCTTTTCCAGAGGCGAATAGCCCATGATTAGCAGTAGCCAGAGCCATCCCATCCATTGGACAGTTCGGAGTAGCTGTTCTGAGCCCCATGTTTTGAGAGGCCCCACAGGGCACAGGGCAGAGGATTACAGAGGGGGGCTGGTGTCAGCAACAGGAGCCATGCCCACCTCTGCACTCACCAGCAGTGGTGGGAACCATGGGAAGCAGAGAGACTCAGCTCCAGCCTGCTCTGCTCTGCCATCTGCCTGCCAAGTCACTGTGTTTCACAATGATGGTGGGAAGAAGGGCAGCTCAGGGACGGGAAGAAGCAGGGCTGAGGCAGAGCTTGGGGGAAGAGATGGAGTGATGGCAGTGTGGAGGTGGGAAGTGGTGAGGTGGGGATGGGCCCTGTGATGGAGGGGGAATTGTCCTCCCCCGGCTCCTTCCCCCCCAGGGTGATGCTGGTAAAGGCTAACTGGCCTGCTTCAAACGTTAGAGGGAAAGGGCCTGCACCTCATTATAGTCTTGTGGGCTGTCCAATCTGCCTTAGTACATTTTATTTTGAAACAGAGCAAACAGTGTAAAATGCTGCAGGCAGCCCACCTGCACATAAATTACAATTCTTTGGTTTAAAGCTCTAAAGGGAAACAAAAAGAAACACACAGCTTTTTATAAAATTGCAGCTATGCAGTAATTACATTGTTTTCATTGTATTTACTTGTACAAGTATTAATAATTATTAGTGTTTAAGTTTATTAAAGTAAAATATTTCACCCTCTGTAACCTGAAAAATTAGGTTTGGCAGAATTCAATTTTTTTTTAAATAATTTTGCCAGACAGTATCAATGTTTATTTAAGCATTAGAATCAAATTTTATCTATTCAAATTTTCACAGTTGCAGGAAAGTATGGGGGAATCATGCAACAAGTGGAGAATCAGACAACAATTAATTAATGACAGATTTTGAAATTCAGTAAATTAAAGCTTTATATTCATTAAAACAAATTGTTAACATTGTGTGTCAAATATGCTGAAATCAAACTCTAACAAGTTCACAAGCAGTACTTTTCTTAATGTATTTTGCCTATATTTCAATTATTATCTGTGGAAATATTTTTCATTGGTTTCTATGTGTACAGTGAAATTGAGGTTTACTGATATTTACTGACAAAAATTTAATCCTTCCAAGCCTAATTAAAATATAATCTCCTAGTTCAGTGCTCAAGTAACAGAAACATTGTTTTATAAAAAACAACAACTTGTTTTGTTTATTTTGTTGGTATAAGTAATAATAAGCATTGACTGCCAAGAATCTGTTTTAATGTCATAAATCTATATGCAAAATTGCTCCCCACAAAATTAGTTTTTAAAATTCAAAAATATTGCCTTTTTCAGTCTTCTGCAATTGGAATTTTCACTTAGCAAGATTTGAGAGATCAGTTTTAACTTAGTCTTGCAGTTTCTGGTACTGGGTAAGGGGTCTGAAACATTTTGTATCCCAACAGACCATTTACTTTGCCCAGTATGGACACAGTTTCAAGAGTTATATTTCTCCAAAGGAGAAAGTACACACTAAAACATAATGTATTTCAAAGTTGTGAATGGTAATGTCACCACAGAATATTGGAGTGTTTCACATCTGATCATTCTATCCCTATTACAGTCAGTGCTGTACTGCTTTAGTCTGACTATAGGAATAGGTTTTAATGGAAATAAAATATCACACCTGTTCAACACTATGTCCCAAAGCTCAAATATTACTAATGATAAGTTCTATATGCCAGTATTAGCATTATACTTGTATTACACATTCCTTTTTTCCACTTTAATTATTTAAACTGTAACCAGTCTTGTGGAGGGAACCACTCTGATATGGGACAGGAATGACTCCTTGCTTTAAAAGTCTCAGAGGGATAACTGTGTTAGGCTGTAACTTTAAAAACAACAAGTAGTCCTGTAGCACCTTACAGGCTCACAAAAATATATAGTATCATGAGCTTTGTCCAACTCCTCTGATTAAGTGGGTTTTGCCCATGAAAGCTCATAATTCTATGTATTTTTGTTAATCTCTATAAGGCTATGTCTACACTGCGCAGTTTTTTCGGAATAAGCTATTCTGGAATAGTTATTCCAAAATAGCTTATTTCGAAATAGCATGTCTACATTGCATGGGAAGCCTGAAATTAGTTCAAGGCAGGCTTCCCTAATGTAGATGTGCTATCTTGATTTAGAGC
>CM057846.1:135912098-135924791 GCA_030068395.1 Apalone spinifera
TAGAAAAAAACACAGGAACTACATTGTGAACCACAAAACCTGAGTAAGGTGCCTAGGCGCCTTCCTTTACAATGAGCTGGGAGAGAGAAGTGTGTTAGACATGGTCCACAAAGCCAGCATGCGTAGGGCAGCTCCCTATGCAAGTTAGTGAATAGGAAGTGTTAATCAGAGGGGTGTAGGCTAAGTTCCAATCCTTCCACTCCCCCACAGAAACAGGCATCTAAGCCCAACTGGAGGGAGATACCTAGCCCTGCTTGTGACATATGAACCAGGGGAAGAAATGTTCAGACACCTAAGTCATGTGTGGGGCCCAATCTTGTCGCTGTACTCAGAGTTCACTTAACTCCACCAAAGAGCTGAGGGGTAAGAGAGGGCCTCCCTTATGATTTCTAGCCTAGTGGATACAGTACTCATTCATGATGTGGAAGATAACACAGCAAATCCTCTCACAAAGGGGCAACAAGGATTTGCCATCTCTCAGGCGAGGACCCTAACCACCAGGCTACAGAGTCATTCTAGCTTTTTCGCTGTCCCAGTCATAGTTAATTATTCATTTATTTAACTGATGTGGAACAATGTCAATAGCAGAGACTGAAGAAGCTCAGCGTCAGAATATTCCACTGAACTGTGGGTAAGTCCCTCACCAGAGAGATAGCAAGTCCCTGTTCAATTTCCTTCTTCCCCTCAGGAGAGTACCTAACTGTTAGGCTAAAGGTTATAAGGGAGGTCCTCCCTGCAAGCTGTTTTGTGTGACCTCGCCCGAGGGGCCTGATCCGGTAGGCAGACTCTGAGCGCTTCTGCCAGATTGGGCACCTGCATGCAATTTAGGTAGCCAAGTGCCTGTTTTCCCCTGTTTGTGAATCCCTCTGAGGTTTAGGTGGGAGACAGGCACCTGGATGCTGAGAGCCAGGCAGCAGTGCACATGCTTCGGAAACTAAAACCTGAGGTGCCAAGTGAGTTTAGGCACCGACAGGATTCAGCAGCAGCCGAGAAAGCATCTCAAGGATCACAGTGGTGCCTAAAAAACAGACTTAGCTTACAGGTACCTCCTGGATTGCACTCGAACAGCTCAGTGAATGTATCACTGTCAGGAGAAGGATTTAATATGAAACCTTTTCATCTTAAAAGGTCATCAATTAGGAATTAAGTAGTCCATGTAGGTCTGAGATCCTTCATCTTATAACCTTTTCAATTAACAGAAGCTTTGTTTGCTTATAACTTCCACTGAGAATAATTGGGTGAGCAGATCAGGATAGTGCATTCAGGAGAAGAAATAGTTCCCATAACTGTACGTTAATTACTAGCAAATGTTGCTCACGCAGTCTGGGTTATGTTGATTAATGGCCTTGCTGAACAGTTGAAAAATCGCTAGGGCTGTTGGAAAGATCATTAGCAGTTTTAACTCTCCAGCCATTGAGATGGACAGAGGGAAACAATTAGCAAGACTTCTAATGCATTTCAGAGGCTACTTTGCATACCGAGCTCCAAGGGTAAGCCATATTTAGGTAGATGTAGCTATGGCGTTTTGATGTGCTCCAGTGCATAGACGTCTACATGAGAAAGGTAAGAAATGAAATGGCTAGGTTAGGTGAGTTTCCATACTGCAGCTCTCAGAGGTAGCACAGAATTTACAGCCCAAGGGGATAGAAGCTAAGGAGGCTTTAAACCACCTTTATGTCCTCCCAGTTCTGGACACTGGATAGCACTCGGTGTAATTTAGGAAGCCAGGGGCTGCCCGATGGGCCATTTTTCTGCCCAGAATCTCCACAGACAGCATGCCACAGACCCTCCTGGATAAAGTCACACTTCCTCCACTGGGGCTTGTGAAGGATCCTCAGAAAGCAAATGTATGGCTGTCTTGTGTCATTTCAGCAAGGGGGAATCTTCCCATAGCCAGAACCAAGGATTTAGGGGTCTCTTCATGCTGAATAAAAGGGCCTGAATGGCAAAAGAGGTCAGAGTGGATGTGAGGCTGTTACCCTTGGCCTTTAGAATGCTGCCAAGCTCACTAGTAAAGCTTTAGCCTGCCAATCATCTGCATCCCTGTTTGTCTCATAGGTAAGGCTATGATTTAGTCACAGGTATTTTTACTAAAAGTCATGTGATCTGTGATCTTAGGGGCTTGCTGCTGGGAGGATATGATGGGGGATTGATGCTGTTGGAATGGGGCAGGGTCAACAGCACCAGCTGCCCAGGGCCACCAGAGAAGCAGCAGGTGTGGCTAGTCCTTGGGGCCACCTTAGTGACTGGCTGCATAGCTGTTTCAACAGTAACCAGTGTGACTGTCTCCTAGACCACCTGAGAAGCTGGTCCTGGGGCCAGCTGTGGTGGGGTCAGCCACACTGGCAAGTGCAGAAGTCATGGAGGTTGCATATTGTTGTGGAATCCGTGACAAACATGGAGCCCTACTCATAGGACTTGCCTTCACTTCAACAGGTAATTTGAGTGAGTGTGCTGGAGTTACTTCACTAAGTCAGCCTAGCCTAAGTGAGTGTGATCCATGCTGTGAAACAATACTCAAGATACACGGAGTGACTGGATTAGCTGTTGACAAGCTGTTGTGACTAGCTACTGCACCCCCTCTACATTACCCTAATTCAGTGTTTCTTAAACTGTGTTCCACAGCAAACTGGTGTGCCGGGAGGCAGTCGGAGGTGTGCCATGGAGAACAACAGTTCAAAATGGCTGACCTTAAAGGGACAGGGAAACTTTTTTTTTTTGCTCAATAACTTCTCCCTGACCCTTTTTTCCCCCTCAATAACTTTCCCCTGACTTTTTTTTTTTTTTGCTCAACAAAGAGTCCTTGGTGTTCCTCATAAAAAAATTATTGTTTGGTGTTCTTCAGTCTTAAAAAGTTTAAGAAACACTGCTCTAGTTGCATCCTCAGCAGCACAGCTCCTTCCAGAACAGGCCAGCTACCTCAAGCTTAAAGCACCACTTAAGTGGAACTGGCTATTTCTGTGTGTGTCGATAGGAATCAGGTTAAGGATACAACTTGAGTTATCTGTTGAGCTAACTGTGCTGTGAGGACAAGCCCTTGGATGCATCAGGTGAACAGATCACATACAGTCACAGTGAGACCAGACGAGACTTAATAGGGCTAAACTATTTAAACTTGGGTGTCAAAAAATAGGAGCCTAAGTGACCTGATTTCCAAAGGTGGCCATAGCTCACATTAACATCAATTATCAGCATCATTAAAAACCAGGGAACTCATCTAGATGCCTAAATATGAATTTAGGTGTCTTGATTTCAACAGGAGTCATGCTAAGCCAACACAAGGATATCTGAAAAATCTCACTTTTCATCATTATATCATGTACTGGAACAGTTTACTGTTGAGCTGGTTCAGATAGAATGAGAACCTCTCTGTACTTACACCCAACGCTTTATCAGAACTTGGTTAGAAGTCAAAGTTCAGCTAACATTTTCTCCATTTTTCCCCACTTCTTAGCATCTGTTCTCTGAATTTCTACTAAAAGCACAAGTGCAGAAATAACAAAAGAAAAACTGTTCTCTGCTTGAGCAGAAGCAGACGGTACCCCCTGTCTCTCACTAGAAAGCCTGTTCTTAGGAGGCTTTGGCCCAGTGAGTAACCCCAAGAAGTTTACATAAAATCCTATTTAGTATTCAATCTTAGTTTATTTGAACTGAAGTTCTGATCTTTGCAAAATTCATTCAGCACTAGGCTACATCCCTTCAGCTTCTTTTTAGACAAACCACAAACCACAAACCAAAGTTATTACTTGGCAGGCTCTTCACAATTCATGTTTAACAAGGCTTTTAAAAAAATCCTTCCCCTAAAAAAGTCAAGAGGGCTGATTTACAGTATGTAGGATACTAGAATTTTCATTCTGGAATAGAATGAGTGGAAGAAAAAACCCATTTTCCCAATTTTTGCTGATATGCAACATCCACTGATATCAATAAATACATCTTTAATTCAAGACTGTTAAAGAATGTACCAAAACATGGCACCCTCCACTGGCTTGAAATACTGTTATAAAAAACGCCCAAAATTCAGCTGTAGCACAAACAATTGCATTGAAGTCCATGGAATTTGCAATCTCCTCAACCAAGACAGAATTTGTGTAATTATCTGCATCAATTTATCTGTGCTAATGATTTTCTATATTGCAATTTGGTAAATTAAAATTGTGGTTCTGTTTTACATAAACTGAGGACGTCCAGTATCAATTCATGTCTGAAGTTAGGATAATCCTCTCACCTCCACAGACTGGATCACCTCTATTAACATTCAAGTATCAACAGGAAAACTTAAATTACAAAGGAAAAGAAACTGAAGGACACGTCTGACTGTTAATGAGACAAGTTGAATTGCACCAAGTGCCCAAGAAGCTCATCGCGAACAATTCCTTACAGGGTGACAAAGTATGCAAAAAAGACATTTCTGTCTACAGACACTTTGTTCCCTGCCATTTCCCAGCCAGGAATGGGAAACTGAGGACAAATTGAAACATAGCTGATCAGAATTCACAGTGCACTACACATAAGCTAGACACTTGTCAGGGTGACATTGGCCATCAGCCAAAGAAACATGATAGGGATGCTGAAATAGTTGTGGGGAGAGCCATTGGTCCAAACTGTAAACCCAGTACGTGTTCGACCTCTATAGCCCAGACTTCCCTACTCTGACAACACCTGTGGTCCAGCATTCCACGAGCACTCACAGGAAAAAGCTGGGGGCACAGTGCTTAGTGATTCCCCCACCCTCCCAGAACTTCCAGAGCACTGCAAATAGCTAATTTGTGGCGTTGAAGCTCAGGGAGGGAGGGGAAGAAGTGGAGACAGGGGAGACGCTCAGGGGAAGAGGCAGGGTGTCTGCAGAGTCCCACGGCCTGGAGCCAGGAGAGCAGTGTGATGGCTGCATAGCTCAGTGCACTCCCATGGGGCTGCATGCCTGGAGTCCAATCACAGGGCTCCACAGCCACCCTGCCTTTGTCCCCAAGTGCCACAATCATAAACCTGGAAACTCTTCTTTGAAGAGCATAGGACGTTACCAACAAAAGGATTGAAATTACAAATTCAAATGCAATACAAATGCACATAATCATTTCCGCTCTCCCCTGCAGAAAAGCCATGTACATGTGACAAAATAGGATTTGGTGGGGAGGCTGCCAGCTAACTTACATGGCCAAGCAAGAACACAGAGCACACGCCACTGTCTTCAAAAGTGATGGAGCTATTCTTCCAGCATGTGCTCCTTTGAAGGCCCAGAATGACTAGTCAGTCCAATTTTCTCCAGGAATCTGTAGTCACTGCACACCACCATTTCAATGAGTTATCAAAGACAGACTCGTAACCACGCTAACTACAATCAGTACAGTCAAATATAGACTCAGTGTTACTAAAACATTGTGAAAAAATGTAAAGTAGAATGTTGTAATAAAGGATTTACTTAGTCAAACATGTCACAAAACAAACTTCTTTGTTATTATTTTATTCTCCTGTGTGCTGCTGTTTAAAATGACAGTTGGTTATATTTTTAAACTTTTGCAGATGAAGCAGCAACAACTAGACCATACAGACACACAAATGCTTTTATAAAAGAGAAGGCTGTACAAAATATAAACCTCTTTAATGTTCCAAACATTATTGCACTGCACTGGTTTAATTAAACCCAGTTTAAAAAAATCACATCTTCAGTTAGATCCATGCAACTTTACATATGATCTTTCTCTTTGTTTCCTCTGATGTTATAAAGGATCATATAGGCTAAATATATTCAATAATACTGTTATGGTATTAGAATTTTAAAAATGATTCTTCATTAGACAAAATGTTCTAATTTTGTAGAAATTATACTACAGGTATGTTCGGTGATATCCCAAATAAAAAATAATGCTAAATAGTCTGTGATATAATACTGCACATTCCTTTGGGAGCAGAACGAAAAGGAAGAGTAATACTGCCATCTAGGGTAGCAATGTAAGCCGGCTTTGTTTAAAAAGCCTTTTGGTGTTTATTCACTGGCATTGTCAACTCCAAGCATTCCTAAATCATGAATCAGGGCCCTCAAATCATGAGATTTTTTTTTAAATGAATACATATGGGATTCTTTTTATTTTACCTTCTGGGTTATTGAACCTTTATGGTGCATTTTCAAGCCTTTATCTGCCACCAGAGAACTAGAAACTTACTTGTTTAAAAATAAAAGAAAGCTGAGATTCTCATGTAATTACATGATTCCAGGAGGCCAGGCTTTAGGAAAAACACAGAATATTCCAACTGTGTTGCAATAAGATTGTGAAAGTTGGAAACACTGCCTCATACAGGATCTGAAAAATGATATAATGTGTTCCTGGAACTCCAATTGCTTCAAGCAATACAAACAACCAAAAATCTCTCTGTCCTTCTTGAAGATTCTGACTCAGTAGTAGTCAAAACACTAAAGTAGCAAATTATATGAAAACAAAACGGTGAGCTGGTGTTATGGAGAGTAGGGATATTAGATAGCAGGTATTTGAACAGTCACATACTCACATAAAATTTTTGCAGTTACACAACTATTCAATAGTCCCTGGGGGACAATCAGAGGCAGCAGTGCAGGATAGCAGAGGGAAACAGTTCGTGAAGGGAGCCAGTTTAAAAACCAGCTCCCCTCGTGGACAAGCAGCAACATATAGTTCATCATAGAGAATATGGGGGTTAGTGGATTTCTGTAGGAAACAAGAACTTTATCAGCAGGCCAAAAAATGTACCTTATTTGAAGATAGGATAATTAATGCTCTGATCCTGCAAACATTTAGGCACATGCTCAATTTTTCATTCAGCTCAGTAAAATTAAACCGCATTCATAAGGGCTTGTAGAATTGAAGCTCGTGTACAAGAGTCTAGTAGTAGTTGCATCCCTGTGAGCTTTAGAAATAATCCTCTATAAATGAATGCAGAGTCCCACCTCCCGTACCAGTCAAGAGATTTCCCAAATCATTCCTCTCAAAGAGCCAATAATGATGGAAACTGAGCATACATCAAGAGGAAAAATAGATGGTAGGGAAGAAATGACCAGAGCAAACTATTATTGGTGAGTAATTCCATGCTTTTCACATTCCATTACATGAATCCCGTTGTTCTGCCAGGCCATTGTGACACCTAACAACAAATAAACTGCTTGCAACACTCCAAAAAAGCCACATGGGGGTAGGCACAACCAGTTTATGCTGCAGAAAGAAAGGCAGAGGAAATGCAGACACTGCCTAAAACTACAAGGCCTCAATAGCTTCAGCATTTGGTAACTGTTTTTTTCATAATGCACACACAAAATATACTTCACTTCCCAGAATATCACAGAGGTCATGATTTTTTCCAGCTTATGACATGCTCAAGGTTCTTCACAAAGAAACACTCAGGATAAGCCAAACCCCTATATAATCCTGTCAAATCACACCCAAAACAACAGCAGATCCAGTACCAGAGAAATAAGTCCATCAACAAAGTATCTGAACAAGGAACTGTCTCCCAGTGGTAAAGCTTTGGAGAATAGGCAATAAACCACTGCTCTCTCTGGAATCAGAACATACCCTCAAGGAGAACTGGGAATCTAGCTGTCTCCTTCACCCACCACCTGAAAAAAGGCAATGGAAGAAAGGCGGCACTGAGCATTCCCTGAAAATGGGGGGGGGGGGGGAGAGGATAGCTGAGGATGGAGGGGACAGAGTTAAACAAAAATAGCAGCTATTGAATGTATTTTTTTACACCATCTATCGATAGCAGGGACAATTCCCTGATAACTGCTCTTGGCGATGTTGATGGCTGGCTGCCCCTGGCCCCGCCCCTTCTGCCTGAGGCCCCACTCCTTCCTGGAGTGCTGAGCTGCCCCCCACCTTGCCCAGGGGCCCATGGAGGCTGTAGGTGCCCCAGCGTGTAGCTGGCTTTGGGGTAGGACATCAAGCACCGTAGGGGAGGGTTGGCTGAGGCAGTGATATCACAAAGACTTTTGAAGGACCTCAGCCTCTTGGTCAAAAGTGGTGAGGAGATATTGATGTCACAAAGAGACCCTGACGTCAGCCAGGCAGGAGAAGTGGGCAGGTCAGGAGAAACCACAGAAGCCCCTGTGGCTTTGCCTCAGCAAGTCTCCTTCTTAAGGTCTCTCTTTGAAGACTGAGAGAGAATTCTGGTTCATGTATGTGAGTGTGAGGAGAATGCTCTTTGAACTTTTCTCCTTTCCATTTACTGATTTTGCTACAAAACAGACCCGTTCAGAAGTCCTAGTTCAGAAGGCAAGAGCCTCGAAGAGGTTTGGAACCTGTTCAGTCTGAACCATCTGGTGCCGGCTGAATTCTAGGCATGAATAACATTAGATTGAAATGGAAGAATTTTATTTCCAACTGAGGACCTTGTTCATTAGAATCATTGGGGACACTGAGGTTTCTCCTTTTTGTTTTCCCTTTTCCCACACTCCTCCTTCCTCTTCTCTTACCTTGTCTGTTCTTTTCCCCGGCTCTCCTCCCACCACCACTAACTGGGGGAGGTGGAGATGTGGGGAGCCTTCCAACTCTCAGTGTGGGAGGGCCTCACAAAGAAGTGCTCCTGCAGTCCACTGGCGCTCCAGAGACAGGGTGGGATGGGCACAGATAGAACAAGCCGCAGGACTGGATCTTTCCCTCCAGGGGAGGGATGTTACCCTTCCCTGTGGAATTCCTTCCTTCCTTCCTTGGAATGGCTGCTGGACCTAAAAGTGCATCTATGGAATGCTGCTCTGCAGAAGCCACGTGAGAGAGACAAAGAACAAAGGTTTCAGTGACACTAAGCACGGGAAAGAGAAGTTCGGTTATAAAAAAAACAGAACTTGCTTTGAAGTGACTAAAACTGAATCTTAGCAAATCACAATCTTTGCCTCAGCAGTTTCTTTACCCACAAGTTACCAGCATCTCTAGGCCAAGGTTCCCACAACCAGGGAGTGCTTTTCCCTCTGCTTCCTACATAGTGGAGAACTCAAATATCTCTAGCTCCCCTTCTATTACCCAAAGTCCATTGTCTCTGTTTCCAGAGCCAGGAAATCTTTCCAGGATGCAGACTCTGGGCTGTTGTTGGCTACCGCTTGCTAGCTTGGTTGCTTTCTTTACCTTTGATGTCATTATACTTTCATTGTCTTTGGCTTACAAAGCTTGACCCAGCCAGATGAATCCATGTTCACTTCTTGAAACGCGAGTGTGGCTTAAATTCTGAGCCCAAAATGTGTTTTAGGAACATATTTCCAGCACACTACTTAGCTTGTTATACCCTACTCAGACCTACATCACACAAGGATGTTCTTGACCAGCATGTTCACAGAGCTCCTAAGAGACTTACTTCATATCCCTATACGGCAAAATAATTCTGTATCAAATGAGTTGAGTTGATTGCTTATTCTTGGGGGGTCAGACCCTCTATTCTCTCCTGGCAGTGCCTCTCTCACAGCTGCATCCTGCAGCCAGCCCAGTTCAGGGAGCAGTGGGGACAGATGATCCTAGCCTCCCAAACCCAGCAGTGTCGGGCTTCATTAAGGCTCAGATGGAAGTACCCACACATCTCCTGGAACTAAGAACTGTTCACTTTTCTGGGCACTTGAGCCTTTTGTGACAAAGGGGGTTCCTGCTCCATAACCTGGCTGGGAACTTTCCTTGTCCCCGGAGCCCAGCCCTGGTACAGACATCTATTTCTCATCATGACATCCTTATTTTCCTACCAGAGGTTATACCTGGGCCCTGGAGACTGTTTCCTGTAGGAGGTTTGAATGAGCAGAGAGACCTCACTGTCATGACCCATAGGCTTCAACCCGGGTCTGCAGGTTCACCGCTGCAGCTACACTCCAGCCCTCCATGTGGAAGCCTGCTGACAACTGCTTACCTAGGACCCATGAAGTCCAGCCCCAGTTAGGGGCTCCACCCCTGAGGTCTTGTGGGTGGAGTCCCAGAGCAGCTAATTAGCCCCCTGACCTTCTTTAAGCCAGCAGCAGGAACAGGAAGCTGTCTGAACACCTGAGCTCCTCCCTGTTGCGGACCACGTTCTATCTGCTTCTGCTCCCCCACCTTGATTTCCAAGCATCCAGAGTTGGTGTGATTCGTGATATCTGATTTGTGCTTTTGACTGCAAGTTTGTTTTTTGCTTTGAATCTTCTAGTATGCTGACTCACCTGACTTTCCGCTCCTCCTGTCTTGTGAGAAAAAGGACATGATACTGGTGGCCAAGAAAATAGAGAGGCATGGGGGTCACTTGCAGACTTGCCTGTTCATGTGGCTATTGTAGAGGGGCACGGCAGGGTACTCTGGAGTTGGAGGTGCCACTTCAGATTTGGGAGTGGGGGCAATTTAACTATAATTCCAGAGGTTATTTAGGCACCTGAAAAATCTTGAATTTTGGTAGGTAATGTAGCAATTAGCTGACAGGAGCACTGACAGCAGCTAATACTTATATAAAATAAAATTAAATGACTATTAGACCCACAGAGCTCTAATATTAACATGTTTGTAGCAAGTCCCTTTAGGGACACTGGTTATAATTTTAATGTATGTACTTTGCTACTAACTGTGAAGAGAGACACCCCATCAGGACTCCTGGGTTCTATTGCAGCTCTGGGAGAGGATCGGTGTCTGGTGAGTTATAATGGGAGGCAGGTATCTGTCTGATGTGTAAGAACATCAGAATGGCCACACTGAGTCAAAACAATGGTCCATCTAGCAAGGTATCCTTTGTTCTGACAGTGGCCATTACTGGGTGCTTCAGAGATAATGAATAGAACAGGCAATCAGGTGATTTATCCTGTCTCCCAACCGCACCGCTGGAAAACAGAAGCTAGGTGAGATGCAGAATATGGTGTTGCATTTCTGCCCATCCTGGCTGACAGAAATTAATGGACCTATTCTCCATGAACTCATCTAGTTCTTCTTTGAACCCTGTTTAAGTTTTGGCCTTCACAACATCCCCTGGCAAAGAGTTCCAAGGGTTGACTGAAGAAATGCTTTCCATTGATTGAAATCTGCCTATTAATAAAATTTCACCTAGTTCTTGTATTATATGAAGAAGGAAATAACATTTCCTTATTTACTTTCTCCATGCTAGTCATGATTTTATAGAACTCTATCGTATTCCCCGTAGTCATCTCT
Organism: Apalone spinifera; assembly: GCA_030068395.1. Taxonomy (NCBI): domain Eukaryota; kingdom Metazoa; phylum Chordata; order Testudines; family Trionychidae; genus Apalone; species Apalone spinifera. The sequence continues at coordinate 135,923,204 of CM057846.1, forward strand.
TTTCCAAGCTGAAAAGTCCTAGACTTATTAATCTCTCCTCATACAGAAGCTGTTCCATACCCCTAATCATTTCTGTTGCCTTTTCAATTCCACTATATAGTTTTTAAGAATGGGTGACCAGCTCTGCATTCAGTATTCAAGATATGGGAGTACTATGGATTTATATAGAGGAAATATATTTTCTGTCTTATCTATTCCTTTTCCAATGACTCCCAACATTTTTATGCCTGCCGCTGCACAGCATTAATGGACATCCCCAGCAAGGATGTTTTCTGAGAACTAGTCACAATGACTCCAAGATCTCTCTCTTGAGTGGCAACAATTAATTTAGACCTCATCTTTTTTTTTTTTTTTTGTACAGTAGGGATAATGTTTTCCAGTGCACATTAATTTGCATTTCTCAAGATTGAAAGTCACCTACTATTGTGTTGCCTAGGCATCGTTTTGTGAGATCCCTTTATAACTCTTTAGTCAGCTTTGGACATAGTCATCCTACTCAATTTAGTACCACCTGCAAATTTCACCACCTCACTACTTACTTCCTTTTCCAAATTATTTATGAATATGTTGAACAGTGCTGGTGCCCGTCCAGACCCTTGGGAGCATTTTCCTAACGGGAGAGATGAGAGTCGGTATTAAAGGTCCCATGTTACAGATGGAGAACCAAAAACTCAGTGACTAAGCAGCACAGCCAGCAACAGAATCCTTGAGATGGTGCCTGTGGAAGTAAAAACAGTAGCTTCTCCTGCCTCAGCCTCTGTGTCTTCCATACAGAGAGGGCAGAGGATTAGGATTAGGAGGTTACATGCTGCAGGGAGAGCGAAGAAGATTGGCAGGGGAAGAATATACCCTCAAATAATGAAAGTCTATTGGACTTCAGTCTCCTTGGTTCTGAACATTCTACCCAGGAACATATTTTTCTGACCAACCAAGGTGATCAGGTCTGACTGTGGCATTTGAAGGAAAGGTATACTATTGATTTATAGAACTGCACGTTTGGTATTCTTTTCTATCCCAATCTTCATACATTATAATATATTTATAACTTTTGTACATTGAAGAGAAGATTTCGTTAAGTTTTCCACATTGACAGTCAGGTCTTCTCCTTGAAGGTATGTCTACACTACGGCATTATTTCAAAATAGTTATTTCGAAATAGCTTATTTCAAAATAATGCGTCTACACACAAAATGCATTTCGAAATAGCATTTTACTATTTCAAAATAGCGTGTCCACACTGATAGGACGCTGAATCGCATTTAAGGCCGGCCAGAACTGGTTCTGGCAGGGCATCGGGTCAGGAGTTATCTTGTGTGGCTGCTGCCTGAGGCTATCTGAGACCTGTGCTTAAAGGGACCGCTCCCACCCCCATCCGGACAGCCAGTTCTAAGGTTTCCCTGCTTGCTTGCCTACCTCACTGAGGGACAGCAAAGCATTTTTTTCTCTGCGTGCTCTGATTGCCCTCATTCAGGACACCACAGCACTACAGCATGGAGCCGGAGCCTCCCCTGGGCACTCTGGTGCTTCTCCTGGGTGTGTTGCTGCAAGCCTGGCAGCATGTTCTGCAGGCAGTAACAGTCTCCCTGGT
>CM057846.1:135935210-135949888 GCA_030068395.1 Apalone spinifera
AAAAAAAAGGTCAGAATTGGGTCCATGATAGTTAAAGTAGCACCAGATTAGAAGTGAAACATATGAATCAATCCAGTTTCAGAATTTTCACCAAGAAAGGTAAAATTGCTTTGGCTGTTTGTATATTTGGAGAGGACAGGAAGTGTGAAATTGCAGCAACCCTATAATTAAGTTTGGAAGGATTAGATTTGTATTGGTAAATGTCAATAAACATTGATTTCATTGTGCATAGAAACAAGCCAACAAAAATATTTTTGTTGGCTAGGAGCTGAATGAGGACCCTTGCACAAGGGACACACAGCATGCTTTGAGCACATTCTTCTCCCCAGTGTTAGAGACTATGGCATAGAGCCAGCTAGCTAGATTTATGCCATCAAAGGATTCCAATGCACCAGAGCAATCTCAGCTGTCTGTTTTGGACACATCAAGACTGTGATTTGCTTCCAGAGTTGCACAAAGCAGACCTTATTAGGGGCAAGGACCTGTCCCATTAAAACTGTAATTAATCACATATTTAATTAGCTGGTTAATTGTCAGAGAGGGTTCACTCACTGGAATGCACTAAGTTACAGTCTCTATTTATGAATCACTTTAAAGTGTTAAATTATTTTCTAATTCAGATGCCTTTTCTGAACTATGGATAAAATACTTACTAGGGAGGGGTAAACAATTATTTAAACCGAAAATGTACACATTTGAAGCACATAGCTTTGAGGAATGCAAAGCCTTAAAAAATTCAACCTGTAAATGTTATACTGTGGGTAATGATGCGCAAGTAACAAAACTCCAGGTTTTTTCTTATTGTCTGACCATGCAGTAATAGCCTTTCTAAGACACTGTGCAAGTAAACAGAGCTAAAGAGTTTTGAAACTTGTCGAGCCCCGTGTACTCTTTGCACAGAAACATAATACCATAGTATACATTAGGGACTGGACCTGCAACCCATAAGCATACAGAACTCCCACTTGGCTGAATAGGAGATTTGTGTATCAGCTGCTTCTCTGTTCAAGGTAATCAAATTCCCCATCATGTAGACAGTGAAAATGTACAACAATATCCCAAAACATTTTAGAATAAGTTGTGATCAAATCTTCATTTGAGACATATCTGCAACTCCCTTTTCCAACTACACTTAACTATTTTTTTTCAATTTTTGTAATACTTCCTAAGGCTAGAAAATTCAAATCTTATTTTCCTGGTTTGTCTTATTCCTCATTGTATAAATATGATTTTAACTGTGGTTCTGATGGAACTGAAATGAAGGCTTTTATTTATGCCTGTATTTTCCCATTAGTAGCATAGATAATGTTTGCATTGCTCTGGGAACAATGAGCTGCTCCCTTTTATCTTTAACATGCGTGGGATTTATGGGCACATAGCAATGGGTAACCAGACACCTTAGCGATACCACAAAACAGTTATTTAAAAAATATATTTATATCTAAGTAACATTTTTTCATAAAAAAGAAACTTACTTTGCCTATTGGGAAAATGTGTTATGGCTTGTGGGGGTTTCTATAGTCTCTATATTTTTAGGAATTTTTCTGTATTATGAAGAATTTATACTAGTATTAATTTTCTTTTTCCTTGTTTAAACAGCATGATCTCTCTTCTTAAGTAGGACTGTATCTAAGAAATATTTTTATAGTGCAGTCACTTATTAGCCTTCTGCAATGGAAAGTTTAATTGTGGTTATAAATGGAACTTGAAGCATTTTCTGGTTTTGGAAAGTGCCAGAAACATGTAGGACTACAAACTGCTTTAGTCAAATTCAAAGTATTTGGGGAGGGAACTGCCCTTTAACAGAGAGCAATCCTTATTAAACAGCAGTGTTGTGATGATACCTTGACATTGAGTTCAGAAACAGCACTTACAAACGTGCTATCTGCATCACAAGTATTTAACAGACAATATTCCCCCAACTTGTACATCATAAATCGAAGAAATTATACAATAAATAATCTGAATCTATATATCCATCACTAATTTCCCCCCCAACACACACACACAATTTACAAAAGTACTTTTCATTAAACTAGTAGTTACATTGGAAGTGATTTGTTACTTGCTCCTTGATTATTCTTAATTATTTGGCACATCTTTATAGGTCAAAGGAGAGGCTATTTCCTTGCTGAAAAGATGAAACTGTCAACAAAGCAGCTAGATGATAATGTGATATGAATTCCAACAGAAAATGCATCCATCCCGAGGAACTCTAACAAATTCTCACTATCTTCCATACATATCCAGCTGTGATCATGGGGTTCCCATCAATAAATAAAAGGTCAGTGCAACAATAAGAAGCAAACAGAATGGAGAAGAAAAGGTCTGATAGGCAGCTGATGGCATAAAAATGTCTTCATACTTGTAAATACTGACAACACGTTCTGATACAGGTGGTGAGTCTATGTCATGCCGAGTTATAGAACCTTTAATAGGCAAAGAATAAAAATAGAGATGAGCATAGCATGTGAATTAAGCCACTTCTGATTTTTCTTTCTTTCCCACTAGATTACCTCACCTCCTCTTATTGCTAGTTATTATACTTATGAAAATTTGTCATAAGTTTAAAAAGTTTCATAAGTTTCTAGTCAAACAGCAAATCTTCAAAAAATCAAAACAACCCATAGCATTATATCAACCATTAACAGAGCCAGAAGTTAAAACTCTGAATAAATCATACAAAACCTGAACAACAAACTATGAGCAATATCCTTCAAGAGTCATGAACTGGTTGTTCTGAAGCATCTACAATCAATTTTAGCTTTTTCAAGTAGAGCTAACCAAAATGGCTAGCTAGAGAATTTATATATGACATAAATAGATAGTGCACTCTTAATTTACATATGGACACTCTGCTATTTTAACAGATATTGAAACATCTTTTGCAAGCTCTTTTAATTCCTTTTACAGTAATGGAATAGACTGAAAAATGTAGTCCTGGCTACATACCATCAACTTACCCTGAATTGCTGGACCCCATGCAAACAAATAATACCAGCTTAAGTGAAGATCTACAATAGTTTCATCTCTGGGAACATACACAGGACGTTTAAATCTACAAGTCACACGGTTGTTTTCAAAAACCCCTTCTTCATCTCTGGCTGGATTTCTCTGGATCTCTTTAGCCCACTGGCCAACATTATAAAAGTGCTGAATTCGGACCCTTCCATTGTCATCATGAACACAAGCCATAACGTCATCTCCACCCTACATGGTAAAAAAGAAACAAGTCAAAGTTCTACCTTTTGAAAGTTTTACTTTTGCGGGGGGAACCCTCAAAAACATTCAGTACGTTTTTTCCTATCCATAGGAGTATTCACGTTGCATAATTTTCATTATAACAACTGACCGTAATAACGCTCTAGTTCCCCCTTTCATTGTACACACCGCTGGATTCTTCCTCCTGCAGATTGTGCTGCAAAAAGTCAATATTAATATTTCCTTTTCCTATCTGTTTATGATTATGCAAGGCACTTTTTATTTTCCTCAAGAGTTATTCTCCCCAAGAAATACACTAAAATTCTAGCAGGATGGCAACTCCCTGACATAAGCAAGAAAAAAAAACCAGAACTTTCAGGGTGAAAAGTTCATTACATTAAATGCTATATCAGCAAACAAATCTAAAGGGATATTTGCATAATTGCAAAGAATCCACTTTATGAACAACGCTACTGAGTTAACTTTTTCCCCATATGACATATCACCTAAATGCAAAGTAGGAATTCCGTTAAACAAATGGAATATAAAATATTAATAAAACTAATCAATGGCATTTTTGTTTCTGCACATTTTATAGGTAATCAAAATAGAAACACAATCAGGGAAACAAACAAGTGGATAAAAAGGTGTTATGACAATTACCCACATAGATTATTCACAGAAATACTGTATTCCTGAAACAATTATTCAAAAACACTATTGATACAGAAAAGACACTCAATCATTCAGTACATATTACTACTTCCAAAAGTGCAGTCCCCCAGAAGCATTAGCGTGAGGAATAAATAAGTTTTGTAGGTTGTTGGCAAGCACGGGTTCCTATTAGTGGTGCAGATGTTAGTACAGGTTATACCTCCCTTAACCAGGAATCCCTGGTCCGGCAACATCCATGGTCTGGCACGGACCACAGATGTTCCTGGACCACAGAGCCCAGGAACAGGGAGGTTTGGTGGCAGGACAGAAGCATCATAGGTAGCACCAGCAACTCATCTAGAAGCCCACTGTGTGTGTGGCAGGGGGGAACAGGCAGCACGGGAGGAGCCCCAGCCCCAGCCTCAGTGGCTCTGGCTCCGGCCCTCCACCCCAGCCCTTTACTGTGCATCTCTCGCCCCAGCCATGGAGCCAGGTGGCTGTGGAGCTCTATCCCAGCTGCAGAGCTCCAATCGTGGCACTCCGGTGCCAGCAGCAGTGAGACCAGCAGCATCTAATGAGCCCCAGGAGGCCAGGGCAGCAGTGGGGGCAGGCTGGAGCCCTAACCCAGTGGCAGCATGGGCCAGGAGGGGAGGAACCTCCCCTGGTCCAGCAAATTCCAAGGGTGCCGGACCAGCGAGGTCCAACCTGTACTTGGTAACAACATGTACCACAGCTATAGTACTAATGTCATCAACATCTCACGCTGAAGGAGGAAATAACATTTGCTGACTTTATCCTTAAGTCTATTTTTTAATACATGTTGCAAAAGATGCATAACAGTCATTGCTCATCTAATTCTGGTAGCAACAAACTGCTTTTGAGGAACAAAATGGGCATGGACAGTTAAAGATATAGACAAAATAAGAGGAGAGACATATTAATTTAGCTGCCACAAATGCATAGATTCTTATGAAACTGGTGACAAGTGGAAGAACTGGGTAAGACAGGAATTCGAAAAGCTCCAGATGTTTGGTACCGTTGTACAAAAGGTAGTAACTGCTACAGTTGAGGTTACAGAAGGGCTTCCATTTTAATCTCCAGTTTTCAGTCACTGCTTTCAAAAACTTTCACCTCAGGCATAAATTGTGCTTAAATGTTTAATTTATTTTTTATAAATTTGAGCAAGAATTCTTCATCTCTAAGAACAAGGAGAGTTTTTAAAAAAACAGCACCTTCCACATTAATAAAATAAAACGAAGTTAAAATGTTGTTTTCCTAACTATTCTTTAGTCAAAAGTGCTGTGTATAGATCCCTAATTATCAACCCAATCAATTAAAAAAAAACCCTGTTTTTATTTTAACAGCTGTTTAATTATTTCCCTTGCCTAGCTGTTCTTGCAATGTCATCTTCATCTGGAATGCTTCTTGTGGGACTCCTTTACATACCCTCATTGAATTTAAACTTCCTAAATCCTTTGTTGGTGAGTTTCTACAGAACTCCACCTTGTCTGTGTTTTTTCCTATCCAGTTCCTCCTCCACAACACCACCGGTGATACCAGCCACGATGCTTCATTCAGTTCCTCCTTCTCCACCCATCTCTGTGCATTTTTTCTACAATGGAATGACCTCTCCACTTCAGATCACTGTGAACAACCAACTCCTCCTCACTGAAATCCCTCCTAAAAACTGACATCTTGCATTATGCCCACGAAAAGTTAATTCATAATAATTACACATGAAACAGACACATCCCTATAAATTATTCCCACCTCTGGGTTCTCAGCGGGTCCCATCACTGTCTTTTTGACTGTAAATGCTTCAAGACAACAATTGGCCTTATTTCTGAACATGTGACAGTAACAAGCACATTGCTGGTGATAAATAAATAAGGGCCACTCTGACACCATTGCTCACGAAGAGTCACAACATATTCTATGCATGGTCCCATCCATTTCAAAAGGACAAAGAGTGGAATAGTGTGTTATTCAGCATAACCAAGTGTATCTGAATATAGTTCTGTCAACAAATAAGAACAATAAAATCTAAACCTAAGTTAACAGAAAAGGAGTACAAAATCTTAACGAGAAAGAGCACAAAAAGGGAACAAGCATTATGCTGAGACAAAAGAAAGTATAGTAAAAGTTGCATGGAGCAATGAAGAAATAATTCATCAAAGAATCAAGTTTTTATTTTCTTCCCTGAACTATGTCTGATTGCTCAGACCAGAAATACGGACTTGATTCCACCATGGAACTAGGGATGTAGTGTAGTTGATTAACTGATTAATCGATACCATTAACATATAAGCTTTTGGTTATCAAATACACGCATTTCCCTCCTGCCACCCTTGCCAGTACATTTTTTAGCAGGACTGGCCAGCAGCCCGGCTCAGTTCTGACTCATGCTGGGTCCAGAACCTACCCCTGCTGCAGCTCTGCATTTAAAGTCTATTAGGTGCCAGACAGGCAGGCAGCCCGGCTCAGTTCTGGCTTGCGCCAGATCAGGGAGCGCAGACCCGCCCCCCCCCTTAGACAGTGGCTGCTGCCACCCCATGCTGCTGCCTCTTTAACAGGCAGCCAGTCCACCATGGAGTTGATTTTTAAACCGGCTCCCCTCGTGGACCAGCTCCTGCATGGCACCCTGTGCTGCTGCCTCTGATATAGTGGCTGCCGGCCCCGCCCCCAGGGATTATAGACTAGTCGACTGACCAATACGAATTCATGAGGTTACTCGACTATTCAATTAACCAATATTTAACATCCCTATGAGAAACGAGTGCTTTCAGCCCTAGTGCCTGAAAGCTCAAAATTGCATATAACAACAATCACAACATATTGTAGTATCAGAGGGGTAGCCGTGTTAGTCTGAATCTGCAAAGGCAGTGAGGAGTACTGGGAAATAGATGAAACTAACAAATATAGCAACCAATTAAGACTGAAATGACATATGGCATTGTAGCCTGATCATTGTAGTCTGATAAAGTAATGTACAGCATCTCATACATAGCAGGTTTGAAAACCTTATGATTGTGTGAGGGTGCCATCTACTGGATGTAGGATAAGGCTGCACGTTGCCACTTAATTTTTCTAGCCACCTGTCTGCTAGGCATGTTAGATATCGAGTGTTTGAATAATAATGTAACTGCATAAAATTTTATCGGTTACACAACTATTCTATAGCCCCCAGGGTGGGACCAGCAGTGCATGATGGCAGGGGGAGCCGGTCCACAAGGGGAGCCAGTTTAAAAATCAGCAGAGTGGGGTGGCAGCAACCCCTGTCTGAGGGGAGTTCAATTTCCCCACAAACAGAGGATACTACCACAAAGCAGCCTCTACCTGTGGCGGGCCCAGGCTCACTGTGGACAGAAGCTGCTCCTGGAGAGATGAAGCAGCCTCTATCTGTCGGGACCTCGAAACCCCTGCAGATAGAGGCTGCCCTGCAGCAGACTCCCCTTCACTCCCCTCACCTACTGCTGCCTCCGAGAGAAGCAGCAGCACTTGGAGGAGCAGGTAGCATCACAGAGCTGGTGCTGGGAGGAACCAGCTTTTAAGCCAACTCCCCCCAGCACCAACTCCTGCTCCTTCCCCTTGTTACCTCTGATACAGAGGCAGCAGGGGAGGGGGAATGTGAGTAACTGACAAGATTAACAGGCTTATGAGTTAATCATCTAGTAGGCAACTTGTTGACATCCCTACTGTTTGCATGTTTAAAAATCTGTCCCCTAGTCTTTTATCAGGTTACATGCCTAGGTGCTTTTGGAAATCCTACTAGGTGCCTCTCTCTAGCCTAAGGCTCTTAAATACCTTTTAAAATTTGGCCCTACAACTATTTCTTAAGACTACATGAAGCATACTGGAGGCAGACTGATATCTTTGGGTGTGTCTAGACTACAGGGTTTTGTTGACAAAAGTGGACTTTTGTCGACAAAACTATACCCGCGTCTACACTACCGCTGAGTTCTGTTGACATAACATCAAGAGAACTCAGCAGTTTTGTCAACGGTGGTAAACCTCATTCTATGAGGAATAACGCCCTTTGTCGACAGAGTTCTGTCGACAGAAGGCGTTATTGCATCTACACTGTCCTTTGCATCTACACTCTCATGTCGACAAAGCGGCTTGCTTTGTTGACAGAACTGGATGTAGTCTAGACACTCTTTGTCGACAGAGGCTTTGTCGACAGTATCTGTCGACAAAGCCTCTGTCGACAAAAGCCTGTAGTCTAGACGTACCCTTTATGTACAACATATAATACTGTTTACATGGGTAGGATGGGAAGCATCCCCCCTTTCATTTTATTTGTGCTCCTCATTTTGGGCATGATCAAAGCAAGCAAGTGATATCTATGGGTGTCTTTCTATTGCTTCAGTAGGCTCTGGTTATGGACCATTAAACATGTTCTCATTTTCCAGCATACAGGATCCACATTCAACTTTATAATTAGATTGTAAACATTCTTCCCTTTGACTTGAAATGTATTACAGTAACACTATTTTGCAGATGCGTATGTTTCAAAATACAATCAGTTATAGATAGCATTGTAAATTGTGTTCTAAGTTTACATACATTAATGAGACTCACTAGTTGTATAAGATAATTCTATTTTTCAATTCTTGTTTTCTCTCATTAAACCCCAAAACAAATAATGCTTCTGAAATATAAAAAAGCCACAGGAACAGGAATAAACAGGAGACAATCCTGTTTAAAAACTATTTTTAAAACAAAAGAACAAATCAAAAGAGGCTTGCTTTATATAGCATTTACATTTAAATTCACCTGGCTTTTCTGGGAACATGTGGTGGTTGGTGGTGGAAGAAAAAGGTAGTGGGAATCCCCTTAAGAGTTTAACAGTTAAGTTCAGATTTATACAGTGGGAAAATAATTAACTTATTCAAGAAAACTACATTTTATTAGCTTTTGATGTATACTTTGCTCCATTAAACACTGGTACAGAACACTTAGAAAATAAAACTTGAATTTATTTTTTAAATTAAAAGAGGAAATATCATTAAGTCTTGCATTCAACAGCAGATGCCAAAGATCATTGTACTCTTTCATTCTGAAAGGAGGCGGGAGAGTCCAGTGGTTGGGAGGGTTGCCAGGTGTCCGGTATTCATCGTGACAGTCCAGTATTTTCGGCTCCTGTCCGGTAAAAAAATTCAGAGAATACCGGACACCTAAAATGTCAACAACTTTGGTCTCCCCTCTTCCCCCGGTTTTTTTTCCCCTTTAACAGACTTTTTTCCCGTTTTTTGGGGGGGGTTGGTATTTTTGTTTCAACCATCTGACAACCCTAGCCTGGGTGTGATTTTCACTTAATCTCTTTACAGCTCTGCTTCCTGATCTGGAACACTGGGATTCATAATACTCATCCCTCTTTTACAAAGTGTCATGCAAACTAGAGATAAAAAACATTATGCAAGCATTCAATATTTCTCATCATATATTTCTCAGTATTTCTCTACATTTGCCATATATTTTTCAAATATATGGAAATTGTGCCTATTCTAATGCAAATATATGGAAATTGTGCCTATTCTAAAGCTTATATTCTTGTTAATATGAAACACTGCATTTTTTTGGTCTTACCATTTTCTTGTCCGAGGAAAATCCTACTGCCACCCAGCCATCGGTGTCAGCACTCAATTCAAACTCTACATCAGCTCCTATTCTACGATAACTGAGAAAATAGTCACAAGTCTCTGCATTACATCCAGGTTTGCCATACCTGAATGAAATAGGAAAACAGAATATCTATCTTTTCCCCACCATTCAGAATACAAATAGCTTTTGTTGTTGTTGTTGTTTTAGCTTACCTGTGTTTCTACATCAAAAACTTGAACACAGTATGATTTGTTGTTGTCAATGATGGCGGTCACAAAAATTTTCAGATATTGGTAGAACATACTTCTATACTATATTGTATTTGATTTATAATACTATAAATTACAGTGTTAACCATAATTATCCTTTTATGGTAAGATGGGGAAATGTTGGTTCATTAAGGTGAGCACTTATTCAGAGGTGTAGCAGATTGGACATAGCCAATGAGATCACACTCCAAGATTTTTGCAGCAGAGAGTATGCTAATGACAGACTCATTAGCATGAGTTACAGTGTCATTAGCATATTTTCTGCCATTCCTTTTTGCACGAGGGGTTTTTGCACAAAAAGAAGCAGCGTAGCCGCTTCCGTTTTGCACAAAAAAACCCTTTTGTGCAAGATCCTTATGCCTCTCCGGCATAAAAAAACCCCTTTTCCACAAGATCCAAAAACCCTCCTTGCGCAAAAAGCATCAGCAGAAAATATGCTAATGACATCACGACTCATGCTAATGAGTCTATCATTAGCATACTCTCTGCCACAAAAACCTTGTATTGTAGACAAAGCCATTTAGACTATTTCTGTAAGTACTCATCAACTGATGAACAACAACATAGTCCCCGATCATGGTGAATATCTGCAGACAATAAACATTTAGTAAAATGGATGTGAGACATTTACTAGTGTCCATAGTGAAATCAAGTAACGTTTATAAACTGAAAGATATCTACATTTTATTCTGCACCAACCTAAAGCATCCCTTGGTTTTTCCACAATCATCCACTCTAATTTTTGCAAATGGATCCACAGGAGGAGCAGTAGGGAAAGGGTAACCTGTATAATTAGAATAAACCATAATTAAATAATGAATGTGGAATAATACATCCCAATATTGCCATAGTTGTTATTTATCTATATTAAAATAGCATGTAAGGGGCCCCAACCAAGACCAGGGCTTCACTGTGCTAGGCACTGGATATGAACTTACCAGACCCCACCATGAAAAGCTCACAATCTAACTAGACAAAACACGCAAAGAGTAAATAAGAGAAAGTATTGTTGGGCTGGATTATCTTGGCCTCTAAGGCTACGTTTACACTGCACTGCTATTCCATGTCCTTTGAGCACGCCCATTATTTCAAAATATAACGGGCTCACTATTCCGACGTCCCTGTAAACTGCATTCCACGAGGAGTAAGGGATGTTTCGGAATAGCAATTTATTTCAAAATTACCTTTACAAAAGCTATGCAGTTTGCGTAGCGCAAAATGTGTAGCTTATTTCGAGGGAAGGGTGCTAGGCAGATGCACCCAAAGGGCATATCTAGACTATGCTAGACTTTCAAAAGAGGATATTCAAATTCCGCAGGAATTTTGAGCTCACTTTCAAAAGCAGCACTTTCGAAAGTGAAAGTAATTAAGATGTGGTTTTGTCGGCAAACCCTCCCGTTTGTCGACAAGCCGCTTTTTCTTAAAAAATGAGGTTTACGCGGCTTGTCGACAAACTGGAGGGTTTGCCAACAAAACTGCATCTTAATTACTTTCACTTTCGAAAGTGCCACTTTTGAAAGTGAGCTCAAAAGAAGATACGCAAATTCCTGCGGATTTTGCGTATCCTCTTTCAAAAGTCTAGCGTAGTCTAGATACACCCTAAGTAACCAATAAGGTATTATATAAGCTGTTTCATGCTCTGTTTCATAATGGCTCGATAAACCTAAGTATTGGCATATCCCCCAGTTTGGGGAATTATCTTTGTTTAAATCGGAGCAAACTGCAAATTCGGTGTGCCCCCCTCCTCTCCCATGTTACATGGATCACAAAGGACCAGATTTTTAAAAGCACCTGAAAACACCTAACTCCTATTAACTTTCAATGGACATTAGTCACCTATCTCTTAGAGACACTTTAAAAAAATTCACTAGAATAGAATAAGTGATTTGCTTAAGGTTACACAGGAAGTCTGTGGCAGAACCAAGCCATCAGCCCAGGTTTCCGGAGTCTCTATCCATAAATGAATGTTGAAAGTATAGAGCTGTTAAACCAATACAGCTTCAGTTCACCAACCCAAGTGTGTATACGGTTACATTTTGTACAGGGCCTTTTTTGATTAATTTGGCATGAAGGATTAAAATGAATTATATACTAAATCAAAGGTAAAAGTCACAATTAAAAATAAAAAAACACTAAATAATTCTGAACACAAAACAAGCAGCTAATGAAAAAGTCATGGCTTCAAAATCAATATTCACTTCTTCACTTGGCACCAATACACTTGTGGAATGAGGCTGAGAGAACATTGTTTTTGAAACTCTACACTTTAAATTTCCTGATATTTCTGGGTTTGGGTTTTCAGCTTTAATGCTGGTGTTTTAACTTGGTATTATTTTCTTCAACTGACAGAGAAAAAGAAAAAACTATCTGTGGCAGTAAGAAGTCTTTCAGGTGTGTTTTCTCTTCCTTGGGAGTTTTAAGCTGTATTACTCAACAGAAGGACAACCATCACTTTAACAGTTGGAGTTGTACACTATTGCAGCACTATAGTAGTACATATAGTGCTGCAGGCAAAAATGTAACTGAAAGGTTTTACTGCATACAAGCAAAAGAAAGTTTTCATTGCCTTATACCTAGTTATTTTTCCAAGCAGCTATTTTTCTAAGGAGTTCAGCCTCACATTATGTTTGAAGCTTTAATATTCAGCCCTGTTTATGTAGTGTGTTTGCTCAGTATAGATATTTAATATAACACATGGCTTTTAAAAGTAAAAAAAGAGACGTCTTCATCCCATATGAAACCATACACAAGCACAGACACTCTCCTCCCTGCCTAAGCAAAAGCCTGAGAAAACAAGATGGGTCTTATACCTTGCCCCAATGACCAATAACTCAGATTCTATCCAACTAGCAAGGGAAGTGAATTCCTAAATTGACAGTATTTCAAACAGAGTATCCTTCCCTAACCATCAAATTTTAGGGCTGGTTAATAGCACCACCTCATTGGCTAATCTCAATTCATATATAGAACCTGTGGAATCCTGGAAAAGGAAGTTCTCAGGGCAAACAGGCAATTTCCCCACATCATTTACTAGTATTTCTGAGGGTACGTCTACACTGCAATGCTATTTTGAAATAAGACACGCAATTGACGTAGTTCAATTTGAATAGCTTATTTCAAGTTAAGCTCTGCAGTATAGACACACCCTTTGAGTCCTATTTTAACGCTCTGAGGGTGCATCTACACTGCAGGGCTGAACTTGAAATAAGCTACGCAAACTGAGCTACATCAATTGCGTAGCTTTCTTCGAAATAGGGAGCGTCTACACGGCACTTATTTCGAAATAGAGCACTCTTCCTCCGACTTCCGTTATTCCTCGTACAATGAGGGTTACAGGAGTTGGAGTAAGAAATCCTCCCGTTTGACAGTATTTTGACACTATTTTGAAATAACTACCTGCTGTGTAGACACGGACTATGTTATTGTGGAATAGCACTAATTATTTCAAAATAGTGTTGTGGTGTAGACGTACCCAAAGACAGCAGTGTTTAGCCAGATATGGTATGCAAACAGGTCCATGAAAACCTGGTCGCCAAATGAACAGAAGCCTTCTCACTTTACTCCATAGGAGGTGGAGCAGCCTCTGTGCACAAGGAACTCAGACCCACCACAGACAGGGGCTGCTTCCACCCAGAGCTGCTGTCTCTGTATGAGAGGCAGTAGCGTGGGGTGGCAGGCAGCTGGTAAATAAGTGGAGCTGGTTTTTAAACTGGCTTCCCTCGCGGACTGGCTCCCGCCTAGCACCCCGCACTTCTGCCTCTGATACAGAATGCAGTTAGTCAACTATTCTATAACCCTACAGCTAACATTCCTATCACAAGCTGAATCTAGAAAATCTATGGCTGAAACTGCCCAGGACTGTGCCAGAGAAGATTATATATTTCTCTCCTCCAGAAATGGTTTTGCAAGCACAAAAGCAGCCAATGTATTGTCTAAACCATTTCTAACTTGTCAGCACAACAACTGGAAAACTGTTCATGGTGAGAAAGGACTAACTATCTGAGTACAGGCAACAAGACATGATCAACTCATCAAACATCTGGAAAAGTTCTGACAATTGTATTTCACAGACAGGGAAAAAATCATTCTTCACCATCATCATTTAAAACAATGTTGCAGTCAATGTGACTCTTAGCATGATTTTTGCCAGTGATGTTAGTCTCCTATGTGCTTTGTCTGTCACAGGTCATCTTTATAACAAGATATCCTGTGAAACTCTATATGTGAAAAGAGAATGCTTTGCTGAAATTGCATAGATCAGGGCTGGGGGCCTACAGTCTGCAGGTCAAATCCAGCTCACTGCTTAATTTTATCCGGCATATGGCAAGTCCACGGGCCAGAAGCCCTGAATCTTGGGTTCCCCTGCAGGGCTGGAGCCACAAGTGCCAACTCACCCTGCCAAGGGGGGATTCTAGCATTGCCTGGTCATTAAAAGTCTGGACAGCTCCATGCTGCTCCTGGAAGCAGACAACATTTCCCTACAGTACCTAGGCACAGGACAATCAGAGAACTTTGTGCACTATCCCAGCACCTACTCCACCGTTCCCATTGGCCAGCAACTGTAGTCAATGGGAGCTGCTAGGGCAGCACCTGCAGGTAACACACATTGCACAGACCTGCCTGGCCACATGGTGGCTGCTTCAAGGAGCAATGTGGAGCCTGACTTAATCCCGGTGCATGCCAAATAGGAGCCGCCTGAGGTAAGGACCACTTGGCTGGACCCCACACCCTGAACCCCCTGCTCCAGGTCGATACCCGCTTCTGCACTTTATCTCCTTCCCAGAGCCTGCCCCTGCCCCAACGCTGAGCTCACTCCCGCACTCCAAGCCCCTTGGCCCCAGCCCGTAGTCCCCTCCCACATCCCCTCCTGGTCCGGAGCCCCTTCCCGCACTCTGACCCCATCATTTCAACCTCTCTCAAACCTCCCCACCCCCGCCATGGAGTTGGGTG